>OY288284.1:2891068-4091068 GCA_958450335.1 Hibiscus tridactylites | reverse complement strand
AAGGTTTTTAACGAGGCTCGCCATAGTATATTTCCCCTTGTTTAATAAAAAAAATTCATTTTTGTACAAAACATTTAAAATAAATATAAAAAATATTTATTTTATTTTTTCAAAATCTTGACATCATAATTTAAATTTATATTATTTTTAAAATCCTTTCACAATAATCCAAATTTTCCGATTCCATCATTGGTAAGAAATTTAAAACTTCAAACTATTGTAACCCTAATGAGATATTATCTTGAATAGTATCTCATTATCAATGGCTTGGCCAAATGAAAGACAAGTAACAAAAGCAAAGTCGAATAAAATGGAATCGGATGCAATTTGCTCAGCATTTTCTGAGAGCCACAAATGGTTACTAGCGTGGACCAAAACATTTTCTTATAGCCAGGAAAAATTATTATACGATCACGGCTCACTGTGTCATCTATGGTCTCGTCCACTAAAAATCAGTTAATTAATTTTTTATTTAAAGATAAATTTTTATTTTTTTATACCATATAAACGGATGAAAATCATCTACCTCTTTTCGGTGCCCCTACTTATGCCCCCACACTCAAAATTAAGTTTAGAGTTTTAGGTTAGAGTTTAAGAAATTTAGGTTAGGGTGTATTTTTAAGGTATAAGGTGTAGGATTTAGGATTTAGAATTTAGGGTTAGGGCTTGAAATTTAATTTTGTTGTGTTTTGTAGTGTTAGGACATAAGTAGAGGCATCGAAAAGGGACATATGATTTTTATCCCCGTGTAAACAGGGGGTGAGTATAGAAGTTGATTAAAAATGAATTAGTGATATGGAAAAAATTATTGGGTGGTTTTTAGTGGATATAGACTATAAATGACAAGGTGAATCGGGTCCATAAAATAATTTTTTCATAGCCAGAGTGTTGAGCCTGAAGGATGTAATCTTGTGGCTCCGCATAGATTGCTGACATGGATGGATCGAGGAGGTGTTGTCGTGCTAGAATAGTCGGACCTTTAAAATTTTAATTTTTTATATAATTTTTTAATATTTTTATTGATAATCTAATTTTATATTTTTAAAATTTTATACCTAATACTCTTAATATAATTTTCTAATAATTAATACTTTTTATGTAAAATCATGTGTCCGTGTACTTGCTGCTTTGTGTGGCCAACAATCTCACCATCAATATTTTTTTTGATCAAAACACAACTTTCATTAACATCAAAAGAGAAGAACATATACAGAAAGCAAACGATCTCGTACGTGTACGAGATCAACAAAACATCCGAGAAAAATCAAAATAGAAAGCCATGCAAGACCTGAAAAGCCTAAAAACAAAACCACGAGCCATAAGCTACCGTGGGGACCAATAACAACATAAGATAACCAACATACTCGAGATGCTGAAACAAAGGTAGCGTCCACTGACACAGTCAGGGATAGCTTCAAATTACAATCGAAACTCGGCAGAAACAACAACGAACCATCCACGATCTGTCGGGGCTTGAGACAACAGGGATACGTTCGAAACTCGCTTGAGAGCTCCATCCGGAAGCAGGTTCCCACTCTAAACGAGATGGGCCTTATCAAGGCAAGCGAAACGTAGCACATACATTGTGGCCACGACACATAGAAAAGGAACGCATCAGCTGTGAAAAAACTGTCCTGAAACCAAAACACGATACGACTAAGAGCGTGATCAACTGAGAGGCGATGCCACACCATCAATATACATGCCCACAACATACACCAAATATATCTATCAAAGTTCCCATTCAGCCGAACCCTCTCGAAGTTTCTCCAAAGTCCCATCCTTTTGCTTTCCATGCCCTCCACACCACACCTTTTCTTCCCCTGCAGAAATTAATGTTGATTTGCATGTCTATAAATCCAACACAAAAATAATATTTTAATCAGTGTCAACTTCTTTCAATTGCCGAACCCCTCTTTCACCAAACTAAAACCAAACCACCACCGTGTTCTGTTCCCTTTCTTGTAATTGCATTCCCCTGTTTTTTACAGTTCCAGTGGTGGTGGTGATGGTGAAGATGTCGAAAGCCGGAACCTGCTATTATTCAGTCCTGGGAATCTGTAAACAAGCTTCTGCTTCTGAAATTCGTGACGCTTATCGCAGGCAGGCTTTGGTACTCTAATTATTATACCTTGATTCCTTGTTTGAATGAACTATCTTTATTTTCAATGTAAGCTGATGGGTTCTTTTCCATTTGTGATTTGTGCATGTCTTTTTGAAAGAAATGGCATCCCGACAGATGGATGAAGAACCCCAAAGTGTCGGGAGAAGCTAAAAAACGATTCCAACAGATTCAAGAGGCGTACTCGGTTTTGTCCGATGAAGGAAAGAGAAAGATTTATGATGCTGGGTTGTTGAGTCTACTCGCAGACGAGGACGATGAAGTGAGTCTTTGTTAATTTAGAATTACCAATTTGAATACTGAATCATTGTGTTTTTTTTTTCTCATGGAAACAGGGATTTGTTAGTTTTTTGCAAGAAATGATTTTGATGATGCAAAATGCGAGTTCACAGGTACTCATCTTTATGTCTGAAAACCATAAACTATTTACTTCTTTGATCTGGGAATAAAAGGTAAAATTTCTGGGGGTTTTGTTTTATGTTTTTTTCAGGGAGGAAACAGTCTTGAGGATCTTCAAGGATCGTTAATGGACATGATGGCAGAAGATGAAAGACACAAATTTGGGTTGGAGTGGGAGTTTAGTGCTAAGAAGAGAGCACGTTTTTGCTGAAGCCCCGATGGTCTCCAAGGTTGCTGCAATTTTCTTGGAAAATTAAGGCCTTAGGTTCGAGGATGCAATATATCGATCCGCACTTGAAATTGATAATTTTTCTCAACTATATACTTCATTTTTTTCGACCAATTTAATGCCTAAATTAGAAAATATTTTTCAGAACTATATCCGGACTCCGGTGTGGATGTGGGTTTCAACGGCACAAGTTCTTGGCACAAGGGCAAAATTAGGATCTTAGAATTTTAACATGACCAACACACCATTCGAAATCTTAAATTCTAAAAAACAAGACCCTTACAATAAACTCGTCGCACCACCATGATGAGTTTAAAAAAATATTTTTTATTTAAACTCGTCGTAGGAGCACGACGAGTTCTTAAATTTTATTATTATTTTTTTTATTTTTAAATATCATGTTTAAATTTTAATATGGTGGTTAGGATAATTTAAATCCGAACTCGCCATAAAGACATGACGAGTTTTATCATATAATTCCAATTTGGAACATGCAGTAAAAGTTCAGTTTTTGCTTCAGTTTTATACACTCACTCCTCACCTGAATGAAAATTGTATGCCCCTTGTCATGCCTCCTTTATACCCCTACTTTAAAATAATAGTGTAAAAATTAAAGTGAGGGTTTAGAATTTAATTTTCAAGTAATTTCTACCCTCCTCACCCCTTGCAATTTTGCAACACTCTTTTCCTTTTATCACCTCTCCACCACCGTTCAATCTCCTAAACCTTCTCCTCCTGTCTTTAATTGCTTAAACCTTTTATTCCTGTCTTAACCTTTAATAATTTTTTCTCTCGCTCTCCCAACCCACATTGTTGCTTCTCTTCTCCCTTGTCCCACTCTTCTTCTCTTTACATACCTTCTTTTTCCTCCTTCAAAACCTTCATTTCTGTCAAGGTACATTGCTTTCTATTGTTGGGTTTTTGTTGTTCTTCTAGATGATTTGTTTATAATTTTTTTGGGTGTTTTTGGTAAGTGAATAAAGGTTCAGTTTCTCCATCATTCACGTTGAAAGATAAAGATGGGAAAATGTGAGCCTTTCCATGTTTGAAGAAGAAAACTGAACTTCCATGGCGAGTTTTAAATTGGAATTATATAATGAAACTCACCATGTCCTTATGACGAGTTTGGATTTGAATTATTCACCACCTGATTAAGATTTAAGCCGGATATTTAAAAAAAATGAAATTTTAAAATTTGCCGTGCTCCTACGGCGAATTTAAATAATTTTTTTTTTTGAAATTCGCCATGGTGGCGCGATGAATTTACTATAAAAATCTTATTTTTGAGAATTTAAAATTTTGGATAGTGTATTAATCATATTAAAATCTAAGATCCTAATTTGCTCTTATACCCAAGTTCTTATGCGTGACATTTAATGTCATGTCCGCATTTGATATTAATCAGTGCGATATGTCATGTTAACAAATGCACCGATTTGAAGAAAAAATATTTTATGGAATTTTTTCATCATGTAATACATGATTTCTATGGACTAATTTTTTTAGTCTCATATATCCATTAATTAGCTTAGTGGTTAAGGATATTTATATTGTCCCATTTTATATGAACTTGAATATTGAGGTAAAAATGTAATAGTTCTTTATTGGCAAAATGGATTAAAACTACCATTAATTGCCAGTACACGTGTGATGATGGCGTGGCAGTGGAGGCTGAATTGATTATTTTAACTGAATTCGAGGACATAATTATTTTTTTTGCCGAGTTTAGAGGTATAATTGATTTTAATTAAAAATATAAAAATATTAAAACTGGATAAATAATTTGTTTAAATTTTTATTTAATTTAATCGATTTATTTAGTTTTTGAATAAAATTGGATAAATAATTTAGTTTTTCGAGATGAACTTTTACAATATGAAAAATCGATTAACAAATTGGTGTAAATATTCTTTGATTCTCTAATAATTTTAAAAATAAGCAAAGTGAGGACTCTAAAAAAAATCAAAATATTCTTCAATTTTTTATAAAAATTCATAATGTTAATTAAATAAATGAATATTCAAAAAATTACTGAAATTAAAAATTATATAAAAATTTAAATGTATTAAAAATTATAAAAAATAAAATTTAGATATAAAAACTTAATAAAAATGTTTATAAAGTATTAAAAAATTGAACACTTTCATCGAAAAAGTATTCAATTTCGTCAGTCTGAGTATTAGAGTAACAATAAAACTCAAATTTTCTTTCGCTTTTCTACAGCAAATTAATGCTCATTAATATTTGATGTAGAAAAATGAAAGAGAATTTTGGTTTTATTACACTCTAATACAAGGATGTTTCAATTGAAAATATGTCCAAGGAACATTAGTACATTTAGCATAACGAGAAACAGTCGATGGCTTATCCGATGGTTTATAAATATTTTTAAATTTTGATTTTTTTATATTTATATCTTTTTGGTATTTTTCATTTAATGCTTTTACTTAATTTTTTAAATTTATTATGATGTTTTTATTTTTTAATATTTTTATCAATATTTAAATATTAATATTTTATTTTTAAAAATTAAGTAAGTTATCGAACTTTCAATTAAAATTAATTATGCTTCTGAATTCGGTAAAAAAACAATTATGCCCTCGAATTCGATTAAAATAATCAATTCAGCCCCACTGCCACATCATCATACCACGTGTACTGCCACGTCAGCATTGTTGACAACCACGTCATCACAATAATGGTTAACGTAAGTCAAAGTGTCAATTTAATCAATTTCGCGAACTGAGAGGCCATATTAGGTGCGTTTTTCGCCGAGGGACGAAATTAATTTTTTGAGTCGAACTCAGTGGTAAAATTACCACTTTAACCTTCTTTATTTAATAAAAAATCTCTCACAATCAAATCATAACTTCCAAGTAACCAGTCACCACCCATTAATGTTATGGAGAAACAAGAGAAAAGATTCACTTATAAAATAGTGAAGTGTGCCAATTTAATTGGTGAAGATCATGGATGAAGTAATAAGAAACGTTTATAAAATAATTTTTTGAGGAATATTTTCAAATTTAGATGTTAAAGTAATTAAAAAAAGTTCAGGTAGCAAAGTAGAAAAGATTGTAAAGTTCAAGGGTCATATGATATATAATAGGCCGTTTCTTTTCATGGAAAGGAAATTCAGGGTTCAAACACTCCTTGAAAAGTTATAGGAAATTGTACTTCATCCATAAAAATACGGTTTGCTATATATTGGTACCTAAATCGATAAAAAAAAGTTCAATTGGTATCTGATTTATTTATTGATATTTTTGTTGTCATGATATTTTTTAAATATGATAATTAAATTTTATTAAAAATAATGAAAAGTTCAACGAATACAATATAACTAAACATAACGAGAGACTTGGACTTATGTTCACACAAGAACTCATGCGTATAAAACAAAAAAAAACATGAAACTCAAAGACGTAAAAAACATTGAAACCTTCCATTGAGACCATAGAAACCCAATAATCGTTATAAAATCTTATTGTCTCTATCCAACAAGACACATAAGAGGTGTAGGAGTGGTGAGCGAAAGAAGCAATCTTGCAGGTTGTTCTGCTACACAATTCTGATTAAGGGTGATAACGAGCATGCTCGGGCTTGAAGCTCGTCGAGCTCGGAATTTTAGACTCGAGCTCGAATTGGATAGTTTGAGCTCGGCTAAGCTTGTTGCTTTCCTCAAATTGCTTTTTTTTTTGAAGTTTTTGAAAAATAACATGTGAAAACCTATTTGGGGAAATATAATATTTATTTTTGAACTCCACAAGTAACCATAGCACATTTTTTAAATTATACAAGTCCACAAGGAGAAGAGAATTTAAAGTATTTAACCATGATAACAAGTTAACAACACTGAAACATACAAGTGTGTGTATATATATATATATATATATGAGTTAGGATCAACTTACACAGTGTAAAACTCTTTAAATTTTACACGTTTTTGGATCGTTGGATGGGGAAAATGGATGACTGAGATTAACTCTTTACTTTTTTTCCCAAGTGATAATCTTCACATATTATACTGTTAATCTCATCCACCCATTTCACCCATCTAACGATCCAAAAAACGTGTAAAACTTAGAGAGTTTTACATTGTGTAACTGGATTCTATCCCTGTGTGTGTGCGCGCGTGTAATTATTTTGAGCCTATTCACAAGCTTTTCGACCCGAGCTTGGGTGGGTTCGGCTCGGCTTGTTAAGGTCTCAAGCTGAGCTCACTCGAGCCGATCTTTGACCGACTTGAGCCCGAGTAGCTTGTGAGCTGGTCATGCTCATTATCACCCATAATTCTGATTAATCGACAAACAAACACAAAAGAGGATTAAGCTATCAGTGACCACCGACAAACCCAAATCAGAAATTAGTATTACGAGGATCTTTATACGAGCACCAAACAACCGTAAAAGTAGACACAGAACTTGGCATATGGCAGAGACATGCCACAAAAATAGAGAAAAACGCAACAAGATGTGTAAAGAATTAAAATAAATATTGTTTTACTAAAACTTAAAAAAATAACAAGAAAAACGAAAAAATAACAATGTGATATAAGAAATCAAAAAGAAATATGAGTCATTGGCAGTCGGTGACTAATGCTAAAACTGATATTACCACTTGTCATCAGCCAAACAAAAAAAAATAAAAACGTTAATTAATATCTTAACAATCAATCATGTTGTTCACGTGTTACTAGTAAGTTAAAATGATTTCCTTGATGCTTCGATGGTTGTTATAATACTACAACATCAAGTGTCAAATTGAGAACTCTTTTCAAGCTTAAACACCCATCTAAAAAAGTCGTGATATATGAGAAAAAATATCAAATTTACGCTTTAATTAATTGTTGACCAAAACTAATGACATGGAGAGGAAAAAAGTTGGAGTCTCTTCCGGTAAAGAGCCCACTTTTGGGCCGCACCCATATGAAATTCCTCTGCACAGTTTGCGGATCAGTCGCGATCTAGTTTGTGAAGCCCTTTATGTCAGCCTCTCGAGAGTATAAACTAGGAATGGTCATGAGTCGGGTTGGTTTGAATTTTTGGTTAATCTGTATTCGATTTGAACTTGAATCTAAATTTTTAAAGTAAAAATCTGAATCTAACTCGACACGATATAAATAAAAATAATTAATTTTTATTATTATTCGATAAAATATAAAATTAATTGAAAAAATACAAATAGAGAGGGATCATTATAATAATTATTTCATTTTTATTAAACAAAATAAGGAGATAATTAATATATATATATATATATATATAAAGAGGGACATTATAGCAATTATACCTAACTATTTAGAATAACATTAAACTATTATTTCGGGTTGGGTCGGAAAAAGTATTTTTCACCTTAAACTCAAACTCAACCGACCCGATCTCATCTTCAAAAAAATTAGACCCGAAACTAAAATTTTCTTCAAAAAACTCGACTCTATATGATTGGGTCGGATCAAAACCCGTCAAGTATAGGTTAAATGGCTATACCTACTCGTGAGATCATGTGTCTATTAGAATGGTGAATGAGCAGGTTAGTTGTTTTTTACTCTGAACAATTTTGGTAGTTAATTGAAATTAATTTATTTGATATTTTCAATTCGAGTAATTTTAAATTATAAGTTCAAATTATGAATAATTTTTTTTTAATTTATTTTATTTCATTCATAATGTTAGAACTCAAATATTTAATATTATTGTATAATACATACCATGAAAGCGAAATTTACTCATTTGTTACGAGTTCTCTTCGACAAAGTCTACTTGATTGATGTGGCACTGCATGTATATTTTGTTTATCAACAACTCGGACATAATGAAAATATAATATTAGCGTGTCAAATTGTCTACAATGGTTTAAATTAAATAAATAAGAATTAAAATTTGATTTATTTGCCTATTCAAAAGATGATTTATTTGATTTTAAAAGTAATTTAGAATAAATAAATATTTGAAAAGAGTTATTATTTGATGCACCACTAGCATAAAACAATATCAAAAATAAAAAAGCATGAAAAACTACTTATTTTATTATTGAACTTTCTGAAATTTACAAAGGTAATTAATGAATGAATCACGAATATTACAAGCCTATTTATAATAGTTAACCTAATACTAACCCTACCTAACTTGAAAATAACATACTAAGGGCTAGTTTAACATTGCTTTTGAAAAATAATTTTTAAAAGTGTTGTAAGAAAGAGATTTTGAAAATGGATTTTTAAAAGTTGGTTGTAAGATTTTTTTTTTGCTAATACAGAAAAAATAGCAAGGATTAGCTCCTTCTATCTGCATCCAGCAGACCAAGCACCGCCTGCGGCGGCTCCAGCAACCATAACTCGCACCGTTCCTCCTTCTTCAACAGCCGGGACAAGTAGTCCACTACCCGATTCCCCTCACGCCTAACATGTTGGACAACAACCTCCCATTCTCGACATAGCATACCAAAAATCAAATCTACCAAAGCATCCCATCGCAACGCCGAAGATTTGTTCCGGAGCATGCTAGCCACTTCTAGGTTATCCGTCTCAACAATCACCCTCCGGTGGCCGAGTCTCCATACATGGGATAACACATCATATATCGCCCATAATTCCACTCTCAAAACCGAACATCGCCCCACCTTTCGTGAGAAACCGAAAATCCAGTGGCCATACTCATCTCGCAACACCCCCCAACCGACGCATATCCTAGACTGCCATACACGGCACCATCTGCATTTGCCTTTAACCAGCCCGGGGGAGGGTGCTGCCATCGCACCAACTTGACGACACGTCTAATACCGGTGTTAACAGCAACAGTCGCCTTGCTAAACTCAACAGCGGTCTCTAGACACATCGGCACAAATGCCCTTGTTTGCATAAACCCCACATCCATCACCAAGCTACATCGACGTTTCCATAGATGCCAGCATATCACAGCAAACCTTGTAACCCAAGTTGACTGTCCATCGGGAAACCGTCCCTCGTTTTGCAGATTACAGCCCAACCACTCGTCGAACTGCATTGTCTCAAAGCCTGCAATACACTGTGATGGCACCACCTGTCGCCACACCTGCCGCGCAAATGGGCACCACCGGAGCAAATGATCGATATCCTCTGATCCCATGCGGCAAACTGCGCAATCACCATCCGCGCACATGTGACGTCGCTGCCGCTCCATGTTAGTTAGCAACCCCTTTCGCAACACCAACCATAAAAACACTCGCACACGGTTGGGTAGGTTCAACGCCCAAATCAGTTTCCATAAGCTCTGATCCTCCCCTTCCTGTCGCACAGTAAGCGCAGCATAAGCTGAACGCACGGTACACGTCCTGTTGTCCGTCCACCGATATCCTGGGCAATCGCTTCCGAACCAAGGCCTGGGTGGGGGAACGACAACAAACAGTTGCACAATTGATGACGGGAGCAGCTGGTTTAACAGATCCCAGTCCCAACTACCTGCTTCCGTAACCATTGCGGCCACCTTAGAGGGTGGCGGAGATCCCTGCAGCATATAGAATGCACTCAATGGCCCTTCATTGTCGAGCCACACATCATACCAGAAATTCGTAGTTTTCCCATCTTGCACATTCCAGCAGACACATCTCTTAATCTCGTCCCAGATTCTACTCAAACCCCGCCACAAACGTGAGCAACTCCCTCGAGCGATGCTAACCGGCAAACCTCCTTGCCAATTATATTTGTCCCTAAGCACCTGTACCCAAAGCTTATCCGAATTCATCACAAGCTCAAAACCAACCTTCATCAAAAAAGCCTCATTTTGTCGCCCAAGGTCCTTCATGCCCATACCACCATCCTCCATAGGTTGTTGCATGACGTCCAAACTTACTAACGACACTCCCCGCTTCTCTTCCGAACCACCCCACACAAAACGACGTATCAATTTTTCCATTTCTTTACATAAGCCTTTAGGTAACCATGTCGCTTGCATAACATAAGAAGGGATAGCTTGAAAAACCGACTTTGCCAGCGTCACCCTCCCAGCTAACGATAAGGAGTGCGCCACCCAGCCTGATAATCTCCTACGCATATTCTCCAAAACATAAGCGTAGGTAGACTTGGTCACCCTACTATGAAGCAGCGGAACCCCTAAATACTTCCCCAAGTCATCCACTACCTCAAACCCAAGCGTAACACCCACCAAGTCACGGATATCCGGCAAGCAGTTCTTGGAGAAATACACCTGCGTTTTAGCTACGCTTACGCGATGACCATAACAAATACAAAAATCCTCAAACACACCTTTAATGAGAGCCATTTGCTCCGGTGATGCTTCTGCAAAAAGGACAAGATCATCCGCAAAAAATAAATGCGAAATACCTGGGTCGTTGCGTGACAAACGTACAGGCTTCCACCTCCTAGCTTCAACGCAATCCTCAATACTATGTGCTAACCGTTCCATGCATAACACGAAGAGGTAGGGAGAAAGAGGGTCCCCTTGCCGTATACCCCTCGACGGTCTAAACGAATCAGTGACGTCACCATTGCATAAAATTTGGGTAGAAACCGAGCTCACACACTGCATAATCAAACCAATCAACCGAGAAGGCACACCGACTTCATACAGAGTTTCCTCAATAAAATGCCACTCGAGTCTGTCATAGGCTTTCTCTAAATCCACTTTTATCGCCATATAGCCCTGTTTTCTATTCTTATGAGCCATCGAATGGATGATTTCTTGGGCCAGAATAACATTATCAGTTATGTTACGCCCCGGGACAAAGCTAACCTAGTTCCACGAAACCCATTGCGGCAAGAACCCCTTCATCCGATTAACAATGGTCTTGGTGACAATTTTGTACAAGACCGTACATAAATTGATAGGCCTAAAATGGCTAATCAGCTCCGGCACATCTACCTTTGGAATGAGCACAATCAATGTTTGGTTTATCCTCTCCTCTAAAGGAGCTCCGGCAAAAAAATCCTTAACAAAATTGAAGACTGAGTCACCTACCACATCCCAATGACGTTGATAAAAATCCGCATGAACTCCATCAATTCCCGGCGCTTTGAGTGGATCCATCTCAAAAACCACATTCCGTACTTCATCCTTCGTCACCTCACAAACCAAACCCTTCATCGCAGCCTCACCAAAAGAGTGAAACTTCCCAGATGGCATGCTCACTGTACAATCGTGCACACCCTCGGTAAAGAGCTTCTTGAAATAACCCATAGCATGCGGCTTCAATTCTCGCATATCATAGCACCATCGGCCATCATCCAATTTCAACGCTCGAACCATATTCCGCCTTCTACGGGCCATAGTACTTCTATGGAAGTACTTAGTGTTACTGTCACCACCCACCAACCACTTACTCCGCGACTTTTGGTGCCACAGGCTCTCCTCCTCTGCTAGCACAACCGCAAGATCACGCTTCAACTCCACCTCTAAATCAACAAGAAACTGTGAACTGTGTCTAGCCCGTGCCTTCTCGATACCTCTAATTCTTGCAAGTAAAAGAGTTTTTCTCCTTCCTATGTGACCGAAAACAACTTTGTTCCACTGCTCACTCTTCTGCTGAAAATTCAAGACATTATCATAAATGAGTCTATCCGGATCCCAACTTTCCTGAACAAGCCGTTGGAAATCAGGATGCTCATTCCATGCGGCTAAATATCGATAAGGCCTCATCATACCCACCGCAGCACCAGTCCATGTCTCAAGCAAAATAGGCCTATGATCAGACCCCAACATAGGCAAATGATAAACCTCTGATCCCGGATAGATCTCATACCACTTATCGTTGCAAATACACCGATCTAGATGCTGCATCAAATCACCCCTCTCCCAGGTAAACCATGGCCCCTGAAAACCCCTATCTAACAAGCCGGAGTCAAACAAAAAATCACTAAACTTTCCACAAACCCCATCTCTCCGTTGCGACCCCCCTCGCCTTTCCGAAGTACAAGCAATCGCATTGAAATCACCGCCAATCACCCACCCTATATGTCGCCCAAGATCAAGCACTCGCAACTGGTTCCAAAGAGCAGCGCGCTTGCTACTATTAGGACTCGCATAGACAAAGGTCATAGCTACGGTTTTCTTCTCAACGATATCTAGCACCCACCCATGAACAAATTGCGACGAAACCGCCAACACATCAAAGCGAACCGTAGGCTTCCAAAGCACCCAAATACCGCCCGAAAACCCTGTCGCTTCAACTCTATAAAAAAAATCAAAACCCGACACCCGTATAAACTTATCCGCCTTAACCCCACTAATGCGCGGCTCAACCACTGTAACAATATCAGGCTTTTGCACCTTAACCATAAGCCTAAAATAACTCAAAAATTCGGAGCCCAACACCCCTTGTGCATTCCAAAAAATAGACTTAACCATTAATAAAAATTAAAAAAGAGAAGCAACTCACCCAACAAGACTACTGAGCATCCGATTGAGCCCCTTCGAAAGACTTATTCTCACGCCAAATCACTTTGTGCTCCCCAATCGGGTTCGACCCCTTGGTGTCACGGATACCCCAAGCGATCCACCCGCTATAGCATTTAGCTCCCCGGTCATATTATTAATCCATTCCGCCAACACCGGCTTTGAAGGCCCCTTCTCGTCACGTTTCTTTGCCTTTAGACCCTTAGCACCTCCACTCTTAGCTGCCAACGGATTTTTATAGTTTGCTTTAGGAACATTCTTCTTCAACCCGGCCTTCGGCACCCTTCCGTTCTGCTCACTTAAGACCCCATCGCTCCTCCGTGTCCACCACCCGCACAACCTTGTGGTTAGAGGCAGCAAGCGAGGACTTTTCCACCACGACAACTTGCGAGGGTGCCACAGCAACGTCCTGCTCCATACCAACATCACTCCCACGCTCCACTTCCAACTCCTTATCCCCAGCAACACCCACGCTAGGCCCGGCAGAACTGCCAACGTCACCCTTGCCATACCCCACGGCAGACCCTACCCCTTCCTTCCTTTGATCACCGTCCTTAGCCACTCCAACCCCACCATCCATCGGTGCCTTCCCCTTACTTTCCTGTGAGGCTACAACACTCCCAAGCCCCTCGACCTCACGTTCAACCACACCACTCGATGGCTGGGTTCCAGCAGCGTGCTCACCATCGACTCCAAGAGCCGCAAAACGCGACCCGCCCACACCCTTGTGCTCACGGTCCTTTTGCACCGTCAAAGATTGGATCGATCCTGATTTTTCCAAACACCGTCGCCTATTAGTAACCTGCATCCATGGTCCATAAACCTCATCATCCTTATCTTCACCTATCGGAATATCCTGCACCGACACTTGTTCCTTCCGATCATTAGGGCAAGACTCCTTAGCGTGACCATATTTCCCACAACCATAACAAATCAACGGTAACCCTTTATACTCAATGTTTTGGCGGTGGCCATCAATCACCACTCCAGAGATAAGGGGTTTGTCAAGATCCACGACAACCGCAAATCTCGCAAAACGCCCCCGTTTACCTTCCAAAGTGTTATAGTCGATCTTAACTACTTTACCAACCACACTTGCGATTTGTCGAAACATGCTTCTCGTATAGTATCTATAAGGAAGACTAGGAAGCCGAGCCCAAACCACAATACTCCGAGGATATTCTTCTGCCGTTGAAAAACTCTGCGACCAAGGTTGTACAGTCAGATAGCAGCCGTACACCACCCAAGGGCCCCCTGACAACACCTTCTCATAATCCAATGGTTTCTCAAAGCGCGCTAAAAAGTATCCATTATCCAAGTCAATCAAAGACACCTTTCCTGTTGGATTCCAAAGAGCGTTAATTCTATTCAACAACGCCCTGTATCCTATCGCTTTCCCTAACAAACGTACCACGAGCGAATTCGCCAATTTCGCATCAATGGAATCATGGACTCTATCCGAAATATCAATCTTCGGCAAAGGGCCATCCAGGTTGATGCGAACATCCTCCGATAACACTTCAACGTCCAGCACGTCCATCTCCATTCGCGCCTTCGCATCACCAACCACCATATCCCTAAAAGACGGTTTGGCGGCAGCAGCATCCACCGACGCCACCCCCTCTTGCCCCTGCCCCTGACTAGCAGTTGTCGCGAGAAACTCCCCCTCACCAGCAGTCGGTAACCCCTCATGCATCAGCGTATCACCCCCAGTGCTATCAGCCACACCATCCCCGACTACACCCCCAGCAGGTGCCTCCTCCCTCACCATCTCAGTATCAAGCACCACCCCAGTTCCCAGAGGAAGATCATGCCCTACCGACGCTACATCCTGCCGTATCGGAGGCGAGGAATCCGGCGGCCTCCCCACTGCCGATCCCGATAACCCTCGGCTAGGGTTACTCCCATCACCAATCCTAGGGTTTCCTATTTTTCCGGAGCTCATCGATATTGAGAACGTGATTTCGTTGGTTGTAAGATTTTAATGTTATAATATATGAAATATATCAACTTAAATTATTATAAAAATATTTTACTAATAAATATATTTCTTAACAATTACACTTGTTCCATGAAAATATAATAAATTTAAAATATTTTATTTAAAAAACTTGACATTAATAAATCTATATCATTCTTAAACTAAAAAATAATTATTAATTATATAATTACATCTTCGCAAAAAATTATAAATAAACACAATAGCAAATGAAGGTTAAAATTATAATTTAGCTCTAAAAAGCACTTTTATAACCGCAAAAGCTAAAAATTTTAGCTTTTACGTTTGCATTGAAAAGTATTTTTTCTCAAAAGCTAGTTGTTTAGCATTGCTTTTGGCCTCAACCCAGCTTTTGGAGCCAAAAGCTGGTTTGAAAAGTAATGCTAAACGGATCCTAACTAACTATTAACTAAGCTATTAGCTGTAACACTCACTCCTCAAGGTGGAGGCTGATGAATGTTGAGAAGCCCCAACTTGACCATGAGATCTTTAAATATTGCGGAAGACAGTGACTTTGTAAAAATGTCGGCCAATTGATTAATGGATTGAACATGGAACAATTTGATAAAACTAATAGTAATCTTGTCTCGAATGAAGTGGCAATCGACTTCAATATGTTTGATGCGCTCATGAAATACTTGGTTTGAGGCTAAATGAATGGCTGATTGGTTGTCACAGAAAAGGGAAGCACCGGATACGAAAACTTGAAAAGAAGAAAGGAGAGCTGCAATCCATACGAGTTCACAAGTAGATGAAGCCATTGCACAATATTCTGCCTCACATGATCATCGAGTTACAGTGTGCTGCTTTTTAGACTTTCATGAGATGAGACAATCTTCAAGATAAGTACAATATTCAGTGGTAGAGCGACGAGTGTCGGGACAAGAACTATAATCAGCATCTATAAAAATACTGAGTTGTAGATTGTTTCTTGTAGGAAAGAAAAAGCCGAGACCTGGAGCTTTCTTGATGTAAGATAATAAGTGATAGACAACGACAAGATGTGGTTGTCGAGGGGAGAAAACAAATTGGCTTAACAAATGGACAACATACGTAATAGCAGGCTTTGTATGAGTCAAATACAACAATATGCCAACCAGCTTTCGATAAAGTTATGGATCATGTAATAATTCACCTTCATGTATGCTCAATTTATAAGAAGGAGCAATTGGTAAATCTGCAGGCTTCTTTTCAAGAGTACCAATATCTTTCAAAAGCTGTAATGTATAATGTCTTTGTGATAAAGATATTTCAGTGTCATTTCGAGCAATTTCAAAACCAAGAAAATACTTCAAAGTTTCTAGTATCTTAAGCTTGAAATGTTGTTGTAAAAAATCCTAAACATGATGCAATAATTTCAAATTCTTGCCTGCAAGAATAATGTCATCCACGTAGACAAAAAGAGCAACAAAATCACCTTCGAAACCTTTACTAAAAAGTGAATGTTCTGATGAAGATTGCAAGAAACCAAACTTAATAACCACTTGAGAAAAAGCATGAAACCACTGTCTTGATGCTTGTTTTAAACCGTAAATAGATTTGTTTAACTTGCAGACCATGTTGACAGCATCATTTGAGTTGTATCAAGTGGAAATTTCATGTACACCTCTTCATCAAGTGTTCCATTAAGGAACTTATTGTTAACATTTAATTGAAAAAGATGCTAATCCTTTGGCTACTAACCTAGCCTTGTGCCTATCAATCGTGCCATCAAGTTTGTACTTTATCCTATAAACTCACTTGCAATCTATTGGTTGCTTGCCTTTAAGAAGAGGAACTATTGTCCAAGTATGAAGAGCATTCATAGCCTTTAATTAATCACGCATGGAAACTCTCTATTCTGAATATCTTACAGCTTGATGATAAAATGAAGGCTCATAAGAGGTATAAATGTCACCAACGAAAGCTTCATAAGAGGAAGAAAGTCTAGAGATGGATATGAAATCTTCAATAGAATAAACACACGTAGAAGATATATTGTTGCAATGATAATTCTGAAGATAAGAATGTCTGTGAGTAACCCTATTTAATCGCCTAAACACTTTTTCTTTAAGTGAAACAGGAGAATTAACTTGAGCATGATATGGAACAGGAGGATCAACTTGAGGCACATGTTCAACTTGAGCATATTGTGTATACTATTCACTAAAAGCATTGTGAGGAACATTTGCATGATCTTGACAGATTCAACACTATAAGCAGATCCAACACTATGTACAATAGAACTATGACCTTGTGATAATGTATGAATGCTCGAGTCAGATAGAGGCATATGAGAATTATGATCCTCATTGCCAGAAACATTTGAAGCATTAGTAGAATTATGAACCTCATTTATAGGAACAGGTTGAGTAGCTTGTCTAAAAAACAAATTTAAAAAATCAGAAATAACAGTTGGCAAAGATAGAGATATAAAAGGATCAACGGTCGAATTATTGTCTTTCAAGGAATGAAAAGGATATATGTTCTCATGAAAAATCACATCCCTAAAATTTACTATAGTGCGAGTTTGAAGAATATAAATTTTGTAACCTTTAACCCCTGGAACATAGCCAAGAAATATCCCAGACAAAACACGAGCAGCAAACTTATCTCTATTTACTTTAAGAGTAGAAACAAAGCATAAACAACCAAAGTGTTTTAAATGAAAATAAGAAGGAATTTTATGGAACAACAATTCATAAGGAGATTTGTTAGCTAAATTAACAGAGGAAAGTCTATTAATTATGTATGTGGCAGTAAGTAAACAGTCTCTCCAAAAATGTATTGGCACCTTGAACTGAAAATAGAGAGCACGAGTAACAACCAACAAATGCTGGTGTTTTCGTTCACCTATAGCATTCTGTTGAGGCGTTTCTAAACAAGAAAATTGGTGAACAATGCCAAGAGATAAAAATAAATATGTAAATTTAAGCTCATGAAGTTAGGAACAATAGAGGCTACATCATATTTGTATTGCATTAAGTATGTCCATGTAGAACAAGTATGATTATTGAACAAGGTTAAAAAATACCATTTATTATTGTAAGTTGTTGATTTGTAAGGTCCCCAAATGTCTCGATGGACCAGCTCAAAAGGCTGAGAAGAACGAGTTTCAGACAAAGGAAAAGAAAGTTTTTGTTACTTAGCAAGAGGGCAAACATAATAAGGATCATTCTTATTCAATTTAGTAAAATGTAATACATCTTTAAGCATATGCAATACACGATTACTAGGATGACCTAGTATGTTATGGCAAGAACAAACATCAACAATATTTAAGCTATCAACATTACTTCCAATATGACAAACATAATCTAAAGCATTAGTAGGTAATTGCAGCAGATAAAGTCCTTGATGTAGATCAGCTCTCCCAATCACCTGCCAAAGGTCCTGAATAACACAATAAGTTTTACTAAACAAAACAAAGAGATTAAAGTCTTTAGTCAATTCACTAACAGCTAAAAGATTAAATTTGAACTCAAGAACAAATAAAACATTTTTAAGAATTAACCGAGAAGTTAACTTAACAGAACCAACAAAACTAACAGGAACAACCGATTTGTTGGGGAGCATAGTAAAGCTATCTTTAATAAGAGATAAACTATCAAAAATAAATCTTTAAAACAAAAAATATGCCTAGAAACTTTGAAATCAATTATCCAAGTAGTGATGTTACTAAAGGAAGATAGACTATTTATATAAGACAAAACCATACCTTGCATCGAAAGATTTATAGATGTAGAAGGAAAATCAGAAATCGAGGCAACTTGTAATTGTGTTGTGAGCATGACAATTAGTTGTTGACATTACTGTGTTGAAAGAGACCATTACTAGCAACATTTATATTTCCAGTGCCACTTACATTTCCAACACCATTGATAGTATTTTTGCCACAACTTGAACTAACAAAACTTTGAGAAGAGTCAGATTTAGGATAATCACTGACAGCATTTGTATGTACAACATTAAAAACTTTTGAACGAGTACCATGTCCTAGAGGATAACCATGTAGTTTATAACATTTGTCCTTTGTAAGACCCAACAAATGGCAATGAGTACATTGGGGCCGAGACTTTCTTGTAGAAGACACCTTAACAGCAAAGGCAGATTCTAGAGCATAAGTAGTTAAAAAATTGCTCTTTAATTTTTTTTTGTAAAATTTAAGAAAAGACTTTCGCAATAGATGATAAAGGATCTACTAACAGAATTTGTACACAAACATGAGCATAGGACTCATGAAGCCCCGTTAAAAATTGCACCGTTTGCTCAAGTTGATTATCATCGATCATCTTGCGAACCCCTCCACAAGAACATTGTAGACAAGTATAAATTGATTTAACAGACACCAATTTATCTCATATGATCTTAAGTTGTGTATAATACGTGCTGGCAGACATAGAATCTTGGGCTAACTCACTAGGCTTCTTTTTAAGATGAAAAATACGAGGACTATTAGATTGTTGAAATCTGTCTTCAAGATCTTTCTAGATTACGGAAGTAGTTGAGTGATAAGGAAGACTTGCTGCAATTTCTTTAGAAACAAAATTCAAGATCCATGAATTCATGAGATTATTGGCTCGTGCCCAAGCATTATAGAAATATGTTAAAGGCGAATCTGGAGCTACAATCGTACCATTAACAAACCCAAGTTTGTTCTTGACAGACAACGTCATGTGCATTGATAGTTTTCAAGTGTTGTAATTGTCATTGGTTAAGGATTGAGTAACCAAGACCATTCCTAAATTATCAGACTGATGGAGATAGTAGGGATTGTTACCATTTTCAAATTGGTCATTAAGATCACGCATAATGAAAAAAGAAACAAATAAATGAAAAAAAAAATCAACGAGAAAAGCTTCAAAGAAAATTGAAAAAAAAAAACTTCTTATACCATATCAAGAATGAGAAGTGTGAAAAACTATTTCTTTTATTATTGAACTTTCTGAAATTTACAATAGTAATGAATGAATGAATCACGTATATTACAAGCCAATTTATAATAGTTAACAAAATACTAACCCTAACTAACTTGAAAATAACAGACTAACTATTAACTAAGCTATTAGCTGTAACAGAATACACAAACATATTTATTTAATTTTAAAACTCTAAAATTCAAAACCCTGTATTTTAATTATAAATCTTAATTTTTAAACTCTAAAATTTAAAGTCATAAACTCAAAATTAAGTACTTCAACACTAAGACAAACCTGCTTGCGAAACAGATTTTCGACCGTAAGTACATTAAATTTTTTTTTTAAATAAAAGATTAAAGTATAATTTATTTTAAAACTTATAAATACTTTAAATATATTAAAAATAAAAAATTTAAGTGCCACGCCCTTAATGTCATCCCTTTTATCAACGCAAATTAGTAAATATAATCTTAAAATATATAAAATATTAAGTGTAATTATACCCTGCACCGGAAATAGAATTTTTTTCCACAAATGTTCTAATTTTAACCTATAAACCTTAAATTTTAACCTTAATCCATAGTTTTAAACTACAATCTTTAAATTTTAAACCCCTAAAGTCTAAACTAAATTTCTAAACCTTAAAATTAGAGCGTTTGTAGAAACAAAAAATTCAACAGTCAATGCATGAGATATTTTTCTAAAGGAAATGGGACTGCTCCTACTGAGAGTTGACCTCAAGACTTAGGGGGAAGGGGAAACAAAGTGCTCATACTGAATTTAAAACCCAAGACCTAAAAGAAAGAGAAAGTTGATGAGAAAATTCTAACCACTCAGCTATCATTGTTTTCTTTATTAATATAAAAAATTAAAACGGTTTGTTTCTGGCCTTTACTTGCGTTAATACGCATGGTTACAAATAGGGATTTTTTTTTGATCGAAAGGGAAGAAAACTTCATTGAATAACGAGTTACAAGTACAAACACAAATGCGGGGGTAAGGGGGTACCAGAAAGCTAGAGCCGGAAAATTCCTAGCTTATTTAGCAAACAAATTCATTGCTTGATTACAAGTCCTAGGGACAAAAAAAAAAAAGAACAAGAAATAAAAGATTCAGCCTCATATCTGATATTCTCTTCTATTGATGAAGAAACCCAATCACATAAAAAATCTGAACATAATTTTTTAATAACAATCGGCCTCAATAATAATATTAGAAAAAGCTGTTTAGAAAGGTCAAAGAGATTCAAGCCTAATGGTTACAAATAGGGATTACTAAACCAAATGTCACATCTAAAATTTTACCACCTTGACTTTAATTTGAAAAATGAAAGTTTTCACCTGACTTGAAAATCCAAATCATAATCTTGAGCGAATCATGAATAAATGCTTCGAAATGCAAATGCATTGAATATGGCCAAAGTTTGTATAATCCAGAACCTTGTGGCCCCACTCCCATCCCATGATGTTTCTGTTTTTTCCTCTTTCATTATAAGATAAGGTGTAGAAACATTAAACATGGAAATGGGATTTGAAGACAAGGCATGCGGGGTTGCAAAATATCAATCACTATATAAGTGTTCATTTCATTTTGCCACAATATGTAGCTTTCGACTTTCACCCTTTCGGAACCATGCCCAGCAAAAGGGCATGCCTATCTTATTCGTATCTGCATAATAAGTTTTATACATTTTTTAGATCGTTGGATGAGTGAAACGGATGGATGAGATTAACAATAGAATATGTGAAGATTATAAAAAAGTAACCCAGTTATCTATTTCCCCCATCCAACGATCCAAAAAACGTGTAAAATTTAAAGAGTTTTACACTGTGTAAGTTGATCCTAACTATATATATATATATATATAGTGTTTTCCTTTAATTATAGGTTTACTATCAAACTAAGTACCTAAACTATTATGTTTTTCACTTTTAAGTGTCTAAATTATTTTTATTCTTTTTAGGTGCCCAAATTATCTCGTTTTTCTTTTTTAGGTCCAAAACTATTATTTTTTGGTCAAAATAAATGCTAAAACTATCATTTTTTAGTCAAAACAGGTGCCTTAGTTTGACCTTAAAACGAACAAAAAATGATAGTTTGGGCACCTAAAAGAGGCAAAAAAAAAATTAAGCCCATAAAAAAGAAAAAAATGATAGTTTGAACACCTAAAAAATAATTTGAACACCTAAAAAAAAAAACGTGATAGTTTGTACAGTTATTTTGGTGTCAAGTCTTAATTATATGTTTTGTTAAAAAAATGTAGTTAACTCTTATAGACTTAATGAAAAAATAAGTGTCAAATTATACTTTTTTTTAACTTTAGGTACCTAAAGTATTCTTTCGGTAAAAATGAGTGTCTAACGTTCAGTCTATTACAATTCTAAGTGTCTGGCCATTTAAAAAAATTATAACTCATAAAGAACGTGGTGACTTGTATTTTTATTTTTTTAAATTGAAAAAAATGACTTAAAGAAAAATCTCAGCATTTTAAAAATCTTTAAAAGACCTCATATAGTTAAAATCAGAAACCACAAAATTTTTAAATTATCATTGTTTTCGAGCCATTGTTGCCGTCGAACTCCACCATTGTTGTTGCCAGTGGCTTAAAGAAAAATCTCAACATTTTAAAAATCTTTAAAAGACACCTCATATCGTTAAAATCAGAAACCACAAAATCTCTAAATTATCATTGTTTTCGAGCCATTGTTGTCGTCGAACTCCACCATTGTAGAGGCTACCGACATTCCCTCAACCATCCATTATCGATAACCAACGGGAAGCGTGTCAATTGTACGTCCAACGCGAATGGTTCTAATCGAACGATGTTACATTGGCACACCTATTGATAGTTATTGATGATAGATAGAGAGGGAAATGTGTGGTGACCTCCGACGGCAACAATAGTGATATCCATCGACGACAGCGGCTGCGGTAATAGTGGCAATTTGGGAACTTTGTGGGTTTTAGGTTGAAGGATTGTGTTTTTTTTAATTTTTAAGTTTTTTTAATTAATTTATTTTTTCTTTTAAAAAATATGTCATGTGTCACATTTTTAATTGTTTTTTAAAACAATAAAGCACTTTTATGACAGACTAAACATTAGATATTTATTTTTCTAAAAAAAATACTTTAAACACTTAATTTAAAAAAATCAATAATTTAAGCATTTATTTTTTAAATAACCAATTTTTAACCGTTGGATACCATCTCACGTATGAGGTTGGCCTTCGTTGCCCTAAGGGGGCGTTTGGTTCACGGAAAAGATTATTACTTGGGGTAATAATCTTTTCCGAAATCTTATTCCCATGTTTGGTTTGTCCTCATTCCCACCAACCCGGAAAAGATTATTACCAACAATAGCAATTTTTTGTCAACATTCCAGGAATGTGATTCCCACTCTTCCCTTAGGTATTTGTCAATTCCCGCCACTTTGGACAAAATTACCCTTAAAGTAATAGTTTTTTTTTAATTTGGATCATTTGTAGCATATGTAAATGATGTAAATTTATTAAATAATTTTGTTTCATATTAGTTTGATATTTAAATGGTTTTACACATATTTAAAAGTAGTTTAATATTTAAATAAAAAAAAATCATAGCTATAAAAATTTTCGATAAAATGTCTAAATACTCTGTAAATTTTTTATAAAATTTTATTAATAAAATAAAATAGACACATAGCATATTACAAAGAGAAACTTTGTGTTTATTGGTTTTATGTTCTAATTTCGTAGAAATCCTCATAACTTAGTGTTTCATGATACGATCATCATCTCTTATTTATCATTTTTCCTTGACTTTATGTGATTTATTATTATTTTATTATTTCAATCGTGCTTTAATATTTGGGGAGTATATTTATTTAAAACTATTTTATATAATTAATTTAAGATTTAAATGTCGTTACCCATTAAATATTTATTTATTTGAATTTAATTTTAAGAATTTTAATATTAATAAAAATATATATTTCATATTGTTTATAATAATTATATTAGTAGTATGTTAAGTATAAGTGTATGAATCTTCAAGCAAATGTTTTTAAACTAATATTGAAAGTTTAACTTGTTAAAAAAAATATATCAAAAGGACAATATAGTAAAATTTACTTCCATGTAATCTTATATTCCCTCAACCAAACAATGTAATCTTACATTCCTACCAAATAAACCAAACAAAGTATTTTAATAATCCCAGTAATATCTCAAGTAATGTTACATTCCAGGAATCCTATTCCCAAAGATAATCCTATATTCCGTGAACCAAACGCACCCTAACTGTTTTCTTGTTTGCATTTTTGTTTTAATATTATAATGCTTCAGTAGTGTCTAATCTAAACCACGATTTCAAGTAGTGGTGTGCATTGGAACTCATACTTTCATTTCGGTGGGTAATACTACAGCTAACAGCATCAGTCTCCGCCCCTTCCAAAGTTGCGGAAATTTTTGTACACACCTTTCAAAAATTACTATTAAATATAAGTAAAAAAATATGTGTTCAAAATATGGGTGTTCAAAATATAAGTTTATTTTACATAATTTTATCAATTTGGACGTGGTCTGTTCTATTTAAAATTTCTGGAATTTTAAATTTAATGTTTAAGATTTTTGTTTTAGATTTGATCATTTATGGTTTATAATTTGCTTAAGTAAAAAATATGTGTTTAAATTATACACTTTTTAAAGATAAGTGTATAATATTTTTGATTAAAATAAATATTTAAAGTTTTTATTCCGTTAGTGTATTAAGGTAACATCCTTAAAAAATTAACCACATGATTAGAATTTAACACATGTATTTATTTTTAATATAAAAAAACTGAAAATAAATTAAAAATTTAAAAGGTCTTAAAATCTCTAAAAAGAGTCTCAAATCCCTAAAACTTCAAACCTCATAATTTCAAAATTGACAACACTATCGCCGCCGATAGCATCGTCGGATCCCCCACCTCCGTCGCCTGAGGCCACTATCATTTTCCCCAACCACCCATTGCCGGTAACCGATGAGAGGCGTGCCAATCAGACGTCGAATGACTAGAGCCTTTTGCGTTCGTCGTTCAACGTCCGATTGACACTCCTCCTGTCGTTAACGATGATAAGTGGTTGGAAAAATTGGGCGGTGATCTCCGGAGGCGATGTTGGTGGGGTCCGACAAAATTATCGACGATAATAGTGACGTTAATTTTAGGTTTAAAATTTTAGGAATTTAGAGATTTTTAGACTATCTTTGTGATTTTTTGAAAAGTTTGAGATTTTCACTTTATTTTAAAAAAAAATTGTGTCAATCTATTATAAGACAATGATTTTTTAACGGTATAGTTTGACCCCTATTTCTGAATTAAACCTTCATAATTTAAGATTTAGATATGAAATTAAACAATTTTCTAATATAAGTAGAGTTAACAACATGTGCATCAAATAATTATCTAATATAAACAATGTCAAAGTTAAAAAATATTTAATTGTGTCATAATTTAGAATATTTAAATTGATGTGTCAAATTTTAAAAATGGTGCTAATATTCTTTTATAGTGACATCAAATTTATTTTATATTAAATTTAAGTGTGTATATATATATATATATATATATATATATATATATATAATTTTTTGGGTGTAAAGTGACACCTTAATCTAATATGTGTCTTCACCAATGTATATAATAAATATTGTTCAATTATATTTTTTCAAAAAAGTGTATATGTTAAAATTAAGATTTACATTTAATGTATTAATAATATATAAATTCATCTATAATTAACGACAATTTTTCATGAAATTTTAATAGTATTAGTTTTTTTTGTATAACACCAATATTTAGTTGATTGATTAGTCCGGATTGAGTACTATAAAGATTAATTATGGGTTGTCTTTATTAACTCAATTTATTTCATACAAATTCAGGATTTAAACTATTAACATTGTTTAAGAAATTTAATGCCTCATCCACTAAACTAATTAATTGTTTGTAAAATAAATTAATATAACTTATTTTTTATAATTTATAATTATTTAATTTATCTATATTATATAAAATTATAATATCAATCTTTGCGTGTGAATTATATGCTATTACATTTCGAGTATATAGAATATAGATTAGGAAAAAATTCCAATATTAAAAAATGGAAATCCCATAGCTAAATCGAACTCACACGTGCGAGTAAGATCCTAAAAGAAAATAAATTACTGAAAAAGAAAATCCAACTCAGGTGCCGCACGTGTAACATCTCCATTTTGAATTCGTGCGCCCCCCTCCCTTGTCCGTGAAGCCTTTTTCCTTTCTACTTTTGCCAGCCCCTGCACATTATTACTCATTTCCCCACCTCTCCCTTTTTTATTTTTTTTACTGGTTCTTCCTTCTTCTCTCTCAGTTACAGGTTTAACAATATCAAACCAATAGGCTCAAATATTGGCCAACAAGAATCCTCATTAATGGACGGCTGGATCAGGCGCCAGACCTCCGCCGCTGATCTCTGGCCGTCCATCCTCCTCTCCTGTCTTCACTAGCATCGGTAATCCGTTTGCATTTCCATTATTTTTCCTTCTTTTTATTGATTTATATTTCTCTGTAGATTAGTTTTTTTTCAGATTTGTTTGTTTTTATTTACTGTATATTATGCTTTGGTTAATGAGTTCTGAACTGGATTGTTGTGCGAGTTTTTTTTTTTGTTTCTTAAGTTGTGTTTGGTTGTAGAGAAAATGTTTTCGTGAAAAAAAGGAAGAGAGTTTTCTTTCTCGAGAAAGATAAGTTTCCATTCAACATCACTAATTTAGTGACGCGATTACTGATTAACTGTCATTTTCTAGAAAGACTTTTAAGAACAAATTCTCTTCGAAAGGCTAATTGTTGAATCGCTGCCTGGCTTTTATATTTTCATGTATAAAGATGGAGAAGCGATAGAAAAGAAAAAGTTGTAATGGAATCTTATGCTAATGGTTTTGTAGGAACATAAGAATTTTCTGATGGAATCTTATCGTTTCATTGATTCTTTTTTCCTACTGATGTGGCGCAATATTCTGTCAAATATGAACGCATGCATTTGGACGAACATCTTAATAAGATATGGACATCTCTGTAAGATATAACCGATCCAATTCACAATTTACTTCATTTATGACTTTTCTTCTTCTTGATTTTTGTCAGATTTAGCGTTGTTGTTTTCACACAATGGAGAGTTGTGATTGTATTGACTCACAGTGGCCACCTGAAGAATTGCTTGTTAAATACCAGTACATATCAGATGTATTAATCGCCCTTGCATATTTCTCAATTCCCCTGGAGCTTATCTATTTTGTTAAAAAATCTGCATTCTTCCCGTACCGATGGGTGCTTATGCAATTTGGTGCTTTTATCATTCTTTGCGGGGCAACACACTTTATAAACCTATGGACGTTCGCTATGCATTCGAAAGTCGTTGCTATGGTGATGACCATTGCCAAGGTCGCGTGTGCTATCGTGTCATGTGCAACTGCTTTGATGCTTGTACACATTATTCCCGACCTGTTGAGTGTTAAAACTCGAGAATTATTTCTGAGGAACAAAGCCGAAGAGCTCGACAGAGAAATGGGACTTATTCTCACTCAAGAAGAAACTGGAAGGCATGTAAGGATGCTAACTCATGAAATTAGAAGCACACTCGACAGGCACACGATATTGAAGACTACCCTTGTTGAATTGGGTAGGACCTTGGGGCTGGAGGAATGTGCCCTGTGGATGCCATCAAGGACTGGTATAAATCTGCTGCTTTCACATACGCTAAATTACCAAATACAAGTTGGATCTTCTGTGCCAATAAATCTTCCTATCATCAATGAAGTCTTCAATAGTGCTCGAGCAGTTCGTATACCCTATACCTGCCCACTAGCCAGGATCAGGCCTCTAGTGGGAAGATATGTGCCACCGGAAGTTGTTGCTGTTAGGGTGCCTCTTTTACATCTCTCGAATTTCCAAATTAATGACTGGCCTGAGCTCTCTGCGAAAAGCTATGCAGTCATGGTTCTTATTCTCCCCACGGACAGTGCTAGAAAATGGCGAGACCATGAATTGGAACTCGTCGAAGTTGTGGCAGACCAGGTCATCTTATGATTTATGTGCTTTCTTTCATTGGCTGCTTCTTTGATGTCTTAATGAAATGCTCACATTCAGTTTTAATTCTATACTTGGCTGTAAGTGTATGAATCCACTTTTGAAAAACTTCAATGAGTGGACTTGGAAGCCCCTTAATCTAGTTAGAAAACTTATTTATTTGTTAAGAGACTTTTATTCTTATAATGGTGATATATGTACAGGTTGCTGTTGCTCTTTCGCATGCCGCTATTCTGGAGGAATCCATGCGTGCCCGTGATCAGCTTATAGAGCAAAATGTTGCTTTAGACTTGGCTCGTCGAGAGGCCGAGAAGGCAATTCATGCACGGAATGATTTCCTCGCTGTAATGAACCATGAGATGCGTACGCCAATGCATGCAATTATAGCGTTGTGCTCACTTCTTTTAGAGACTGAGCTAACTCCAGAACAACGAGTTATGATTGAGACGGTGCTAAAGAGTAGCAACCTTTTGGCAACACTAATCAACGATGTTCTCGATCTTTCAAGACTTGAAGATGGCAGCCTAGAATTAGACTTTGGGATGTTTAATCTTCATGGAATCTTCAAAGAGGTAATCAGTTGTGATTTTGTACACTTTTTAGCATAGAAATGGTAGTAGTTTTGGTAATAATGTTCATATTTCTATAATTTCAGGTCATTAATCTGATAAAGCCCATTGCATCTATAAAGAAGCTATCTATGACTATGATCCTGGCACCTGATTTGCCAATGTATGCTGTTGGTGACGAGAAACGGCTTATGCAAACCATTTTAAATATCGTGGGGAATGCTGTGAAGTTCACAAAGGAGGGTTATGTTTCGATTATAGCATCGGTTGCAAAACCGGAGTCGTTAAGAGACTGGCGACCTCCAGAATTTTACCCAGTGTCAAGTCAAGGCCACTTCTACTTACGAGTCCAGGTTCTCGACTTCTTTTCATTTTGATTCACTTCTATTTAACTTTTTACTACATGATCATAAAAGCATCTCCAAGTAATTCAAAGATTAAAGTTCACATTTTTTTTTGCTATGATGCTATTTAGGATTATCAAAGGCATTTTGTGACGTTTGTTCATGATGTGCAATCCAACGAATAGACAACCATATATTGTTGTTATGGAGATTATTTGGAAGTTTTCTAGCCATATCACATGATGCTCATGCTGATATTATCCTTATCATCTAATCTGGCAGGTTAAAGATTCTGGTTGTGGCGTTCTGCCACAAGATATACCGCTTCTTTTTACCAAATTTGCACAGCCACGTAGTGGATCCAGTCAAAATGGTGGTGGGGGTGCTGGACTTGGACTCGCCATTTGTAGAAGGTAAAACTAAAAATTCTCAACATATCCTCTGCCAATGAAGTATTTGTTCTTTACCCTTCACAGTAGTAATCAATTATTTTTGTCCTTACCACAAATCAGGCGGAATCGAGAAATTATATTATGAACGTGATACATGGACCGACTAATAAAAAACAATCATTTCATTAATTTTTTCATGTCATTTTTTTTAAGTAAATCTTCACTTGGTAAAAATTATTTTTAAATTTGATTTACAGTAAATATAAATGAAGATTCACTTAGTAAAAAAATGAGATGAAAAAAATTAATAAAATGAATACATTTTATTGGTTGGTCTCATAGATGACATGATGGGAAAGACCCATGATATAATTTCTCGGCAGAATCTAGATAAAGCTTATTTATACACTCGTGAGTATTCAATAGAGTCAAAATATTTAAAATTAGTTAAATTAATAAACCATATTTTATAACTTGAATTTTATTTAAAAATTTTCAAATCAAGTCAAACTCTAGTTTACACTTAAGTTTAATTGTAAATATTTATAATTTTGTTATATAAACTGATTCCAAATTAAACGGCTTCCTATAATCATATACATTATACACATATTAATTATTAAAAAGTTATATGAATCCTATTTTATAACATAAACTATATTTGTTTTTTTTAGTTTGAATCGAGTGAAACAATTCGGGTTTTTTTTGAATAAGTTGAATTTTACTCAGTCTAATTAAAATGTGGAACCAGGTTTGTAAATCTGATGGGAGGCCACATATGGATGGAGAGTGAAGGGCTTAACAAAGGTAGCACAGCAGCATTCCTTGTCAAACTCGGGATCTGTAATAACCCGAATGATTCATCTATCCACCATCAAGTTCCACCCCACGTTAGAGCCATTCATGGAAGTGCAGATCTCACCGGACAAAAACCTGTCTTAAGAGATAACGATAGGGGTGTCTCATCAAATGCACGATACCAAAGAAGTCTTTAGATGATAGCGGGACTTAAAATAGTTGCTTTAATTCTCTATTCTCTTATTGGTCGATGTTAAAGTTGAGGAATGCTGTTTTAAAACTGAATGTTCGAATATAATTTCAAAAATAAGAGCTGAATGAAATCAATGAACCCAGAAAAACAGTGATGGTTCGAAGTTTGGGTATTTAAATGCGGAGAATTTTATCAAGAGTGATTTCAAAAACCAGGACGTAAAATTCAAACATAACGTTATATCATTGTTCATGTAAACCACAAAAACACAGCACTGGCTCAACAAAATTACTTCGACGTACTAATTATCTAACATCACGGTCGATCGGCCATCTTCAGTAGAGAACCTTCTTACATCTTGGACTTCTTGGAAACCCTGAAAGATTAAAAGAAAAAAGAGAGGGAAATTTAATTTATGTTACTTGAAAAAACACTTGACCTTTAGCAAACGAAATTCAAACTCAAAGATGAACTTACACGGCCGGTTGAGCAGCTGCTGCTGGTGGTGGTGCAACTGGCTTATCCCCTCCAGGTCCCTGATGAGATTAAGGGGGGCAATAAAACATGAAAACCTAAACAAAGCATCCCATTATGGGAAGAACCGTTACCCGAAGAACCGCATGATACAAATGTTCTTACCTGGGCCAAACGCTCCTCTCTCCTAGCGAATTTCCTTTCCCTGCTTGCCTTGTTCTTAGACCTCTTAGCTTCAAACTGGTCGGCCAGTGTCTTCTCTCTGGCCTTTTCAGCCTTAGATTTGTGGATGCTCTCCATGAGAACTCTCTTGTTCTTAAACACATTACCCTTGACTTTCATGTACATGTCATGGTACATGTGCTTGTCAATCTTCTTTGATTCCCTGTACTTGCGAAGCAAGCGTCTCAGAACACGCATCCTCCTCATCCACAGGATCTTTGTGGGCAACCTTGCCTCCCTCGTACCCTTGCGCTTACCTAAAATCGGAATGCAAGTATAAACCCAGATAATCAATATATGCAAATATTTCCCATCATGCATCACAATCATAAATTACAGAGAAAAACATACCGTATCCAGAGTGACGTCCCTTTCTCTTGGCTTCCTTCATGCGACGAGCACGTGATCGAGAGTGAATCTTGGTTGGCTTCCTGATGATAAAACCATCTTTAACCAGCTTCCTTATATTCTGGCCTGCAAATCCCAATTCAAATATGAACACAATCATAATCAAACGTTAAAAGAACAATTTCTTATGCTAAGTCTGTAGAATAGACAATTCTCCCATGAAAGGCAGTACATCAACTTGAACAATGAACTGCTATTAATTGTTCAGATTTTACAGTCATGAAAATGTGGAAATTTTCTTTGTATATCAGGGGAGCAAACAAGGAAATTAACCTTGTATATTTAGCAAACTGATGTGAAAATTTGACTTTCTCAAGCAGGGAATCTCAAGTAAATTGATGTAGAATTCACCGTATGTTCTAGCCAAAAATGCATTCATTTTTCTCAACAAGAAAATAAACAAACAATAGAATAATCAGAAGTTGAATTGTAAATACACTAAAGTTAATCTCAGCAAATTATATAACATTCTACACTTATAAATCAGTAAACAGAAGGAAAAAAAGCTTAAAAGTGAACGGTATCGGCTAACACAGATTCAATTCCTAAAAAAATTGAAACATCAAGCTTCATTTCCACCAATATATTTGACTACAAACGATGAAAAATCAAGTTCAAATCTTATATCAACTTAAAATCGAGAAGAGAAAACGTACGAGAGTTGGCCATGGAGATCTCGTTGACTTCATTAGGATCGAGCCAAACCTTTCCTTTTCCACACTTCAAAACGCTCGCCGAGAGCCGTTTCTGGAGCTTTAGCGAAACCATCTTTCTCTTCCTCTCTCCGGTGATGCAGCTAACTGCTGTTGGGGAAGAAGTGATAGCGGCTTATTTATATGACCGCCTAAATCCTAGGGTTTGGAGGGTTGTGTGCTTGCTTGTGATTTTGGATCGGGTTTTTTAATACTTGGCGGTTGATTTTCGTACGCGTGTCCTTTCAGTTCTATGTTTATTGGCCAATAGCCCAAATGACTCTTTTTCATGGGCCATGTGAACAAAGAAGGATTTAGATTAGCCTTCAAGGACCAAGGTGTCCTAAGCCTTTCAAAAGTAAACGTTTTCAGGTTCAAATAAGTATTTTTCAAAAAAAAAAAGTGTAGTAAATATATATTTTTAATATACAATTTATGTAAAATAAATTTTATGCAATCGATTAATTTTAAGGTTAAAATTTAACATTATAGTATTTTATATAAATTTGTGTAAATGTAAGCATCTTGTATCAAAATATTAAAAAGGGTAAAGTACACCAGTGGTTAGGGGTGGGAATTGTCGGGTACCCGGGATTCGGGTACCTCATTAAACGGCCCGTGTTCCGGCCCATTATATCCGGGTACCCAAGATTCGGGTACCCGCAAAATTCGGGTACCCGGTTCCTTTCTATTTTTTTTTATTTTTTTAATATTAAAATTAAAAAAAAAAAACACATGTTAAACACAAAAATATTTAAAAAAAAATTAAACTTAAAACTTAAAAGAATATAATACAAACATAGAAAAAATATAAAAAATTAAACTTAATTTTAGAGTGAAAATATTAAGAAACATAAAATAAAAATATAATTTTAAATATAAAAAATATATAATAAATTTTATCGGGTCGGGTCGGGTACCCAGTAAGGGAAAACTTTCGGCCCGTGTCCCGAGAAATTTGCCAGGTCGGGTAATTTTTTTCGGGAATTACCCGGTATTTTAGTTTCGGGTCGTCGGGTTTTCGGGTCGGGTCAATCGGGTCGGGTATTTTCTCCCACCCCTACCAGTGGTTATCGAATTTTTAGAGCGCGTTCATTTTGGTCACTAAACTTTTAAAAATTTTATTGAAATACTCAATTTTTTATCCGCTTTTATTTTAATATCTCTCGTTAACTTCTATTAAAAATGCTGATGTGACAGTTATTCTCCTTTCCCTGTTTTTTCTAACTTTGTTAACACCCCCACGATTTTAATTAAACGTTTACAACTTAGAATCTCAAACATTTCTATGAAACATCAATTTACATACTAGTCATACAGAAAGGGGGATTGCTTACAAATAAAATAATTGAGAGAAAAAGGAAAAAAAATGACAGAAAGTACACTTGTTTTTAAATTTTGTTCATAACAATGATTCAGAAAATCTCAACCATTAAACATGAAACTAAGATTATAATTCAGTCATTCCTAGAATTATTAGAACAAATTAATACCTAACATAATTCACCAAAAAAAAAACCTAGCATAAACCCCCGAAAAATCTACGCGTACAAAGTTATAATCGCCATAAAAATGTAATGACCCGAGATAAAATTTAGGTTAAGAAAGAAGAAGAAAGAATTTCAAAAGATTAAAAGAAGAAAAGATTTAGGAGATTGAAGAAGATAAGGTTGAGAGAAAAAGAATTTTCTGATATTATATATATATATATATATATATATATATATATATATATATATATATATATATATTTTGATGCACTGGAATGATCCTCTACTTTCATTAGCAGCTTGACTTGGTGAGTCTACCTCACGTGAGTCCCTTAATATGTTACGAGCGTCTAATTTTTCTGAATTAATTGAAACACTGTCTTACTTCCAGTATGGTCATAACAATGAAAATGAGCTTAAAAACACAAATCTAATTATCACCCAAGAGAAATTAATCCGAACCTAAGATCCATAACTATAAAAACAATGATAAAAGAAGCTTCAACATATCTTAACGATCAAAATGGAATTACCACGCACAAATCTAAATAAAATTAAAGGGAAAAAAACAAAATCTAATTCTAGAAATACAAGTTAACAATAGGAAGAAGAAAAAAAAGTTTTCCTTCTTGAAATTTTCTCAAAAAAACAAACATAAATTTTTATCATAGAACAAATTTAAAAAAATTCCTCTCTTCTCAATTAATAATTATGAACCAATGAAGAATTTATTATTATTATTATTATAACATTAAAAAGAAAGGCGACAAGGGATTAGCTCAAGGGTTAAAAGCCAGGGAAAGAAGGAAGAGGTTAAAGAAGAAGATAATTGTCACGTCAGTATTTTTAACGAAAGTTAACAAGAGAGACCAAAATAAAAGCAGATTAAAAATTGGACAACTCTAATAAAAATTTTAAAAGTTTGGTGATCAAAATGAACGCACACTAAAAGTTTAGTGATCATTAGTGTACTTTACCCTATTAAAAAATCAAGTATTTTTATGACAAATCTCAAGTTTTCATTAGAATAATTTGAGTTTTAACCTACTAATATTAACATTTTAGTACGAGTACATACTACATATAAAATTATATCGGTTAACATGGGCGAAATTATGATTGGGGTTTGAGAGCAAAACATTTATGTAAAAAAGGAGGGGGCAAATTTATATCTAGTCTAATTTTTCAAAAAGAATATACAAACAAAGGTAAAAAAAATCTCGTGCATGGGTAAAAGTCCCACTGAGGATCCACATGAGTCTGTCTCTATCGATTGAGTATTATTTGTTCAGATAATACTGACATATTGTAATATTCACAAAGTCTTGAGTTTGAGTAGAGATGTCAGTGGGGTCAGTTTTACGGGGATTCACCTCACTTCGCATTTAATTGGGCATAGATAATTATAATTTTTACGGGTTGTGGGATGAGATGAACATAAAAATTAAATTCGCTGTGAGTGACGGGAAAGACGTGAATATGCTTTTGTACCCGCCCTATCTCAACACGCCTCGCACAATCCCCTCCCACCTCGCATCATCCCCACTCGCCCCAGCAGATCTTATAATAAATTATTTAATATTATTAAAAATATAATATCAACATGGATCATAGTTAAATTTAAGGTAATTCATATTGACTTGTCTTGAGATATTATTGAAAAGTTCAATATATATAATTAAGTTAAGATTGATTAGATCAAATATATAAATATTTTTTAAAATATCAAATTGAATTAGAGTTAAGTTTAAGATAATTTATATCGACTTATCTTAGAATATTTATGAAAAAATATATATACATATATAATATACTTAGAATATTTTTTATATTGACTTATCTTAGTATATGTTTATTGGTTTCTTCTTTATTGTTTCCTAACGTTGAGCTTTTTTTCTAATGTTTGTTTGCTTCTTCTTAGTTCTCACCATAAGTATTTTATTTTCTTAGTATTGTGTGTTATTTGTTATTATTTTTTTAAAAGGTTATTTTTCATTGTTATTTTTATTTTTAGTTCTTTCTATATTGTTTATTTGTTATAACAATTGAAATATTATTTTACATGTTATTTGTGCTATTTTCTTGTCCTTTATTATAGACTCTAGTATCTTTTTAGTCCAAACTTTTGTGTTGTATAAAATTTAATTTCGTATATTTTTATTTTTAAAAATAATGACATTTGGAATAATGTTACATATGTGGCGGGAATCTGAATGACAAATATTTTATACTTTTTATAACAAATTTTATTTATATTTATATAACTAATATTTATAAATATATCATAGAGCGGGTAAAGAGGGGATTAAGTTGGTCTAAAGACCAATGTGGATGATGAGTCGGGAATAGTTTTAGTCTTGTAGGTTGCGGAGATGATTTTAAATTTTATATTTGCAGCAGGTCGTGGGGTAGAGATGAATATAAAAAGATTTTGATGAGAATGAGTGTGAGAAGAGCAATCTTCGCATCCCCTCCGCTCAATTTACATCCCTAAGTTTTAGTTTACTTAAAAAAATGTAAGACAGAATTAATGTTTGATTAAAATAATATTTTATGTATAAAAAATATATAAAATAGATTTGGCATAGCTCAAAAGATTCACGTTTTAAAAAATGGGTTTATGCAAAAATAGGGATGGCAATAGATCGGATTTAGATCGGATTGTATAAAATCCAAGTCCGAATCCGTTACAATCGGACTCGGATATTTTTTTCGGATTTGGATTCGGATTTTTTTCAAACGGATTTGGATCGGATTGTTTTTGGATCGGATTTTTTCGGATCGGATTCGAATTTGTTTCAACCGCATTTAGATTAGAGTTTTTTTATTTAGATTAAATTGTCATCCCTAGTTTTGACCCAAGTCTAAGGGGGTAGATTCACGAATTTTAGCGTCTTTATGGTATATTGTGTTTTGACCCTCTAATAATTTTATTTTAGTGCAAACAAGTCCATAATTTTGTATATTTAATTTCTTACACATTTAATTTATGCTATTTAATTTTACTCTTGTTCATTTTTATCCCTTATTTGTTGACTACATTTCATTTTTTGTGTTTATTGTTTATGCTTTTAATTTGCTTTCTATTTTAATTCATAATTTTAGTACAATATATCATAATTTTATCTATCGATTGCACATTACTTACTATTTCATTCACTAACTTCCTTAAGTTTTAGTAATTCATTGATATTTATATTTATTTATTTCCCCATTGTATTTATTTTATTGTTTGTTTATCTATGACTTGATCTTGCATTCATTTTTTTCATATTTATTTATACATGTATATGATATAAATAGATATATTACACTATATTAAGGTTAATTAATATATACAAATCATAATAAATATTATTATTATTTAACTTACATTCTTAAGACATTTATATTTTTATTATTACTTTTAATATGTATATAAATAAAGTTAATGTATTTAGTTTAACTTTTTACTTTATTTATGTTGTATTCTTGTTTTAATGTAAATATTATATATGATATTTTGTTTTAATGAATTAAAATTCTTAAATGTTTTGATTCAGACTCGGATATGGATCGGATGCGTCGGATTCGGATCGGACATGGATTTGGATCGGATTCGGATCAGATTCGGATCGGATCTTGGCATGATCCATATCCAACCCATCTCCTATTAGGACTCGGACATTTTCTTCGGATTCGGATTCGGATTTTTTTCAATCGAATATGGATCGGATAAATTTTTTCAAATCGAATCGGATTCGGATTAAATTGCCATCCCTACTGCAAAATGTATACAAGTATGTAATATTAGTTAGTGGTACTCAAGTTTGCACATGTTTCACCATCGTGCAACCAAATCATTCCAAGCCCAAATTCTTTTATTGCATAAATAATCATTGGGGGAATTACATTACACAAAACTTTCCAATATATATAGGACAATGAAGGTAGCCCACTCCACTTCATCCCCTCATCTTTCTTCTCTTCGTGCTTGCTAATTAACAGTTGGAAATCATGGCTATTGCCACTCCCTTTTTGGCTACCTCCCTGCTCTTATGTTCATTGCTTGTCATTGCTTCTGCCAATGACTATGGTGCTTACGATTATGGCGCGAAACCAGTCGACCAGCAACAGCTAGAAAATAACTTCTACCAGCAGCAACCAGTAGAAAATCAAAAGCCGGATTTCGAAAACAAAGCGAAGCCTGATTATGACACTAACCCAAACATCAACAAGCCACAACCAGATGCATACGAAAAGCCAGACCTCTATCCAACAACACCTGAAGTTCTCCCCATTGGAGTTGAAGGACTTGTTTTATGTAAATCAGGATTCAAGTATTATCCAATTCAAGGTAAACTATTCGAAACAAAACACTATCTAAGCAGTCATATTTATGTTTTTGCTCAAATTTCTTTGAATGAACACAGGAGCTTTGGCAAGGATAACGTGTCTAGCTGTTGACAAGAATGGGTACGAGAAGACTCACTCGGTTTGCAGCGGGGAAACTGATGCAAAGGGCTACTTCTTTGCAAGATTATCTCCTTTAGAGTTGAGCAAGCTCAGAGATTGCAAGGCATTCCTTGAAAGCTCTCCATTGGAGACCTGCAACGTTCCTGTGGATGTCAACAAAGGCATTAGTGGCGCATCTCTTTCGGATTTCCGTGTTCTTCATCACATGGGGATGAAGCTTTTCTCCGTAGGACCTTTCTTTTTCACCTCTCAACCTAATTCAGTCCCTAATGGTTACTAAACAAACACCTTGATTCTTCTATTATTATTGTTTCCCGTCTGTTTTGGTATGGCTTCTATTGAAGAAGCCGAGTGGCGTTTTTATTTATTTATTTATTTGGTTTGTCCTTGTAATGTGTTCATTTTTATTTCACATGTAATACTATTTATATTCATATGAGTATCTTTACAAGCCGAGTGGCTTGTATTGTGCACCATGGCCCCTTGATAACATGTTCCCAAATCCCATAGACCTTCAAACCCACAGGCTGTAAATGTTTGTTAAGTTTCCCATTGAGCTTAGGGGTCCAAATACTTCCACCTTTTGCAGCCAAGGCATCTTCACAACTTCTTCCTTGGGATGAAGAGTCCACAACGTTTCCCAGGATTTTCTCCAATAGAGGTTTGCTCTGTCTGGAAATATGTGAGAACTCATCGGATTCACACTCCAGCAATGAAGCTATTTCCTCTTACCTGTTTTTATTTCCACAGCAGATAGTTCAGCTTGCTCCCTCAAGAACTAATTACAAGTAGAAATTTAAAAAATCAGAGTACTGAAAATTAAGAGATTATAATTCATAATCCATACAATAAACTTACTTTCATAATTTTGTATCTGGCACTTCGTGTTTTAGCATGTTGCAACCACTGTTTATGCCTATGAAAAGCTGATTTGCTTGAGAGCGCCTGGAACAAGAGGCAAAGTTGTAACTATTAAAAAAACAGGCCAACTGCTTGTGCACAAATAACCCTACATATATGGAAACGGGTAAACATCTATGCACAGTAAAAAAAAGAAGAAGGTAAACATCTATGAGCTTAGTCAACGGCAATAACATATTTGTAAGCACTTTAACCAGTAACCCGTGTTCCTTCTGTTCCTTCACAACTAAAAAAATAGTAAATGCATGAAAATCTTTTCAATAACAGATCTAATCATGCAACAATACTCAGATTTTGATGGTAAACATTGCTAGTTTCAAAAAAAATTAGGGGAAAAAACAAGTATTACACATTTTCCCCATCAATAGCAAATGTCTGAGTCCCACAATTTAAAATTATCAAGGAAACATGCTTGAATTTAAGCTGTTATGAGTATGAGTCAGGTCAATGAAAAAAAGAATTAGTTAGATGTTGTTATGCTGCCAGCTAGAACGGTTATAGGTTTGTTAGATAGCTGATCCAAGGCTGGTGATATTAGTGTTTGTATAAATGCTCTTGGTCTCTTCTTTTGAGAGATATTACGAGATTAATAAATAAAACAATGAGAGTATCGTCTCTCTTTATCACTCTATTTTCTTTCTATTCACTGCCATTGTTCTTCTTCTTCATGATTCCAGTCTAATCTCAGATTGTTCACATGGTATCAGAGCCTTTTTCCTGGCTGTTAGGAGAAGGTCCGGTGATGTTTCTGGTGCTATGTTAGATTCCGATCATATCTCAATGTGTGAGATTACAGTTTGGAGGCGTTTCACGCGTGATTTCTTTGTTTGGCTCATTGTCAGTATACTGAAGCACAATATAACTGTAGATCGCTTGAGTGACTCAATAATAAAATTCAACATGAGGATTGCGGCTTGATCATAAGCATTTCCGTCTCTAATATCTGCGGAATAGTGACGAGCGCGACTCAACTTAAAAAGGTTTATGTACTCACTCTTTCTGATCTATGATTCACTTTCTCTAGTATTCGATTTTCAGATCTCTGGTTGAACTGCATGAATATCTGACTCTGGTTGCATGAATTTAAAGAGCAGATTAGTAGTCTGAAGAGCATCTGTTTTTAGATTAGAGGATGTGAGAAGTTGTGTTGTGATTTTCTTTACTTCATTTGATGATTGGGTGCTGAGTTTGGTTTGTTTTCTTCGATTAATGTTGAATGTTGATTTTGGTTGTGGTATTTGTTGCGTATCTTCTACTGTTTGGCTGTGATTGTGATAGTTTGTCTCCATTAATAGAGTAGTTGTGTGCTTGCACATCTTGTGTTTGATAAATTGTCTCAAAGAGCTTATTTCACTATGACTAATGATTCGTCTACGTCTGGTCCATCGGATCCTGTTCAAACTAGTTCAAACTCGATACCTATTCTCATGACTACTTCTAGTGTCTATTCTGTTCAGCAACTTCCCAAGCTAGATACGGTAAAGCTTGTCGAGAGCAGTTATATTCTGTGGAAACGTCAGGTGATGTTAGTTATCGATGGATATGATCTAACGGCATATATTTCTGATCACAAAGCTCTCGATAAAGTGATGAGTGATGCATCTGGTCAACTTGTTGAAAATCTAGCTTTTCTGGCGTATCTGAAACAAGATAAATTGCTTGCATCATGGATTTTGTCTACAGTCAGTGCTGAGGTTCTTCACTTGCTCACGGGTCTCACTACTTCTCGAGCAGTTTGGAATGCTCTTGCGAAGATGTTTGCTTCGAAATCTTCTGCCAAGGTCTCTGCGTTACGGCATAGTTTACATTCTCAGAAGAAATGAGGACTGTCCGTGAATGAATATCTTGCCAAGATTAAATTGCTCTGTGACACACTCAATGCTTCGAGCAATCCTGTCACAGAGCAAGAACAAGTCAGTGTGATTCTTGCCGGCCTCACTACTGAGTTCGAGTCAGTTATTGCCATTTCATCGCGCGAGTCTCAAACTCTTGAGAGTCTTACGGAGATGCTCCTCGACTGTGAAACAAGGCAACGCGAATTCTTGACTGAAAATTTTTCTATCCAAGCAAATGTGGTGACTCAAAAAGGGGATAAGACTGATAGTGTTGAGGATACAAATGAGTTGACTGAAAATCAATTTCAGACGCAAGGTTCTTCCAATTTTTCACAAGCACAGCGTGGTGATAACTTCTCTCGAGGTCGCGCGCGAGGTCGTATTTCTTCTAATAGGCCTCAATGCCAAATTTGTGGAAGGTTTGGACACTTAGCTCAGAAGTGTTGGTATCGTTTTGATCAGTCCTATCGTGGTCCATCTTCTGGAAATAGTGATGTTTCTTATGGTTTTCCTAATTCTCGGGGTGCTGCTCGTGTCGATTCTAATCAAAGGACAACTATTCAGCCTCAGAGTGGCACTTGGCGTCCTAATCAACCTCTCTTTCAGGCTTATTCTCATGTTGTTGCATCTTCTCCTTCTGGTTTTTACTCGACAGGGCCTGTCTCTAATTTTGGTGCAGCACCGTGTATTTTTCCTTCTATTGGTCAGTTTTACACTGCTTCTACAGGCAATGGCTCAGTGTTTTCCCAGAGCCTTCATTCTCCTGTTCCTACAGCCCCACCATCAGCTTCCACACCCTATTCTAATGTTTCTGCTCCTTTTTTCTCCTATTCTAATGTTTCCAGTTTTCAGCCAGCTTCTACATCGTTTTTTGCCACACCATTGCTTGGTATGTGTGCACCAGGTATGCCTACCTCGGGTGTTCGTGAGGCTGTTTGGTACCCTGATTCGGGGGCCACTCATCACATAACTAATGCTAGAGACAATCTTCAAACAGATGTTGCGTACACAAGTACATATTCTTTACTTATGGGAAATGGTGATGAAGTTTCAATTTCTCATATACGTCACGGTTGTTTACAAGCTGGACATAGGTCATTGTTTTTGTGTAACTTATTGTGTGTTCCAGATATTAAGAATAATCTTTTATCCGTGTCTTAGTTTGCTTGCGATAATAACGTGTTTTTTTAGTTTCATCCGTATAAGTGTTTTGTGAATGATGCTCAGACCCGACAGATTCTTCTAGAGGGGAGGCTCACTCCTGATGGTCTTTATGAGTTGCATTCTGAAGGGTTCGTTGCTAATGCTGCTGTGGTTTCGTCTACTGAGGTTTCTAGTCCTATAGTTGCTCGTTCTTGTAATGTTTCCAAGTCTTTTTTACCATTAGAGTTGTGGCACAAACGTTTAGGGCATCTTTCCCTAAGTGTACTCAAGACTGCATTGAAGTCTTGTAATATTGATACTGCTAATAATAATATGCCCAATGTTTGCTCGCCTTGTCTACACGGAAAGGCTCATAAGCTTCCTTTCTCACTGTCTACAACTGTCTATGATTCTCCCTTTCATTTGGTTGTCTCGGATGTGTGGGGACCAACGCATATACTTTCTGATGGATTTTCTTATTATGTTTCCTTCATTGATGTGCATAGTCGATATACATTGATGTGCTTGATTAAAAAGAAGTCTGATGTTTATCAATGTTTTCTTGATTTTCATAAAATGGTTGATGTTCAATTTGGGCATAAAATTAAGATTTTGCAAACTGATGGTGGTGGCAAATATAAAGCATTGGCGAGCTGGCTTCGTTCTAATGGAATACAACATTGTCTTTCGTGTCCTAGCACTCCTGAACATAATGGTAAAGCCGAACGTAAGCATCGGCACATCGTAGACATGAGATTAACATTACTGTCTCAAACAGGGCTGTCATTGAAGTTTTGGAGTCACGTTTTTATCACCGCGGTCTTTCTTATTAATCTATTGCTGACTCCCTTGCATAATGGAAAGTCTCCTTTTGAGGTACTGATGCATCATAAGCATGATTATGAGTTTTTTCGCATCTTTGGTTGTGCTTGTTACCCGTTGATGCGTCCTTTCCTTCGACATAAGCTTGAATTTCGGACGAACCTATGTACTTTTCTAGGTTATAGTCCCCTACATAAAGGATATAAGTGCCTTACTGGTGATGGACGTATTATTGTCTCTCGACATGTTATCTTTGATGAGACCGTTTTTCCGTTTGTTGATGCATCTCGCAATTCCACTCTACATGAGAAAGGGTTTCATGGTGTTTCTCAAAATGTTCCCTTGGTCATTGTTTCTTTATCATCTTCTGATTCTAATGGTCCCACTGGTGTTACCACGTCTCCACTCATGAGTCCTTCATCTTCTACTCAGTCACAATCTCCTCGACTTGAAGCTGCTCAGGTAGTAGATGGTGTCTCGGTTCTAGCTCGACATCCAGCATTCCCCGATGGTCTTGGGCAAGGTCTGGGTGATTTAACTCAGCCTGCTGACATGAATATCAACCCACATGTTGATGTTGAGCCCACTATCGTGCAATCTCTAGCTGGTTCTAGTGATGAACGAGAGGTGAGCCCGCTAATTGTTGAGCCCACTGGTGTCTAGTCCTTAGTTGGTTCTGGTGATGAACGAGAGATGAGCCCACTTGTTGTTGAGCCCACTGATGTCAGGTCTTTAGTTGATTCTAGTGATGGACGAGAGGTGAGCCCGTCAGTTCTGCATGAGCCCACTATTCCACCTCGTGTTGTGCAGTCTCCTGAGGTTTCTAGTGATCAGTTGGTCAGTGAGTTTGGGTCCGGGCCCCATAATAGTAATATTTCAAGCCCAGTTGGTGATAATGTTAATTTGAGCCCAGTTAGTGTTGTTGGTCATTTTACTAGCCCTCATGATATTTTAACTACTGGTGGTTCTTCTAGCGACAATGAGGAACCTAGTGGTCTGGATACTCACCCAAATCAAGAGTTTCGTGCGTCTATAACTGGTTTTAATCAATGTGATATTTTACTTTCTCACGATTTTCCTCCCGACCACGCCGATTCTTCTCCTCCTATCACTAATCTTCACTCAATGATGACCAGAGGGAAGCATGAAATTCGGAAGCCGAAGCTGTTCAATATTGATGCTTCTTCGGCAATTTATTCCCTTCTTGAAGAACCTCAAACTATTCAGAAAGCCATGCTTGATGAAAATTGGAGGAAGGTTGCTCAAGAAGAATATGATGCACTTGTTCGTAATAACACTTGGTCTATTGTTGAATTGCCTTCTGATCGAACAACGGTGAGTTGTAAGTGGATTTTTAAATTGAAAAAGAATGTTGATGGCTCAATTTCTAGGTACAAGGCCCGGTTGGTGGCGAAAGGTTATCTTCAGCGTGCATGCTGGGATTTCCATGAGACTTTCAATCCCGTTGTTAAGCCTGCTACTGTTCGGACTATACTTTCGATTGCTGTTCACAAAGGGTGGTGCTTACGACAAGTCAATGTTAACAACGTGTAACACCCTAATTTTGGGCTTAGAAGTTTAGGGTTTGGTCGGACTGGTTTGAGAAACGGTTCGAATATAAAAGGAGGTTTTAGGGAAAGCCTAGTTAGGGATGCTTTAAAAATATAGAAAAATATCTAAAAATCCTCTTTTTATATATATAAGAGAGTGGTGAAATCAATTTTACAAAATAAGGTTTGGAAATACTACATTTCGGTGTAGTGACCAAAATGCGATTTTTGCAAAGTTTAGTAGTGACTATTTTATAAAGGATTGAAACTTTGAATCTTTAAGGAGCTAATTACCCAAAATGTTTTCTCCAGATTTTTCCTTAATTTGGGTGATTTAATTAATGTTTTAATTAAATAAAAGAAAAAGAAACTACCTTTTGATTTTCATAACTACCTTTTCTTTAATTTTCTCTCATTCCTTTTCTCTCCAAATCCCATCATCCAAACACTTTTTCTCCAGCAACTTTCACATATATTTTCACTTCAATTGATGATATTTCCATCATCTATTGGTTCCTAATCAATCTTGCATCAAATTCTTTTGATTTCCACATTGAATTTTCAAGGAATTTGACCCAAATCAAGGAGAAATCATCATTTAGAGGTAAGATTGTTCTTCCCCTCTAAATACTCAGTTCTTTACTGAAATTCCCAAGTTGTCAATCCTTTATTTAAGTTTTATAAATGGTTTTAATGTTAGAAACATGATTTTGGCTTAAAACTTAAGATTTTTGGAAGAGATCTTGAAGAATTTCGTTGTGATTGATTGGGCTCTGTTTTGAGGTGGTTCTTTAACGTATTTTGGATATTAAATGATGTTAGAAATGAGGTTTTATCAATTCAATCCCGAATAGGTTGTGTTTCCTAAGTTTTTGCTTAAGAAAATGGTGGTTTTTAAGGTGTTCTTGGTGTTCTGTTATAGCTGGAGGTATAAGGTCGAGTTTAGGATTGTTTTGATGGTGATTGATGTTTAGAAATGATTAGGAGTGATGGATCTTGGCTGGGTAAAGTTTTGGAAGATTTTGGAGGTGATTTCGGTTGTGTTTGGTAGCCGAAATGTTGGCTTTAGGTAGAACAACGAGTTTAAGAGTGTTGGCTGAAGATTTCAATGCATGATGATGCATTAATCCTCTGCTTTGATGTGTCTAAAACAGGGGAGACATCTTCGGACACCTTTGGAGTTGATTCGGAAGCTTAATTGGCAATTCGGCAAGCAAGCGAAACGTAATTGGTGAGTGGAGATGGTTTTCCAGTTTTAAAACGATTATTTGGAGGTTTTGGGAGCTTAGTTTAAGTCTAAACAACTTAGCTAAGCTCAAGAGTAAGTTTTCGGAAAAAATCCCTCGGATGTGCTAAGATATGGTTTGATGCATTAGTTATGAAATGCATGTTTAATTTCTATTTTGAAAGCATGTTTTAGCATGATTAATGCTGGTTTTGAAAGCCATGTATTGAAGGATGCTCAAGGTAAGAGATCCTTGGTGTGACATGTTAATTTGGTTATGGTGCATGGAGATGCTTTGATTAATGCATGATGGTATTTGATGTATATTGGCAAGTGATGAAATGGTTTTTAAGTACTTGAATCAGATATAGTTAGCCGACTATAGGATTGGGTACACCGTAAGTAAAGTTGCCTTGGATGTTGAGGGGTTGTGATTGTACCGTAAACTCCATCCTAGTACCATAACGATTGAGGTAAGATCACAACGGTGGTTGTAAATTCCGTGTGTGGATCTTGTGTTATGTGTCCCTTACTCTCGTTAGTGGAATTATACAACTACCGATGAGTGGTGTTGAGGGGTTGAGATTGTACCGTTATACTCCACCACGGGTGTCACATCAATGGAGGGATTGCTCTTGAGTGTGAACCTTGTGTAGTCTGGTAGTGTGTATGAAGCGTGTGGGACAACGCTTGTAATCCGCGTATCCGATTGTGTTTTGTGTTGAAATGGTTATGAACTATCACTTGAAAGCCAATATAATGTATTTAAATGTAACGAGGCATGAGATGCTTGAAAATGATGCAAGGTAGCATGAGAAAGAGTTGAGCATGTGGTTTTAAAGCTTGATGAAAGTGTTTTCTAAAATTGCATTGTTGTGTTTTAGCTAGAGCTTGTCTCACTAAGCATTTGTGCCTACGCTCTCTTTTACCAATAATGCAGATAATTGAGGTGTTTAAGGGCATCAAGGAAGCTAAGTGTGTCCAAGGGAATCCAAGCTCATGTATGGTGAAGTTTTCGTACACTATTAGTTTTGATAATTTGGCAATGGGAATCTAAACTTTGTTTTGGGAGATGTATTGAACTCCCTAAGGTTGTGGCATGTGTGCCTTGGTTGATTTGAATTGTGAATGGCCTTTAATGCTTGATTTAAAGTTTGTTTGCCTACTTGGTTTTGATAATAGGAAGCATGCCTCTAGACATGTGAAATTTCATGTTTAGTGTTATGATTGTGTTTAGGAGTTCTAAACATGCACCTTATATGTTTGATGACTTGTTGGTATGTTTGGAAAGTCATTAGGATGAGTTTGAATGGGTTTATGTATGAAAAACCAGCAAAATCTGCAGTTTCTGGGCAAACCGTATCGAAACACTCTCCGGCATTTCGAAACGGGGGTCTGTAATGGCCTTCGTGTTTCGAAACGGCTGGAGGCTGTTTCGAAACGATTTGGCTACTGGAAGGCCTCGTTTCGGAATCAGTCTCGGAACCAACCCGCATATTGAAACGGTCAACGCCGTTCCGATCCTGCGTTTCGATACGGCAGATGGGTGTTTCGAAACAGGAGACCGTTGGGCACTGATTTGAATGGTGCTAAAGTTTGCAAGCTTTACATTTTAGTCCCAAATGTTAAAGTTGCAATTGCTTGAGTTTGAGATGTCCAATTAAGTTGAATTTTGGCAGAGAAGCATGTAATATGACTAATTTCATATTGGTAACTTTCAGTTATGACCTTCTAATTATAGAAATTACATTTTGGTCCCTAAACTTGTATTAAGTGCAATTGAGTCCCTCTTTGTTGTTCGATCGCTGTGCCTTTCTCATATATGTTTCATGAGTACTCACTTAGAGTTAAAATATATCTAGACAAGATTAAAAAGAAAAAAAGGGTCGTTAATCAAGGTTGACTTTCGGGTTGACTTTGGTTTTCCCCGTGTATTCTTCGTAGTTCGGGTCAACCGTCTAGGCCGGGCTAAGGGGGTTACACAACGCCTTTTTGAATGGCGATCTAGCTGAAGAAGTGTACATGATTCAACCACCGGGATCTGAACAAGGTGACAAGCGTCGTTTTGTTTGTAAGCTTCACAAGGCCATTTATGGGTTGAAACAAGCATCGCGTGCTTGGTTTGAAACACTTCGTGCTCACTTAGTGTCAATGGGTTTTGGTCTTTCAAAGTCAGATTCATCGTTGTTTGTTAAGAAAACTGAAAATAGCATGTTGTATCTTCTCGTCTATGTTGACGATATTATTCTCACGGGGGGTGATGATCAAGAGGTCCAGTAGGTTATTGATGAGTTAAATGTTGCGTTTTCATTAAAGGATCTGGGTGTTTCACATTACTTCTTAGGTATTGAATTCCACTATACAAAGGGTGGTTTATTCTTGAGTCAGAAGAAATATATTAGGGAATTGCTATAGCGAAGTGATTTAGATAATGCAAAGGGGCTGCCTACACCCATGATATCCAATGCTCATCTCTCTATTCATGTTGGAAGTCCTATTTCGGATGTCACTTTTTATAGAAGTGTCGTCGGCGCTCTTCAATATGCTATTATTATTAGACCCGAGATTGCATTCGCAGTCAATCGGGTATGCCAATTTATGCAGAATCCCTTGGATACTCACCTTCAAGCAGTCAAGCGAATTCTACGGTATTTGGAAGGAACTCTTGATTTTGGCGTGTTGTTTCAATCATCTTCTCGTCTAGCTATTACAGCTTTCGCGGATGCTAATTGGGGCTCTAATTTAGATGATCGCCATTCGACTACGGGTTTTTGTGTTTTTCTTGGTGGTAATCCAATAGTGTTGAGTGGATCGAATGATCGAAATGAACCAAGAGGGGGTGAATTGGATTTTTAAAAGTTTAAGTGGTGGAAATTGCAAATTAAAAGGATGGACAAGGAATTTTAGAGTGGTTCAAGTTCCAAATGAACTCTACATCCACTACCTTAGCTTCACTAAGGATTTGCAATAATTCTACTAATTGCTCTTTCCCTTTTCTAGGCTACGGAGGTAACCCTTACAATTTTCGGTTAAATTTTCTACCCAAAATTTAACCCAATCCTCACACAAATAGAACAAAGATTTTGTTGGCTAAGAAAGTATCTCTCAATACAAATTGTAGCCCAATTACAAGCACTCAACCCAATTGAAAATGATAAGAATGAAAATTACAATTGAGGTTTCTAGACAATATTGGGATTTAGGCACAAATGCTAGGATTTGATGTTTGGATGTTTGCTTTTGGATCAATAGTTGTTGCTGGAGCTTTTAGAGGTCCCTTTTATACCTTCTCATTGATTTCTAGTCGTTGTGGCTGTTGCATTCATCAATAGAGCCGTTGGGGGTGTTATCTCACATCCATAAATGCAGTCTGCAACCACCCGTTTCGAAACGCCCGACCCTGTTTCGAAACAAACCAAAATAGAAAGAGCCGTTGGGGTGCATTTAAGAGCCCGTATCGAAACGGTCTTACTTGTTTCGAAACACTTTTGCCACTGTCAAGGGTCGTATCGAAACGGCTAATTTTACCAAATAATATTATATAATTAACTAATTAAATCAATTAATACAATTTACTGTCAACTACCAATCAATACAATTCATTATCAGCTATTTATTAATTATCAAACATAATTAATATAATATTAATCAAATAATTATGTTTTGATATTTAATTTTTTAAAATAAAACTTGAAATTATCATTAAATTTTGATTTAATGCAATATGATAAGAGAATTTGAAGTGCTCGTAACAAAATATCAATTTCAATTAAAGTGGCTTCATTATTAATTCGTAGTGTATATCTTCTTTTTTTTGTGTGTGTAGACGTAAGCATTTAATTAAGTTGAGTTAATTTTTTTTTGAGTTAGACGAGTTGACGAGTCTTATTTTTATAAATTAAGTTTTATTTTTAAAAAAATTCAAGTTAAGTTTATGAAATTCGAGTCAAACTGAGTCATATTGTTCGAGTTTTTGTTTAAATTTAATTGTAGATATTTATAGTGTTATGATAGAAATTGATCTCATTTAAACAACTTTCTATAATCATATAAGATATCCATGTACATTTTTTCATATGTGATATACATATATATCGGGAGAAATTATGAGACTCGACTCAAACTTAAAAATTAATCAATTAATTATCAAAAAGTTTGATTATTAACTCAAACTTTATTTAATTTTTTCGACTGCAATCCTGTTATTGAATTGCTATTCAAATTAAGTCCATTCAAATTTTTTTACGCTCGAAATTAAAAAAAAGAATATTAAAAAATAATCGATTATGTGGAGTCGAGTTATTCTCCACATGTGTGTGTAAAATATTGTAAAGCATAATAAATTAGAAAAGCAGTCGCTTGTAAAGGAGTAATCAATAGATTGGGGGTGGGGATATGACTTAACGTTCCATCTAGTCGAGTTGAGTCAAGTCAAAAGATTTCGAGTTATTTAAGTTTGTAAGTCATATTTTACGATTCAAATTTTATTTAAATTTTTTTTAAATCAAGTCGAGTTTATAAAATTTAAATCGAGTTAAACCGAGTCGAGTTTTTTTAATTTCTGTACAAATTTAATTGTACATATCTATTTATTTATGTATTTATATATGCATATACGTGCGGTGCATATAGAGTAGAATTTTGATTGGTCATGAAAAAGCAGTACCACCTGCTGCTCTTTGGTAATAAAGAAATGGTTATTCATTTATCCTCATTTCTTTTCGTTCTTCACGGCATTGCCATTACTAGAGGTTGAAGGAAGGAATTATGGGTGGGAAATGGATGGAGTCTATGAAGGAGCTGAAGAAAGTGGGGGCCTTGGCTGCTCCCGTGGTGGCCGTCACGGTTTTGCAGTATCTTTTGTTCGTCGTGTCTATAATGATGGTTGGTCATCTGGGTGAACTTCAACTTTCCGGTGTATCCTTAGCCACTTCTTTCGCCACCGTTACCGGCTTGTGTTTCCTGGTAAAACTCCTGAACCATGATTTTAGTTTCGTCGATTGCAGACATAATGGATGCTATCGTAGACTATTACATAAGATTGTTTGACTTGCTATTGTTATTATCAAGCAGATTGGGATGTCTGGAGCATTGGAAACTCTATGCGGGCAAGCTTATGGAGCACAGCAATATCGGAAGCTTGGGACCTATACCTATTGTGCAATAATCTGTCTCTTAATTGTTTGTGTTCCAATCACTATTCTATGGGTTTTCACAGAGAAGATACTGACCCTTGTAGGCCAAGACCCTGCAATCTCACATGTGGCCTACAGATATGCACTTTCTTTCGTCCCTGCCCTATTCGGATATGCCATACTTCAAGCACTGGTTCGATATTTTCAGACCCAAAGTTTGATTCTTCCCATGCTGTATACTTCACTTGCAGCTTTGTGTTTCCACATACCTTTCTGCTGGACACTAGTGTTTAAATTGGGGTTAGGGTCCATCGGAGCCGCGTTTTCGATGGCTTTATCGATTTTTTTGAATGTGACATTGCTTGCCTTGTATATGAAATTCTCCTCAAAATGTGACAAAACTCGTTCTGTTTTCTCCAAACAAGTTTTCCACAGCACCAGAGTCTTTTTTCGCTTTGCTCTTCCTTCAGCTGCAATGGTTTGGTATACCTTTTCTTTTTCCAAACTGATTTAAATAACGATCGTGCCAGCGGCCTAACCGATTTTCTGTTGGTTTCCGATGAATGCAGTCTTGAATGGTGGGCAGCCGAGCTACTGATTTTTCTCTCAGGGCTACTACCGAATCCAAAACTCGAGACTTCAGTGCTTTCTATATGGTATTCTTGTTTAGAATACTTAATTTCAAGCAATAATAAAAATGGGACTTGGTTTTCTAACTAAATAGGCTGTGAATTTGAGTTTTGTGCAGCTTTTCCATTACTTATTTGCACTTTTCCATATCTTATGGCATTGGAGCCACTACAAGGTTTGTTTTTCATCTAATGATATAGTTGAACACATAGATGACTTGCGGTTGAAGAAAGGTTGTGGATTTTATTGTTGCAGCACTCGGGTTTCAAATGAACTGGGCGCTGGCAACCCGCAAGCAGCCAAGATGGCTGTTTGGATACTAGTATGTATTACAGTGATGGAGGCCATCATTGTGGGCACAATCTTCTACTTTTGCCGCAACATATTTGGGTACGTATTCAGCAGCGACCAAGAAATTGTGGAGCTTGTGGCTGACATTGTTCCTTTCATGTGTCTGTCCTTCTTTTTGGACGGTTTACAATCGTTGCTTTCAGGTTTGTCTCCTTTTCGTAGTTCTATCATGTAATTAAAATGCGAGGAACGGAATGTGTGGCCTAGTTCTATCAACTAGGCCACAATTCCGTTCCTCGATCTGAAAACGTGATTTGGTTGTAGGAGTTGCAAGAGGATGTGGGTTGCAGAACATGGCAGCCGTTGTGAAGCTTGGGGCATATTATCTGATAGGAGCCCCATTGGGTGCTGTTCTTGCATTTGTTCTGCATTTCAAAGTTAAAGGCCTTTTCATTGGATTGACAACCGGCACTGCTTTTCAAGTCATCATGCTGGCCATCATTTCACTTTCCATAGACTGGGAAAAACAGGTTCGGAACTTTGCACTCATAAAACCCTAAACCCTTAATCATATCATAAATATTGTGGGTTTCATTGCAGGCTTCAAAAGCTAGAGAAATGGCGATCCAGGGAGATGCAAAGAATGAGACCGAATTGGCAGCAGGCCCCCCCTAACACATTGGCCATCATAAACTTTCAAATTCCTCATCTAAATCATTAATTAATTCTGCATTTTAAGTATATAATGTTGGAATTGAATATGGTTCATGGATTTTGGAATCCAACTCGAGACTTGCTTAAACGTTACTAAATTGCTTATTATTCGGATCAATTCGTTGATCCTTTGGAGTAATTTTTTAAGGGTAATTACACAAAATGCCACTAAACATTAACTTTTGAGGAGGATTGAACCAAAAACCTCTAAGATGAAAATTTTACACCAAACCACAAAACCAACTTAAAGACTTAATATAATTCTAACAAAAATAGTATATAAATAATACTGCAGTTGAACTTAGTTTCATTTATCTCATGATATAATTTTATAATATTTATAATATAATTTTATAAATATATTAAATTTATAAATAAATATTATTTATAATTTATATTACAAAATTAAAATATTATTTATAATATGTATATAAATAATACTGCAGTTGCCAGTTGAACTTAGTTTCATTTATCTCATGATATAATTTTATAATATTTATAATATAATTTTATAAATATATTAAATTTATAATTTATATTACAAAACTAAAATATTATTTATAATATATTCAACTAAACCTTAAACCATACATGTAACTAACTAAACTACAAAGCTTAAACCCTATGTATAATTAAATCTAAAATCCCAAACTTCAAACCCTAAATATATATAATTAAGTCTCAAACCCAAAACCTTAAAATTAAAATATTATTTATAATATATATTAGGATTTGTAATATAAATTATAAATGATATTTTAGTTTTAGGGTTTAGTTACATATATATTAGGGTTAATGATTTAGAATTTATTTTTATATATATCATTTAAGGTTTGGGGTTTAGTTACATATATGGTTTAGAGTTTGAGTTTTGAGTTTAGGGTTTAATTATATATATTATAAATTGGTTTTATAATAATAAATTATAAATAATATTTATTTATAAAGTTAATATATTTATAAAATTATATTATAAATATTATAAAATATATCATGAGATAAATAAAATTAAGTTCAACTGCAGTATTATTTATATACTATTTCTGTTAGAATTATATAAAATCTTTAAGTTAGTTTGGTGGTTTGGTGTAAACTTTTTTTCTTAGAGGTTTTTGAATCAATTCTCCTCAAATGTAACGTTTTCTTAATTTTTTTACTAACAAAACGACGTCGTTTTAGCTTATTTTAGACATCAAAGAAACTAATCAAAACGACGTCGTTTTGGCCTATTTTAGATATCAAAGAAACTATACCAAAATGACGTCGTTTTAAATTTAACGGCATGTTACAGTTCAACGATCGAGTGCTTAAATTGAAAAAAAAAACAAAATTTAGTAGTATAATAATAACAAAAATCAATATTTAATGGTATTATAATATCATTTTATAGTTTAATAATATATTTGATATGAAGATTAAAATTTAGAGATATTTCTTATATTTTGCCTTTTTTTTAAAACGTAGTAGGTCAGGTAATCAATTGTCATCATCAAAGGGTGGCCGACCTCTTAAAAATGACAAAATGGTTTAAATTTTCTAGCGTCGAAAAATTAATATTTAATGCAATTGTAAAATTGTTTTTCAATTTTTCAAAATATTATACTAAATCAATTTTGATATATATATATATATATATATATATATATATATATAAGATTAATTTAGACCCTAATTTTTTCACCCAATTAAATTTTTATCAATTTGCTCTTTTCGTCAAAGTTGATTGTTAAATTTAACAAATATTTTCGATCAATTGACATAACATGTCGTGTTACAATTTTGTTACTTGATATTTTTAATTTTTAAAATTATAAAAAGTAATTTTCTAACAAATCTGTAAATATCACATGATAGATTTGTAGTGTATCGGGTGATAGTAATATCTCAAGAAAAAAAACTATTATAAATTAATGGTCAAAATTGATCAAAAAAAATCAATCGATTTAATTTTTAAGTTCAACAACTTAATTGAATATAAAAATATTTATAAACTTAATCAATTTTTTCCAAAAATTTAAAAAGCTTCAAATACCCTCAATCCTATATATAATTCACTACCAACGTCTAACTAAATTTAGTACGTTAAGCTAAGAAAGAAAGAGGGCAGATTTTTCTCACTCTCTCTCTCTCTCTCTCAAATTTAAATCCTCTCCCTCTCCTCTACAAAACCTTAAATTATTTTTTTGCGGCCATTGGCCGCCGTTTAGTTGGCTGTTTTCTTTCGATTAATAAATCGTCTTCCACCTTTCGTAGGCCGTCGGTCTCTCCATGGTGGTCAGCTGCTCACCCTGTAAGGTATTTTCTTCCGCTCCTTCCATCGATTTTTAATGGGAAGCGTTCCTTTTTAGGAACGACGTTGTGGTGGTTTGTTTGGATGGCTTTTTCGTTGCAATATGGAGGTTCAGCGACGCCTCCTTCGTCAACCTTTTGCTCCCCGGTGGTCGAGGTATTGACTCTCCAGCTGGTGTTTTGTTATAGGTTTATGATCTCGTTTCGTTTTTTGGTGTTTTTCTTTTGTGTTTTAGGGTGTTGTTTTCCTTTTTCTGCAAGTAAGGATTCGATCGGAGTGGGTCTGCTCCTGCCGTTGGTTTGGCCGTCGGCCTGACTCCGGCTGCCTTCTTGTGCCCTTTCAGCCTTCGCCATCTTTTGAACTAGACGCGTTGTTGTTGTTGGTTGCTCTCGCTGCATCACGTTCACCACCGATATGCTCCGGTGCCATAATTAGACATGCAATGCAAGCTTTAGTTGTTGGCTTCTTCGTTTCCATCTCTGTTTGTTCGTTCTGATATGTTTTTTTTCTTGTTTGTTTTCTGATTTTATTCTTTACCAGTATTTTTTTCCAAATCTATTCGTCATTTGTCCTCCCGAATTTGCCTGTGTTCTTATCCGATTTCATGTATCGTTTCTTTGTTCTCAATAATGTTTGTTTATGAATGTCAGTGTTCATCTTGTTCAAAAAATTTTGGTACGTTAAGTAATGATTGCAATCCCAAACGATGGGGAAGTTTGAATAAGTAGCGGAGGCCTAGTTTTAATCAAAGTGACGTGGATAACATTGATACTCTTAGTACTTTTTTGTCAAAAGGATAAAACACTATTATGGTTATCTGAGTCAGACAGGCGAGCCCCTCGCAAATTCAAACGTGTTTGACCCAAGCAAACCAGGCCACAAATTTTAGGATAGATATGGAGTGCGGTTAAAATACGTCAAATTTTAAAATTTGTTTACAAACTAAAAATATTAGACTTTTTGATAATATTTTTGATTGATTGTTTTGAATTTTCTTTTAGTATCAAGACTTATTTTGTAAACATTAATACTCAGGCTTTTTTATTAAGATTAATATCCTATACACTGGCGGTAGAAAGTTTTTTATTTCCACAAGCGTCTCAATTATAGGGTTTAGGGTTTGTTTTTAGTGTTTAAAGTTTAGGGGTTTTAGTGTAAAGGTTTAGAATTTAGGGTTCATGTTTAGAATTTAAGAATTAGGGTTTAGGGTTAGGATTTAGTTTTAGGATAATATGGGTGGGGATTTAGGTTTTAACCTATAAACCCTAAATTTTAACCCTAAACCCAAAATTCTATCAACAATCTCTAAATTCAAAACTACTATACTTATACACCTAAATTTTAAACCCTAAACAAAGTCCATAACCCCTAAAACTAAGACGTTTGTGTAAAAAAGTTTTCACAAGCGCTTGTGTATAGAACAATTACCCTTTTATTATAGATTTTCAGTTTGGGATAATAAGTATTGATACTTAAAATAATTATACAAAAATATTGTCAAGAGTCTAACATTTTTATTTACTGAACAAATTTCAAAATTTGCCATTTTATATCGCGCCCTAGACATACGTTAAACTCGCTCCGAATTTTATCCCCAAAAGCCAAAGCTCGTCGACAATTGACACGCAACAACTTTGGGATCCGGCTTCGAAACCCCAGATTTCTAGGTCTGAATCAGATTTGGATTTGTCTCCTCGTCGGATGTTTTTGTTATTCAAAATTGGGTAAATATATATTTCAGGGGTTGAATTTGGGTCAAAGTTTAATTCAATATTTTAATTTTTTTTATCCAATTAAGTACCTGAATTTAGTTTTATGATCCGATTTGATACTCGTTCATTTTGTGTCTAATTAGATACTTAGTATTGACTTTTTTATTCAAATTAGTACTTACGACTTTGAATCAAATTGAACCAACAAGTCAGATTCAAGTAGAGGTGGCAAACGGGTCAATCGGTTCGGGTTCGGTTATCTCGGGTCTGATGTCATTTGGTTTAAATTTGGTTCGGTTCATTTCAGTTCGGTCCTATTGTGCTTCGGGTTATTTTGGGTCGGTTAATTTTTGGTTTGATTCGGTTCGGGTCTATTTTGGGTCAACGGGAGATCAGTCGGTTTTAATCAAGTTTTAGGTTGGTCAAATTTTTACACCCTTTATATGACTTTATAAAGTCAATATATTTGACTTTTTGGTGAGTTGTGTGGTTATTCATATCTCATCATTCTTTATTTATATTAATGTCTTTTATTTATTTTGAATTGTCTTCGGTTCGGGTCCATTTCGATTCAACTAAAAATCGATTCGATTTCGAGTTTCATGTCAAATTTCAGGTCATTATGTTTGGTTCGGGTCTCAAGTCAAGTTTACCAAATCTAGATTCAAGTACTTAATTAGATAAATAATTTAATATCAAATTTAGTTTGAAACCAAATTCATGTACCTAAATGGACAAAAATAAGCTTACAATTAAAGTTGGATCTTAAAACAATATTTTGGTCAACTACATCATTAGTTACTAAACTTTGGCTGTATTTCTGTTTTGGTCATTATACTATTAAAAATTGTCATTACAATACAAAAAAAATTAAATTCATTTTTAGTCACTCTATCACTAAAATCTTTTACACCATGTAACATGACAATTTCTTTTTTATTTTTGAAGAAAATCATAAATTTATTTGAGTGACATTGTTCGTCGCCAGTTGTGTTCATGATAAAACTTCCTCTTTCTTTCCAAGGTCGAAATTAAAAATTTATAATGGGAACCATCATAAGATTAAAATTTTTGAGGGATGTCACACTAAGCCTTTAAAAAATTTGAAGAGAATATATAACTAATTTTACCTTTTTTTCTAAAAAAAATTTTATTAACATTAAAAAAATAAAGTTGACACGAGCCCACACTCTAAAATCCTCGCCTATGTTTTGCCCTTGTTTCTCCCTTCATCTTTATTCTTGGGATGACTTCTCTCAAAATCCACTCAAAATAGGCCAAAGTTTTAGACTCGATCTCCATCAATGATCATTTGATGTGAATAGTTTTGAGATATGTTATTTTTTTCTTTGGTCATTTGAAATATTTTTAAGAACACCTCCCCAAATTCATTGAAGCCCTTAATATTCTCCAAAAACAGTTGAATTTGGTATCAAAATTTCATGAATTTTAAAAAGATTTTAAGAAAATATAATCCAATAGAGACAGTAGAGTAGTAATTTTGCATCGGCAGATTTATTCTATCATAACCAAGTAATTTTGCATCGGCAGAATAATTCACCTGCTGTGGACTACACAAAGGCCAAATAATTGTTAAAGTAGGACAGTTTTACCTCCACAAGATCTTTCTCATGTATGTTTTGCAGGTCAGCAACCCTTCTCTTCACTTTGGTATAATCTTTAGGATTTGTGTACATAAAGAATAAGTTTTCAAGTTCAGACTACAAAATACAATCATATTGTGTTAACTGAATGCTATCTTAAATTCATGAGCATAAAATGAAATTGTATTTTCAGAAAGCATAAGATTGAATCAGCAGAAAAACATTAGCAACTATGATGTCTATGCATGCAAATTTCATGTTTTAGGGTTTTTTTTTTCTTTTTTCTTTCTAAATGTCCTAACCTTGATATAACACACTCCATTTTTTTATTTAATTCTTTCACCAACAACTTTTTGATTATTCCACGAATTAAAGAAGCCACCAACTCGCATTCTGAGCTCACAGAAACATTTCATATTTGTCAACCTAATATTAGGGGTGGGAATCGGTCACTTCGTGGACAGTTTTGCATTCCTCTCTCTGTCCCCAACACTTGTGGCCGTGTATACGTTTTTGGGTAAACCCGTTACATGCTTCGGTTAATTTTTCGTCCCCATCTCCATCGGGTTTCCACGATTTTCGAGGAATCATCATCCCAAATAATAAAATTTATTATTTTACTAACCAAAATATATGGTCGATTTCAATTTACATGTCACATACTCAATACACTTAAACATATTTTGTAAAATATCAAGATCCTTGTGAATATTTTTACAGTTACGGTTCGGTTATCTCCACTGTTTGAATATAGCAATCCCCGTCCACATCTCCATTTGAACTTCGGTGATAAAACTTTACCCGTCCCATCCCGTAGGTGAAGGTTTTGGTTATTCTCATCCCGTCAGTTCGAATCCCATGATTTTCAGATATTAACAAACCAATTCCCACCCCTACCTAACATTAAGACGGGGTACTAAAAATCTTCGAAATTCCAAGAATCTAACTAACACTAAGATGGAGTACTTAAAATCAAACTCACTGATCTGACACGAATTCTTCTTCCGCGGCAGGTGTAGGTGAAGGAGGAAGAATGAGAAGGATTGTCAGTGCTGGCAAGGAATCCAGTTAAGGCTCTTGGAGCTATCGAAGCACAAGAAAGCAAGCTACAGTCGAGACTTACACTGGGTCCGTTTGTTTAAAGGAAAATAATTTCTGAGAAAACATTTTCCTAATTTTCCTGTGTTTGGTTCAAGGAAAACTCTTAGTCAAAGGAAAATCCCTAATGATTTTACGGAAAACAACTTCCCGTGTTGAAAAGGGGAAGTCATTTTCCAAAACTTCTCATCTTCTCACCAGCAAGGAGCAGAGCTCATGTTCTCACCGTGTGGAAAACTCGCTCTCACCGGCAATGAGCAGAGCTCATCTTCTCAGGTAATCCAACCGCTTCCTTTGTTTCATCCCCTTTCAATTTTCCCCTTTCGACAGCTTCTGAAATTGAGTGTTTTACTTGAAGATTTTGGCTTTTTGTTAGATTTCTTTCTGTGTTTTAGGATTCTTTGTTACTGTGCTTTGATAGTTGAAATCTGTGGGTGTTTTGTGTTGAACGAATGAAGTTTTCAATTCGAACTCTATTATAATTAGGAGGCAACTCAACTTCTCAGTAAATGTTTGCCTTTTCATTCATATCGAGTCGGTAGTTTAGAGCAAATTCAATACTCAAAACATGATTATAACCCTTTTAAAAAAGGAATGAATTAGGGTGGTGCTGGTAGTTGAAGACAAGGAGAAAATCTCGACACAGACTTCAAATCTCAGTTTTACAGTGGTGTAAAACCATACAACTAACAATTTTTTAAATTTCAATTTTACAGTGGTGTAAAACCCTTCTCTTCAATACTCTGTAGAGATGAGAGGCAACAATTAGCATTGTGATATGAATAAATGTTATCACTAATTCATGACAGATTGTAAAAAGTTGAAACTTTATTAAGATGATTTTTATTTTAGTATTTGATATCAGGATATAAACAATTAGCACTGTGATATGAATGAATGAATTAACACTGTAAAACTTTTACTATTTATTTTACAGTGGTGTAAAACCTGCATACGTACTTAGCTTCAGCAGCTAAGAGCATGCATACGTGACTAACAACCTTTTAATACTTTTACAGTGGTGTAAAACCATACAGCTAAGAACCTGCATACCTTAAAAATTGATTCCTATGAAGAGATGGCTTTCGTTGTCGGTCAAGATATGGCAACATGGAGTTTCGCAAGAACTTTTGCTGATATAGACTTGGATGATATTAATGAAGGTTCAATGCCATTAAATTTTGATGTTGAAGATGTTTGTGAGGAAAGATCAAAAGCATCTTCATCTGGCACATCAAAACGTAAAAAAAATGTCCAAGAAAATGTCGAGAATGATCATATTCATTTTGTAGGTGCCAAACTTGGCGAAATTGCTGAAGCACTAAAAAAGTTTACAGAAGATTTGACACCATATCTTTATGAGCAAGTTATGTCAATGGAGAACGAGGGATTTAATGATGACTTTCTTTGCGAAGTGTTCGACTTTTTGGCGAAGAATGAGCTGGATGCCAAAGCTTTCTTGGCTAAGAAAACAAAGCATAGGAAAATCTGGCTTCAAAAGTTTGCCCAAGGTTAAGATGTATACTTTTAAGATGGCTTCAAGATATGCACTTACACAATATTTTAAACTTATGTGTTGTACTAAGTATGAACTTTGATAATATCGTAGGTTTGATGTGTTGTGGTATAAATTATGAATTAGACAATATTATTATATTAGTACGATGAGATATTATTATTGTGTTAATGTGATATAGTATTAAGTTCGGTGAGTATGTTTTGACGGAGGCATGTGCTTTAGAGAGTTTGACGGTAGAAGTAAGCGCATCGAAGAAGGATAAGAAATTCATCGCTAAAAAATATGTGAACTGCCAAATGCCAAAACATTGTTTATATTCAAAAAAATTAATTTTTTTATATTAAAAAACAGCAAAGTATATTTTTTAACAATAAAATTAATTTTTAATAACTTTTAAAAAGTAAAAAGTAAAAAATAATTTATAAAATATGTATAATTGTTTACTGAAAAATGATTTCGGAAATTGTTTTCAAAAAAATTAACCAAACAGCGAAAAATATTTTACACTGCAACATCCAAACAATGAAAAAATATTTTCTGGAAAATATTTTTCATTTCTAGAAAATACTTTCCAGAAAACATTTTCCAGAAAATATTTTCAGTGAAACAAACATACCCTTATTTCCCCTTCGTTAACTTACATATATATTCACTCATCCTAAGGAAACTGCAATCTAACGAATACACACAAAAAAACTAAATAAATGAATAACAAAACCGGAGTTGAAGGAAATACAAGTATTAATTTCTTCACACTCTTTCGGTTGCTTAAAATTCCAAAACTAATTCGAATTTAAGTGAAGAAACAAACACTGTAGAACAGATAATCCATCATTTTCCCAATATTCGTTCTTAGTAACCAAACAAGAACCAAAGTTAATCGGGGGAAAAATTAAATAAACAAAAGAGTGAAACTCACCGGATAAGGAAGGAGCAGAGGCCATTTGTACATAGCTGAGTAATCTCATTGAATCCAACTAATTACTCATTCTGTCACACCAATATATCCGGTATTATATTTAGTATTGACATTTTAAGTGATATTTTTTAACTTTAATCATAATTATTTTAAATATTTTAATTTATTAAAATTTATAAAATATATTTTAAAGGTTTTTTTAAAACATATTTCTCACATTTGTATTAATAATAAATTTAAAATAATAATAATAAGCTAAAATTAAAAAATACCTAAAAAATTTAATACTAAACACATTGAATGTGACAAAAGGAGTATTTAGTATCTTATCTATTTTCGTTATTTTGTCACTCAACTATTTTTTGGTATAATGAAATTTAATAAGAAAAATTACATATTAAGTACCCAACTATGCTCTTGTTACTATTTTGGTACCCTAACTATTATTTTTGGCAAAATGATACATAACGTGACGTTTTTGTTCTGTTTTAGTACCCGACTGTTAAAAACTGACGGAGATGATGGTGTGGCTTGGTATAACCACAGTTTTTGTCCAAAACACTTATATATATATATTCTTAATTTAGTCCAAAATTCATTAATTTAAAACATATCTTAATTTTGAAAGAATTTTGTCTCATCTTTTTCCACCCCTCGTATTCTCGTTGGTATCGCGATCGTGGAGTTTAGGTCATCTAATTGACCCCTTATTAGCCCTCCATTGATCCTCAAATCCTAAAGTTTTGATTGTCCATATTGTGTTTTTAAATTTCAAAACTTAAAAAAAAGTGTTCGATCGGAAGAAAAGAAAAATTAAGAATTTACAAATTTAATCTAAAAATTAAAATAATGTTTTAATTGATAAAATTTTAGACTAAATTGATAGTTTGTATAAATTTTCGGATTAAAACCACTATTAACCCAAGCCAAGGCACCATTTTCATCAATTTTAAACGGCATAGGTACCAAAATAGAACAAAAGCGTAATATTAGATACCATTTTGCAAAATTAATAGTTAAGGTACCAAAACAGTAACACGAGCATAATTAAGGTACTAAATATATAGTTTTCCCAATTTAATATTATATTTTGTTTTTATAGTTTGATATCCCGTTGTTAATAATTAGTGACAAACTTTACCTGTCATTTTTATTATGATAGGGAAAATGAAAAAGAATAAATATATTAGGTCAACTTTGCCGTTAATTTTTATTGGTGGATGTCAAACTAACGATAAAGTTTACATGTTTTTAATGTTGGGTATCATTTTGTCAAAGAAGAAGAAGTAATTGGATGACCAAAATAAAAACAAAAGAATAAACGAGAAACCAAATAGGTAATTTACCCTTTTAAATATTAGTTTTAATATTTTAATTTAACGTCGTAATTAATGAGTTAGTATTTGATACACCGCTAACAAAAAAATTTCTTTGCGTAAACGGACTTCAGAAGATGCCACATTTCGTTTTTTAACTTCGGTGCATCAAATCATTTTGCTTTTAATATCTTAAATTTATTGACCCATTTTCGTTATTTATCCATTAACATTATTATTTTCTAATTTAAAAAAAAAATTAAGTAAATTGAACAAGAATATAGTTTAAACACTAAAACTAAAAAAAATCACTATATAAGGATTTTTCTAATATTGATGGGAAAAAAGAGATTGTTATTTATCCATTCATCTCACTCATGTGTTAATATTATGACATCTAAAGAGTCGTGACGGCCAGGGATGGACTTAGAGAAAACTGAAAGAGACAGTCGTCCTCTTAAAAATTTAAATTTCTTATATAATTTAGAATTTTTATGTAGTTTTTATTAAAAATCTATTTTCACCTCCTAAAATTTTATAAGATCTCATTTCTTAAAATTTTATAAATTCGCTATTCTTAACATAAAATTTTACTTTTGTCCCCGGTGGTGATGGGACCAATTGTTAGCCATTGCCATTTGTTAGCCAACCATACTAAATTCATATTCTTTTTCGGACATGAGAAAAAAAAAAAGGAGAGATTCTTTGTATGTGGATTCCATTTGCGCATTATTGTAGTTAAGGTTGAAACTTCATGTATGTGAAGAATTCTATAAGAGTAAACTACATAAATAGTCCCCCAATTATGTTCTAATTATCTTTTGCATCCTCTGACTATTAGAAGTTATAAACTGATCCCTTGACTTAAAAATAATAACAAATTGATCCAGTGCCGTTAAAAATTTAACGGTTGGTGACGTGACAGTTAACAAAAATTGGCACAATAACACATTTAGTCCTCAACTTTTACACTTTGTTTAACTTTGCCCTAATTCTAAAAAAATGACCCTTAACATTTTAAAATTCTATCAATTTAATCCATTTTTTCTCTCCACACAATCCATGTGTATAATTTTTTAGGTTCCCACCAATATCTTACTCTTTTTTCGAGCTTCCCTAGCTTAACAGACACAACTTTTTCCCCAGAATCCACCATTGCTACTTGTTGGTTGGCTTCATCATTTTCCAGGATTTCACATGATTCGGTGTCTCTAGAAAGACCCAAATTGGAATCTGATCTTAGAATCGAACTGCTTCTTCCTAGAACACTTTCTCTTTCTCTATCGGTGACAATCTCAGTCTCTCTTGAGCTGTGAATCCCAGTCCCAGATTCAAGAACATAAACAAGGGGTGGTTGTGAAACTGAAGAGGTGTTGATTGGAGAGAAATCAGGGAGTAACACAAAAGGCAGGTGGAATGGGACAGAAGCCAAGTGTCGATACACTCCATGTGGAAGGCATGGCTGCAATTTGGCAACAATCTAAGCTTATCTCTGGGCTCGAATTCACACAAGCAAACCGCGCAATCAAAAGGGTTGTTTACACTTGTAGTAAAAAACAGGGAGCATATCTATTAAAGATTGGTCGATATCGGCATCGTGGAGATGGAATGGTTGCTGCAACTGGCCTTGGAGGACGGTCACATTGTCAGAATCCTGGGGCTTTCTAATGGAATCTACTAATTCAAAAATGAAATCTAAAAATCTCAATAAGGTTAAACCCAGAAAATAATCGAACTACATAAACAATCCAGAACAATTTCAAAAGTTGATGGCTTGGGCTCTCGGCAATGGTGATGGCTTGGGTGATTGTGGATTGAGGGATACATACCCATCCATGGAATTTTGTTGGATTTGCAAAGATTTTGAGTGATTATTCGGGTTGGTCTGCCGATTTTCCATGAGTTTTTTATCAATTGGTAGAGAGTTTAGAGTTGGATTGGATTCAATGAAAACTGGAAGAAGAAAAAAACGGAATATGTAAGGGATGAGACGATGGAGGGGATAACTTAGAGAACTAAGACTCGAAAAATTCAAATTTTTTAAGTTAAATCAATGTGAAAAAATTCAATTTTTAATTTTATAAATTCGACTCAATTTATTATTATTTTTTGTGGAGAGAAAAAATGGATTAAATTGATAGAATTTTGAAATGTTAAGGGTCATTTTTTTAGAATTAGGGCAAAGTTAAACAAAGTGTAAAAGTTGAGGACTAAATGTGTTATTATGCCAATTTTTGTTAACTGCCGTGTCACCAGCCGTTAAATTTTTAACAACACTGGATCAATTTGTTATTTTTTTAAAGTCAGGAGACCAGTTTGTAACTTCTGATAATCGAAAGATGCAAAAAATAATTGGAGCATAGTCGTGGGACTATTTATGTGGTTTTCTCATTCTATAATCGAGTTTTGTCATTCATTTCTAGAAGAGAACAAAGGTACACGCTTTTGCATTTTGCATGGCTATGAATACCGTATGCTTTGCTGAGATCAGCGTTCAATAATAAATGAACAAAGTATTTGATGAAAATTAACGAGTATTAATAAAAAATTTATGTTTCTTAATAAACGAACGGACATGAATATATATGTGTTTGATTCGTTTATATTCACAAACTAACTCATTTATTGGTTCGTTTACTCGGTTTCCTTTTATTTTTTACATTTAAATATTGATTAACGTAGGGACTAAATTGTAAACATAGTGAACTTTGGAATTTAAATTGTGAAGCTTGAAGAGCTTAAGGACTAGTGGTAAATTTTCACCATTTATTTAATTGTTTGTTTGTTTAGTTAACATTTTTGAAAATATAAGCGAATATATTCAGGGAAGCTAAATGAACATGTTGACGAACGTTAAACGAACATGTTCGTAAACGCCTTAAAAAATAAACAAATAAGCATGAAACGAACACGTACACTTTCAAAATAAACAAACGAACATGACTTTATTAGTTAAAACTTGTTTAATTTATACCCATAATAATTCCTTCCCCGGAAAATTTAGAACACGTCCCATTTCCAGAGTACTAACAAAGTTTTTTTCTTTGAAATGCAAACCACACTTTGGATCTAAAACTAATCACAAATGCATAGTGAGGGATGCTCAAAACATACCAACATCGTATCGGGACGATTTACAACTCGATTAGACAACGATTTGGGGTTCAATAACATCAAAACACATTTTAGGGTCCATTTTATAATTTTACCAAATTACAAGGACTTCAGCACTTTTTAAGTTACTAACCTTTAATTAGTCACATTACATGCAAATCTATCAAATCTCAGCTCAAAACAATCATCTATGCTCATTTATTTGCATCCGCAACATTCAAGGATCAAAACGTAAAGAATCAGAACTTCAAAAGATTCTAATAACTAACTTAACACAAAGCCAACAATTAGGGTCTACAAAATATCAATGTGCTTTGCAATTTGCATTGACATTATGGAATTAGGCCTAAAATGAGGTAACGTGTTCAAAGGAATACTATAACTGCAATTTGCATTGACATTATGGAATTAGTGGGATCATTGTCTTTATATATTTTTTTTGAAATATAGTGAAATTATTTATTTAATCCTTTAGAAATATATAATTTTATCACGTTCACGTCTTTATTACTTTTCTATTAATTTTTTGTCCAAGCTCATCTTCAATATTCGAACGGTGAAAAACTTCATCATAAGGGAAGCAATATACTGAAAAAGAAGCTTCATCATGAGAGAAGTAATATACTGAAAAACAAGCTTCATCCAAGAATAGAAGAAAATCGGAGAGAGAAAAATTGAAATGTTTTTGCCTCAATTCGTGGATTTTGAGGCACTTTTCGATGAAATGGAAGTTCGATTCGAACTCAGGAGATCGAAACGAAACAACTGGTGAAATTTGAGATAAAACGACCATGATTTATGATCGCGTCCGACGGCAGTGAACGACATCCACGTCATAATGCCATAAAAAACGTCCAATGAAAAAAATTAATGAACGAATGAAAAAACGTTCAATGAAATATAATGAAATTATTTGTTTAATCATTTAGAAATATATAATTTTATCACGTTAACGTCTATATCACTTTTCTGTTAATTTTCTATGACGTTCATTTATTGACGAACAGAAGAACATCTTTTATATTCGAACGGTGAAAAGCTTCATCAGCATAAGGGAAGTAATATACTAAAAAACGGACTTTATCCGACAGCAAAAAAGAAAAATCGGAGAGAGAGAGAAACCGAAATATTTTTGTCCTGATTCGTGGGCTTCAAGTTACTTTTCGGTGAAATAGAAATCGAGTTCGAACACAAGACGAAACAACTGGTGAAATTTGAGATATAACGACCATTATCTACAGTCACTTCCGACGACAGTGAACGACATCCACGTCATAATGCCATCAAAAAAATTAATGAATGAGTGACTAAAAACATTTAATGTATAAAATTCAGTGAATAAATTGAACGTTTTGAACCAAAATAGGTTTGAAAGTAAAGTTCAACTATAATTTATATAATTTACTCTTTATTATTTTGCACTTAATTTTTTTTTTATAAATTTCATTAATAAATAATGATGAGTTCCACTGCTGAACAAAGTAAAAGGTTTACAAAGATGATAATACAGCAGAGATATTCATTCAATGACTCACATGGAAATATCCTTGATCGATACAATTTGTCTGCAACTCAAGGGTTGCAGAAGCTGGAAGATGGCCATATAGGCCAAAAATATAAAGAAGGGAAAATAGGCTGAAATTTCTATGATTCTTTATTCCCTTTTTACGCACTGCTGTCTGATGGAGACGACTGCATGTTACAAAAATGCTCTCCTTTAAGAAGGCAGATTACCTGAGTCATATAGGGTCGAGAAATTGGCTTGGTCCTTGTACATGCAGTTGCAGCCGCCATGACTCTGTAAATTCCATGCATGTCCGAGCACTCTGAGTCTTCCTCCAACAGCTCGTAGAATTTTCTTTTCAGCATCAGAGGCCGGGCCTGCATGCCATTGCCAAATATAAATCATGTCACGGCCTCGATAAGGCTGAAATAAAGCTCGGGATCGAGCCATCGAGGAAGAAATGAAGAATTTCTAAGGTACTGACCCACTCGATTAAGCTTTTGTCATCCTCGGGTGCCGATGTTCGGCAAAACAGTCTCAATAGCAGAACTCCGAACGACAGGACATCGGTTTTCACTAATTCCATTGTTTCATGGTCCAAAGGATCCATGAGAGTAGGTGTGTACCTATTCTTGGAATTGAATGGTAGTTCTTGGTTATGAAGCCATGTAGCATTCCCAAAGCCAGAAATCTAATAAGAAAATGAACGGCGTGATTAGAGAATTCAACGATGATATTCGTTTGTAAGAGATTCCGGTTTAAGATATTTTACCATAGGCTGCAGATCACGTCTTATGAAAATGTTGCGGGGCTGCAATTCGCCATGGACGACGGGCCATTGTGGACATTCTTCGTGCATGTATCGAACGCCTTGTGCTATAGTTATGGCAATTTTCAGCCTAGCCTCAAACTTCAACTCCCTTCTGTCCGAGCCTGTGAGATGAATGCAGCTCTGTAGCTGATTAGCTGTTCATAGTGAACATTTAAAAGGAAGGTGTATATACATAAAGGAGTACTCACCCCAAATATATCTATCTAATGTCATTCCTTGATGGAGAGGAAAAATTAAAACCGTCCCGCTTTCGCACTGGTGGTAACCCGAAATAACCGTTACGTTCTTGTGGTTCATAACCGAGGCTGCTCGCATTTCTGCTTCAAGAATGCTTGCCGAGTGTGGCACAAACCTCTTTACTAATACAGATTGATGGTCAAAATATCCAATGTATGTGCTATAGTTCTTGTCACGTTCATTGCTAGCCCTTGTTGAAAATCTCTTAGTTATTTCCGTAATCGCTTCACAGCTTAGCTTCTGTGGCTTTTCTGCCATAAAATCAGCCTGGGATACTCTTGTGCTGACGTTACTACATGGAAGATTATGGCTCGTTTTAGTGGGATCCGACGCCGTTTCCTTTTCGATTTCTCTATCGGTGCTCGGCCAAACGACCGGTTTCGCTTGTGATGTCGACGATGATCCCTTCATCAGCTTCGGGGACTTGGGATTATGGATTACTTCTTCCATGAGAATTAAGCTGTCCGACGACTCATCCTCCGTTACCCAATGCTCATCGACTACTGATCCTTCCTCATCGGTCACCAACGATACATTACATTCGACGCCGATCAGCTGGAAAGTCAAGTGTTTTGCAAAGGAACTGCAAGAAATAACAAATTTGTAGTACCGGAAAACATATGAGAAACAGAAGGAAAGAACAAAAAGAATGAGGATACAATCATAACCTATCAAGAATAATCCAAGTGGCCCCAACATTGTTTGCCTCTTCACTTATGATATCCTTTGGCTGGTACCCTGCAGCCACCTTTACCAGAAACTTCACCTGCAATACAAAATCCGTATCCGTATCCGATACTCACACCCGAGTTCGAGTATCATAGCAACAACAGAACAGCAAGAAGAGTACTTACCCCATTGCTTTTGAACCTTTCATAAAAGGGTCTGAAAATCCGCCTATAATCCTCCTTTTTATGGCTTACTTGTTGCCGAAGGAACCTTATATACGGATCATCTTCACATGTATAATTGCACCTATGATCCCCATGAAAACCTTTGCTGGAAGATGGCCCGGTCCCTTCAACGGACAGAAGAGTGAGAACTAAAATCTCATCCACCGTGTTATTACTCACATATTTCGAAGCCCTCAGCAGCGGCGCGACGCCTTTCTTGCCGGTGGTGGCGACTTTTTCTCCTTCTAAAACAACAATCAGTCTCTGTCCACTCTCCCTCCTTTTCCTAGTCGTCATTGTTACTCGATTTCGGTGAGCTCGTTTCGAGACTATGCCTATACCCTGTTGTGTTGCATTTATTTTGAGCTGCAATGGCGGCTTTTTAGTACCATTTAATCTACATAGTTATTCTTGTTCTTTGTTATTAACGCTTGAGACATTCACTCTTGGGATGTCCGGACACATTGTTGTCCATTTGTCTTTGCTTTCCGCTCGCCGCATCTCATTTTGCCCGAGTCGCCAACCAGAAACAGAATAGTTACAAATACTGCGCTTGAGATTTGACATTTTCGAAGACGTTAATGGAGCTCATATTTCTCGATGAGAGAGTTCAGTTTCGCTCGAAATGGTGCGGTGGGGATTTTGAAATACGGACAGGTCGGGGGGTAAAAGTTTTGAGCATTGTAAAGGGGGAAGGCGGATGGAACTAGGCATGAACTTGGATGACTCAGAAATTCCATTATCTCTCGGCTTTCGGGGAAGGATTGTGTATTGACAGTATGAGGCCAAACGGACGATCTACTTTTAACGTATTATTTAGAATTTAGTGGATTGATAATATGTTCATCAAGTGAAATCCGAACCCGACCCAAAATATATACATCAACCCCACCCGACCCGTTCTATATATATGAAAAATAATTTTAAAGACCTAATAGTAAAAAATAATTTTAGGAATTTAATTATATAAAAAATCAATTTTAAGAACTTTATTATAAAATTATATAAAGAGAGTATTATTGTAAAAATCCCTAAAATCTGACCCGACTCACCCTTAATAAAAATTTGATCTGAACCCGATTTTTTTACTAAAAAACATACTCGATTGGGTCGGGTCGGAACCCGGTCAAGCCCGGTGAAATGCTCATCCTTACATGTGGATAGGGTGAACAAAACTCATCTCGATTCGGAAAAAAATAAATTTTGTGATTCGACACAGAAAATTACTCGAATCGACTTGACTGGAATCATAATTTCATAAACTTGACTTAACTCAAAAATATTTTAAATAAATTTTGAGTTATAAAATAGGACTTCAAATAACTCGAATTTTTTAGTAATTAGTATATCGATTTTCAAGTTCCAGACAAGTCCTCAACTTTGCTTGATATATGTATATCACTTATGAAAAATATGAAAGAAATATATACATATACATATATATATATATATATATATCCTATATGGTTATAATAAGTCATTTAAATTGGAACCAATTAATATCATAGCATTATAAATATTTACAATTAAATTTGAATATACAGTCGAACAACTCGACTGAAATTTTATAAACTTGAATCGAAAAATATTCAAATAAAATTTGAGTTATAAAATAAGAATTACCAACTTAACTAACTCGAATTTTTTTACTCAAAACTCGATAAAATGTTCACCTCTACTCTTAGAATGCTTTTGCAACAATGGAATTTATGATCCCTTTAGAATATAATATTTTGAATAGTCTTAAGGTGATTACAATGTAGTAACTGTTCATACAAATTTTTAACTATTGGACAATATACACATATTTTACAGTCAAAGCGATTTGAACTCAAATCTTTTATGAAAAACATCATCCACCTTTCACTAAAAACTCTTGTTGAGTTTTTTTTAGAATATAATTGACCATGTCGAATCACGGAAGATGCAATTAGCTCATGTTATTAAATCATTTTTGTTGTTGTAAAATGTTATTAAATCATTGAAAGTACTTTAAGGATGCAAATTATTTTTTTTAAGTCATGGTTTTAGACCCCGTAAAATAAGATTTAGGAACATTTTTTTAAGTTTTTTAGATAGAATTAGGATTAGAATTTATTAAAATATACAAATCACATTAATTTATCAAACGGGAATGGCTTGACTGGGTCTTCATTTGATTTAGATTATTATTCTATACCATTTTAGAAATCAATGTACCTAATATAATTATTTAAAGTATATTAAAAAATAATAAAATTTAGGGTAAGTGATTGGATTAGGTGAAAGAGTTTGTAGATCTATTTAAAATTTTAAGTTGTCATTTATAGGAGATCCGGTTCGAACATCTTATCTCCAAGAAATGTTTTATCAAAGGATGATAATAATATCACACTATATATTAAATTAAAAAATAAGAAAAACAATCATAACTCGAGTTAAGAATAAAACTACTTATAAGTAAATCAGAAACAACCAGACAACAAACGGAAAAAAACTTCTAAAATAAAGTCTTTTTATTAAGGGAATATATTTTATACACTAGTAATCGAAAATTTGTTTTAAAAATGGGTTCAATTTCAGGTTTAAAGGTTTAGTTTAAAATTTATAGTTTAAAATTTGAGATTTATTGTTAAAATTTCATGTTTATGATTTAAGTTTTAAGACTAGAGATTCAGATTTTTAGTTTTAAAGTTAAATTAAACGTGTTTGTGAAAAAAGTTTTTCACTTCATTAATTATAGTAGACAAGGATTTTGACAGGAATTTGAAAGACGATTGATCTAACTTTTACGTCAAATAAAAATTTTTAAATAAAAAATCAGCCTTTAAACTATGTTTTTTATTTACTGTAGTTCTTAAATTAATTTTTGGTCAAATAAGTCCTTAAACTATTAATTTTTGTCACTTTAAGTCTAGAATTATATTTGGTTAAATAAGTACCTAAATTATGTCATTTTTTTTAGTCCCTAAACTATCTATTAATTAAATCTTTTTTGTGATATGTCAACATATTATTGGTCTAAATATTTTTTTGTCTTAAATAACTACCGAACTTAAAGTGACAAAAAATGATAGTTTAGAGATTTATTTTAACCAAAAAAATAAGTTAACGGTTAAAAATAAACAAAAAGGCAAATGCCCTTTATGTTTCAAAAGTTTCAACTGAAGCCGAGATAAAATGGAATCTCGGTAGAATTTAACCACTCCTTTCCTTGTATAAATGGCCCAACAGTGAACTGAGTCGCCTCACCGGAGCTTTTAATGACCCTATAACCAGGCCAAGTGACTCTTTTACTCGTACCCGACCCGGGTCCTCTATTCAAATACTCCCCGTAATAAAGAGTACTCAAACCAATATCGCCGCTCCATTCCACCCATCCAGCCGGATCCACCAAATCGTCTATATACGACCGCATAACAACCGTCCTGGAATACAATTTCCAAGGACGCCCCAAATACGTCTTGACCGATGATAAAACGGGGACTAACTCGGAATCGGCACTAAGTTTACAGTTCAAGATCGAAATCCCCGTGTTCTGGTTCGGATCGTCTCGTCCTTGCGCCGTGAAAACGTTCTGTTGGGACGGATTCGGTTTACGGGCGTATAAATTGCAGTCTTGGAAAACCGCAGCTGCGTTCCCGAAGATGGTGTCGATTGTGCCGTATATGTCGCATTCGCGGAAGAATTGCCGGAGGGAATGGATGTACAGAGTGTCCTGGTAGGCTACGATGCTGCACTTGTAGAACGCGGAGAGGTCGGAGCCGGTCCTTAAAGCCACGGCTTGGTTTTTGCTCGGTCCTGCCGAGTTCACGAACGTCATCCCCTTGGCTATGAATCCGCCGCCGACCACCGCTGAATCAAGATTAATAAATCGAACTAAACTTAATGACTTGTGAATAATAATATTACTAACATTAATATATATATATATATTTATCTTTTTCTTTTAAAGAATAATTTTACATTTTTTACCGTTATTCTCATTCATACATTTACCTTCAACCAACCGTCGAAAAATGTGTAAAATTTTTAAGTTTTACATAAGCATTGTTTGGTAAAGAGAGGTTTGAGCAAAAATTAAAAGTTTTAGGCATAATTAGAGGTTTGACCAGTTAAATCCGCTAATATTGTTGTTTGGTAAACAAGATTAAAAGAGCGAATTGAAACCGCTAATTTTGAAAAAGCTAATAATAGAAGTTTTTTGAGATTAAAAGTTTAATATTAGAGTTGTAAATACTCTTTTAGCTTTACCAGTTACCAAAAATCTCAAAATAAATATTTTCTCACCTTATTTATAAACTAATCTTATTTATTTTTTTCTTGTCTTATTTATTTTTTTTCTTTTTATTATCACATATTTATATATGTATTTAAATTTATTTATTAATTAAATTATATTAAAATAATTATATAAATAATAAATTAATATATAAATCATTTGAATATGTTTAGAAAAGTTATATTAAAAATAATTTTATAGATCTAATTAATAATAATTAGATACAAAATATTGATAACTAATAAACTATTCAAACAAGTATTGAATATAATCATGTCCTTATATGTCATTTTGTTTGTTTAAATAATCTAACAACTATCAGCTATCAGTTAATTTTACCAAACACTTTTATACAATCCCCTAGTCAAATTAACTAATGGAATTAACTATCAGCTATTAGTTAATGTAATCCGCTATCAGCTATCCGCTAATTATCAAACAGGTCATAGTGTAAGAGAATTTCATCCTTACTTTTATATAATATATTTAATATTCTTTTAAATTGAACGAGTTTACTAAGCTTATGTCGGGTTAGATTAAATTAGGTTAAAATATATTAAATTTGAGATAAGATAAAATCATATTAATATTTTTCAATTTTGGGTCGGAGTCGGGACGTAAAAAAATTCGTCCCAACTGTCTCGTTGTCATCCCTAAACTCACCCACTGTTGCAGTCCCAAAAGTTGTATAGCCATCGACGGCGTTTCTGTTGGCTTTCACCACCGTCTTCCCCATACCATCTCCAACAAACATCACCATTTTCTTCTCCTTTCCCACCTCTACGTTCTCAAAATAAGTTCCGCTTTTTATATATATCACAAATCTATAAAATAAATAATAAGCACATTATCAGTCCCTTAATTAATTTGATGTTATCGATTTCACATGAATAAAATTAACCTTGTGGAATTGTAGTTTGGAGCTGCTGCCACGGCGTCGTTGATCTTGGTGAAGTTCCCACTACCATCCTTGGCAACGATAAGATCGAACTTGATTTCATCATTTTGAGCCAATAGAAGTTTCCGATCGTTCCCCGATAACCACACCGGAAAACCTTTTTCCCGGCGACCGTATTTGGGGAAAGCCTCGGATTTCGATTCGTTGACACCGGGGACTTTGTTGAGCATTGCAAGAGAGTTGCTGATGTGATGAGATATGTTGTGTACACTTTTTTCGATAATGTTTTTCGTATTCCCTTTGCTGGCATCTAATCCGTCCAGGCATGTATATTGATTCGTCATTGCCGCGCTCAAAAACGTTCGTAACTTAAGGTGGTTCTCTGATTTCCCCGAGGAAAGATCGGCGCGGGCCACCGTTAGCTCCGTCAAGGTGTGGTTCAAAAGCTCGAGACAATCGTTTATGGCGGCATATTCCAACGTGTTGTTACGCTTAAGTCTCTTTTCGATGTTGGCACAATTGGCGGAACATAGTGTCACCTCGTACATTGTTCGGTTTAAAATTGTTGAGATGAGCTCTGGGAGTGGTTTGGAGGCGAAATTGGGGACAACGGAGATGACGGCGATGCAGAGGTCGGGGTAAAAAGTACCGTCACACGCCGAGTAAACATTTCGAAGATGATCGTTGACATGAAGGTGGTGAATTTGAGTGTTTCCGGGGCTCTTTTCCAAAAGGGCGACCAATGAAAGCAAGAGCAAGACAAGTGCTGAAATGGATGCAACAACAAACAAGATCTTAGATCTTCCACTTATATGGTACATGTCAATTGTGTATGTCTTAAAAGATGATTTACGGTAAGAATTGTTGGTGTGACTCGAATTTTGATATTTTTATTTTATAATTTTCACTCAGGATATATATTTTTTTAATGTGTCATTATCTCTTCAATTAATTAAGTTTAATACTGTGTAAATGGTCAATGAGGACCATTTCAATGCAGTAAATCTTACAATAAATCTTACTAATTTGATCCCAATATAAACAATTTTACGGTAAGAAAGGAATTATATTTAGTAAACCGTTTCAAAAAAAATCTTTCTCCAACAATACACGAGTAGATTACGAACTAAAATTTGGATTATATTACAATAAAAGAGGCATGTGCAGAGCCAATATAAAAATATGAGTGTCAATTGACACCCAAAATTTTTTAAATTTTGTTTTATATAAATTTTACATGTTAAATTTAAATAAAAAAAAAGACACGCTTTTTTAATCATAAAAGAAGAAACAAACTCAGGATGGTGACACAGCACCTATCCTGTCCCTAGTAAGATAAGAAAATAAAAACGAAGGTGGCTGATCGAGAACGGTTAGGGCGCGAGTTGAACAATCCTGGGATTTTGCTAGCTTATCTGCCATGGTATTCTGTTCTCGGGGAACCCATATCACCTCTGTAAACCAGCTCCGCTCTCGCCAAGTTGCAATCGCCCGGACCAGCGGCGTATGGCTTAACGAAGCATGTCTATCCATCACCATGTCCACAGCAGTGCGACAATCCGATTGTACTTGGACCCGTTCGAAACCGTTCTCCCATGCCAAACAGAGACCTGTCCAGATAGCCCAAAGTTCAGTTGTGAAAACAGTGGCAATACCCAACGTTTGCTGGAAACCTAGCAACCAGTTGCCACTATCATCCCTAAGAAGACCACCAATCAAACCCAAACCAGATGAGGCACGAATGCTTCCATCGACATTGACGCATACAAAACCTGATGGGGTTTGATCCACCCCTGAGCATCCATTGATTTCCTCACCGTCTTAGTGTTGAGACTGCGAGATAAACAAGAGGCTTCAGCATAGTAACGGGCCCATAAAATGCTTCGGTGCAGGATGGACGAAGGCTGGTTTGTAGAACCTTGAAAAACCAACTCATTTTGATGTTTCCATAAATTCCATGCTATCGCAGCAAAAACAACTCCCCATGGTACGTTCTCAACGTACGACGTAGCCCGTAAGTTGTGGTAAATCCATGCAGAGGCGTCAATCATTGTGAAGAAGATTGTCTGTGAACCAGCTGGCAAAATCGACTTCCATGCAACCGATGCAGACGGACAGTCCCGAAGAACATGCAAAATAGTTTCAGAGTGCAAACTGCAGCACAGACACAGGCTCGAGGGGCTAAGAGATCACCTGCAACGCTCAACGTTGGTCATCAGTTTTCCTTGGAAAGCACACTAGAGGAATAAGCGAACACGCTGCGGAACCTGGAGCTTCCAAATGGTACCCCATGTCGGGTTTTTCTCCGACCAGGTTGCACTTGTAATACAGGAGTAGGCAGAAGATACCTCAAATCTGTTTGTTGGGCTCCATCGCTAGACAATAGCATCGCTTACATCGTCGGGAGTAGGGCATTTAGTTTCTAGAATATGTGATACAGCACACTCAGTGAACGTGCAAGAAAGCTTTGATTCATCCCAACCCCCATCTGGCTAAATGAAATCATGGATCAAGGTGGACTCGCTATCACAAACAAGGGAATCTCGTAATGGGCCAAGCTGTGGCAACCAAATGTCATCAAGTAGGTGAATTGCATTGTCGTTGCCGATTGTCCAAGAGATGTTATTCAGGAGGATCGGCCACACAGAGTCTAAAGCTCGCCACAGGGGTGTGCATGAGTTGCGCGCGACCGTAGTCGGACAAAGCACTGTCAGGTTGTATTTCTCACGCAGCAGCTGGACAAACCACACATTGGGTGTATGAATAATTTGAAACCCAATTTTCAAGATGAAGGCAATGTTAAAGTTGTGTAGGCGTCGAAAGCCTAGACCACCCCTATCAACTGGCTGGCACAAGGTTTCCCAATTTATCAGAGAGACCTTAGTTGTATTCGCCGTCGAACCCCAGATGAATTGGCGTATTATTCGTTCAATCTTTTCACAGACACCCTTAGGTAACATGGTCGTTTGCATGAAGTAGATAGGGATGGCCCCTAAAACCGATTTCGCCAAGGTGATCCGCCCTGCCATCGAGAGCGAGAGAGCAGCCCAGCCTGATAGCTTCGCCTTTACCTTGTCTAAAATGAACTCATAGTTAGCGCACCGGATGCGTTGGTGTAAGACCGGTACCCCCAAATACTTCCCAAGAGAAGTGACGTGTTGGAAACCCAAAGACGAGGTAATAGCTTCCTGCAGGTGCACATGAGTATTGGGTGAAAAATATAGGTGAGTTTTCCGCCTATTCACACGGTAGCCAGAATAAGCGCCAAACACAGATAGGATGTCGTTGATTACTGCAGCTTGTGTTTCGCTCGCCTGAGCGTACAAAATCAGGTCATCAGCGAAGAAGAGGTGTGAGACCGGTGAGCCATTTCGTCGAAAACGGAAAGAAAGCCAAGAGCCTTGATTCACGGCGTCGGAGATGAGGTGTCCCAGGCGTTCCATGGCCAGAACGAAAATATATGGTGAGAGTGGGTCTCCCTGACGCACCCCTCGCTAGGGATTGAAAGGCCGCGAGAGACGACCATTCCATTGCACTTGAAGCTGAGAGGAAGTAACATTTGCCATTATGATCCAACGGATGCCTGCCGGGAAACCAGCAGCAATGAGAGAGTCAGAGATGAAATCCCAGTTGAGCCTATCAAAGGCTTTTTCTAAATCAACCTTAACCGCCATCCACCCCTGTTTTCCTTTGCGAGTGCGCATGGCATGAATCACTTCCTGATTGATGATGATATTTTCAGCAATGGAATGCCCGGCAATGAAACTGGTTTGGCAAGGGGATATGATATCAGGGAAAATGGGTTTCAGACGTCGGACAATCACCTTACTTAGCAGTTTATAGACCACTGTGTAGAGGCTAATTGGCCGGAAATCAGAGAAAGTCTCCGGTGAGTCCTTTTTGGGGAGGAGAACCAACACAGTGCGGTTTAGGTCACGTTCCAGTGTTTCCCCACGGAAGACCCCTTTGATCATAGAGCATATTGCAGGGCCAACAGTAGGCCAATTATGCTGAAAAAACTGTGCATGAAGGTCATCCCAACCGGGTGACTTGAGCGGAGCCATATCTCGGAGAGCCTCATAAATTTCGGTTGTCGATGGAACATCATCCAGGTGCTGCATAAGATCTAGTGGTCCCACAGGGTAGCTAGAAGACACCGGGAAAGGTTCAGCGGGGAACGGATCGGCGACAAATAAAGAAGAAAAAAATTTAACTGCCTCCTCTTGCAAAACTAAAACTTCCTCACACCAAGATCCATCAAAAATCATTAAAGATGTAATGCGGTTTTTCTGTTTCCGTCGGACTGCCTTACGGTGGAAATAGGACGTATTTTGATCCCCATGTATAACCCAATCCGTCCTCGATTTTTGCTTCCAAAGAAGCTCTTCTTGATCTAGGAGATGCTCAAGCTCAGTGAGCAGATCAGATTCAAGGTGTCTTAGAAAGGATGAAGGTCGTGTGCTGAGAGCACGTTGGATGCCACACAGACGGGCCATGAGATGCTTTTTCCCTACTCCAATATAACCGAAAACTGTCTTGTTCCACGTGTCAGCTTCCTCCATAAAGTGAGAAACAGTGGCTGTCATCGATTCATTTGGCTTCCAATTATCTTTGATCATACGCGGGAAATCAGGGTGTAACTGCCAACCAGAAAAGTACTTGAAAGCAGCTTGACGTGGCCGTCGACAGGCGGCGCCAACGGTCAGAAGTATAGGCATGTGGTCAGAGCAAAGACGAAGCAGGTGTTGGACACTGGATTCCAGGTACGAAGAGTCCCAGTAACTATTGCATAAGAAACGATCCAAACGGACCGACGCATTGCCTCGTGTCCAGGTGAAAGCCGGACCTGAAAACCCCATATCACGAAGGCAATGGTCGAAAAGCAGGTTTTGGAAATCTTTGCTTGGTTTACTGGAGATAGCACAGCCCATTCTTTCATTGTTGTGGAGAGTGGCATTAAAATCGCCAAAAATAACCCATGGTTCTCGGATGGTGGTAGCAAGGCGGCTCAAATTTGTCCATAAAGACTTTCGAGGGCCCGAGTGTGGGCTAGCGTAGACAGCGGATGCAAGGAAAGAAGTCTCCGAGTGTCTGACTGTAACCCAACAGTGAATATATTGGAAGTTGTTCGAGAGAATCTCCACAGAGACTGTATCCCACCACGCTGGCCAAATGCCACCGGCAAAGCCTATTGCCTCAACCCTGTGCAAGTGCGGAAAGCCCAAAGCTGTAATGACAGCGTTGGCACGGGCGCCACTCACCCTTGGTTCCACAAATACGACGATATCAGGTCTGTAATCACGAATAAATTGTTTAGCTGCAGGGATAAAACGCCAATGCCCACAGCCCTGAACATTCCAACTAAATATTTTACAATCCATAAGAGGTAATGAGAGGTGAAAAAGACAAAACATTGGTTATTCCAGCATTGCCACCGCCTGTTCACCTAAAAGGGGTTGGTTATGTTCAACGACTTGATCCGGGGGTGTCGAAGTCATATCTACCTCGGGCGGTTTATCAGTGCCGAGACAGTGGTCCAGTGGAGCTTCCCCGATCCCTGGGTCAATGGTGTCACCTGACTGAGGAGCTGGGACGGAGGCAGTGTTGGGATCCGAATTCTCATCTAAGACAACAACAGTGTGCTTCAGGTTGTCAAGGCCAAACGAAGGGTTTGCATGGGGGGATTTCGATGTGCTTCCACGCTGCGATCCACGTGGGGCTATCGGAAAATCAGCCAGGGTTAATGGTTTGCGCACTAAGAGGCCTGGGGTAATCCGGGGTACAGTAGGTTGTTTCCCTTTAGTTTTTGTTCTTGTCTTGCTAGGGTTTGCATGGGTTCTCTGCTTGTCATTGGAATTACTCGGGGCAGCAGGAGGGGCTGCAGCATTATCAGGAACCACGGCAGATTCAGGCTCATAGATTGGGTTGAACCGCGATGCCTTGAAAGACCCAGTCCATTGCTGGTCTGTTGTGTCTGGTGATTTCTTAGCAGGTCTACGCTGCCGGCGTTCAACCATCATCCATGGTCCAAACTGGGAGGTTTCTGATGGTATGGGAGGAGAAACCTCAACAGTGGCTGGTTGTACTGTTTCCGTTTGCGGGACACTAGCGCTTTCCTTTCTCGCCTCTGGACATGTTTCTTTGAGATGCCCGTAGCGCCCACATTCAAAGCAGATTATTGGGAGGGCCTCGTATTCAACGAGTTGCACGTTGCCATTGATTAAAAGCTTGGAGATAAGGGGCTTCCGGAGGTCTATTTGGACGGCCATGTGGGCAAAACGACCTCTCTAGCCATGCTCGGTTTGATAATCGATCCGCTTAACCGGCCCTATGCACTCACCGATTGTCGTGATGAGGCTGCGCTTGTACAGTGTCGCTGGCAGTCCAGGCAACCTGATCCACGACCAAATTGTGAAAGGGTGGGGTTGCGATGTGCAGAAGTCAGCCGACCAAGGTTCGACTGTTAGATAATGCCCGAAAATGACCCAGGGACCGGTGGTGAGGACATGTAGGAAGTCAGAGTTTAGCCGGAAAGTCGCCAGGAAATAGTCGTTGTCAATATCCATGAGTTTAAAGGACTGTTTAGGCTTCCACAATTCATAGAGTTTATTCCGTAGAGTTGTGTATCCAATCTGACGCCCTAAAAGCTTCAGGACGACCGTGTGGGCAAAGCTTTTCTCTGTTAATTCTTGAATGCGATCAGAAAAGTCAATGGCGATATGACCGTCAACCACGGTACGGGTAACGTCACCCTCCTCTAGGTCAAAATCCTCATCGTCAAGGATTTCCTTATCTTCAGTTGGAGCCTCGGGCACCTCATGCATCAACGAATCTTTATAGGAGGGTATCTCGAAACCATCAGATCTGTCACCCGGATTACCTTCGTCAGGCGGTTTCTCCTCAAGACGACGGTGCTTACGTGGGTTTGGGGGCGGTGGCGGTCGTATCAAACACACCTATCATATTAGGTCTTTTCCAACTATATATATATATATATATATATATATATGCCCTTTTGAATGTTAAAAATACACGTTTTTAATAATTATTTTTGACACCTCTTAAATAAGAAATAGACTAGATTATTCGTGAAAAAATTGACATCTCTCACATAAAAAAATAAACCCGCTCTGTTTAAAAAAATATTTTATAAAACATTTAATAAAAATTTCAAACCCTTATCCAATCCTCTCACCCGACATCTACCCTCAGTTCAAAAGTTTTTCTTATCTCTTTCAAAAAAAAAAAGTTTTTCTTATCAAATTCAAAGAATCTTAATTAATGGTTTCCACCGTTTACTCTCCCTTTTATATTAGGGTAATCTTTACCAGTGGTCCCTTTCGTTTAGGGTGTGTTTTATTTTGGTCACCAGAACTCAAAAAAGATTATTCTGGTCACTTACGTTTAAAATCGTTTCTATTTTGGTCCCTTAGCCGTTAGTCTCCGTTACTTTAAAAAATTAGTTTCTAATTTAACCCTCAAACTTTCAAAATTTTATTTTTCACCATCTTCCCCAAAAATTATAAAACTAGAACCCCATAAAATTAAATCAATGGCTATAACCCACAACTACAACCCATTCTCCCAAGATTAAAAGCGTCAACTTCCACTACAAGAGCTTTGATGAACAGTCCTTAACTGTGCAAAATTGTCCTACTATTTCCAGATTTTCAGAACAACCCTTTTTGATTTAATATCAGTTCATTTTTAGTTATAAAACAGTCCTTAAACAGTCTTAATACATCCCTTGTTTTTAGTACAAAACAACCCCTTTATTATAGTATAGATTAATCCTTCTAGGTACAAAAACAGCCCTGAAAAAAAAAAGATTCAAGTATCAAATTGGCAGATTTACTAGTTATGCAAATTATTGTTTCAATCTATTGTCACTCGTACTTGATCCAAAAATCCTTAAATTCACTTATTATCAACCTATAAGACTCTAACTCAAAATTTGTTACTACATTTGATACATTCAGATAAGCATTTGAGGCTGTCTACAACCATTCAAAACAGGGCATGCATTTGAAACTTCAGATTGCTTCAATTTTGCACTATAATATATGTCATGACCTCAATTCCGATTTAAGCATGCTTTTATAATCAACAATGCATCCTTCAATTGTTCAAGCTATTCAACCATCACACAACTTATCATCTCCCCTAAAGCATGGCAAAAATTATTATGTAAACTACTCACTTGAATCAATATTAAAAGCGTCAATTTCCACTACGAGAGCTCCCATCAACACCGTTGAACTATTTTTGCTAGTTTTGTTCATCATTCTATTCATTTTGTTCATCATTTTATTCATTTTGGTGTTATCCATGATGCTTAATTTTATGCAGGGAACCATTAGATGCAAACTCATAGGCAAGATACGAGAGCTCCCAACAACACAGTAACCAAGCAATTGAACAAAGTTTTCATTCTTCAACCTTGATACGATGGAAACCTGAAAATCCATTCATCAGTGGATATAAATATGGAAACCTTGATATAAATATGCAGTGTTGGGTTATAGCCATTTGTAATGGAAGTTGACGCTTTTAATCTTGGGGGAATGGGTTGTAGTGGTGGGTTATATCCATTGATTTAATTTTATGGGGTTTTAGTTTTATAATTTTTGGGGAAGATGGTGAAAAATAAAATTTTGAAAGTTTGGGGGTTAAATTAAAAACTAATTTTTTAAAGTAACGGAGACTAACGGCTAAGGGGCCAAAATAGAAACGATTTTAAACATAAGTGACCAAAATTATTTTTTTGGTGACCAAAATAAAACACACCCTAAACGAAAGGGACCACTGGTGAAGATTACCCTTTATATTATTGTGTTTAAAGTAGTGACATTTGAGTAATTTTCAGAAGAAAAAAAATGAATCAAATCATTATTCTAGTATCAAAGTAAAATTAATTATATTTATTTATTATTTTTTATGAACTTTTAGTGTTTTAATTTTCTAATTATCCTTCTATAATATGATTTTTATAGAGATGCTCTGCCTTCTCTCTAAGTTTATAAGCCCTAGTTTTGTTTTGTGCCATTTTGAGGTCAATTATTTGGCCAGCGGCGGTTGGCCTCTCCCCTCCTCTTCCCTGACTTTTTATCGCTTCCTTTGTTGTTTATTTATTTATTTTTATTTTACGCGTTTTGTTTTGTTGTCTCCTCTAGTCGGCCGATGAGATTTTTTATCTCTGACGACCATGGCTCAAGCATGAGCTCGCTCTAGCGAGGAGGAAGATGGACCATCTATGGTGGCGTGGGCCGTGAAAGTTTGAATGGAGTGTTCTTCGTGGCCTCATTTTTGGGTACCTAAAATTTCGGGTACCCGATTCATTCGGGTACCACATATGTTTGCCCGTATTTTAGCTCGTTTTAATCAGGTACTCGTTATTTAAATACATGTAAAATTTAGGTACTCGAAAAATCGGGTAAGAATAACCAATTCATATTTTTTATTTATTTATTTTTAAATTTAATTTTTAAAAAAATCATAAACACATAAAATTTAAAACTTCATAATACATAATCTAAACAAAAAAATTAGTGATTTGAAGTTAGTTTTAAGATATATATATATATATATATATATATATATTAAATTTTATCACCAAAAAGACATTAAAAATACTAATTTCTTTTTTTCGAATTTTGTATTAAACAACTAATAAAAATATATTTGAAAATTTTAAAACTTAAAAATACATAATACAAACAGAAATAATTCAAAGATTTAAATTTAATTTTAAGTAAAAATATTAAACAACCTAAAATAAAAATATAAATTAAAACTAAAAAATTAAATATATAAAAAGTACCGGGTCGGGTACCCGATTACCAAAAAATTTCAGCCCAGACCCGGTCTAACTGCCCAAAAAATATCTCAGGTCGGGACTCGGCTGGTACTTTTTTTAGTAAAATACCTGATTTTTTTCATTTTGAGTCATCAGCTAGTCGAGTCAGGTCAATCGGGTAGTTTTAAACACCCCTACCCGTCGGAAAACCCGACCTCCAAAGTTTTTCGTTTTGGTTTAGACGTTGGACGTCATTCTTCTTCCAGTGATGAATTCCACCGCCTTTTAGCTCTACGATCATGTTAGAGTTAGGGACTTGCTTGTTTGTTTCCCGGGTCATGTTTTTCTGTTTTTTTCTTGGGTCTCGGTTTTCCCGTTGTTTCTCTGGGTTGTTTGGCCCACTCGGTTGTATGGCCTATTTTTTTAATGAAACCTTTTGTTTGATCAAAAAAAATCCTTTGATAATATAATTTATGGTTTTTAATGTTTGGGATTAAAATAATCAAGTAAAAATGAGTTGAAAATATTTTTGTTATCGTTTATTATGTGCTAATTTCTTTTGTGAAGTGTTGATTGATTTCAATTATTTGCGATACCTTATTTTCAATTGGGCATGTTTAGTTGTTCTAAATGATTGTAAGGAGAAGTGAGATGTTCGAATTTCAAACAGGGGATAGCAACTGTTTAGGCATAAAAAAATGTTGACAGCATCATCATGATAATGTATTAATAGGATTAAGAGGAAAATAAAACTTAACTTGATATAGGGAGTAGGAGTTGCTGCCACTAAAATATTGCCGGGTTATATAATAAGAATTTTTTTTATTAGTTTTTAAATGAAAAATCCATATGTTATAACTTATAATCCAAACATGGAATAGAAGGTAGAGACATGAGAAGGAAAGTTATTGGCGTGAGGAACCGTAATATATAATTTTATTTCTTATTTTTTGTATATTGTTTGTCCTTGGTATATAACGTGGTTAAACTTGCATTACTTTTGTTAGTTGCTACGATAAGTGTAAAAGAATATTTTTTTTGCAATGAAGAATGTGAAAAATCGCTTGCGAAATTAAATTGGAGATTAATTGATAAATGTTCTAGTTAAATATGTTAAGAAAAATATTTTTAATCGCATCAACAAGAAAAAATAATTCAATAATTTCAAAACATGAGAAAGCGCGTGAACATTTGTAAGAAAAGAGTATGAGTTATTGAACTTTATTCGATATATTTAGTCGTTTAGTTGTTATTGTAATAACTTTGTAATAATATTTATCGGGTATTAATGTTATGTATTATTATTTTTTATTATATTATTTATACAATTTAATTTTTTAAATTATGATACTCAAAATAAAATTCTTCTAATTTTTATTTAATTTGTTGTTGAGCTTTTGTAGCTGGTATATTACTGAAATTTATTAGAAAATTAACATTTAGTTATTTATTATTATTTTTATTATATTATTTATACAATTTAATTTTCTAAATTATGATACTCAAAATAAAATTCGTTTAATTTTTATTTAATTTGTTGTTGAGATTTTGTAGATGGTATATTACTGAAATTTATTAGGAAATTAACATTTAGTGAAAAAAAATTGAAGCGTTTGTCTCCACAAATACTTCAATGTGTATTTCAAGATCCTCCGATTAGAAATGTGAATCACGTTACTGGGTGTTATACCTATGCCATCAATAAAACATTTGAATGGTTGATACAAAATTCGGTACAAATTTAAGAAGATTGTTCTCATATTGCCGAGAAGATAACAAATTTTTCTCCTAAATTTGCATATAGAAATATATTTGTTATAAATGATTGAAAGATATATTATTTTAATGTAATTATTTAATTATTGTAGCCTATTGATAGTTTAAAGAAAAACTCATATGGTATCGTTAAAAGAATGCAGAATATAAAATTTTGTGATGTTGTTGCTAAGCACTTTGTTGGGTATATAATGTACTCGACAAATAAATTGAAGGCTTTAACATATGTGTGATTTTTTAAATTAATAATTGAATTTATATTTTTTTCTTGTTCAATATATTTAAATGTATTTTTTAAAGAATTTATATCGAATATAGTACGAATGAAAATAATGATAAAAATTATTGATTAATCCAAAGACTTTAGTAGAAGGTGGGGAATTAGGAGGGTTAAAAAGTTTAATAAAGATATTAAAATAGATTATAGATATTTAGTTAAACGTATTTTAATGGGACTGAAAACTTAAAAGCTAGTAAACCTCATGATATTAAACGTTATTCTTAGGATAAATTGTTTAAATTAGCTTGAATTTTTTTTTCGAGAGATCAAACTCATCTTAAAAATTGAAAAGCACAAAAGTTTGATTAACAAAAGCAGAAAAAAAAAAATACAACAAAAAACATAAGAACGAAAGAGAATATTTTAGAGTAAATGTTATGTATTATCAGAGTTGGATAAGTCAAATGAGGTGGCGAAGACCTCTATTTATAGTTAAATTCTCATACAATGAATGATCAAGATTGATCAATATCAACGGCTAAGATCAAAAGCCACCTGTCACATCTTAGATAAGAGAACTAAATCATCTCATCAATATCTTATGGTTGTTCACATTGATGAATATACTTGTCTTTCAGAATATTCTTTGGTTAAGCTTGCATTGCGTTTGTCAGTTGTTACGAGAAGTGTAGAAAGAATATTTTTAACAATGAAGATTGTGAAAAATCGCTTGCGAAATTGAATTGGAGATCAATTGATGAATATTTGGTTACATGGGTTGAGAAGAATATTTCTAATCGCATCGATAAGAAAAAATAATTCGACGGTTTTGAAACATGAAAAAACGCCATGGACAATTGTAAGATAAAAAGAACATGTTATTAAACTTTATTCGATATACTTAGTCATTTAGTTATTGTTGTAATAATTTTGTAATAATCGGGTATTAATGTTATATATTACTATTTTTAATTATTTTATTTAGACAATTTAATTTTCTAAATTATGACATCCAAAAACAAAAATTTTAACTCTACCAATTTTTTTTCAATATGTTAGTTGGTTATAAGGTAGTATCTGTTTAATTTTTTTAGCCTTTTATTAACGTACACACACCGTGCACACATAGTGCTCGAATCTGAATCACCTGGATGAAACACATCAGTCTTTATCACTAGGACCATTCTACGAATTATTTTTAATTATGCCAATTAAAAAAAGGTAAGCAGTTTGATTTTCATTTCATCTATGTGGATGTAGAAGTAAATATTGGTTGATGTATAAGCTCGAGGTTATATCAATAAAGATGTAAATCGTACCAACAAGTGTTGGATGCATTGGTAAGGCACATTGCATTTTTAAGGGGAAGGCATGAGTTTCTCTTTGAAAATAACATTCATGAGAAAAACAGCTTCGCACCCCGAACATAACTTGAAAGACGAACATATTGTCACAGGGCTAGACTTTGGCTCGCTAACCCGTGCGGCCTTAGTCGACGATCTTAGGTCGGGGACTAAGTAAGCCTTTGAAATGCTAAGCGATTGTGCTTAGACGGAGTTGTGCGGAAGCTTTGGAAAAGTATTTGGGTGATGGCTAAGCAAGGCAAAGAGAAAGGAGACGAGGAATTAAACAAGCAACGAGCCTCGTTAAAAACTCCCCCTAAGCCTAGACGGGGAGAAAAGAGTACTCGAGCCTTCTTCTATTAAGAAAGTAAAGAAATGAACAATGAAAGGAATTGTGGAGTGATTGCAATGGTTGGGCAAGGCTCTTATTTATAGCCTTGGCCCCCTAGATCTAATGGCTAGGAACGACTCGATCCAATGGCTATGGATGAGTCTTACAAAGAGAATCTTTAAGAAAGGAAAGCTAATCAACTATACATGGCAACTAGATCACTCTAATACATGGTTGCCTAAGATAAGAGCCCAATGACATCATTGTCTTGGTGGCATTGGCTTGTTTCCTCGAATGTGTCTTCAAGGATGGACACTTTCCTCGAATAGGCTCCATGGAAGATACCTTTCCATGTGCGTTGGTCCAAAGATGACTCCTTGGCTTAGGTCTTGGGTGCTTGGGCGGATTGGGCTTGGTGTGGCCCGGATCTTGACTCCAAAACCTCCTCTTAAGCACATTGGGTGCTAAAACGGGTCCTAGGGGTGTGGGCAACTTGGATGGAAAGCCCCTAGGCCTCTTGGCATGCACATCGGGTGCGGACTCGGCCTCGTAGGCGTGCACGTCGGGTGCGGGCTTGAACTCCATGGCTTGGGCGGCATGGATGAAAGACAAGGTCCTCTTGGATTCGGACTTGCCCCCCTTAGTGTGCACATCGGGTGCGGACTTGGGCTTCATGGCTTGAGCGCCATGATGGTCGGATAGAAAGGCCCTCTCGTGTGCGGACTTGGTCTCCACTGTGCGCACATCGGGTGCGGGCTCGGGCTCTATGCCTTGGCCGGCATAGAGGGTGCGTAGCAAAGGCCCCTCGGGTACGTGTGTTGGGCCCCCTCGGGTGCAAGGCTTGTGGGCGGCACATGGGGTGCTAGACATGGCCCCATGGTGCGGAGAAATAGGCCCAGGACGGATCTCTTGGGCGCAGACACCACCAAGGGCGTTGTGCATGGCCCCTTGGTGCGTGCGAACAGTAGCACTTAGAGTCCCTCGGTCGGGTTGTGCGGGTGGTGCGCGAAGTTTAGCACCTATGGGTGCGGGAGACTCGATCTTGAAAATTGAGTCGGTAACATTCTCCCACACTGAAGCTATCGACGTCCTCGTCGATTGGTAGGGATGAGGCTCGGTCGCCTTGATCTCAAACGGCTCCGGCTCATCGTCTTGTTCCCACTCGGATAAGGGAAAACTTGTGGAAAACGCAAGGCTTTCATGCCTTGGTCCTCGATCAATCTCGAACGGTTGCCACTCCTTGGCAAACTCACGATCATCCTTGAATAAAGGATTATCCCTCCAAAACACAAGCTCTTTGTGCCTTGGCAATTGACTCGTCTCGATGGTTGGTCTCACCTTGCTTTGTGCTTGGCTCGATCGCATCGACGGCCTGAAAATAGAACCAGAGTAAGTTAGTCTCGAATCATCGTAATAACTAAGCTTACTTACCTCGAACAAAAAGTCCTTGTCGGGTGGCTTCACTTCGTCTTGTCGATACTCAAGACAAGTGATGATGGCGGGGTCTTGTAGAATATCCCCTTCTTCGGTGCTCTCTAGCACTCGTCTCTTGTCATGGATGAAGGTTGGATTCGTTCGGATTGTCCAAACTACTTCATCACTTGGCTCCTCGCTTGGCATCGCAAGCAACCTGTGCACAGAATCGAAACAAGTTAGATCTGAATTCAATTGAAAAATTGGATCACTTACCTTGTCGCTCGATTCTTCATTATCCTCGTCGCATGACTCGACTAGGGAAGCAACTCGCCCCACGTCTTGGTTTGGATCTTCCTTCAAACTTGTAGAATCCCTACAAAAATCCAAACAATGGGTTAGATCAGACTCTTTAAATAACAAAGAATCACTTACCTCGGACTCAAGGTCCGTGTCGTCTCGATCCACTTTTCCTTGTCGATACCCAAGGAAAGTGTTGGCATGATTTGGCCCCTCTTCAATGGGCTTGGGCACTTCGGTGCTTTGATTTGCTTCCATGGATTCATGCCACTCGTCCATGGAATTGGTCCACTCATCGAACTCGGCTTGCACTTCCTCAAGGAAAAGTGCTAGCACATCCCCATCGGCTTGATCTACTTCACCAAACTCGGATGGCTTTCTAAACGCTTCATCATACTCGGATGGTTCGGATGGGTACTCCACCTCATGAATCATCTCACTCTTTGGTGCCATTGGCAACTCCAAAGACTGCTCCTCGTCTTTGATCTCTTCAAAGACTCGTCCCGTTGTGTTGGAACTTTCCATGGACTCTTCCATGGTTTCATCATTGTTGGCTAACTTGGTTGAACCTGCACAATCCTTATCATCGGATTTTGGCAAATCAAGTGCATTAATTTGCTCAAAAAAAGATAAACCAAGAATAATTTCAAATTCATCAAGAAAACGACTAGACATTACGGTGATAGTTGTTGTGTCTCGAAAGTTGTTGACTTGAACGTACACATCTTTCGCGAATCCAACAATTGGCGCATAACCAAACTTGGCTCTGTCGAATTCTTTACTCACCTTCTCAATTTGAAGGTTTAATGTCTTCGCGATTCGCTCGGACACGATCAACGATTGTGCACCCGGATCTACTAGTGCACTAAGTGTTGCATTGGGAAACACCACGTCTACAAACGTATGCTCCTCCTCCTCGAAGTCACTCTCGGCTTCGCTTGAATCACAAGATGAATAATCATCTTCGTCGCTGGAATACTCCACGTAATACGTGGACTCGTTGCGCTTTTGCAACCTTTCCTTAACCAAAGTTACGCTATCGAACTTTGACGCCCCAACAACCACCGAACTAGGTGATTCACCGCGCAAGGAAGCTAGCTTTACGGCCTCGGTCTTGTCGGGCAAGCTTCGCTCCTCGATCGCCTCTACCATATCAAATGGTAGCACATTGCACTTCTTATCAAGCTTCAAAGCCTCGATCTTGTCGGACTCGTCCCGTAACTCGGACTGCTTGAACATGTGCGGGCATTGGAAAGACAAGTGCGGACTAGCACACCTCCAGCATTTCAACGGCCTCCACTTTGGGCAGCCATCAACATGATTGATCCTACAAAGGGAACAATACCATGTGTTAGTAAAAACACTATTCAAATGTGATTTACTTACCTCGCTTTCAAACGAGAAATTTGGTGACTTGGGTGACTCCACGTCCATCTTTGTCGCAACGTCCCTTCTTCTTCCTCGCGCCATCTCGTCTCGAACGGAGCGTAACTAGCTCTGATGCCACTTGTCACGGGGCTAGACTTTGGCTCGCTAACCCGTGCGGCCTTAGTCGACGATCTTAGGTCGGGGACTAAGTAAGCCTTTGAAATGCTAAGCGATTGTGCTTAGACGGAGTTGTGCGGAAGCTTTGGAAAAGTATTTGGGTGATGGCTAAGCAAGGCAAAGAGAAAGGAGACGAGGAATTAAACAAGCAACGAGCCTCGTTAAAAACTCCCCCTGAGCCTAGACGGGGAGAAAAGAGTACTCGAGCCCTCTTCTATTAAGAAAGTAAAGAAATGAACAATGAAAGGAATTGTGGAGTGATTACAACGGTTGGGCAAGGCTCTTATTTATAGCCTTGGCCCCCTAGATCTAATGGCTAGGAACGACTCGATCCAATGGCTATGGATGAGTCTTACAAAGAGAATCTTTAAGAAAGGAAAGCTAATCAACTATACATGGCAACTAGATCACTCTAATACATGGTTGCCTAAGATAAGAGCCCAATGACATCATTGTCTTGGTGGCATTGGCTTGTTTCCTCGAATGTGTCTTCAAGGATGGACACTTTCCTCGAATAGGCTCCATGGAAGATACCTTTCCATGTGCGTTGGTCCAAAGATGACTCATTGGCTTAGGTCTTGGGTGCTTGGGCGGATTGGGCTTGGTGTGGCCCGGATCTTGACTCCAAAACCTCCTCTTAAGCACATTGGGTGCTAAAACGGGCCCTAGGGGTGTGGGCAGCTTGGATGGAAAGCCCCTAGGCCTCTTGGCATGCACATCGGGTGCGGACTCGGCCTCGTAGGCGTGCACGTCGGGTGCGGGCTTGAACTCCATGGCTTGGGCGGCATGGATGAAAGACAAGGTCCTCTTGGATTCGGACTTGGCCCCCTTAGTGTGCACGTCGGGTGCGGACTTGGGCTTCATGGCTTGAGCGCCATGATGGTCGGATAGAAAGGCCCCCTCGTGTGCGGACTTGGTCTCCATTGTGCGCACATCGGGTGCGGGCTCGGGCTCTATGCCTTGGCCGGCATAGAGGGTGCGTAGCAAAGGCCCCTCGGGTGCGTGTGTTGGGCCCCCTCGGGTGCAAGGCTTGTGGGCGGCACATGGGGTGCTAGACATGGCCCCATGGTGCGGAGAAATAGGCCCAGGACGGATCTCTTGGGCGCGGACACCACCAAGGGCGTTGTGCATGGCCCCTTGGTGCGTGCGAACAGTAGCACTTAGAGTCCCTCGGTCGGGTTGTGCGGGTGGTGCGCGAAGTTTAGCACCTATGGGTGCGGGAGACTCGATCTTGAAAATTGAGTCGGTAACAATATATATTACTTAGAAAAAAAATAAAGACGTAAATCACAAATTCATTATATTGGATTATTATACTGTAAATTTCATTAAACTTCCGAAGTAGATATATGGTTTCAATCTAAAACATAGACTTGATAATATATTGGTTGGGCTCCCTTTTGTTGAGCTAATAATGTGACTATATCCTACAAACCAGGCCCAACACACATATACTTTTGATAATTAGTATTTCTTTTGACAATCATATAATCATAAGTTACAAAATAATAACATTATATATTGATGCTTTTAAAAAATTATAATTTAATTTGACCCTTAGAAATATTTTTTTTCAATTTCATCCCTACTTCCCATAAAGATTTTAGGTCCTTCCATTCTCTTTTAAATACTTTCCATTCTTGAATCTGTAGAAACTCATGAAAGAATTATAAAACAAAACCTTAATCCCAAAACAATACTCCATTTAACTTGTGTGATAGATTAACGGACTCTAAATTTTTCATAGCGTCAACTAACAAGATCAAAGACGGACCAAAATCAGATATCAAAAGTATCAAATTGTTTAATTTCAATAACATAAGAACTTATTAAATAGGGTAAATTATATAAATTATTATTGAATTTTATTCTTAAATCTCTTTTGGTTATTAAAGTTTCAAAACGTTCAATTTACCCATTGAAATTTAGACAGTGGACGTTTTTTGTCACTAAAGTTTAGACAATGAACGTTTTTTGTCACTAAAGTTTAAACACTCAACGTTTTTTGTCACTTCACTGTTCACTATCGTCGGGTGCACACCATAGATGGTAGTCGTTCGGTACCAAATTTCACCAATTGCTTCATCTCCCCTTGAGTTTGAATTCGACATCCATTTTTGTCGAAAAGTGCCTCGAATCCACGAATCAGACAAAAACTTTTTAGTTTTTCTCTTGTTGATCTCTCTCTTCTATTGTCGAATGGAGCCCGTTTCTCAGTATATTGTTTCCCTCGTGCCAATAAGTTTTCCACCATTTAGATCTTGAAGAAGTTTTTTCGTTCGTCGATAAATGGACGTTGTCAAAAAGTTAACGGAAGAGTAACAAAAAACGTTTAATGTCTAAACTTCATCGAGTAAATTGAACGATTTAAAACTTGGCTTAACAGTCAAATAAATGTCCAACCTATATATTTTTTTCAAATAGGTGTTGAACTATATTTTAGGCCAAATAGGTGCTTAACGTTTCATTAGGTGACCAATTTAAAGTTTTTTCGTAACAGACATTGTTTTTTTTCGTTATCCAATGAGATTCAGACATGTGGCATGATTTCTCATTTTCTTAAATTAAAATCCGGAAATAAGAAAAATAAAAAAATATTAATTAACCTAACAATATTTAATTTCTCTAAAACCCCAAACCCTAACCCTAAATTACTCCACTCTAAACACCCGTTCAACCACCACCAACCACCCTTATTTTGATCGCTATGAAATAAATTATTAGAATAAAATATTTATTAATTTCATTCATTTCATGTTTGAATTCAAACTGTCGTTATGAAATAATATAATTTTTAAGTTATTGACTTTTGAATGCTGAGACCCAATTATCTTTTTAAGTATTAATTTGTAATTTGATGATTCTAAACCAATGATATCTTCTTGTCTTGTACGTGGTAAATGTGATTCCTTTATTATTGTTGCTGCTGCTGTTGTTTATTGTATTTCCTTAATGATCGATAAGCTTGTAACTATTTTATAAAACAAGTGGAAACACTGATTAAATCTGAACATATATAGTCATGGGAAGCTTCATTGTTTCAGCAGCAGCTAGTTAGCACATGCCTCCAAAACTATGGCTTAATTATTTCCTAGGTCCTTATCAATGTTGAATTTAAGTAAATTAAACCTTCGCTCCTCCAAAAAATTCAGTGCCAAGGGCTAACTATGAATTCGGGTCAACTAGAAATAACAACACTTTCTATTTTATTGAAATCGCTTGATGAACTCATATTTATAAGGTATAATAAATATCCAAATTCAATAATTTTAAGATATTTATATTGTAAAAAATAAAATAAATTAACCGATTGTAAATTAGTCTAATTAGTTGATTTAAGCTATCTATTTCGGTCGAGTCAAAAAATAGAATAACCTGACTCGAATCAAAAAATCGAATAACTTGACTCGAGACGAAAATACTCGACTCGTCTTGACTCAACTCGAAATTTTATAAACTCGACTCAACTCGAAAAAATTTCAAATAAAGTTTGAGTTGTAAAATAGAAATTCGAATAACTCAAAAAATTTAGTAATCAATGGATTTATTTTTAAGTTCGAGACAAGTCCCGCAATTTTTTATGATATATGTATACATACCTATATATAAAAATATGAAAAAATATATATGTGCATATGTTATATGATTAGAGAAAGTCGTTTAAATTAGAATCAAATTGTACTATAACATGATAAATAATTACAATTAAATTTTTATAGGAACTCGAAAACTCGACTCGACTCAAATTTCTTAAACTCAACTCGAATCGAGTCGAAAAAATATCAAATAAAGAGTTGTAAAATATGACGCGTCAACTCCAATAACTCAAACTTTTTTTTACTTGACTCGACTCGGTCGAACGCTCACCCCCATAGATTATAATCAATTAGTTAATTCAATAAAAAACCGTAAAATAACTCATTGAGTAGTCCCAATGATAAAAGATTACGTTGTTCCCCTTACATGATATGGGTTCAAGCAGCATAGTCTGCACAATATTTACGTTTTTAAAAGACTAAGAGTAAAAAACACACCGTGTAATCACAAAATAATATTAAAAAAACTGTAAAAAAAAATCCGAATCATAAATCAATCAGCCAATTTGATTTAACACATGCTTAGGACTTAGGAGAAGCAAGTTTTTTTTTTTATATTTTTTTTATAAGGAGAAGCATGTTTGCGCGTGTTGACTAGGGTATTATAGCTGGCAAATCCAGTCCCCAAATCCACCGTCAATAACCTAACCCCACTCCGGGGCAAAAGTATTTTAGTCACAAAGATAATTTTAGGCTCTAGGCTTCACATCCTACGTACTTTGTAGACTTTTCATGCACTATTACTCGCTAGATATTACCTTCACCTGAAACTTAAAAAGTTTTTTTTTTTAAATTTAATGAGTAGTTTCAATAAAAAATAATAATATTTATTTTTAAAATTTTTATTTAAATAATTTTATTTGTAAAGTATATACGATTTATCAAATAGTTAAAAAATATTATTATTTTATAATCATTATAAGACTATTAAAAAAGCGGCTTGTTTTATGGTTGGACTCGCCAAAACAAAACAAGCTTCTCATTGTCACTACTAGCTACATTGCAGTGCAATTAGGTTCATAATTTGGTGGAGTTGTTAAGGTTTGTTTTTTTTATACTATTCAAAACTTTCTATTGTCAGCATTTTATGTAAAAAAAGAAGAAGAAGAAAATGTATAAATATTATACGCAATTAAATTTATAAAATAAAGATAACCAGGCTAAAGTTTATATACATTCACACTACCTTGCATCCAAAGACAAATATAAGGGGTGCTGGGGCAGTCGCACCTCTTAAAAATTTTAAGTTCTCCTATATTTTTTTGTATTTTTTATTGTTAATCTAATTTTGTACTCTTAAAATCTTATAATTTTACACGTTTTACATTTTTAATATAATTTCCCGATAATTCACACCTTCTTACATAAAATCATGTGTGTACTAATTGCATGGCATGTGCTGCTGTGGACAGTGCACCTAGGAAAGACCAATGGGAATTAGGCCAAATTAGGACATTTCCAGATCTAGAGAATAAACCAAAACTACTAGTTTATACGTTTTGGTATTAGGTAAGCCGTATAAATGTTTGAAAATTTGCACAACAGCTAGCCTGGCTACTTGGTCTCACTCTTCATTTGGTTTATAATTTGAAAAGTCATCAAGCTCGAGAAGAACACCGCGTTTTTTAGCAGTTGACTTCAATTTATTAATGAATAAATGATTTACCACTATGATTCTCCAGAATTAGAAATTTGTTTGAATGTTTAATCTAATTTAATTCAAGATATAATCAGATTTCATGCAACTACTTAAAATTGAATATGTAAAAGAACTAATATAAATTATGTAAATTATCAATGAATTTTTTACTCTTAAATATATTATAGTACTAAAGTCTCTGAACGTTCAATTTACTTACTGAAGTTTAGACATTGGACGTTTTTTGTCACTTCATCGTTCACCGTAGTCGTCGTTCAGTACCAAATTTCACTAGTTGTTTTGTCTCATCCTCATGAGCTCGAATTTGACCTTCATTTTGCTGGAAAGTACCCCAAAGTTTACGAATCGAATAAAATTTTTTGGATTTCTCTCTTGTCAATCTCCCTCCTCCGTCGTCGGATGGAGTCAATTTTTCATTATATTTTTTCCCTCATACCAATAAAACTTTTTCACTGTCTAGATCTTGAAGAAATTCCTCCATTTGCTGGTGAATAGATGTTGTTAAAAAGTTAACGAAATACATACAAAAAACGTTCAATGTTTAAACTTTAGTGAGTAAATTGAAAGTTTTGAAACTTAAATGACTCATATAGGTTCTAAAATAAAATTCAATGATGATTTACATAAATTACTTAAAAATAATAAAATAAAGACAAATACGAATGTTTACGTCAATATCAGAAATAGGATCGACCAAAGCTACTTTTTCCCTTTATATATACACCTAATCCTCCAATACAAACCATCCAAATCAGCTCAGCTGAATCTTCCTTTTGTTAAAAACTATGGCTCCCAAGTTGATATGCTCTCTTCTAATTATATCTCAGCTCATTCTTCTTCCTTTCTTCATACATCCTTCTCTTGCAGACACTCTCCCATCGGATCCGGTCTCGCCCGTATCCGTTTGTCGGTCCACCCCGGACCCTTCTTTTTGCAGATCCGTGTTACCTAATCAGACCACCAATGTGTACAACTATGGTCGTTTCTCTGTTCGTAAATCCTTGTCACAGTCCAGGAAATTCCTTAAATTGGTCGAAAACTACCTGCGGAAATACCGTCCCTCATTGTCGGTATCCGCGATTCGTGCTCTAGAGGATTGCCGATTTCTAGCTGGCCTCAACATGGATTTCTTGTTGAGTTCGTTTAAAACTGTGAATGCCACTAGTACAACTCTGTCCCATGTCCAGGCTGATGACATTCAAACATTCCTTAGTGCTATTTTAACTAATCAGCAGACCTGTTTAGACGGAATTCAATCCACTGCTTCGGCTTGGAGCATACGGAACGGCATCTCGGTTCCTTTGTCGAATGACACGAAGCTCTACAGCGTGTCTCTGGCTCTTTTCACAAAGGGCTGGGTTCCTAAGAAGAAAATGGCTGCATGGCAGCCTAGTAGCAAGCAGCTAGCGTTCAAACACGGACGTTTGCTTTTGAAAATGTCGAGTCGGACACGGTCGATTTACGAGACAGTAAGTCGAAGGAAGCTTCTTCAGACAAGCGATCCGGACCAAGTCCTGGTGAGTGACATTGTGACGGTTAGTCAGGATGGTAGTGGGAATTTCACCACCATTAACGATGCCATATCCGCCGCTCCGAATAACACCAATGGTGTAAAGGGGTACTTCTTGATTTACATCACTGCAGGTGTTTATCAAGAGTACATTTCCATTGCTAAGAATAAAAAGTACTTGATGATGATTGGGGATGGTATCAATCAGACAATCATCACCGGAAACCGCAGTGTTGTCGATGGTTGGACAACATTCAACTCCGCAACATTCGGTAGGTACTTTCGAGTTTAACTAAATTCGAACATGTCTAAGCAAAGTTAGCTAAATTATCTGACAAAATTTTGTTTAATTTTACAGCTGTGGTGGCTCCAAATTTTGTTGCGGCAAATATAACTTTCCAGAACACAGCCGGGGCAATCAAGCACCAGGCGGTCGCAGTTAGAAACGGGGCCGATTTATCGGCATTCTATAGCTGCAGTTTCGAAGGATACCAAGATACTCTATACACTCATTCCCTAAGGCAGTTCTACCGAGAATGTGATATCTATGGCACGGTTGATTTCATATTCGGAAATGCAGCCGTCGTGTTTCAGAACTGCAACATATATCCTCGACAGCCAATGAGTGGCCAATTCAACGCCATCACGGCACAAGGCCGGACCGATCCGAACCAGAACACGGGAACATCGATTCATGACTGCAATATCGTGGCTGCCGATGATCTGGCCTCGAGCAATATTACGTTCAAAACATATCTAGGTAGACCATGGAAGGAGTATTCGAGGACTGTATACATGCAGAATTTCATGGGAAGTTTGATAGACCCTGCTGGATGGAGAGAATGGAATGGAGATTTCGCGCTGAGCACATTGTACTATGCCGAGTACGACAACAGCGGACCAGGTTCGAACAGTTCGAGTCGGGTGACATGGTCCGGTTATCATACAATTAATGCTACCGATGCTGCTAATTTTACAGTGTCGGGCTTCCTGGTGGGAGACGACTGGTTACCGGATACAGGAGTGCCTTACACGGCAAGCTTAGTAGTACAGAGCAACTAATTAACAGAACAAGAATTCGTTTATTCTTTTTTTTTTTAATCTTCCCACTTTGGTTGTAACTTGTAACGATCAATATTCGATCCGAATTTCGTCCATGTATTAAACATTTGAATTTTAAATTTTATAAGTTAATGTACAAGCCATTGGAAATCATAAATATGTAAGAATATTAATCATATTGTAGTAGGGTAATGAAGTTGGGCGGATATATAACTTATTTTGGAGCCAACATATTGGCGATGTCGTAGACAATCGAAACTAGCTGGCGGAAGATCTTCGTCTTCTTATACAGCTCCATGTCTTTTCCTTCGCTCTGATTCAACACGGACGCGCACTCGCTGGCATCGTCCATGGCGGTTCCAATCTCGGTTTTCATGCTTTTGAAATCCTTCGACGTAATGAATGCCAGGGCATCATCGAGCTCCTGCATCGCGTCTTCGAAATTATCCGAGCAATCTTCGAAATTCTGCTCCGTGGTAGGTGCCATAAGCTCAGCACTTTCCATGAGCGTCTGCCTAATGAAGGACGTAGTGTTCGAGCCGTTGTTGGCGGCGACATTGATCGCAATCAGCCCGAGAGCGACTACGTCCTTAGCGTCACGGCTGGCGTGTTCGGCACTTAGGCTCGAGATGCAAAGATCTTTCTCCCTAACCTTTTGGCAGGTTTCATTGACTAATTTATTGTCGGAAACAGCATTTAGTGAGGGAAAAAAAGAGAGGCAGATGAAGAAAGATAAAGCCAATGCAACATTATTTGCCATAGGCTTCATAGTTTTCACCTCTAGTTTATGGATTTTCCACCTTTCAGACTTGTGAAAAGTTATCGAAATCACGATCTTTATAGTTTACGTTCGAAGCTTGTTTAAAAAATATGTATTAGAACACGAATTTCTAAAAATGCCGTTGAACAACTTAAAAGACAATTACGCTTAACCACTCATAGTAATCACTAAAAATGGTGAAAATAATGTGTTTATCCGTTTCTAATGATACCCGAAATCTGTCAATGTCCCTGTAATATTTTAAAATTTAAGTTAAAATACATAAATGACCATCATACTATTAAAAAAGTCGCGATTTGATCACCTTATTTTTTTTCGAAGCAATTAAACCATCATACTATTAAATTGGATACAATTTGACCGCCAGCCGTTAGAGGTTAACGGAAGGATTACGCGACAGTTAAAAAAAATAAAGGTATAATTACACAGTTGATCCTCATTACTTATACACTCTATTAATTTGATCATAATTTTAATTTAATTTAATAAAATAAATTAATTATTTGATTATTTGGTAACACATGTCACATGATTGGAGAAGGAAAATTGAAATCAAAGAATTGGGGGTTGGGGAAAAATAATTAAAGTCCTCCAATAAGGTGGTGACATGTGTCACCAAATAATCAAATAATTAATTTATTTTATTAAATTAAAATTAAGATCAAATTAATAGAGTGTATAAGTAACGAGGACCAACTGTATAATTATACCTTTATTTTTTTAACTGCCACGTCACCCTTCCGTTAACTTCTAACGGCTGGTTGTCAAATTGCATCCAATTTAATAGTATAGTGGTTTAATTGCTTCGGAAAAAATAAGGTGGTCAAATCGCGACTTTTCTAATTATATGGTGGTCATTTTTGTAGTTTACCCTAAAATTTAATATTTGACTTTTATATTTATTTTGCGAAATTAATATTTTTATTTGAAATCCTAATCTTTCATTTAACTTCTATTCAATTTTATTGTAAAAAATTACAATATAAAAATTTAAACTGTTAATGTGATCGATATAAAATAGTACAATATTTTTTTATCAAAATATTTATCCAAAAAATTGTCAAAATAAATCTTAAAAAGCTGTAAACATATATGATTGAAAAACTGGATTGTTCAACTAATAATGTGTTTTTCTCTCCAACTGATCTGGTCCGGAGCTATGACTAAAATTAGAAAACAATACTGATTCTACATGATGTAATCAAAAATCATTTTAAAGATTTTAAATTTTTGGTTAATTAGAAAACAATACTGATTCTACATGATGTATGTTGAAATTGGTTTTCGAGAAATTAACGATGTTGATAAACATTGAATGACTGGGTACATATGTAAATATTTTGATACGACGCTATGACTAAAATTAGGATTACATATTGGAAAGGATCAAATAATCTAATTTTAAATAAATGGAGATCTATTTAGTATTTAAACTTAAAAATTAAAAATTAAGACTTAAATAGAATAAGATTTAAAATAATGAATAATTATTCTATACACAAGCGCTTGTGGATTTTTTTTACATAAACACCTTAGTTTTAGGGGTTAGGGACTCCGTTTAAGGTTTAAAGTTTAGGGGTTTAAATGTAGTAGTTTTGAATTTAGGGGTTGTTGGTAGAATTTTCAGATTTAGAGTTAAAATTTAGTGTTTGTAGGTTAAAACCTAAATTTTTATCCATATTACCCTAAAACCTAAACCCTAAATACAAACCATAAACCTTAGATTCTAACCATGAACCTTAAATTCTAAACATTAGACTAAACCCCTAAACCTTAAACTCTAAACCCTCTCATTGTATGCATAGCCCCGTCCTTGTACAATGCCGAGTAAAATACCCATTGTACCAAATATTCATCAAATTGACATAAAAAATGTGAGATAAATTATTTTTAGGGAAAACTACACCGGTGGTCCCTTAACTATTATCGTTTTCCTACTTTGGTCCCACAATTATGTTTTTGGCAAAATCGTCCCTTCCGTTACATAGTTCTCCTGTTTTGGTCCCTCGTCGTTAAAAACTAACGGAATTGCTGATGTGGATTTTTTTTATTTTTTTATTATTTTCTCTCTCCTATATATGTATTATTTAAATTTTTATTCAGACTAATGTGGTGGTGACACGTGTCACCACCATAACAAAGCAAATAAATTGAAAATAGAGGGGGAGAGCTGGAAATCAAACCCATGTCCTTAGCTTCCCAAGCCAATGGGTTAACCATTGGGCTAAACTCCAATTATTGAGATGTTTTAACACAAGTTACATTTAAAACAATCAAATGAACCCAAAAACCAAAGAAGCTGCAACGTTGCGGAAAACTGCAATGGCAAACAAGTTATAAATTTGCTTTTATTTTGAAAACCAAAAATGTTCATCTCTTGAAAAGCTCTTGTCCCAATTTAAGCCTCGTGGTAGAAGGGAAAGGAAAGGAGAGTAGGGAGGAATGGAAACAGAAATATGCTTGTTCTTTGTCATTGGTTAGGAGAATCCATGCTTTGGGATTACATTGAAACTCACTCATGTACCCATTACCATACATGAGAGGCAAGTTCTCATTAGTACATGTTTTCCGTGGCAGTTTTTGTTTCGATTAATGTAGTGTGTATGCTTGAAAAATGAGATGATAATGTTGTATATGTAAAATATGGCAGTGGTTAGAAAGTTTTTATGTTCACAATCTATGCCAGTTCTGATTCATTTTTAGTACAATTTGCAAAAGCTCGGGCCATTTCTTGCCATATCCACTGCAATGAACTCCTCATACATGCTAATTACAATATGAATCAGATGGATATGACTGACGAATCCGAAAATCGGTACTAAATCATTTCTTCAGTATGGCCATCTCAAACTTGTATCATTTGAGAGAAAACTGTGATTAGTTGTATATATATGATGCAGCAAAAACAGTTTAACCAAGTGCTTGGGATGTCTTAGTTATATGAACTCTTAATCTGAACTCATCCAGATTATCGTGTGGCGCTTTCGAGTGTTGTTAGCTTCCTGTGTCTGGTATTTTCTTCTTCTTCATCATCATCACTTCCTAAAGCTGACTTTTCCATTCTCATCCCAGTCCATTTTCTGCAAGTTCAAATGGGGAATTACCAAAAGAATGATTAGTATAATTTGATACTGAATCTAGTCCGGGTAACTATTGCAGGGGATGATTCCCACGCAAAAGTTTCATTTAATGCCTTCATCATGTCTTTCTCGTGCAGTTTTCCATCACAATTCGTATGAAGAAACAAGAACGCTTCAACGATAGTATCGAAAGTGGCCTCGAGCTACGGTGAATCCACGCAATAGTTAGGGGACCATTAAATTAGGCCAAGACCATATCTTCAATTCTTCAAGACATGACAATGGTGTTCTTAGTGGAAATCTCTCCAATTTGATGCAAGAAGCAAATTTTAATCTTTGAAGATAAGAGAATCCTTTGAAATTTGGAATGGAAGTTAAATTGGGACAAGAGCTTTTCAAGAGATGAACATTTTTGGTTTTCAAAATAAAAGCAAATTTATAACCTGTTGCAGTTTTTGGGTTCATTTGATTGTTTTAAATGTAATTTGTGTTAAAATAGCTCAATAATTGGAGTTTAGCCCAATGGTTAACCCATTGGCTTGGGAAGCTAAGGACATGAGTTTGATTTCCAGCTCTCCCCCTCTATTTATAACTTGTTGCAGTTTTCAGGAAGACTATGTAACGGAAAAGACAATTTTGCCAAAAATCATAGTTGTGCGACCAAAGTAGGAAGACGATAATAGTTAGGGGACCACCGGTGTAGTTTTCCCTTATTTTTATTAGTTATAACTATAACTAATAGGGTAAACTACATAAATGACCACCATACTATTGGTAAAGTCGCGATTTGACCACCTTACTTTTTTTCAAAGCAATTAAACCACCAAACTATTTAATTGGTTGCAATGTGACCACCAGCCGTTAGAAACTAATGGAATGAGTGACGTGGCAGTTAGTAAAATTGGTATAATTACATATTTGGTCCCTTTTATTTGTACATCTTATTAATTTAGTCCTAATTTTAATAAATAAAATATTTTAATTATTTAATTAGGCAGCGACACGTGTCGCCACCTTATTGGAAGACTTTATTTATATATTTCTGATTTAATAATTTTTATTTTGCTCCTCCAATCAGGTAGCGACAAATGTCACCAGACTGGAGGAGCAAAATTAAAGCAGAAAGACATTGCCTTTGGTAGGATTTGAACCCAGGTTGGATGGGTGGAGAATAAGCACGCCTACCACTAGGCCAATTCTATCTTTGAGATATATTGTACAAAATCTAATATATATATATATATATATATATTATGTTTTTTATCATGCCAGAAGAAAAAAAAAACAAGAAACAACCATTACTGCAAAACATGAAGCGATCAATACACACAACTTACTGATAAACCTACAAGAAATGAAAGACAATTTACAGAAATTGAAACCGAATAGAAGAGACCATCACGGCTATAGCTTTTGCTCTGCCAAATATCTAATACAATTATTTGTTTGAGCAGCTGAGAGGTAAGAAAGTTCATCAAATCCAGTCAATACAACAATCAAAACAAGCCAATCCACTAGAAAAGTAAATAAGATCAATCAAACAACATAATGTTGCGATCACAAATATCCAGTTTTTATTATTATTCAAAGACAGAGTACTAGTTAGATTGAAAATATCAAGTTTCTATATCTTCTCTTCATTTTTCGAAAGAGAGAACCTCTGGCTATGATTCGATGAGCTAATGCCTCACTAGACATAAAAGATTCCTATTTTTCACCAACCAAACAACAAAAACCATAACCATATTGACTGTTACCCCTTCATGATCATACACTCGGTAACTTGAATAAAGGCGAGTTATTTATAATGATTTTCAACCATGTCCAGAAAAGCAACGATTTTTTGCTTTTACCTGGCGTGCAAAAGTTCAAATTCCATCATCCAAAAAGTAGTAAACACAACAGTGCAACTCAAAGGCCTGCACTTATCAATCTGTAAGACCTTACAAGGTCATAACTCAAAACTTTTCAGATAAACCTAACTGAGAAGCTTCTAATCTAAAAACCTGAATTAACTCCTAATTCATAAGCAGTATTTATAAACAAAGCAACGCACATAAATAAAAAATCAACAAAAAGCCAATTCCACCCATTAAAACTCGAAGTTTATACGAAACCCAGATGAGTTTATGATGGTAATATTAGAGTATTCATTCATCAATCAAGTAAAGTTACAAACTTTACTAAAACCCAAAAATTAAAAATCAAAAAATCAAAAAATCCTGGTTTGGGATTAAAGATAGTGTCGGGTGAGAGAGATAATCCCCCACGTATCGCAGTCTCCATGACTCATTCTCTTTCTCTCTGTCAACACACACAATGTCTCTCTTCTGTTCTGTCTCCCTCTCTAATGGAAAATGTTTTTGAGCCACTGTTTTCTTTTTCAATTAAAAATCAAATATTTGGGGAAAATGTTTTGTTTTTTATGAGGAATAAAAAGGAAATAAAATAAACTGGTGGTTGTGCAATGGTAGCCTCGTAGGCGAAATAAACAACTAAAATATATATTAGATTTTGTACAATATATCTCAAAGATAGAATTGGCCTAGTGGTAGGTGTGCTTATTCTCCACTAATCCAACCTGGGTTTGAATCCTACCAAAGGCAATGTGTTTCTTCTTTAATTTTGCTCCTCCAGTCTGGTGACACGTGTCACCACCTGATTGGAGGAGCAAAATAAAAATTATTAAATCAGAAATATATAAATAAAGTCCTCCAATAAGGTGGCGACATGTGTCGCTGCCTAATTAAATATTTTATTTATTAAAATTAGGACTAAATTGATAAGATGTACAAATAAAAAGGACCAAATATGTAATTATACCAATTTTACTAACTGTCACGTCACTCATTCCGTTAGTTTCTAACGGCTGGTGGTCACATTGCAACCAATTAAATAGTTTGGTGGTTTAATTGCTTTAAAAAAAAAGTAAGGTGGTCAAATCGCGACTTTACCAATAGTATGATGGTCATTTATGTAGTTTACCCTAACTAATATGATGTGAATATTCAAATATTTTTTTTATATATTTTCAGTTATATAACTTATTACAGTGTTTGTAATATTTTATCATATCCTCGTTCTGAAACAAATACTATCGAAATTGTTGGTTAAATCAATGCGTACAAGGGAATTGATATGGTCACCCAAGGACAGTGGCGGCCGTGAAGAGGGTTTAGTATCTATTTTATTGAGTGTGTTTATCCGAAATTTTAATTATTGACTTTAAAAATCTGATTTTTTTATTAGTTATTCATCTTATTATGTATGTCAAATTTTATCTGTACGTACAAAAATAATTTATGTTGTTAATATTTAATATATGTGAGTTCACCCTCATTTTTTTAATCCGGACGAACATTTCGATAAGCAGCACTTTAACTGCTTTCTCCCCAACTTTATTTCCTATGGATGCTTTCGTCTTCTATCTGTGAATTACAAGCATAAAAGGAATCCAACCGTATGGAATTTTGGATTTCGATTGTTTTTATGACAGACTAGTAACTGGTTTCTTGGAAATAACTTTGAAGAAGATTACAAGGCTCCGGTTTAAAAGGCAATATTGTACTAGTATTCCCCAACACCGAAAACCAGAACGCCAATATGGAGAAGATACAGCACACCACGGTGACCACCAACGGCATAAACATGCACGTGGCATCTATCGGTTCGGGGCCAGTTATCCTTTTCCTGCACGGCTTTCCCGAGCTTTGGTACTCATGGCGCCACCAGCTCCTTTCACTGTCATCTCTCGGGTACCGTTGTGTGGCTCCCGATCTTCGTGGCTACGGTGACACCGACGCCCCCAATTCGGCGGCTTCGTACACCGAGTTCCACGTCGTGGGGGATCTCGTGGGCCTCCTCGACACTCTCGGTATTGAGCAAGTGTATTTGGTGGGACATGATTGGGGCGCACTGATTGCTTGGTCCTTTTGCCGGTTCAGGCCTGATAGAGTCAAGGCTTTGGTGAACCTTAGCGTAGCGTATCGGCCTAGGAACCCTATGGTGAAGCCCGTGGAAGGGCTCAGGGCTTTGTTTGGCGACGATTACTATGTTTGCAGGTTCCAGGTAACTGATTCAGCCAACACTTCAATTAGTTGTTTCGATTCTTTGATTCTACTTTTGTTGTTTATGTTACTACGTTACGCCGTAGGAACCTGGGGAGACCGAAGACGACATTGCTCAATTGGGCACCGAAAAGCTTTTCAAGTTGTTTTTTACGTCTCGCGATCCACGTCCATTTTGTATATCTAAAGAAACAGGGTTGAGAGGCTGGCCTGATCCCCCACCCTTGCCCTCCTGGATTTCTGAACACGACATCGACTACTTTGCTAACAAATTCAACCAGACCGGATTCACCGGAGGACTAAACTATTATCGAGCTATGGACCGGTACGTTGAATCGAGCTTGCCAAGTTGTTGAAGAAATCATACTTGTGTAGCCAAGCTAATTCAATCTTACTTGTTGCAGAACCTGGGAACTTACGGCACCTTGGACTGGATTAGAGATCAAGGTACCGGTTAAATTCGTCGTAGGAGACCTGGACATTACCTACCACATCCCCGGTGTGAAGGAATACATACACGACGGCGGATTCAAGAAAGACGTGCCGTACTTGCAGGAAGTAGTCGTCGTGGAAGGAGCAGCCCACTTTATCAACCAAGAAAAACCAGAGGAGATTAGCATGCATATCTATGACTTCATTAAGAAGTTCTGATCCTTTACAAGTTCTAACTCTAAAATAATGTGCGGGGATGTACAACATGTGTAACCTCTAAACCCGGCCTAAAAGAAATAATCGAATTTAGAAAGTCATGTTTGAAAACTTTGCTATGATATATTAAAATAGCGTAAAATAAATTATTTATGGTAATAATATAAAATATCTCAATAATTATAAAACTTGAACGTTAAAATAATAATCATATAATTTAAATAGAACATTAAAATTTAAGTCTAAAAAAGCATGTAAAAATAATAAGTTCCAAATCCGAAATTATATTAAAATCCTAAAATAATCTTAATAATAAAATACACTCGAAAGTAAAGTATATCCATATTGAAGATAAAATAGATTCGATAAAATAAAGAAATCTTCCGAGTACCAAGTCACCTAGAGTCCAGGATATCTAAAAAAGAAAAACTATGGGGAGTAAGCTAAAATACTTAGTGTGTCTCTAAAGTGCAAGAAAAATCATATTCGTAAAAACATAATAATAATTTATTAAAATTATTTAAAGCACAACACATAAATCACAAGCGCAATGCAATGCAATGCACCCAACTACAACCGCCAAGAGCCTAGAACTCACTACAACTGCCAATCTGAAGTGGAATTCAGCCTGAAGGGTGAAACCACTGAACTTCTCCGAACAAATCTCAACCCATGCTCATACAATGATATGATGATTAGAAATCAAATTTCATAAACAAAGTTCCATAATTTGATATTTCGTAAACATACTTCATAAATCATAGTCCATAAGTCTATAAATCTTAGTTCATAAATCGTAGTCCATAAATCACGATTCGTAAAATCGTAGTAAAAACATATTTTGAAAATGTATGCATGTGATGTGAACCATAAAAATCATAATACATATAAATAACGGAAAAAACACACTTTGCAACAATAAAACTTTAACGGCGAACAAAGGGAGGTTGCGGCTTCGATGTGAGGTGATGGCAGCGTCAATCCAAGAAAAATTCATAAAGCGTGGCTACAACTAAGAGTAGCAGCACTTTAAAACTTAAGGCTTACGTTTATTTTTGTACGTAATAACTATAACTATATATATAGTTGAGCGGTGGTAATCTAAACAAATTAGATTTATAATAATAATAATAATATAGTAAAAATAAAGATTTAAATTGAAAAAAGAGAATTAATTCAACCGTGGAAAAAAATTAGAATTCAGTTTGAATTAAAAATATTAAAAAATATATAAATTAAACAATTTTTTTATCAATGCATCCAAGGATTTCTTTTCCGGATTCTGTCCGGTGCCCTGGCTCCCAAAGGTTCTGAATAGCCGGTCCGATGAATCCCTCAACTTCTTTGAAATTGTCACAACTTTCCTGTAGTCCAAGGCATTGTAGCTCCTCCTCTCTCTAATTCCCGGGTTCAGAAAATTCTCTGGCTGGTTGCTAAAAAGCAAATTTATCAACTGCCTTGCCTCTGCGAGTGCAGTTTTCAACTGATTTTCCTAATTCACATATTCATTACCACCCGGTGAAGCTTCGTCGGTCATCCAATTCAGCGTAAACGCAACCGTTATTACCGTTACCATAACCGTTATTCTCGTCTTCTCCAAGTCCACCTTCTTCGTCATCTTCTTCTAAGCGTAAACGCAACCTCTCAAGCTGAGTCGACTCTGTTCTCCTGCTTGCCTTTGCTTGATTCTCAGATCTTCTTCGTGTAAATAAAAGGCTCGTTTTAGTAAACTGTACAAATCTTTGAACCGCCCCTGCTTTGAACTCGTTTTTGATCGAGTCTAAACACTTCAATGCCATGTAGAACTAGAAACTGCCGTTTGAGAGATGAAGATTTGCTATTGAGCAAAGCTCCATCAGCTTAATACACGATGTAACCGATTGCAAAGCCGAGTTTACGTTCTTGGAAACATTTTGAGCTACGACTAAGGAGTCAAGGGAAGAAAGAAGAGGACCACCGACTGATCATTGGAGTCTTGAGTTGGAGACTTGGAGTCGGAGAGGGCGGATTTTAGAGAATCGACGTCGGAGAGAAGAGATCGGAGATCATCGACAGCCAGGATGAAATCTTGGTAGTGAGATTTACAAACTTCTTCGATTTCCGATTCCTTAGAACGAGCGAAGTGACGGAGGTGGTGGTGGAGGGTTTCAGGCCTTCCGGAAGCGAACACTTTGCGGACAAAAGGACCGAGGTCCTCGCCGTTACATATAGCGGATGAAAGGAGAGTTGTTCCAATTTGTCACCGGAATCACTGCCATCTGTGGCTGCTGACGCCACTTTGCGGCGCGACCTCGTTGCCTGCATTTCTTTCGTCGGTAACGGTGATGGCGCCGTGATTTGAGAGAGAGAGGAGGGAAATGGTTAATCTGAATTCTGAATTGGTTATTATGGGTAGAGGTGGCAATCGGGTCATTCGGTTCAGGTTCGGTTCGAGTCTAATTCGGGTCTGTGTTGAGTCGAATTCGGTTCGGGTATTGAATCGGGTCAAAATCGGGTCGGTTGTTTTCGGGTCGGGTCGATATCGGTTCGGTCGCTTTCGGTTCGGGTCAAAATCGGGTCGATTTCGAGTCGCGTCAACATTTAAATTTTCGGGTCAATTCGATTTGAGTTGGGTTAAAAGTTTGAGGTTTAGTATTTATGGTTTAGTTTAGAGTTATTGATGTGTGAGATTAATTCTGATTCAACTTGTTAATCTATGCATTTGAATTTGATTAAATATTTAAATCAAAGCTTCATGTATCCATATCAAATTTTTTTATATAATTATATTAAATCAAAGTTTATTATATGTAATAATAATAATAATAACAATAATAATAATAATAATAATGATAATTTCTGAAATGAATTAATTTATTAAACTTAGGATCTAATTGAGCTAACTAAAATCTAAAAGCATAAATTACGGACATAATTAAAATAATTCTAAAACTAAATGTGAAATTTCAATTAAATTAATCTAAATTGAAACTCAATTAAATTTTAAAAAAAAAGAACAAAGAGAAAGACAATTGGTAAAAATAAAGAGGGAAAAGACAAAAATTTGGAGGGAAATAAGCCACCAATTTTTTAAGCTAGATTGAAAAAAAAAAGAAAAAGACAATTGGAAAAAATAGAGAGAGAAAAGACAAAATTTTGGAGGAAAATAAGCCACCAATTTTTTAAGCTAGAGATTAATTACTTTTTAGGTCATGTTGCATTTAAAATGTTATATTTTAGTCAACTTTAAGTTTTAGTTTAATTTAATTTAGTCACAAGTATCCTCACAGTTTAGACTTCGGATATAGAAATCCCCTCCCCGTAGTGATATTTAGTGATACAATTAAAGGTTGCCCCTATGAATTGGTCTATTATGTATCCATTCCTTTTAATGCAATCTTTTGACATTTTTTTCTTTGTAAATGTAAGATTAAATATTGGGAGAGAGAATAGTACATTGAAACTCTAAATTTAAAAATTAATTTATTTAATTATTATTGAAACGTAAAATAACATAAAATGTTATTATACCACAACATTGACAAGAGGAACAGTCTCTTCCATGATATAGTATAAAAAGATAATAAAACATACTTCTTTTTATTATTTATTATATTGTTAAAAATAGATATTCGGGTTAAAATCAGGTCGATATTCGGTTCAGCTTTCGGTTCGGGTCAAATCGGTTTGGGTCCATTCGGTTCGGGTCCATTCCGGCTCGGGTCTATTTCGGTTCAACAAAAAATTTCGGTTCGGTTCGGTTTATTTCGGGTTTCGGGTTAACTTCGGATCATCATGTTCGAGTCAAAATCGGGTTTCGATTCAGATAATTCGGTTCGAGTTTCGAGTCTCCGGTCATGTTTGCCAGGTCTAATTATGAGTTTGACTCTCTTTTTTTATCAAAGTTATTCTGGATATGACGAAAACGGCACCAAAGTTCCAAGATGTTAAAGTCAATAATAACAAAATCTCATAAATTGACATATATGAGTATGACATTGTGATTGAGATGAAACTATAATGGGATGAAGTATTAGATCATAAAGTAAAATAATGTTAAAATTTTAATTTTAGCAATATGAATAGAACAAATTGATTTTAACTGTCATTCAGTAAATTGAATATAGGTGGTTAAACAAAAAATAACTCGTAACAACTTTTAGTCCAAAAATTCTACTGTAATTTACGGATGAACATTCAATCAATTCGAGCCGAGTCAAATTTTATTTGAATTTTTATAACTCAAATTTTATTTGAATTTTTTTCTAGTATAGTTGAGTTTATGAAATTCGATTCAAGTCAAGTCGAGTTGCTCGAGTTTCTGATTAAATTTTATTGTAGACATTTTTAATGTTATGATACTAAACAATTCTAATTTAAAACGACGTTCTATAACTATAACTATAACTATAACTATAACTATATATATATATATATATATATATATATATATATATATATATATATATATATATATATATATATATATATATATATATATATATATATATTCTTTTCATATTTTTTATATGTGATATATATATCGGGTATAATTGAGATAATCGGCTCAAACTTAAAAATCGATCTACTAATTACTAAAAATTTGAGTTATTCGAATTTTCATTTATAACTCAAATTTTATTTAAACCGATTTCAAGTCAAGTAGAAAATTTTACTTTTTCCAAGTTGAATCGAGTTTTGCTCACCCCTACTACGGGGAATGAGCATTCAATCAAGTTGAATAGTCCTATTTTATAATTTAAACTTTATTTGAAGATTTTTTTGAGTCGAGTTGTTCAAGTTTATGTTCAAATTTAATTTTAAGTATTTATAATGTTATGATACTAATAAGTTACAATTTAAATAATTTTTTATAACTATATGTAATATAAATATATTTCTCCATATTTTTATATGGATATATCTCCGGCATAAATAAGAGATTTAACTCTAACTTTATTCATTAATTGCTATAAATTTTGAAATGTTTAAATTTTCATTTTATATTCTATTTTATTTGAAAAAAATTCGGAGTGTTGTTTATAAAAATAAAATTTAGTCAAAACGAGTGAGTTAAATAATTTAACTTTTTTCAAAGAACCATTGAAATGAAAGCTGCGTACACAAATTTGTGCATCTGCTTTTGAGCTGACAGATTTGCTATAGCCTGCGCTGCTCTCCAGACTCTCTACCAGTCAAAGCACCCACCTGCTGCCCTTACTCCATTTCTCTGTCCATCTTCTTCGTCCCCAAAAGGAAACACAAAATCCCCTTTTGAAAACAGCTTCAAAAATTAAAACCATTCCCCATAGACACCAAAAATATAGGAACAAACAAATGGTTCTCAATCTCACCACCGCCATTCCCATATCGCTCCTCCTCCTCTTCCTTCTCATCCAATCACCTCTCGCATCGTCATTCCTCCTCACCGTCACCGACGACGAACCGTCAGCCTACGAAGTCCTCCAAGCCTACAACTTCCCAGTCGGTCTTCTCCCCAAAGGAGTCGTGAAGTACGATTTAGACGAATCCACGGGCCGATTCCATGCCTATTTGAACGGTACGTGTAGTTTCTCGTTGGAAGGATCTTACCAACTCAAATACAAATCGACAATCAGTGGAATCATATCCAATAACAAGCTCAAAGACCTTTCTGGAATCAGCGTCAAGGTCTTTTTTATATGGCTCAACATTGTGGAGGTTATTAGAGATGACGATGAGCTGGATTTTTCAGTAGGGATTGCCTCTGCAAGCTTTCCGATTGATAACTTTTATGAGTGTCCGCAGTGTGGGTGTGGACTGGATTGCGTTAATGGGAAAGCAAGCAAGCTTAGAGTTAAGTCTTCTTTTGCTTCAATTTAGAGGAATTTCTAGGGAGAAAATATTTAAGTTGTTGAATGTTATAGTTTTCATCTTGGGTTGAATTGAAGTGGGGTTTTGGTTGTATATTGAAATTTGCAGAGTTCTAACTTTTTATGTGTTTTGAATTTAAACTCTCGTTTGTGTGTATTGTTTCGAATTATATTGTTGGTGGCGCTTTAAATTTTAATTGCTTGGATTAGGGAAGGATTGATCAACTATGCGTCGGGGACATTGACATATTAGTCCATATTTTCTTTTAATGCTACGAGTTAGATTGTTAGAATGCTAAGCCTTGGGACATGATTCTATCGTGTTCGAGTCATGTTAGTTCGGGTGTTAATAGAAGGTTATGCTTTGCAAGATTGTCTCGTGTATACGATAGTGGAACTGTAAATTTGTATCACTTTTAAGTGACCATTGAGTGAATAGAAAGAGGTCGAAAGGGCAGAAAGGAGGACTAGAGCAGACGAGTGTAGCGAGTATTGTGGAAGGTAAAGTAGGAGGTAGTAATTGGACATTAGTGATAGGAATAGGAAAATACAGAATGTTTCTGGCAGGAACTATATACAAGAAGTGAAGATTTCAATCATGTGTTTGAATCTTATCAAGTCATTAGCCAAACGCCTGAAAATATCTCAAGTGCTAGGTTGAGATGTATGCGACTCCCACAGTATAATTCGATAGGCAGGATCGTTTTTACTCATTCTGCAGGTACCCTTTAGGCTTAGCAGAGAATTCCTATGGTTTCAATAAGAAAATGTTATCATTAATTTGCATATTGTAGACTTTTCAGTTGCCTAAAATGCTTCGTTTCATGTAAAACTGCATATCCTGACTAGTACTTGTCATATTGTGCTCTGCAATCTGCATACAGCATGAAATGCCCTGATCACATGATTATTAAAGCATGCTAGATTCAAAACATGGAATTGTTGCTTGGTGTATCTGGCCATTTGAAGTGGTTAAAACTGGTGCACGACTAGTTTGATGGGGTTATTTTATATTAGCTGATAATAAAAAGGTTGTCTTTATCATGTTTAAAATGCACTTGTAAGGACATTTAGACCTGGATTAAGGCTCAGGGTTTGCATTGGAAGGTAATTAGGCTTAACTTTTAAGTATTCAGTAAATTGGAGATGATGTCGGAAGTTCTTACACCAATTCTTATCCATTGAACTAGGCTGTCTCTACCCTTTGTGAAGAAGATAGTCTTGGAAGAAAAGACATTATGTGATTGTTCGGGGATGATCAGATGCATTGTCGTCCGCGTCTTGAGTTATCTTTTCTTCCCTTCCCTTCTCTTATTGCCAGTCATGCATGGAAGTTATCTTCACTAGGCAGCAGATAATCGAGTTCGAGATTGGATTCATCTATGCATAACTCGCGAATTTGTTACCCATCAGGTACTAGTTTCCATTTAGACATTAGCGGCAACTGTAGTACTCGTTTTGCAAGCTCAAGTAATGCAAAAAGGTTTAACACCTGCCATCTCTGAATTTTTTTTTGAAGGGTTCGAACTCATACATACAAGATGGGACAATATGAGTATCTTTAGTCAAGAAGCCAATCAGTATCTCGCCGTCTCTCATTTATTGAATCTCTTTTTATAGTATTTATTGATCATATTGGGATAGGGAGGAATGTAGGAATGTGCTGAAGGTATAACATGTGAAGAAATAGGCAAATGGCAACTATTCGAGGGAAAAGAAAAAGAAAACAATAAAAACATGCACTTTTGTTGATTTTAAACTTTTTCCGCGATCATATCTCTTAAACAAACTCTATTTTATTAAATCGAGAAATAAAAAAACTGATGTTATTCAAATAAATTATGGTAGCGTAAGGGAAGAAATAAATTGAAAATCATCTCAATGATAGTTATTTGAATCCAACTCGAATTTTTATTCAATTTATAATAATTTTTCTCAAGGTCAAATCATTACGAATTTGAATCGACACATGTTGAATTTTGAGTTTGGATTTGTTTTGCCATCCCTAGTTATATTCTCTGCAATTATAGTTCTGGACCGGATATGGTGTATCGGCTTGAACCAAAAAATAAAAGCTTTTGTAGGTGTATAATCCTCTCGACCCATTTGTTTTAGGGGTTAGATATTTAACTTATGGCTCTGTAGTTTAGTTTGTAAAGTTTAGAATGTAGAGTTAATGATTAGAATATAAAGTTTAGTATTTTAGAGTCAGATATTTAAATTTCAAATTTTTATAGAGTAGATATACAAATTTGTGTATATTTTTTATACAAAATATGTATCAAAAATTACCTTTTATTCTATACTTCTTATATATATATATATAACACTCAATTACTTTTACATTTTTTTTTGGACTGTTAGATATATATATATATATATATATATATATATATATATATATATATATATATATATATATATCAACTTACATAGAATGTAAAACTTATAGTTTTATACATTTTATGGATCGTTGGATGGGTGAAATGGATGATTGAAACTAACCCCTTACTTTTTCTCTCAAATGATAATCTTCACATAACTCATTGTTAATCTCAATTATATATTTTACTCATTTACCAATCCAAAAAAGGTGTAAAAATTAAACACTCTTACACTGTGTAACAGGATCATATATATATATATATATTCAGGTTGGGTTCCAAATATGGATATTATGTGGGCTCAAAAGAGGAATGGACCTAGCGAACCATTTTACTGTTAGGGCCCAAAGATGACCATCCCGAACCAATATTTGCGTCGAAGTCTCAAGTACCTTACCGGCACTCCCTACCGACTGTTCTGCATCCGATTAGGGCATTTTCCCCCCAGGGAAAAAAGAAAACCCTGAATTTTAAACCTCTGTTTGCTTTAGCTTAGAGCCAGAGCTAGGGGAAAACAATGGCGGAGGTTAGTCAGGGTCAGGGAGAAGAAATTCCTCCGAATATGACTTTATACATCAACAATCTCAATGAGAAGGTCAAAATTGACGGTACGTATTTCAACTCTTCTAATCCTCCCCTAATGAGAGCCTTACACTCCTTTTCTTTTCATTGATTTCTTGTTTTCTCGAATGATGTTTGCAGAGTTGAAGAAGTCGTTGTTCGCTGTGTTTTCACAATTCGGAAAGATACTGGACGTGTTAGCATTCAAGACGCTGAAGCACAAAGGTCAAGCTTGGGTTATTTTCGAGGATGTTAGCTCCGCTACCAACGGTCTTAGGCGAATGCAGGGCTTTTGCTTTTATGACAAGGAAATGGTATATGTAGTATTGCAATTGGAACTTATCTATCTCTTTGCCTATGATTTATTGCATTCATTTCAGTAATTGAGGACTTTTAACTGGATTTAATACGCTGCCGGAACCGCAATTTAAATCCTTGAATTTGCCTAAGCATTTTTATATTTGAAAAGAATTGATAGATTTTCATTTTTCCTGTCATTAATGGAGGCTGCTCTTCTTTTAATATGTCAAAATTGTTTTTCCTTGTTTCTAATAATTGGAAGTATTTTATGAAGATTCAAGATATAGGTGGGTTTTCTGGATATTTCGAATATAAACCATGTTCTCTACTTGCATAAGACGCGTAGTATTTGCTACAAATAACTAACAGAAGAAATATCTAAATATTTGCAGAGAATACACTATGCAAAGACTAAATCAGACATAATAGCAAAAGCAGATGGAACTTTTGTACCCCGAGAGAAGCGAAAGAGGCATGAAGAAAAGGGTACTCTCTGCTTTGCCCCTTATCTAAAGTTGAAAAAGCTAATAGTTGAGCAATGAACTTGTTTCTTGTTGTATATGGTTTGTCTATATTTTCATGTTCAATCAGTATCGCTGCTGCTGCTGCTGTTGTTGGTAACCAGTTGTTTCCTCTACTAATACTTGGATCTAGAAGCTTGAGTTTATTAGAACTTTGCACAACAGACTATTGAGATATTATTGTTGAATCTTTTTAGAATGCGCATTCAGATGCTTATATTTTAGACTTTGGTGTATCCTTGGTGTGCATCGAGGTGTTGGAGAATTAAAACTGAGCATGTGTTCTCTCTCTCTCTGACCTGCTGCTTATTCTAACATGCGCCATACATTTTTTTTCTTCTGTTTTATAGTTTTCTTCCCTGTTCTTCTCTTGAGATTTGTATATGCTGTCTCAATGTAGGAGGGAAAAAACGGAAAGAGCAAGTTGATCCTAATCACGCAGCAGCAGGTTTGAATCCAGCTTACGCGGGTGCATATGGTGCAACACCTCCTGTAAGTGATATGAATATAGTATCTTATTATGGATTGACTACGTTTAGAAGGTTATATATTTCAGTCGTTAGCCACATTTATAACTTTTCAGCTGCCAAAATCTGGCTGCAAGAGCATCTTTTATTCTACCTACATTGAAATTTTCTGTGCTTTGCTGTGTTGATGACTTGTTGCCTATTTGTTTGCTATGATGAATCTCAGATGCTAATTGAACTTGACCACTCTATATCACTAGACTCTATGAGACTCGTGATGGTCGGTGGTCCACAACACAAGTGGTTGGAGTTTGGATGCTTTTGAGTTGTAATTGAATGAAACATGGTTATTTGCTTGAGGGTCTAGTTATACTATTTACTTTGAAATTAGTATCAGTTACATGTCGTTGTCATCAAGCAAATAACCATGTTTCATTCAATTACATTGAAATTTTCTGTGCTTTGCTGTGTTGATGACTTGTTGCCTATTTGTTTGCTATGATGAATCTCAGATGCTAATTGAACTTGACCACTCTATATCACTAGACTCTATGAGACTCGTGATGGTCGGTGGTCCACAACACAAGTGGTTGGAGTTTGGATGCTTTTGAGTTGTAATTGAATGAAACATGGTTATTTGCTTGAGGGTCTAGTTATACTATTTACTTTGAAATTAGTATCAGTTACATGTCGTTGTCATCAAGAAAAAAAAAAGAAAAGAAAAGAAGGTTAAGCATTTAGATGTTTCTTATTATTTACTCCACCTTTTCCTCCAAAATGTTGCAGCTATCACAGTTACCCTACCTGGGTGCTAGACCAATTGTTCCCGATGCTCCCGCGCCACCAAATAACATTCTGTTTATTCAGAATCTTCCTCATGATGCGACCACAATGATGCTGCAAATGCTCTTCAATCAATACCCTGGTTTAAAGGATGTTAGAATGGTGGAAACGAAACCAGGTATTGCCTTTGTGGAGTACGAAAATGAGATGCAGTCAACAGTTGCGATGCAGGCGCTACAAGGTTTCAAGATGCAGCAGAACCAGATGTTGATTACTTATGCAAAGAAGTAGATGGAAAGACCGAAATAGCCCTTTTCTCTTGCTTCCAACTTGAGAAGGTCATGTGTATGGTCCCATGGATGGTCAATTAGATGGCAATTACAATAGCTGTTTTGTGATATGTCCTCTTTAACTAGAGCTTCAGGATTGTTGGCCAGATGTTTATGCTTTAAGCTGTGGATTATTATTAAATTATCTATAAACATTTCTTTAGTTTCAGCAGTCCATGTATTTGGCATGACAAGCTAGAAAGCATAGATTGAAATTTGAGTATGGAATCCAAATACAGAAGTACAGACCAATCACAAACAAATTATAATACAAGAGATTAGCATAACATTAATGCTAATCAGCTATACTCTCTCCAGTTCGGTATTGTGTTTGTCCAGTTGGTCACTCAACTCCTTCCTCCATCCTTGGATCAGTCTCTCCTGATTCTTGATTATCTCCGACTTGGTTTCCAATTCTTCTTCCATTGTTGCAATCTCCTGTTATAGAACAAGAAACATGTCAAATTAGGCTTATCTTGAGTAGGGGTGTGCATTTCGGATATCCGAAATTTTTGGATAGGTATTTTAGTGATTCGTATCTGATCCGAAAAAATCGGATATCCAATTTACGGATCAGATATTCGGATATTCAAATATCCGAAAAAATCAACAAATTATTGAGTATAACAAGATTTGTATTCATAAAAAATTCAATTTTTCATATATAACAAGTAAAAGCATCGAATATAACAAGATTCATCTATAAAAATAAAATAAAATTTTCAGATATCGGATATCCGATCCAAATGTAAAATCACTATAAGTATCCGATCCAAATTATTCGAAAAATAAAAAAACGGATCGGATATTTGATTTTAAATCGGAAATGGATAAACGGATGGATCAGATTTTTTTGCACACCCCTAAATTGGAGTGGCTTAATCATACACAACAATCATCTATAGTAAAAGTTGAACTGGTTTACTTTTCTGAGCATTTCGGCTTTAGTTGGCTGATCCTCGCGTTGCAGGCCAAGGAAGTATAACTGAAGCTTCTTGGCAGCCTCCATGAAATCTCTAGCATGCCTCTCCACATCAACTATAGAAATTGCAAATAAAAACACCATTTTGTTTTCCACCGCGAGTGCATAGAATAATAATATATATAGTAAATGGAATCTCCTTATTTTTGGGGAATTAAGGAGAGGGTGAGAAGTACTGACTCTGATGAGAAGGGTGGGGAGAACGATCGATAGCTTGAAGCTCTCTAGCGGGCAAGCATGGCAGCAAAGCCGTCTCCAACGCAACCACCCACGAAATCATGTCATCTCTTGATGAACCCTGAGGCGATTGAACCTGCGGATCCAATTGAAGCTCTTGTCTTTCACTCATTATTCTTCACCTTAATTTCGCTCCAACTAATTCTAGGGTTTAACGTTTCCCCCTTTCTTGTGCAGAGTGCGTCGACTTTTGCCCCTTTCCTTGAGCAACTATAATTCTCAACGGGCTTCCTCTTTGGGCTCGATCATGGGTTAATAGGACGAATGTCCCCCGAGTTATAGCAAATTTTCTATTGTAGTGCATATATTTTATAAATATCATTTCTAGTACCTAAAACTTTTTTTGTTTTTTTTATAGTAAAGCCGGCATTCACTAACAAGAAACATACAACATAAACAAACAAAAAAATACATGGGAGAGAAGGAGAACCAGAGTAAACTGAAACAAACGCAAACAAAAAAAGTTGGGGAACAAGTAAACAAAAGACAACAAACAAACAAAACAAAATAAAATAAAACAATCAGAGGTAAACAAAAGACAACAAACAAACAAAACAAAACAAAATAAAACAATCAGAGGGGCAACGGAGCAAAGAAGAACACACCCTCCCAAATAGAGAAGGAAGTTTGAACTGAAGGAGGAAAGAGAAGAAACCAAGCCAGCTACCGATTTTGAACCTGCATATACATTTCTGACCACGCAAAAGGATAAAACAAAGAGTAAGTGATGCATCAAGAAATTTCGAAGTCACCACTGTTGAGTGGATCGAAAGATCGATATTTACCAAGAGGGGGGTGAATTGGAAATTTAAAGGATTTTGGTGAAAATTGGCAAATTAAAAATTGATGAACAAGGGATTTAGAGTGGTTCAAGTTCCAAATGAACTCTACATCCACTACCTTAGTCTCACTAAGGATTTGCAACAATTTCACTAAATTGATCTTCCCCTTTTCTAGGACAATGAGGCAACCCTTTACAATTTCGGTTGATTTTTCTACCCAAAAATCAACCCAACCCTCACACAAGAGAACAAAGAAATTTGTAGGCTAATTAGGTATCTCTCAATACAAATGATAGCCCCAATACAAGCACTCAACCCAATTTTACAAAGTATGAATGAAGAACACAAATTGGGATTTTACACAAAGTGGAATTTTTGCTCAAATGCTTGAATTTGATGTTTGGATGTTTGCTTTTGGATCAATAGTTGTTGCTGATGCTTTTGGATGTCTCTTGTATACCTTCTCATTGATTTCTAGCCGTTTGGGTGGTTGGGAACATAAATGGAGCCGTTGGAACCCTCTCTTGCCACCATAAATGCAGTCTGCACCAACCCGTTTCGGAACACGGGGTACATGTTTCGGAACGGACTAAAATAGAAAGAGCCGTTGGGGTGCATTTAAGAGCCCGTTTCGAAATGCCTTAGGGCCGTTTCGGAACGATTTTGCCACTGTCAAGGGTCGTTTCGGAACGGTCTTATCCCGTTTCGAAACGCCTTAACGACTTTCAGAAAATCAGTTAAAAACACATAACGGTCATATTTTTGAATTTATCTTAAGCCTGTTTCGAAACGTCTTGGATCCGTTTCGAAACGAAAATGCAACTGTCAAGGGTCGTTTCGGAACGACCTTGATCCGTTTCGGAACACCCCTTTTATATTTAAAACTCAGCAGATATTTGAAACCTTTGAAGCCTTTTTAGAACAAATATGAAGAACAGTTTCGAAACGAGTGCTACCGTTTCGAAACGAGTTAAAGTGTTTCGATACACGTTTCGGAACGATGGTCGACAGTGATGAAAACGTTTCGAAACGCCTGATGGCCGTTTCGGAACGGGTGCTTGAAAATCACTGTTTCTGGTTTGAAACACTTAGAAAAAATATGTGAAAGGCTTGTTTTTAACTTAGGCATAATATTAAAACTATATGGGGATATTTTTAGGACTTAAAATTCGTTTTGACTTTTTCAAATTAGTCCTTAGGTTTTTAGTTATATCAAAATTAAAATACTTGTTTCACAACCACTTCAAGATCAGAAGAGAGCATGATGAGTGGAGGGCGAGAACAAGGGGACGGGGCCAAGCCAACTGTCAGGGACGGTGACAAAGAGCAGCACCGCCCTCAAAATCTTAGAAGAAATCGGAGGAAAGAGTCCAACTAACCCCACATCTTCGAGCTCGAGCATCCCCAGACAAACGACAACCCAAACAAAGCCCTGGGCACTAGGGGTTGGCAAAACTCGACTCGACTCGAAAAAATCGGATTATTCGACTCGAGGTGAAAAAAACCGACTCGTTTTGACTCGAATCGTAATTTCATAAATTCGACTCGACTCGAAAAATTTTCAAATAAAGTTTGAGTTATGATATGGAAATTTGAATAACTCGAAAATTTTATTAATTAGTTTATCAATTTTCAAGTTCGAGTCGATTATATCAATTATGTCTAATATGTTATGTATATCACACGTGAAAATATGAAGAAATATATGTGTATATTATATATGCATATAAAAAGCCGTTGAGATTGGAATCAATATGTGCAATGTCTAGCTCTAAATATATGCATATAGAAATATATACATGCACCGTTATGTATATGCATATAGAAATATATATACGAAGAAATATATATGTACAATTAAATTTGTATAGAAACTCGAAACTCGGCTCGAATTTAATAAACTCGACTTGACTCGAAAAAATTTCAAATAAAGTTTGAATCGTAAAATAGAACTTGCAAACTCAAATAACTCAAAAAATTTTGACTCGACTCGATCGAACACCCAGCCCTACTAGGCACCGGGGGAGGGGACTCCGCGACCAAACTAACCACCAAATGACCGAAAAAAATTAAATTCTGAAAAAACAAAAAAAAATCGAAGAAAAATGAGTATGAGAAGGGGAAAGGGAAGAGAAGGAAGGCGACAAGGAGGACCAAAGGCAGAAAAAAAATTAATGAGGGCCACCAACCGCCAATGAGAAGATCGGTTGGCCTCCCAAGTTCAAGCAAAAGATAGGGTTTTTTGGGTTAGAGAGGGGAGAACAGAGGATGGTTTATGGGTCCGGTTATTTGTTTTTGGTAAAGTATACAAATGGTCACTAAATTATCTTTAAAAATATAAAATAATTATCAAATTTTCAAATGTTAATGAGCATTAAACTTTAATTTTTGTTACAAAATGGTCACTGAACCGTTAATTGTCATTAATTGGGTGACGTGACAATTACAGAAATTTGAATAATATAACATTTAATCTTCCATATTGGCACATTTAATCAATTTATTCCTAATTTAACCCTCATTATCGATGTCTAAATTGACTAAATGTGTAATTGTTGAGGATTAAATATATTATTATACAAATTTTTGTAACTGTCACTTCTCCCAGTTAACGACAGTTAATGGTCTAGTAACCATTTTGTAATAAAAATTAAAATTTAATGACTATTTTATTATTTTAGAAAGTTTGATGATTATTTTATATTTTTAGGGATAATTTAATGACCATTTATGTACTTTACTTAATTTTTTTTGTTAAAACACTGCGGGGGTATATGAAGTTATATAGCACACTTCTGTAATCTTGTATTATCACATGAGACCAGATAACGATGTTTCTTAACAAATATGGACACAATACATCTTTATGAGTAATTTCTTAAAATAATTTTATTATTTAAAATTAACACGTGGTATTATAAAATAATACTACCACGTCAAAATAAGAAATAATTATTTCAACACTAAAGAATAAAATTGAAATGAGACATAATTGTGTTCTGTTATATGTATTTTTTTAAAAGGAAATCTTTTGTATTTAAACACATAAAATATTGTATACTGTCGCATGTCAAATTTTTAAAAAAAAAAATATGTTTCAGCTTATAGTTTAAAACTAGTTCTAATTTGTTTTGCTTGCTTTATAAACTCAAGTAAACATATCTTTGAGCTAAAAAAAAAGTAAACATATTCTCAAATAACATGCGATAGACACTGCTAATTGAGTTTAAAGGTTGTTTTAAGTACAATAAAATATTTTGATATATAAATTGTGTTAAGTTTGTTAGTTTTGGGGGGTTTGGATTTAATTTGAGGTTTAGCATTTTAGGTCATAATATTTAGAATTTAGGGTTAGAATTTAAAGTTTATGATTTATGGTTTTACGGTTAAGGGTTTAAAATTTAGATTGTATAATTTTTTTTATACATATTGTGTATCAAAATATGACTATTAAATACATTAGTAGTGCAATGAGGGACATAGACAGGATTGGGGTAGGAGGGGTAAACATAAGTATTTTAAAAGTAGGGGACAAATTTATAATTAATTCATTTTTAAATTCTTATATATATATATATATATATATATATATATATATATATTGTGTATCAAAAAATTAGTGGATGGGGCATGAGCCCCTCCCACCCCGAACAAAAATTACATGCCCCTTTTTAATGCCTCTATATATGTCTCAAAGTTAAAAGGCTAAATATTAAGCTCTAACTCTAATTTTAAATCTTAAATTCTAAACCTTAAAAAATAATTCATACACCCTAAAATCTGAACATTGATACTAAATCTAAATCCTAAATACCAAACACAATTTTTATAACTTTAAAATATATAGAGAGGTACCAAAAAGGGACATATGATTTATGTTCTTCACTCCACGTACCTCTGTCCTTGGTACAATATATATATATATATAACAGAAAAGAACTTGCGAGTACAATAAAAAAATTTGATACACTAACTTTTTAATTTTAGAGTGTAAATGTTTAGGTTGTTAGGTTTATGATTTAGATTTTAGGGTTTATGACTCATGTTTAGGGTTTATATGTTTGAGTAGTTTACGAGCTTTTTGACTCGAGTTTACATTTCAGGGTTTAGGATTTAGATTTTAGGATGTTGGATTTAGAATTTAGATTTTAGGGTTTAGGACTCATGTTTGGGGTTTATATTTTGGAATAGCTCGCGAGCTTTTCGAGTTAGGTATCGAATAGCTCGACTTGTTAAGAATTCGGACTAAATTTGAGTTCAAATCGAGTTCAATTAAATCGAATGTTGATCGAGTCAAACTAAAATAGTTCATAATATGTCTCGTTTCATTTACTGTACTAGTTTTGAGGTTTGTATTTCTACCTACCGTTAGAAATAAAGAATATGGAGTTTTGGTTCATGGCATGAAACAATAGTCAAACTGAAATCAACCCTAGCCTCACTATTTAATAGTAATAAAGTCACACGTCTTTCAATTTGTTTTGTAGTTGTTCCTCAGTTGTTGAAGCAAAGTCAAATGCATGCATCAAAGCATGGTGGACTTTGCAGGCTTTTAACTTGTTCGAGTTACAAAGCATGAGCAAGGTTTGAAAACAATGGATGATGGACCCAAAAACTTGCGAACAAAAATTTTGAGTGTACGCCCACATAAGGCATTTACTACAAAATCCACGACACGCCAGCATTTATATCTCTTAGATCTTCATGATGATGCCTTCAACAAAAATTGCCTCCGCTTTTAGGTTTTTCTACAATTATTTTTAGGCACGTAAACGAACCGAACGAACACGAATGAAGGTGTGTTCATGTTTGTTCGTTTAACTTTAATCGAACAAATGAAGGAACACAATTTTTTTTGTTCGTGTTCGTTCATTAAGGAATGTAGCTTGTTCGTATTCGTTCATGTTCGTTCGTTTAAATGGTAAACGAACATAAATGAACATGAACGAACACCGACGAACATAAACGAATACAAACGAACATATATAATTTGTTAAATATTTAATATTTTTGGTTAGTTCGATTAATTCAGTTAATTAACCAATTTTAAACCGAATTAATCGATAATTGAAATTTGAAAAAACTTTTGATCACGCCGAAACCTAAAATTATCTAATAGATTAACCAATTTTATTTTGGTTCGGTCGCTTAGTTCGGTTTAACCGAATAAAAACCCAGCGTGAATCGAAAATAAATGGAACTTTTGCACCCAGCGTGAATCGAACCTAGGTGGCTAGGTAACATGGGCAAGATGCAACATAGCAAAGCCACTAGGCTAAAGCCATTTTTTGTGATACAAAGTGCAAATAATTAATATAATTCATAAATGGAACAAAATTGGGTTGGCTTAGCCATTACCACCGATATTTTGTTGTTACAAGCGGACATCATCTCCCCTGAAACCTGCATCTCCCTCAGCTTCTCTACATCTTCTGCAGTATTTTTTGCATCAAACCCAAAGACCCAGATTAATAACTTTTCTGGAAACATGGAACATTTGACAAGGGCCTTAAATCAGACAAGGTTTTTTTTTGGACAAAGAAAGCGTTACCTTGGTTGTCGACTAAGATTCGAACAGAGTATCCATGGAGTAGGAGACGATTAACCAAGGCAAGCCCGAGGAAAGAAACACCACTGGTGACACAAACAAGCTTGTCTTGATGTTCAACGTTGGCGAAGTCGGGACTTATTAGGCCTTTGAAATCTTCATTTTCTTTGCACTTTGTATGAATTAGCCTAGTGGCTTATTAATTAGGTGGTACCAAATATGAATTATATTAATTATTTGCACTTTGTATCACAAAAAATAGCTTTAGTCCAGTGGCTTTGCAATGTTGCGTCTTGCCTAGGTTACCCAGCCACCCAAGTTTGATTCACGTTGGGTGCAAAAATTCCATTTATTTTTATCCTCCAATCAGGTGACACGTGTCACCACCTGATTGGGGGATGAAAATAAATTTATTAAATTAAATATAAATAATTAAATTCCTCCAATAAGGTGTTGACACGTGTCACCACCTAATTAATTTATTTTATTAGATTAAAATTAGGACTAAATTGAAAGAATGTGTAAATAGTAAGGACGAAATGTGTAATTATACCTTTAATTTTTTAACTGCCCTGTCACCTTCCGTTAGCCTCTTAACGGCAGGTGGCCAAATTGATCTCATTTTAATAGTTTGGGTAGTCAAATGACGCGTTTTTTTAAAGGTGGTCATTTTAAAACTTTACCTAAAGATTGGTGGTCAACGAGATAGTTTACCCTAAATTTAAATGAACATAAACGAACGAACATAAATGAACATAAACAAACGGATTACCGAACGTTCACGAACATAAATGAACGAACAAGCCCTTTGTTATGTTCGTTCATTTAATTAAACGAACAAAAAATCGTGTTCATGTTCGTTCGTTTAATAAATAAACGAACATAAACGAACTTTATGTCGAACGGTTCACGAACGGTTCGTTGAACGTTCGGTTCATTTATAACCCTAATATTTTTTGTCGAAACTACTCTTTCGTAGTCATTTTTTCGATTCTAAGGTCTTAGAGTCTTTAAAATATCTTATCACGAAATTATGGTAACTGATTTTATTAACTGACAGTCAGAATTATATCATCAAATCATCAATGCTAGAAGAGACGAATCGTCCAAAACACCGTCATCTCATCTTTACCATAAAGGTTTTCATTAGGGTTTAAAAGTTTTGCACAACTTTGAAATCATTTTTCTTGCAAAGATTGCTTTGCTTGCTTTCATTACATGCATTAAAACCACTGTCGTCACTCATCGGGGTGTTTGAAATTCTTACGAGTATGGAGTATACATGAAGAACAAGGGCATTAACTTTTTATTGGGGGTTAAAGTTGCTGCATACTCTATATAATAGGGAATCATATCAACATAGGGACCCCCATTCCCTATTCAAACCACTTTCTCACTTGGAAATCATATACTCGTGTATTCGTAATCGTATATTATTAATATTATACGCTCACATACCCACACCATACTCTAAAAAAGCTTGCACGTTTGCACCCAACACGGCAACACGCAACGCAAACCCTACGTGCACTCTTGCATTATTCTTCTCTCCAATCTCCATTGCATCAACTGGTTCTTTCTTTAACCGATTAATCGGATCGGACTTTGCACGAGTCTCAATATATGAGTGGTCCTTCCAATCTAGGATTTTCCCTTCACAATCTTAAAATTCGAACTCCAACACTCATCCCACTAGATTAACTTATTGTTGATTAGATATTATTTACTTTGAATTTCTCATCGGACCACTATGCTTGAGTAGTTTTTTTTTTGAACGAAAATGCTAGAGTAGTATTATACTATATATTTTTGGTCTGACATCTTCGGTAAGCATATTGGAGTATGATTCAGACATGTAATAACTTTCGGATCTGTTGGTTAATGGCTTCTTCTTTTTTAATTAGATGTCAATTTTATAGTATATTTTTAGAATTTACGTCTCTTCTTTTTAAAAAATGTCTTTTTTTTTTAATTTAAATTCGAGAATTCTCTACTTAAGAGAACAATATACCTTATCATTGCACTCAATGCTTGGTGGTGGCTTCTGGCTTTCTTTGTTTTCCCGATTCTTCTTCTTATTTATAGAGAATATTAAGAAAATGCAGTAATTCTAATAAATAAAAAAGCCAGATAAGCACGTTTCTCTCTTTCTATCGCACTTATAAATGCTGGAGTCCCTCCACATCTTGAGGGCACAAGAGAAAAGCATTGGCATGCATATACTTAAGCGGGCGAGCAGCTCTTGTTGGAGAAGCAGGTCACGTGCAAAGAGTGCCTTATTTTCCCTTGTTGCACGTGTTCTCCTTCTCCACCACGGATTCCTCGCCCTTCTTCCGCTCTTTTCCCCGCTGCCTCATCGCTTCCAAGCTCCACTACAAGAGTGTATATTTTGTAAGTAAAAATGTTACTCTTATTATATTGAGATATTATCATTACTATTATAGTTAGTAACAGGGGTAAAGCGAAGATCGAATATAGGGAGGGACGAGAATATCGAATTTTAAAGAATAAATATTATTAAACTAAAAAATTGAGGGACACGAACCTATCCTTCTTTATTTCAGCCCTTGATTATTAATGGTTTTCTTTTAATTTTCTAATACAAACCCTCTGCTTAGATTAGATTAGTGTTTGAATGCGAAAAGGGTCATTAACGCTGAATAAATATATACAAAAGAAGGAGAAATTGTTTTACCAATAACATGTGATATTACCAACGGGTTGGTTCAATAGTTAACAACTTAATTTAGCTTAAACAGATCTTAAGTTCGAGGCATTGTGTATGCAAAAAATCTTTACTAAGATCCCGTTGAGAGACTCACCTAACAAAACTAAGTGTGCAATGCAAGATCAGTCCGGATTAATCAGGCGAAAATCCTGGAAAAATAGGGCAACCAAAAAAATAACATGTGTTGTTTTGATTACTTAAAATATTTTAACTTTTTGAATACATTCTTAATTATTTGTAAACTTGAAGGATGATGGGCCCCTTTTAGGAATTAAACTCCGCCCAATGTTTATATCAGGCTTAGTTGAGTTTGAACCAATAGCTTTATAAGGGCCGAGCTTGATCATGTGCCAAAAGTTTCGGTTCACTCGGTCGGGTCAAGTCGGTTTTATCCTCAAAATCCTGGAAAACCCTTTCCCTCTTAACCAAGAGAAGTCGAGGTTTTGTTTCTTCTTTTTGCCGCGCCGCAGCTGCCAACTCTACACAAGCTCAGGTTAGCCATGGCAGACAAGAAGCGCAAAGAGAGAGTTGGAGGTGGTGAATCCAAAAGCAACAAAAAGTTTCAAAAGCATTCTAAGTTAACGAAGAAGAACAAGGATAAAACCGATTCGAGAAGGAAGGGGAAAGGTCCACGCTTGCCTTCTGCACTGCGAACGGATCTTGATCGCCTGAACCCTAAAATCTCTTCCGACAGTGACGACGGAATCGATTCCGATATCGGAAACGATGTTTATGAGTACGAAGAAGAAGTGCCACAAGAAGAGTCCCGGAAGAACCGCCGGTTCGATCCTGTCGAGAACTATGAATACGAGATCCCTGAGGATTTTGAGGTTCGCTCGTTTTATTGAATTTTATTTCAATTATTGTTTCGCGGTAATGTTATTTTGGTTGAACTCCGGATAACCGCTTCGTAGAAGCTAGCTATTAGGAGTGGAACAGCCTAAGTCCGTTTACATCCTTCTAGGAAACTCCGTACTTTCTAAAGTGAAATCCGATTCATATACTTCACAATTAGGCACATATAATCAACCATGTTCTGCAGTGTCGGCTCTTACTTTGCGCTCACAGTCACCTGCTGCTGAACCTTTGATTGTAGGATATCTTATTAGCTTGCAGAAAAACCTCTTGTTCCTTAAATTTATTTATATTATGTTTATCAGTATTTTCTTCTTCTCGTGTAGGATGAAAATGTGTCATCAGATGATGATGACAATGATGACGGGGAAAGGCATTTGAGGATGTTGCAAGGGATCACTGGGATGTCAACTGATGCCTTTGGAGGTAAGAGTTTGTTGAATTTACATTGTTGGATAAGTAAGGAGTTTACTGATCAACCAACTTCAATGACCTTTGTTAGTTTATAAAGTTTGTAGTACTCTAATTGACAGATTTTAAATCTCAATCATGTTTTTCATTTAATTGTACTATCTTTTCCTGTCGATTTAAAGTTTTTTACCAATTTGTTTTTTTAGAGAGATTGTAATGATTCATGTCCTCAAAACATGGTTGATATGATTTTTTTTCTTTTTTTTGGGTGGTTGCAGACAACAAGAAGAAGCATAGCATGGTTGTATCTGAGGCACATCCCGAGTCCGAATACAACCCTACTCGTGATGTTCTTCAGGGTGATGGACGCATTACTGTTCAAGATCTTTTGGATCCTATTCAAGGAAAACCAGGATATAGCAAACTTAGAAAAAGAATGCAACATGTGGATAGAAAGTCTGCATCTGTTCAAGCTCCTCTTCCTAAGTCAGATAGAGAGAAATTGGAGAGGATGGCAGTGTATGAACATTCAAAGAAAGATATTACTAAGTGGGAACATTTGGTCAAAAGGAATAGAGAAGCTCCTACTGTTTTTTTCGGTGATGATGTAAACTTGGGGTTTTCAACTATAGGGGCAATAGCTTCTGAATTTGAGCCTAGAACCGAGTTTGAGAAGAAAATTGCTTCTTTGGTTTATGATGACAAAGTTATGGAAGCTCACAAAGCAGATGGTTCCAAACTTCTGGAATTAAATAAGGTATGGGAATTTTAGAACTTCGTTGTTCACTAAGTCTGGCATTTGGTTGCTTTTAGAGGTTTGCAAAAGGCCTGCTTCTCCCTGATTACCTTTTTCCAAACATTTGTGATGGATTTCATCTTGATATTTTAATTAGAAGAAATAGACCATTCTTAAACATTGCCCATCTTAATCCAGGTATGGTACACTGGTACAATCATGATTAGAGTTTTGGAGATTCTGGGCTACACAAGTGCTTTTACCCATCTTTTATCTAACATAAAGATCATGGGTGTATGATGGCTGATTGCAGATAGTATCTTTCTCTGGATTTTGGACTCAATTTTTATTTTTCCCCTTACAGTTCACTTGATAGAGTTTTCGGAAATATTTGTCCTCATATCATGGTTTTCTAATAGAGAGCTTAAAAGTCTGGCCAATTTGATTCTGACAAGTGTGGAATAGAATTTGAATAACTTTTTTGAAATCAACTGAGATCATAATGTTCTATGTGAACTAAAATGGATTTTCCATATTAGGAGCAGACATAGGTTGAATATTGATTTTGAATATTTAGATTTTATAGTTTATCATTCTTTTGAACTTTTTTCCATATAAAAACAGATGTGCCTTCAAACTTTTTATGCTTATGCAATGACATGTGGATGGCTGTACTTCTGGGCATTTGGATGGACTCGGATCGGCACATGGTCTTTGTTCTGTTGCATTGAATATTCTGTGATTGTTTGTCTGTCACTGCATAAAATCTAATTGTTAAGATCCTGAATATTTTTCTTGCTTGTTTGGTTCACTTGGTAGATATCTGAAGAAGATTACATGAAGCACCGGGATCATGTTGCCAAAATGCGCAGCCTTCTTTTCCGTCATGAAATGAAGCAGAAACGCATCAAAAAGATCAAGTCCAAAACCTATCATCGTTTAAAAAATAAGGATAAGCTGAAAGTAACATCTGCAGAAATGCTGATGGATCCAGAGGCAGCCAAAGAACAGGCTAGGAAGCAAGAGTTCAAACGGGCTGAGGTGATCAATCATTTTCCTTTGTTTTAATAAATATTCTGTTCTCAAACAATGTTCTTTCATATGTGCTTTACCAAACAATAAATAAGAAATGTTGAATCTTGATTTTTCTCCCTATTACTCTATTATGCAGGAGCGAATGACTTTGAAGCACAAAAATAAGTCGAAGTGGGCAAAGCGTATTTTAGAGCGTGGTTTGAATGCTCAGGATGAAGGTACTCGAGCAGCTATGGCTGAACAGCTTCACCATCATGCTCTTCTGACTAGAAAAATTAACACTGTTAACGACAGTAGTAGTAACAGTGATAGCAGTAGTGACGAGGATGACGAGGGTTCAAACGATGATAGGGCATCTGAGTTGCTAGAAAAAGCAAAAGAGAAAACACTGAAAGTATTAGAAGACGATGAAGAATTGCCCAATTCTGGAGTTCTTTCTTTACCTTTCATGGTATTTGTTGCTGTATTTTTCGTTTGGTCTGTCAATGGCACCTGAGTTGTATTTGTTTATTTTATCCTGACATTTTCTGCCTCGTTTGTTATATGTTAGGTTCGTGGAATGAAGAAAAGAAAGGAAGAAGCAATTGAAGAAGCTAAGCTTGCCCTTCAGGAGTATGAGCAATTGGAGGGTACAAATGGTGCAGTAAATTCAAAACCAGCCACTGCAAGCGGTAGAAGGGTCTTTGGTAGGGCTAATAATGAAGTTCCAAATTCTAACAAGAAGACCAAAACTGATAAGATGAAAGTGGATAATTATTATGGTAACAGTGACAGTGAAGATGATTTGGAAGCCAAAGATAATATTAACGTTGAGGGTGGCAGAAGAAATGATGTTGAGAATGATGTTGGCCCTAATTATGATAGTAAAGAAGCAACCGATGTTTCTATGTTCAAGGTAATAGTGCTTCTGATTCTCTTGCACCCTTCTCTTTTTCCATTCTTTTAGCCTGCAAGGGTAATAGAATATTGTACTGTTTTGGATCACAGAATTTTGTTGATGTTGATGGTGATCCGGGTTCAAAAACAACATATGAAGTTGCTATTTTTGCCTCTGACTCATGGAGAAAGGTTATTATCCTTTGCTATCACTTTGAATATTCTTTAATCCAGAGTAAGCTGGTTTTCCATGCTAACTGGTCTGTGTGCAATCTCAGATGAAAAGTGGGAATGGAGTAACAAATGTCAAAAAGTCGCGAGAAGTCAAGGAACCTATTGTGCATAATCAAGACATGGAGGTTTGATCTCTGATACTTTTTATTTTGCTCTATTTTTGTGTGTGTTTTGGCAGCTCCTTATTGTTCTGTTCCTTTTCTTGGAAATTCTGAAGAAGGGAGAAGAGGAAAGTGATTCAGATAGTGGACAGCAAATGGTGGATGGTATTTTGTCCTCGGGCCCCAAGGAATCATATGAACTCCCTTCTCAAGCAGAGCTCATTCAACTTGCTTTTGCTGGGGATGATGTAGTAGAAGAATTTGAAAAGGATAAACAGGAGATCTTGAATGAGGAAAACCCTGAACCAGATAAACCTGTGTTGCTCCCTGGTTGGGGCCAATGGACCGATGTACAGCAAAAAAAGGGTTTGCCCTCATGGATGCTTAAAGAACATGAAGATGCTAAGCGGAAGAGAGAAGAAACTCTTAAGAGAAGGAAGGATGCACATCTTAAACACGTCATTATCTCCGAAAAGGTGGATAAAAAGGTAAGTAGTCTAGCTTTGCTATTAAAATTTTCAACTCAAGTACATATTTGGTTGTGTCAAATGAGCCACTTCTTTATCTACTTGTGGAGTTATTAACATTCGTCACAAGATCTGCAAATTTTGGTGGTAAGATGGTCAAGTTTCTGTAATTTTATTTGGCAGGCTGAGAAATTGCAAACGAAAACTTTGCCCTACCCTTTCACATCCAAGGAACTTTTTGAACAAAGTATGCGCATGCCGATTGGATCTGAATCAAACCCAGAGACTGCAGTCAGAAGTCTTAATCGGCCAGAAGTAAGTTCATTTTTTCCCCAAAACCATGATCCTTGGAACTTAATATATTTCTTTGGAGTGCCGGGATGCTTGTGTAGTTATTTTATGCGGGGGGACATAGTAGAGAGTCGTAAAAATGGCGTCGACTTGGGAAGCTAATTCCGATATTCCTCTTTTCCCCCTTCAAAACTCCCCGCCTCTCATACACATTCATTGCATGCATTATAATTATATCTACTCACCTTCCTTGTTTTTTCATACACAGGTGGTGAAGAAACCGGGGGTAATTATAAAACCGATCAAGTTTGAGGAGCTGCATCGTCATGAAAACTCCGAGAATAACAATAGGAGAGGGCAAAAACAGAAGAAAAATACAAGTAAAGGTGCTACTGGCAAGAACAAGAAACAATAAAAGACGCGGCAACTAAATCTCAGAAATTTCCTTTTTAAGTGCCATTTTCCCCTAATAGTATTTTATATGTAAAATTCATCTGGTCCAGAAACTTTGAATTAGTAAGGGCAAAGAATGAAGAGCCATGTTATTTGCAATCGACGTTGCTTAGGCCATAAGCGTGTAAAGCTAGATCAAGTGGTTTAAGATGCGCGGGAGGATGATAATTTATTAATTTGAGAGTTTTCGTGTACTCTGTAGAAAATTTTGTATTAATTGTTTCCTAATCTGCACCAATCATATTTATTTTGTATTCATCTGACGACTGCCTGCTGTTTTTAGAAGCAAACAAAGAAAATTGTGCAGCTGTTCTTCGAATACTCCACCTGTTTCAAACTATTACAGGACAGTCTGTTAATTTTCAGAAATCCTTCGTTTTCCCCCCAAATGTAAGCAGTAATTTTAAAGTTTATCTGTTTTATATTCTGGGATTCAAATCCATAGAGGAAGATGTTAGATATCTAGGCTTTTTGTCTTTCTGGGGGCGAAATAAGAAAGAAACTCTGGTTTTCATCAAGGAGCATGTTCAGAATAGACTGAAAGATTGGAGAACCAAATTTCTAAATTTGTCAGGAAAGGAAGTTCTTATTAAGGTTGTGGCTCAGGCAATTCCAACATATGTCATGCAATGTTTTTTCCTCTCAGTCACCTTTTGTGGTGAGCTCAATTCGATGGTGACAAACTTCTGGTGGAATAACTGCACCGACAAGGATAGAAATATTCATTGGATGAGCTGAAAGGACCTTTGCCGACCAAAGGACCAAGGAGGAATGAGATTTCGGAACTTGAGATCCTTCAATAAGCTCTCACTACAAAAGTTGCTTGGAAAGTGATAAAAAAAGTTGAAATCTTTTCTAGCTCAGACTTTACGGGAAATTTATTATCCTAACGAGAATATCTTCGAGACTCCCAAGTGCTCTAACCCCTCATGGGCATGGGCTGGAATTAAGGAGGGCGTTAAGATTATAAAAGAAGGAGCCCTCTGGAGAGTTGAAAATGGCAAGTTTATCTCAAAATGGAAGGACAACTGAGTTTCAAAACTGCCTAAGTTTCGAGTATTCACTTCCACGTCTTCGGGTTTTCCCTACCCAACTGTTAGCAGTCTCATGAATCCAGATTGTCGATCGTGGAATGAATCTATGATTAAGGATTTGTTTGGTTCAGTCGAGGCTGAGGCAATTCGTTTCATACCTATCAAAGGGCCTTAGGTTAAAGATGCTTTCATTTGGTCTGGAACGAGTAATGAGGAATATTCAGCCAGATCAGGATACAGGTTTATTGAGGCCTCCTATGAGGATCGCTACAATCCCTCACCTAGCGAGGACTCGAGTGCAAGTAAGAAATTCTGAAAATCCATCTGGAGCCTAGGGGTCCCTACCAAAGTTCAATCTTTTATATGGAAGTTATGCCATAATATTGTTCCAACAAAAGGTATTGTGGCTTCTCGCTTTCATGAAAATTTTAAGGACTCTGACTGTTGCCCTTGGTGTGGGAAAAAAAGAGAATCGATCAAGCATCTCCTGTTTTTTTGCCTTTTCGCACAGACAACTTGAAAGGCTTTTGACTTTAGCTATTCTCCATTCTTCATTGGTTTTCATGGTTTTCCATAATGGTGGTGCAAAATCAACGAGTTTCGTCAACTTGAGAACTATAGTGATTGTTGCGCTCAAATCGCTTCCCTTATATGGTCCCTTTGGAAGGCACGAAATGACTTAATTTTTTAGAGTAAGAAGGATTCTTCCTAGAAGGTTTGGTTACGGGCAGAACGAGCCTTCACAAAATATCAACAAAATTCTTCCATTTGCAGTCTCCAGTAAAGCCTCTTCCCTACTTGGAGCCGAGCCATTGGACTCCACCCCCTCTGAGTTCAATTAAGATCAATTGTGACGGTGCTTTCGATAAGCATTCAGGGATTGTTTTAGCTGCGGTTATTGCACGGGGTAGCTCTGAGTCGCTCATCCAAAGAATATCTAACTCTTTCATTGCTCCATCCGCCGTAGTGGCGGAAGCGCCTGACAATCAGATTAGGCATTTCTCTGGAAGAGGATATTAGGCTTTTATCTAATTCTTTCAATTCATGTATTTTCTCTTTTGTTCCTCGCTCTTGTAACCAGGCTGTCGACCGGTTAGTTTAGTATATCAAAAAATTTAATGGCCAAATGTTGTGGGGTCCTGATTTCTTCCCGTCTTATATTTTGACTTTGTAATTTTTTTGTGAAATGAAGTTATTCTTTCGAACAAAAAATAAGAAAGGCCCAAGCAGTTTTAATTTTTTTTTTAAACTATTCTTATTAGAGAATGAGATGAGAAATTTTGCTCGTAACGAGCTTAGAATTCACAACTTAAGAGAAAGTAAGGTTTTAATTGAGAGATTTTAGCTAAAGATTGTTGATCCAAGCAGTTTCAACTTTTAATGTTACATGTTTATATATTCATATGGCTTTATCCATCATTTAGCACTCGAATTATATCCACGTTTTTTTTTTCGATTAATAGGGAAAAAGCGTCTAACACATGCCTCGTTAAAAAACCTCCCTAAACCTAACGGAGGAAAAAGAGTGCATGTGTCAGAGCTACAAGGAAAACGAACCGAAAGCAAGCAACAAAGACAACAAGAACTCCAACCATTAGCCTATGCCTACCGATTGAACATTAACAACACTGTACCTATCCGAGTCAAGTAAGTTCAATATATCCGCAGGGGGCACCTCCCACGTCCTCGTGCACCATCCGGCATCTCGAATCTCCTTCGCCAACCAATCCGCCACACAATTCGACTCCCGATTGACACACTCAAAAGAGACCTCCCAATCACGTTGAACCATATCCACAATAGCAACAACAAGGGCATTATCCGTACGTATCGTGGAGTTATGCAAGACAAGACTAATCGCCTCGCGACAATCCGATTCAATAATAACTTTCCGAAACCCAGCGCTCCATCCACGAAGCAATATATCCACGTTTTTTATTGATCTAATTTGATTTCTCTTATATAATTATTCAACTTTTAATGTTACATGTTTATATATTCATATGGCTTTATCCATAATTTAGCACTCGAATTATATCCACGTTTTTATTGATCTAATTTGATTTTTTTATATAATTATTGGTAATTAAGTTATTAATTGATTAATTTAGATTAAATATCACTAAAGTTCATTATAAAATAATATTTTTACTTCAATTAGTTCTATTTGTAATTTTTACTTTAAATAGTTCTATTTGTAATATTAATATTTTTTTTATTAAGTCGAGAGATAATTATATTTTCAATATAGTAAAATTAGTTATTCCGTCAATTTTCTTCTCTGTTTTTAAAATAATGTCTTGGTCTAATTGTTAATATTAATCTGTTTTGATATTTAAATTATCTTTTCGTCTTAAAAAGTTAACGTGTAATGTTCTTATCTGAGCTAATTATAGTTTAAGTATTAAATTAGATTATGGCCCTATTTCGCAATTAGCGAATTACATTAGCCGATAGCTGATTAGCGGATTGTATTAGATGATTGTATAAGAGTGTTTGGTAAAATTAACTGATAGTTGTTAAATTATTTGAACAAATAAAATGACATATAAGGGCATAGTTATATTCAATATTTGTTTAAATAATTTATTAGTTATCAATATTTTGTATCTAATTAATATTAATTAGATCTATAAAATTATTTTTAATATAACTTTTCTAAACATATTCGAATGATTTGTATATTAATTTATTATTTATATAATTATTTTAATATAATTTAATTAATTAATAAATTTAAATACACATATTTATATGTGATAATAAAAAGAAAAAAATAAATATGATTAGCTTATAAATACGGTGAGAAAATATTTAATTGATGTTATTTTGAAATTTTTGTTAATTGGTAAATGTAAAAAATTCTTTACAACTCTAATATCAAACCTCTAATCTCAAAAAGCTCATATTATAAGCTTTTTCAAACTTAGCAATTTCACCTCAATCCGCTCTTTCAATCCGATGTTCACCAAACAACAATATTAACGAATTTTACTGGTCAAACCTTTAATTATGTCTCAAAACTCTATTTTTTTGCTAAAGAGGGCCTATATATATATAGACAGCTACCAAAATTTACTTTGCAGATGGTGGAAACTGAGAACAACAGCCTTGTATATTTCCACTAGACAAAAATAAAAAAATACTCAAGACTCTTTATGTACATGTAAAAGGGAAAATTGGCAGGAAATAACAGAACAGACACCAACCTGAAAACAAACAAAAAGAAAAACATATTTACATTTAGAGCTCCTCAAAACCTTCCTCATCGCCATCTTCCTCCACCCTTTGAAGCTCTCTCCTCCAAGCTTCCATCTTCGCAAAAACGCAAATACATCATCAGTTACGCCACTTAAACTCACACCGCTGGTGCAATTAACGAATAAGATGATGATTATGTACAACACAAAAGCAACCAACAAAAGGAAATGTGCGATAAAGAGTTCGTTCTAATCTATTCTGTGATAATTTTTATGATTATTAGGTTACGATAACGGCCCCTTCATCTGTATGTATGTTAATGCACTCCCATGCTTCACAATTTGAACCGGAAACAAAGCAATTGTACCTGATCATCCGAACACCTCAATTGCTCTGCAACAAATAGTATGTTCTCAGAATCTCCCGGTTTCACTACCTTGCCTAAACGTTTAGCTACTTCATCGTAGCTAATCATTTCCACCTTGAAACCGTTGCTCATGAAAAGATTGTTCATCCATTCCTGTGTACTGGACTGCAACAACACAAATACCACACAACAAGGGAATGTGTTTACTAAAGAAAAGCAATGCAAGTAAAGAGCAGATACAAGCTATGAAAAGCACAACAGACCTTGTTGCCGAATTCGGTCTCCGCCAACCACGCAGGCAACTCTCCCAAGAAGAGGCAACCCTTCATGGCCATTCCACTGACTGTTAATAAAATCTCTTCAAAACTTGCCAAAGTCATCACAGGTAGTCCCTACAAAATCGAAAATGAAAGAAAAATAATTTTTTTTTCAGGCAAAGTTAATCCTTAGAAGTTTCAGCTGACAAGCATTGCAGAAACCAAATTCACCTGTATAGCCCATATGCTCGGGCGATTACCATTAAAGCCTTTCGTAACCAAAGTTTCTTGAATATTAGGCAACTCCAATGGAACATGAAGAAGCAAACATCTTCTCGGGATCTTAGCACCGATACCTAATTTCGTTCAAGAACACTCTCAGACCATGAACTACTTATCCAACACAAAAACCAACCATATATATAATAAGGATTAATATCCTATACACTGGTGGTGGAAACTGAAAGTTTTCACAAGCGCCTTAATTTTTTTAGGGTATAGAGAGTTAGTTCAGGGTGCAGGGTTTAGGGGTCTAGATGTATGGGTTTAGAATGTAGGGACAATTGTTTCAATTTAAATTTTAGGAATATAATTTAGGGTTTATAGGTTAGGGTTTAGTTTTTAGGGTGATATGATGGAGATTTAAGTTTTAACCAATAAACCCTAAATTGTAACGCTAAACCTTAATTTAAAACAACTATCTCTAAATTCTATCCCCTACACCTAAACCCCTATAGCCTAAAACTAAGGCGTTTGGCTGTGTATATAATATTTATCCATATAATAAAAACATAATAAACTATACAGAATTAAGTTCAAGAGTTAGGCACCATTCAGCTTTTCAGCAGCCTTTTGGAATACCCTTTTAGGGGATATATCGAATATGATGGTTGAACTTGGCCAGTTAAGCCTGTACGGCCGAGTATCCATTCCATCCGACAAAAGAACAACCTGCAATTTTCACTGTGAAAAGTTAAATTTCTACTGCAAAGAGTTCGATTCAAACTTGAGCTTAGTGAAAATCACCTGTTTAAGCCCATCCATGTGGTTTACAGTACGAAGCAGCTTATCATCTACGAATTTGGTCGCAATGCAATAGTGTTTCGATTTGTTTTCCAAATCCATCCGAGTTTGTGGCAAAACAAAGCACCCGGCATATGGGTCAACAAAAAGAGGGTCTGCATGTACAATACATATATTATTGTTAAGCTTAGTTGAAAAGAGGGGAATATATAGAGAATTGGGGGAGGGGATTTTTGCTTGCCTGGCCGGCGGGTCTCCTGAAAACGGAGAGAAGCTGAATTGATGGCGGACTGGAGCAATGGGTCGTTTTCGTCGCTGAGTTGAGCTCTGATTGAGCATGCATTTCTCTGCTTCTTCTTCCTCTGGGTGTTGGAGAGGAACAGTGCCGCGATTGAAGTCGACGGCGGTGACGCCGTCGCAAATCGGAGTAATTCCATATTGTATTTCGCGCTTTTGGATGGATGAGATTCGTTCACTTTATCGATTTGGAGTTTGAACGGCGGAATTTTGATAAATTTTTAATCATATTTGGTGGTAAGCGTATCGTAAGGAGCGTAAAACAGGGGCAGTTGAAGAACATCTCTTTAGTCTTTACACACTAACATATTATTTTAGGGTAAATTACACCAATTGGTCATCTGACTGTTATTATGATTTTAATTAGGACACTAGAGTTTAAAACATTATAATCGGATCACTTAAATTTAAAAAAAAATACAAAATAATCTATTTTCGTCAAATAATTAATTAAGGAGAGATAACTTGTCATTTTAAAAAAAATAGTAAAGTAAAAAAAATCATTAACATTTTATTTATTTTTTTTTAAATTTTTCTCTCTACTTTATCTTATTCTTCATCAAAATTTAAAATTTATAAAGCCGCACAAAATCTAGCAACAAAAAATCACACAAATTATTGATAGTCGACCATCGATTATTTAAAAATAAAGAATTAAAATAACATAAATTTTAATTTTTTTATTGTTCCAAATAGGTGTTATGAAAATGAATTACAAGTAATTCATATTATGATTTTAAATTCATCTCAATGTCTTTTCTTGTCTGCTTCAGTAGGTGCACGAGACGATTCGATACTAACAATGTACCACTAATAATAGTGACTTATTTATATCATCAACTTTTAAATTGGTCTAAATTTGTTACTAAATTTTATTTTATGACTCGATTATATACTGAGTTGTTAATTCCTTAACGGTGCGATGACTTTAATGTTATACCAAAATGACGTCGTTTTGTTGCCGCTATTTGATACTAAAGTGTCCAAATTGCATCATTTTGTTGGAGAAAAATATGAAAAATTATGCACTTAATTAGATTTAAACCTGGAACCTTTAGAATTAAAGGCAACCTCCTAAGCATTGAGCCAACTTAATATACATTAATATAGATAACTAATAAATAAAAAATTTATATTATCAATATTATTAAATATATAAATAAATAATATATTATTATATAAATTAAAGAGCTAATTTTCAAAAAAAAAAACCAAAATTTTCTAAATTTTAAAAAAATCTCAAAATCCACCAAAACATTAAAATCCAACCTATAAACTCTAAAACTCTAAATTATAAATTTCAAACCCTAAACTTATTGGTAGTTACAACTTACAATATATGTATTTGAGGTTGAAGCTTTAGGATTTTGTTGAATTTTGAGTTTTTTTTTAATTTTGAAAATTTTATTTTTTTTAAATCGTTTTTTAGTTTTTATAATAATATATTATTTGTTTATATATTTTAATATTATTTGTTTATAAATAAAATTTCAAGGTTTAAACTTTATAGTTTAGAGTTTAGTGTTTAAGATTTTATCAGATTTTGGATTTTTTAGAAATTTCGAGATTTTAAAAATTATTTTTTTTAGTTTTTATTATAATATTTATCTATTTATATATTTTTATTTCATTTATTATTTATTTATTAACATATATACTAATATTTTTTAATATATTTATAGTAACAATAATATATTTATATTATTTATATAGAATAATATTATTTATATGATAAACTGCAGTTTAAAATATATATTATTTGTGATGTAAATAAAATAAATATGTTAAGTTGATTTGGTGGTTAGGTAGTTTCCTTTGATTTGAATGATTTTAGGTTCAAGTCTTATTGAGTGCAATTTTTTTATATTTTTCTCCAGTAAAACGACATCATTTTGGGTAATTTAGTATCAAAATAGTAGCACCAATACGACACCATTTTGGTCTAGCATCCAAGCCATCACGCCGTTAAGGAGTTAACGGTAACGGCACGGTGGTATAAACGAGTCAAATAATAAAATTTGGTGGTAAATTTGGACCGATTAAAAGGTTTGTAGTATAAACGAGTCACCCCTAATAGTTCAGTGGTACCTGGCATTGCACACCTAGTTTTGATTAATGAGTCTCACAATAAAATTTTTTTTGCATACACAGTCTCAAACTCGAAATCTCTTTAAGCAATATCAATTATCAAGTTACTTACCACTAAGACAAACCCTCATTAGTTGAAAAAGTTATATTTTAATCAATTGCGTTAACAAATTATAATAATAGCCACTAATCTATCCTAAATCAAATAAAATATTCATTAAAAATTTTAAAAATCACATAATGAGCATTAAACTTTTATTTTTGTTAAAAAAATTTACTAATACAGTCCAATTTCTACGACACTAGTTGTATGGAACTTTTATTTTGATTACTTCAGGTAGAGAAGGCTTTTGATCAATCAATTGATTTGAAAAACAAAAGATTTGAGATGATCAAAATTCGAAAGAAATACAGCTCAATGGAAACGATCCAAGCTTTAATTCATTTCATTCTTGAATGCAGATCTTCTCATTTTAGTATTCTCAGACTATCACCCGCCTTATTTTACCCAAAATTCCATTTTTGAAGCGTAGACTAAGATTTTCGTTGCAGTTCACTCGAAAAACACTAGCAAGCGAAAAATTGAGGGCGCTGGAAAGTAGAAATAGGTAGTTTGAAGATCAATTAGGAGCTTACTAATTAACTCATTAAAGAAAAATGTATGTTTTCAATAGCAAAATTTGCTATCAGCAACCAAAATTCCTTTGAGAATAAGAGTAAAGTTTTAAAGAACATGAAAATGACACCTGAAATAGATAAAAAGAGGTCCCTAAGCAAGGTAACTAGAGAAAACACTAGACCAATTTCTTCATTCTTCCTCCTCCCCTTCGTTCTCGGCAATATTGAAGTAGCGGAGCTCATAAACGGAACGGTCCTTGTTGGAGGCAATCACCCGAAGCCAATCACGAACATTGTGCTTCTTCAAGTACTTCTTAGTCAAGTACTTAAGATACCTAGAAACCAAACAGAAATTCCAAGGATCAGTCAACTAAAACTCAAAAACTGGTTCTTTTCTTTCTAACAAAAATCCCACAAAAAGTCTCAGACATCCAAGGAAGGAAGGAAGCAGCAGAAGCTCTCAAGCCCGGCGAAGGCGAAAGCTCTCAGGCGGCCACTGCGAATGTTTTGAGAAACAAGCCTTAAGGATTGTCATCATTGACCTTAACATAAAGCCTATTCTATCCATAATAACAAGCAGCTAAATTTATCTAAAATCTTCACATTATAAACAAAGCCCTGCCTTATAGCAAACGGAAACCCATTCAGAGTAAGCATGGTATTAAATTACAACCGCAACACAATGGTAACATTGTAATAGTTTTGGAGGTTGCCGCAACACCGCAAACCGCATTTAGAGTTATAGTTATTTTTTAGAGAAAAACCACTCCACACAAGGGCCGTGTTGCAACCGCATCCGCAATTTAATACTATGGTACTAAGGTTCAATTCAAACTTATATGCAAAAATGCAAGAAAAAAGGGAAATTGAACGGCAATAGCATCAAGGTCTCAGACATCCAAGGAAGGATTAAAGCAGCAGAAGCTCTCAAGCCCGGCGAAGGCGAAAGCTCTTAGGCGGCCACTGCGAATGTATTGAGAAACAAGCCTTAAAAATTGTCATCATCGACCTTAACCTTGAACCTAGAAGAGTTCAACCATCTTTGCCTAAAGATTCAAATTTCAAAGCCATTTTCAAGATCTAAAATTCAGAGATGCGGCACACGTGTTTTATCCACATTACAACTAAAAGATTAAAAGATAAACGGGGAAAGTACCGCTTGGAAAAGTTGGAGTCCGACACGACGGCGATTCTGTTCTTTTCGCGAGTAATAGTGACGGAATCACCGAGTGCACCGGCTTTGCCACCGACCTTGATCCGTTCCTGGAGGAACTTCTCGAGTGAGGCAATGTCCATGATCTTATCTTCAACCGGCTTAGAACAGTCGATGGTGAACGTTGCTCCCTTCTTCTTCCCCTTTGGTCCGGCTGCTGCTCCACGACTCATCTTTGCACCAACTCACTGCGTTTCGAACGAGTCAAATCAATTAAAAAATAGAGGGTGAGAAACAATAAATATGGAGCTAGGTTTAGAGAGAGCACCTTAGCTGCCGCTGCGTATTCTGAAGACAATCAACGGCGGCGAAGTTACAGATGGTAGTAGCAGAGTGTATATATGGAATTTTGAGTCTAGGGTATTTCAGGATTCCTCTTCGGTTTCTAAGTTTTGGGCTGAAGCAGAGGAATCGTTTGTTGCTTTGATCCAACCCAAATTTAGTACAGCCCAATTAAGTATTGGAAAGATCAAACTCAACCCAGAAAGATAAGAGAATGTTTCTTGTTTATATTTCTTAAATATATAATGGGTAATTATTCAATACATTGAGGGTGAAAATTAAAAGTTTTCATGAGCGTTTAGTTTTAAGTATTTATTTTAGGCGTGGGTTTAGGTTTTGAGGTTTAGAATTTAGAGATAGTTGTTAGAATTCATTGTTAGTGTTAGAATTTAGGGTCTATAAGTTAAAACTTAAACCCTAACCTTTAAACCTTAAATTCTAATCATTGTCCTTAAATTATAAACCCCTAAATCTTACACCTTAAAGTAAATTTTTAAACTAAATAATTAAGACATTTATAATTTTTTTTAATGTTTATTACTAATATATTGAATATAAATCATTTATAATTACTGTGATGATTAAAGTAGCTAGTGCTGAAATTTTATGTTAATATGTCATGCTTTTAGATTAACTTATAAATATAGTTTGGTTTTTCAATTCAGTCGTTTTATATCATATACTTCTTAAAAATTGAATTTTTTTTGGCCTAAATAATAGTGATTGTGCCAAAATATTTTTTTTTGTTTATTATTGTGGTACGTTTTATTGTCTCCATTGTTGTATTTGACGCTATTTCTCTGTGTTGACATTTTTTATGTTATATTGTCAGTTAAATCATGTTTTTTATTATTGTGTTTATAATCATTAAAAATAAATCGTAGTTGAATGGTGGTAAAATCATTTTAGTATCGACCCAAAGAGCGATTATTGTTATATACACTTCTATATTGTATTGATGATGCTTATCTTTAATCGTCGATAATACATTTGTTTATATCTGTCATTTGTTCGAGTTATTTAGTTACATTTTTAACTTTTTTTATTAGTCTTATTTTATTTTCAATTGGTTAGTTTGTGCATTTGATTGGATAAATGACTCGATCCATATATTTTTGTTTTACAATTTATTTTTAAATTTTTTTATATTTATTCTTTATTTTTATTTTTCCTTGAATAATTTCTACCTAAGGAGAGAGGAAGGAGAATTTTGCTCCTACCGGATAGGGGTGTTCAAAATACTCGACTCGACTACCCAAACATAAATAATCGAGTATTACTCGAACATTTTTTATCTGGGTCGGGCACCTGGCCCGCCATTCTCGGGTCATGCATGGGTTGAATAATTAAGAATTTTCTGGTATTCAGTTACAACCGAGTACCCGAATATATTTGAAATTAATAATTTTTATATATTAAATACATGTTTTTGTATTAAACTAATAAAAAATCTTATTTTTATATTTAATAAATGTATATTTTTATATTAAACCAATAAATACATATTTTTATATTAAACCAATAAAATATTTTTATATTTAAAAATATATATTTTTATATTCATGTACTTAAATACCTAAATTTCCGAGTACACAATTTTCGGGTAATCGACTGACGAGTACACACAAAATTCGAGTTGAGACATGAGCCGCACTTTGAAATACCCTACGATCTGAGTACTCGGTACTTCAGGTATCCAAATTTAAACACTCTTACTACCAGATCTTGAACCCACAACTTAAGAGAAGACAAAGATGTTAACTAAAAACTTTAACCATATGTTGTAAAGATTATTGACGATATTCAATCTTTATTTAAGAATTAGACAAATTCATCCATTGTATTATTAGAGTTAAAATTAAAATATAAAATTTTTAAGAGTATGGTGACTCAAATTAATCAAATTGTAAATCTAATACATGGACTAGGGTTTTGCCTTCCTAAAAAAGGAGGGGAAAACCGGGGAAGGGATTTGTGTTATTTAATTTCATTCGTAAAAAAAAGTAGGGTTTTTGTGAGTGATTGACATAAAAGGAAAGAAAAAGAATGGGAATGCAGTAAAGGACTTTCGGAGTTCTGATGCTCGCGGCGTCGCCGTCGTGTGTGGGGAAAATAAAAGCTTAGACACTGCAAATGAGAGATGGAAGACGAGCTAATCGCCGTTATTCCTTGCTCTTCCCTTGCTGTTGATTCCGTCCTTCGTTTCTCAACGGTAAACACATCTCAGCCCTATTTATTGACGTAACTTGTTTTCGTTTCTTTTCTTACCAAATCCAAAGAAAGAAGATGAATTGAAATCTATTTACAGGCAGGTGCACTTTGGGGTTTTTGTTCAGCCCCGTATGATGCTCGTAAAAGAGGTAACAATCTTAAATTTTCGATCAATTCTTGTATTATTTTCTATTTTCTCTCGTTAAACTTCCCAACTTTCCTGTTAGCCAAACACCAACAAGCTAAATACTGAAGTCTCAGCTCACAACATTGATATTGCTCTATTTTTGGTTGATTTGGTGTACAGGTTTAACTGGGTTTTCTCAAGCTTCATTTGTGGTAAAGGAAACTTACAAATTTTGGTTGATTGTTTCATAATACCAGGGCTCTTTTTTTGTCTTTAATTTCGATTTGATCTGTTTATTCCAAAGAGATTTAGTTGTTTTTCTCAATGTTGATTTCTTTTATCTCCTAAACTCACTTACAGGCAAAGTCTGTCGGAAAATTCGGATTCCAATGTGGTAATTGAACTTGTCTCTTATAGAGGGTGTGATTTTGTTCTTAGGATGTCTTTCAAACCTATTTTGCTGCTTGTTTATGAGGCATCTGATAGATATGGAATCACTTCACATTGATATTCAGGACTTGTTGCCGGTGTATTCGCCACCACTCGCTGTGGCCTTCAGAGATATCGGAAGCAGAACGACCAGGTTTGTTAATAAACTTTAGAAGGGGTTTAATCAAATATAGTACATTTCCATGAAAATCAGGTAGAGTAGCAGAAAACATTTGTGCCATAATATTAGTTAGTTAAAGGCAGTTCTCGAGCACATTTTCCGTTTCCTTTGCCTCCCGTGAAGGGGTAAACGGCATTGCTTATACTCGTGATACGGGGAAAACATGAACATGTTGTTTTGTAACACAATGAACATGCAATTGCGTATGTCTTCAGAATTCAGGTTACTAAACTTGTCTACTATGCTTGCTATATAAGATAACAAGTTCCGGGTTCATAAGATTGTTTTTTCCTATGTTCATTATTGCATATAAAAGGGAACTGAAGTTCTGTTGTTCATTATTGCGTATGTTTTCATTTTTTATCGAATCACGGTGCATGAAATAGCTCAAGGATGTGGTTACAATGATCAAGCTTGTTTTCTTCATTTCAGATAAACACTTTAATTGCGGGTGCTGTTGCCGGGGCTGCTGTTGCTGCGAGGACCAGAAGCTGGACAAATGTGGTCAGGGTGGCATGCCTCGTTTCGGCCTTCAGTGTTGCTGCTGAAATTTCCAGAACAAATTGACAATCTAGTGGCCTAAACCATGTCGATTAAAGGTAATGAGGGAGTGATCAAAGGAGTTCGGAATTTGTAAGAGTGAACCTCATATGTAATATCGATTCGAATAATAAATGCACATGGTAATCACCATTGCTGCAAACACAAGCTGTTGCATTAATAAAAATAGGGTAGAATGTTATTGTTCAGTTTTGCAGAGCTCAATGTCAATTAAAGCTTACAAGAGACATGGAAATTACAGAGACGGCAACCGCATGTCAAAAAGGGAAACCTCCAAAACTATTCTTTGTATAATACGTATGGCATTGCCACACTAAGATGACGATTCTCTGTTGTTGCCCTTGTTGGTGTTGCTTCCCTCCTTGTGATCGCCGAAGATACGTTGTCGAAAATCAGAAACCATTAGAGGGAGACCCGTTCGGAGAGAGACCTTCGGTTCCCAGCCAAGTTGCTCTTTGGCTCTTGAGATATCGGGTTTCCTCTTGTGCGGGTCATCTTCAGTGTTGGGTCTGAACTCTATCTTTGCATTCGGGTCTATAGTTTCTTGGACAACCTGTAAGTATAAAATCGAAAGATATTCAGCGTTTAAGCACATTTCAACCCACAATTTTCACATTGCTGCAAATAACGCGTACCTCGGCAAGCTCGAGCATGGTGAATTCGCCCGGATTTCCGAGATTAAAAGGTCCAACATGTTCTCCTTCCATCAACCGCATGAGCCCCTCCACCTGTTCCAATACATTATTTTGTTAAACACCAAATAACACTGATGCATGCTTCAGACCAAACAATGAGGCAACCAAAATTTGATGGTCCCCTTTGGGACATTCATTTTGGTACTACAAAGTCACATGGTGTATGTTTCACCTATTAATTTTTACACTCTTCAAACAAAAAATTATGGTTTAAAAATGTAAGAAAAGCAATTTAGATGACATACCAGATCAGAAACATATTGGAAACTCCTTGTCTGCTTCCCATCGCCATACACAGTCAAAGGCTCCTTCCTTAAAGCCTGCATTCATTTGGTCAATTCTCAACATTAGCACCCGTACCGGCACACCACTACCGAATCAGTTGCTGAAAATAAATGCGATAAAAGGGCACCTGAGCAACGAAGTTGCTAACAACACGACCGTCATCGATGCACATACGAGGTCCGTAAGTATTGAAAATTCTGGCAATCCTAACCTGAAAGACCAATATTCTTTCACATTTTAGAAGTTTGGTGTTTTTAAATGACAGTAAATTAATCAATCTAACCTCAACTCCAGCTCCTCTGTGATAATCCATTGTCAGTGTTTCGGCAGTTCGTTTTCCCTCGTCGTAACAGCTTCGGACACCTGCCGGCACACATTCAAACTGGTTTCACGTTTTTCTTGAATAATTTTGCTTGATTTTAAGCTTAAGTATCTAAGATAATGAGATATGTAGGGGTACGACCGTGAAATTAGCGCGGGAAAACAAAGTTAACAATACAACTGAACTTGCACTAAGAAGACAAATATTAAAAGAAATGTCCCCACCACCATCATCATCCTACTGTCAGTGTGTCAAATAAAATTTCTGCTGACAGTACGATTTCAAGTGACCGGTAATCACGGATTACTTCTGAAAATGGTCAAAAAACTCGAACAGATCTAAAAAAATATCTAGACTGCCATTTTTCTGCAAATATTGTCTGCCAATTTCCGAAACAGGACAAATTCCGAGGATTTGTCCGGCGACCGTAAATATTCAAACAGAAGAGGAGAAAGGGTGTTTTACCAATTGGATTAACGTTGCCCCAATAAGTTTCCTTCTGTGGGTGCTGAAGAGGGTCGCCGTACACTTCACTGGTACTGGTTAACAAGAACCTTGCGCCTACTCTTTTCGCCAGTCCTAACATGTTCAATGTCCCGACCACGTTTGTCTTGTAAGAGAAACACATTCATTAAGGAAAAAACAACAACAAATTTGTACAGTGAAATCAAAAGCTATGGTGATTTCAGGGGAAAAAAAAGGATATGATGGTTTTGACTGGGTTGAATTTGTAATGAACTGGAGACGCGGGGCAAGCGAGATGGTAGATCTGGTCGACTTCCAACAGCAACGGCTCAACGACGTCGTGTCGGATGAGCTCGAAGTTCGGGTTACCGAAATGGTGCATGACGTTTTCTTTCCTTCCGGTGAAGAAGTTATCGACGACGATCACATTGTCTCCCCTTGCTATCAACCGGTCGACGAGGTGAGATCCGACGAACCCGGCTCCACCCGTCACGACGATTCTCAAACCTTTCCGTTTTAACCCCAACGGAATCTTCCCCGCCGGGTTGGAAGACCCGAAACCGAGTCGGTGCTGGTGGGAGAACTTGTTCTGGGTTTCGACGGGGAAGTAGGTGATGGAATCAGGGATCGGGTCGATAAAGTGGTGGCGGGGAACGTGGGGAGCACGTGAGGTTGGGAAGACGGTGAAAACCAGAGTGGCAATAGCAATGCCGATGAGGACGAAGACAAGACGTTGCTCCCGTAGCATGTAGCGAACCGGACGGGTGATGGAAGCCCATGGTTTATCGGGTTTGGGCGAATACGAATCCGACACAGGCTGAGACTCGTGGCCCCTGTATATCAGCTCCGACCCCATCGCTCTTACAACTTCAAAATCCTGAATTCTAATTACGAGATCAAAAGAGATACAAATTCAAAAGAATTTTTGAAGACTGAGTCGCTGCCGAGCTGAGCTGAGTCGGGCTGGAGGAATATGCAAGAAGAAAAGAGGAGAGGGAGATGTGTTACAGAAATGGCGAGGGCGGTGGCTTTTGGTTGTTTATAAAGAGGTCTTGGGGTTTGAAAAGTAAACGTTTGCCCTTAATTCAATATTTTATATACTCGATTCCAAAATTTTTTTTAATAAATTTTAAATTTTAAATTATAAAATTTAAATTTTAATTAAATTAAAAAAATTAAAACAAATTTTGAATTATAAAATATAACGCGTTAACTCGATAATTTAAAAAATTTTATTTAATTTAACTCAATCGAACGCTTACTCATATCCTCGAGTGGACCGACTGAATTTATTTAACTTTAATTACATTTCCATTTTTTCATGTTGTAACTATTTTGATTTTTTGAAGGTCTTTTAATGTTTTACTTTTTCGGCTTATTTACTAATAAAGCTGCTTTAGCAAAGGATGTGGGGTTTTAACTTTTAGTTTTTTTAATCACCACTAATCTGAATTAAACATAATATGATATGACTTTTCCAATTTATTTTTTCATTTACAAGTTTAAAATTTAAATCTTTAACATTTTTAAAGATTTATGTCTCATTTTATTAGATTAATTGATTTTTTAAAAATTAAGGTAATTACAAGTAGTATATGTTCTGAATACATTCTCAACTATTCAACAATGCATGCTCAATCACCTTGTTGCAGCTGGTAGTGCTCGAACCCGTGACCTCTAGTAACAACAATCGTTCCTTTAAACCTGAATATATTTGATTTGACCAATGATATCTGAATTTTATTAATTACCATAAAAGATAATAAAATACAATGCATAAAGGACAAGTCCGCTAAAAGTCTCTTACAATAGTGCAATGAAAAGTAGACACTTCCATTGAGATTGACATATCAAAATTCATAAACCTTCCCAGATCCCCTTGTCCTTGTTTCTATACAAACAAGACAATTTACGGTATAAAAAAGAGTGGTGAGCGAACAAAGCTATGATATAGATTGTTCCATTACCCATGTCTGATTACATCGGCAACCAACCATCAATCGACTGGGGATCCATCTTTCTAAGACCACCGACAGAATCATGATCAGATATTAGCGTCGTGGAGATCTCTGTAAGAGCACCAACCGACTGCTAAAGTATGGTGAAAATTATGCCACAATGACACATAAAACGAACTACAGAAAAATAAAAAAAATGTGTCACAAGAACATAAGAAACACGTGCCACAAAAGCATAAATTCCTATTAAAACATAAAAAAAATAAAAACTAATAAACTTAGTAGTCGACATCCAATACTAAAATTAATTTTCAAATATCAATCAAAAGGAAATGGTGATACGAATCATACCATACATAGGAGATTCTATAGGTTTTCTTAAACTGAAAATGGGGAATAAATACTATTGTATTTTATCGTTAGCGTATATTTTATTTTAAATTGTAATTTAGTCATTTTATAATGTTTTGAATCTTAAAATCTTAATTATAAACACACTTAAATTTTGTACGGTAGGTAAATTTAAAACTATTATAATTATCATCTATAAATATAATTTAACCTTCAATATTTATAATTTTTGTAATTTTGACCCTTATTCTTTTATATCATTTTGGATAATAAGTTTAATTTTACTATCAAATTTTTTAAAAAATATTTTTTTTGAACAATTTTTACTTATGGAGGAAAAAGAGAAATATTGCCCATACTAGGTCTTGAATCTACAATTTAGAGGAAGAAAGATGTCAACTGAAAAATTTTAATCACATGCTCTAAAGATTGTTGACTTCTTAAAGATAATAAAATTATTATATTATTACTTTTTGAATTCTTTTACCAACTATCACGTGGTTTATCTGTAATCCCATCGTCCCGGTCTGGCTGGATGACCGGTCCGAGTAAGCCACATGGGGAAAATCGAGTGAAACTCCTTAAGGATTCCCCCTCGGTTAGCAACCCTATTTTTTTTCTTTCATTTTAATCTTGTCTAGAGGAGTATTAAATCCTAAGTGATCATACAGCGGAACAACATACACGAGACAATCAAACGAACCCAAACCAACATTTAACAACCCAATTTAAACTTAAAACTGCAGGCGGTATCGATACTCCTAAGGAGGGTATCGATACGCCTTGACCAAAGTCAACACTCAGAGTCAACATAGGAAGACCGTATCGATACAGCCCTCGAGCGTATCGATACGCCCTTCCAACGGTCAACTCCTCGCGGTCAACGCTAAGATGACCGTATTGATACGCCAGAGACCCGTTTCGATACCAAAATGGACAATAGCTTCAGTGACCAAAAAGGTATCGATACGCCCCCTCGCGTATTGAAATGCGAGGCCTGAAACAAGAAGGTTGTATCGATACGGGTCCAACCGTATCGATACCCCTGGTACGAACTTACAGGTTTTAGCTGATTTAAGGCACAATGATGCCTCTAAATCCCTCTAAAACCTCAACCAGCACACTAGCATATATCCTATGGCAAACCGAAAGTATAAGCATGCTTTAACTTGAAACCCAAGGCACATTTCAACACAAGGTGATGCACAACCATACAAGCGTCTTAAGCATTCAAACATAAACTAGGCATCCATACTTGGCATTCCAACAAAAGGCAATTTAGCATTTAAAGTCATACATGGAACTCAAAAGGCCCGAATGGCACAAGATAACACATAGGAGGTTTGCACCCACAACGAGGCAACCTAAACATCTAAGGCATGCCATCATACATAACATCCATCATAGCATATCATGCTTTACAAACCAAAGCCAAAACAAATCATCAACATACATGAGTCATACATAGCTCATACAAAAACCCTTGCCACATTGCTAACTAATACGAAATTTACCACCGTACTTGAGCCACAAACTTGGAAAGCCCTTCTTGCCTTGCTCTGAGCTAACACCACACTAATGATCTGCATTGTTGAACATTGAGAGCGTAAGCTATAAGCTTAGTGAGGGTGCTCTAAAACGAAAAACATCAACAATGCAGGGTTCAAGCATGTAATCCCTAGACCTCATATCGAACATGCATAGGCAATATCACTAGTAGACCTAGCTAGTCTTTCAAGTGACATAATATGGTATTTTACATCATACTAGGCATCAATCATCAATGTCAACAATCATACAACAACACCATATATCACCATATATGAACAAGTTAATTGGCCACTTTTAAATTACCCCGATTGTGCGTATTTAAATTTCAACAACACTTTACCTCGGTGGGATTACACTCATCACCAGACCTTACATGTGCGGGATTCCACTCATCATCCCGTAGAAATATATAAAAGCTTCTGGTGGAATATTACATCACCGTACTCCTCCTTGATGACTTAACGCCATCAAGGCCACGTACGTTTTGACTCAATTTGTGTGCACACTAATCCTAATGATCGATCATTTACAACCGGTAATTTATTTAGTGCCAATTTTCATAACCACGTCATATACCATCAACCACATTGCATGCTCATCACATATATACATTTCATGATATACATGCACCAAATTATCCACAATACACAAGAGCATAGATAGGCAATTACACCATAGCATGTAATGAAGTCAAAGGCTAGAGTTAACAACTTGAAATAAAGAAATGGCCTACCAAGCACATTCCATACACACACTCTACACACACTCGAACCAAACTTTAAAACAAGTTTGAAACCACTCACCGCCCTTCCTTAGCTACCGAAACAATCCTCCTACGAACCCGGATTCGGTCCCAAAGCTCCTTCGACGACTCCTCTTGCTTCTAGCCAACCAAAAACACAACCAACAACCACAATCAATGCTAATATTCAAACAACATTCAACCTTTGAGTTCAAACCAAGCTTCACCCCAAATTTCCAATTCAAATAAATCCCCAAATATCTCAAATTCGTACTCCCTACAACACTAGCTGAAAACTCCTCTTTCAAACATCCAAAAGACTCTCAAATGACCCCAAAACACTCTCCTAACATATATAAACCAACAGCCCTTCAATTTCAACCTTAAACCTCCCAAAAATTCAAGTTTTGACCTCCCAAAATGGTTCCAAGAACCCATTTTGGGTTTTCATTAAAATTCCACCAAATTAACATATAATGTGCATTTTAGCATGACTAAACAAAGCCCCAACTCAATTTATCAAAACAAGATGAAAACCCCCTTAAAAACCCAAACTTTGAAACAAATCCTAATTTTCAAAACCTCATATCTTTAAAATCTAAGACCATGGGTAGATAAAGAATATAGAGGAGAGTAAGAAAACATTTTTACCTTTCAAAAACACCTTGAATTGAAGTTGAAAGCCAATGGAATAATGTTTTAGGTTTGGAAGAGTTTTGAAGAGGGGTTTGGGTCTTTAACGTTAAAAAGGGGGTGGGGAAAAAGGAAGATGACAACTTTTATCTTAAAGTTGTCTTGCTTTTAAAACTTTTGGGTCCAATTATAACATTGGTCCCTCCTTTTTTCCCCAAAGCTCAATTAGATCCAATTTAAGGTTGAATTGATTTTAATTAAATTTTACCGACTCGAACCGTAACTCTACTAACTCCTAACCCCAAAACACGGGCGTTACATTATCACTTCAAAAACATTGAAAATTTAATGTTTTGTTAATATTTTCCCTAATTTGACTGAAATTAACATTATTTATTCTAAAAGATATTTTTAACATTATTTTTTCTTCTACTTACTTTTAGTATTAAAAAAATGCTTTTTGGCTCAAACTCTGATTTGAAAAGCAATGGAGAATGTTTATAAATCTAATTAACTAAATTATTCATAATAAAGTCAATAAAGGATAAAAATGAATACACTTAATTAATAAGGATAAACGATATCAAGGATAAGAGTAGGCGGGACAATAGTGCGGGAGTGAGCCCTAGTGAACGCCGGCTGTCGAGGGTGAAGAATGTGGCGCGGAAAAGTCCGTATCAGTTACGGAAGACCGTTGTTGTGCAAAAGGAGAATCGAAATCCAAACAAGGAAGCCTCTGTTGATGTTGGGGAATGGATCCGAAAGCTGTCTAAGGATTTGGCGGTGGGCGAATCCTGTAGCACTGCGAACCTTTTGCCTCTTACTGAAAAGGAGATGGGGGATGCCGAGGGGGTTCAATGGAGGGATAACAAGACGTTTGATAGCAATCCGACCATGAGTTAAGTGCTCGGTTCCCTTTTCCTTTCATCATTTTTATAATGTTTAAAGCCCTATTTTGGAACGTTCAGGGAGCGCTAGTCCCTGACTTTAACCGTTATTTAAAGCTCATTGTGAAATCTCAGGATCCGGATATCGTTGCCTTATTGGAACCTAGGATTAGTGGAAGGAAAGCTGATGCGTTCATTAAGCGACATGGTTTTTCCTACTCTTATCGGGTCGAAGCTTTCGGCTTTTCTGGAGGTATTTGGGTGATGTGGAAAGATACTGTGCATCTTGATGTTATTGCTGTTTCGAATCAATTTATCCATGTTATTTGTGAGGATAAGCAGTCGGGGAAGTTGTGCTTTTTCACTGTTGTTTATGGTAGTCCTGATAGTCGTTGTCGTAATGCGCTATGGAATCAGTTGCTTGCTCTAAAACCTTCTGACTCGATGGCCTGGGTTCTTGGAGGCGATTTTAACGCTATTCCTCGAGCGATGGATCGTATGGGGGGTTCGTCTAGGCGTGAGGGTATCTGTCGGAAACTTCGAAGTTTTATTGATTTGGAAGATTTGGCTGACTTAGAGTTTCAGGGACCGCACTTTACTTGGAAGAGAGGTACCCTGCATCAACGGCTGGATCGTTGCTTGGGAAATGAGGCTTGGGGTGACTTGTGGCCTATGTCGAGCGTGTACCATTTAGCTCGGATCGGCTCGGATCATCGCCCAATTCTTCTTGTTGGTGCACCAATGAATGCTGTTAGACCACCGGCGGCGTTTAAATACCTTGCTGCTTGGTAGGAAGATGGGCGTTTTGTCGAGATGTTGAGAGAGGTGTGGCAGCCGAACCTCTCCATAACTTCTAACTTGGAGAGATTCAAGGAGACAGCGAACTTATGGAATAGAGAGGTCTTCGGGAATATCACCAGAAGAAAAAACCGTTTGTTGGCTAGAATATAGGGCATTGAGAAGCGAAATGAAGATGCTAGCAATGAATACTTACTTGATCTTGAGCGAAGCCTCAAAGTAGAGTTAAGCACTGTGCTCGCTCAAGAGGAGAGTATTTGGTTTCAAAGTTCTCGTGCTCGTTGGATCCATGATGGTGACCGCAATACGCGGTTTTATCACCAAACCACTAAAGTTCGTCAGAATCGCCGGATGGTTAAAATGATTAGATTAAATGATGGCAGTTGGTGTGATGATGCCCAGATCATGCGTCGTGAAGCGGGTAAGTTCTATAAGGCTCTTTTCTGTTCGTCAGGGTCCATGAGTACGGATTGTTTGCCTAGGAATTGTTTCGCGCCGTTGTCGACCATTGAAAAAATCAGCTTATGCCGCAAGTGACGGAAGAGGAGGTTCGCAATGCAGTATTCGATATGGCCCCTTTAAAGGCTCCCGGGATCGACGGGATTCATGCAATGTTTTACCAACGTAATTGGGGCATTGTTGGTGGGAGTGTTGTCACCTTTGTTCGGGATTGTTTTGATAAACAGGGGGTGTAGGCGGAAAACAATCGAACCGTTTTGTCTTGATTCCTAAGGTTACTTCGCCAGAATATTTTTCACAGTTTAGGCCGATAAGCCTTTGCTCTGTGATTTACAAGACTTTGACGAAGGTGATCGTTAACCGTCTCAAACATTTACTTCCCAATTTAATTTCCCCTTCTCAAGCGAGCTTTGTTCCGGGTAGGAATATTATGGACAATGTTATCTTAGCTCAGGAAGTTATACATTCCATGCGGATAAGGCGAGCTCGGAAAGGTTGGATGACGCTTATGATAGACCTCGAGAAGGCTTACGACCGGCTGGAGTGGAATTTTATAGCTAACACGTTAAGGGATGTTGGTTTGCCGGCTGATTTCGTGGGGTTGATCATGGGTTGTATCACCTCGGTTACTATTCAAGTTGCTTGGAATGGGGAGTTGTCTGAGAGTTTCAAGCCAACCCGTGGGATTAGACAAGGGGATCTGATATCGCCGTACATTTTTGTCTTGTGCATGGAGCGCCTTTCCCAAGCGATTAATGTAGAGATTGCTAGTCGGAGGTGGAAGGAGATAAAGCTAAGCCATTATGGCCCTGGTATTTCTCACTTGCTCTTTGCCGACGATATTGTTTTATTTGCTGAGGCGACGGTTGATCAAATGAATGTTATTCGCCGGGTTATTGATTCTTTTTGTATAGCATCAGGCCATAAGGTTAGCAATTCCAAAACCAACATTTTTTCTCGAAATCCACGTGTATGGATACCCGTGCTGCAATTGTTCATGGATTTGGGTTTAACGAAGTCGCCAACCTAGGGAAATACCTTGGCATACCTCTCCTGCATGATCGGGTTACGAAAGCGACGTATAGTCATTTGGTAGAGAAGGTTAGGGGTCATCTCACTTCGAGGCCGGCGAAATCTCTTGCCTTTGCGGGGCGGGTGACACTTGCCAAGTCAGTGTTGCAAGCTATTCCTTACTACACCATGCAAGCGACTTGGTTGCCGAAGAGTGTATGTTTGGATTTGGAGAAATTGATTAGAGGCTTTATTTGGGGTAGTTCGTCAGACCATAAGGGCGTAAGTTTGGTTAGATGGGATGAGGTGCAATCGCCAATTGAGTGTGGTGGTCTTGGCATCCGAAACTTGGAATGCGTGAACCAAGCGTTCCTTATGAAGTTGGGATATCAGGTTCTTACTGAGAGTAATAAGCTGTGGGTTCGGGTTGTTCGAGCCAAGTATAAGGTGGATGGGATTCTCCCTACTAGTATTCGGGTGAGTGTTTGTTCTCGGTTATGGTCGGGCATGTGTAGCGTTTGGGACTCAGTTGTTTCAGGCATGTGTTGGGTTGTGCGAGACGGTTGTATTGTGGATTTCTGGTATGACGACTGGATGGATTCGCTTGGTCCTCTTTTCCAATACTATCAGCACAGTGGTAGGCCAACACCTTGCCCAGTAATATCTTTTGTGACCGATGGTTACTGGGACATTCAGAGGCTTGTAGAGGTGTTACTGGAGGCTTGTGTGCAGCAGGTTATAACGGTTTACCCGCCATCACCGCAATTGGGGCATGATCACCTTGGTTGGAAGGATGATAAACGGAATAATTTCACAGTAAGTTCCGCTTACAAGAGTCTTGTGAGCAATCCGATGACGCAGAATGATAATGTGTGGAAAGCAATTTGGAGCCTACAAGTTCCGCAACGTATTCGCGCCTTTGTTTGGCTTGCCTTTAGAGGGAGTATGCTGACAAATAATGAACGTATGCGGCGCCACATGACAAATGACCCGAGTTGTTCTTTATGTGGCCATGCGTGTGAAGATGGACTCCATGTGCTCCGTGATTGTGCGATAACGAAGGGGCTATGGCGGCAAGTGGTGAACGGTAATGTGCACAGTAGCTTCTACACTACTTCTTTGTCCGATTGGATTCAATTGAATCTTGCTGGTAATAGTCCCTTTGCGCGGATCTTGACGCGTTGGAGTATTTTCTTTGCTATATTCTGCTGGAAAATTTGGCAAAGAAGAAATAGACTAATTTTTGATCCCGACGCTGTGGATAAGGAGGATGTGGTGCGAGCAAGTTTAGGTTATATGCATGAGGTGGTTGCTGCGAATATTACGCCAAATTCTATTCTTGGGCGTCATAATGGCGTTAATGGTGGGGAGGTATCGGGTTGGAGGTGTCCCCCGGGGGATTGGTTTAAAATCAATGTTGATGGAGCCGTGAATGTGTCTACTAAAGCGGCTTCGATTGGGGGTGTGTGTCGTTCGGATGTTGGCGATTTCGTTTTTGGCTTTAGTAGAAGGCTGGGTTGTTGTTCGGTTCTATGTGCTGAGCTCTGGGCGATTCTTGAAGGTCTGCGGCATGCCTGGCGTTATGGGTTTCGTTGTGTTGAGATTGAATCGGATAGTAGGGAAGCAGTGTGCTGCGTCTTAGATGGTTCAAGGACCCGGACTGCGAACGCATTGGTTGTTGTGATTGAGGAATACTTGAAGCGGGATTGGGAAGTGGCAATGAAATGTGTGGGGCGTACCTCGAACGCTGTTGCGGATTGGTTCGCCAAAGGGGCTCGTGACCAAGAATTGGGAGAGTGGTTTTTTGAGTCACCGCCGCTTGGTGTGCGTGTGCTACTGGCGAAAGATAGGCATAATGGCTAGAGGCGGTGGACCTCTGCCGATCAGTTTGGCGATTCTTGGCCTTTCGCTGCAGTGGTGTTTCTGTTTGCTAAATGACCGATCTTGGTTGGTCATAGGATCCCCATGTTTTTGTTGGTGGAGTGCTTTGGGCATTTGTCTTTATTTTTGTTTCTTTCGGTGTCTTTGTTACCTTAGCCCTACAACGTGCACTCTTTTTCCTCCATTAGGTGGTAGGGAGGTTTTTTAATGAGGCATGTTGTAGGTACTCGTTTCTCCTTTTAATCGAAAAAAAATATTGTTGTTGTGTTTTTATTTTAAGGAATATTACACTTTTATTTTTTTATTTTATGATCTATGGTGATTTTTATTAAATTAATTAAGTAACTAATGAGATTTGCTGAAGTGAGATTTGTATTGTGACCTGAAGTCGGCATGAGTGATGGTCGGCTTCACCTTTATTTTGCCTCAAGTCGGCATAACTACGTGGCAACTTCAGCTTTTTTTTCTTTATGAAATTGGCATGATTGCGTGGCAACTTCTACTTGTATTGTAGCAAGTACAATAAATCACGAAATCAAATGATAATACAATATTTTTTAACAATAATATCAAAAAAAATAACTCGACACAAGCTCTATATTTGATTATTTCCCACAATTTAAAACTTTATTGTATATCTAGCCAAAAGAATTCATTTATTTCACTAGTAAACCAACTTTGACCTTCCCCCGGTTTTGGCCTAGTTAGTGTATTCCCAAGTATATTGAAAAATAAGAATAAAACCCTTTCAATTGAAGTTAAAGCTTGAAATAGGGACTACTTTACAAATTTCTTCAAATTGTTGTCTTTTTTTGCAATTTAAATAATTCCCTTCACCGTTGCAAGACCTCCATGCACCACCCTTGTAAGAATAATAACATAACAATAGTGGCTTTGGTGGATCAAATCTTAATTAGAGTGCACATTTTTCTTTATTTTTTTGAATTTTATTAATATCATATACAATCTTATAAAATCGAATAGATCAGATCATAATCTTCCATCTTAATTATATTTTTAATGATTCAAAACAGTTAGTTTAATTTTTCAATTTTACATCACCGGTTCAATCGACCGAACATTTAATTTTGAATTCAATTGATTCAATCGATTAGTCGAGTCCAATTACGATAACCATAACTATATGAGTCCTAACTATAACGAAGCACCAGCAACTGCAGCAGGGTGATTGAGCATGCATTGTCAAATGATTGAGAGTATATTCAGAACAAATACTACTTGTAATCGCCTTAGCTTTAAAAAAATACTTGAACGAAGGACAAAACTCTCATATTCAAATATGCAATCTAATTTAAAGAATATCAAGTTTTTATATCGCTTGATTCGAGGGGTTATTGGTATTTTTTGGATTGATATTTATTTTGAACGATGCTTTTTTAGGCTTAACTATAAAATAAGTGCTCAAACTATGCATTTTTTTGTAATAAGTGCTTAAAGTATTTTTTGGCTGAAATAGACGCCTAAAGTTTCATTTTTGGTTGAAATAGGTGCCTAAAGTTTTTTTTTTACTGAAATAGGTGCCTAAATTTTCATTTCTGGTTGAAATAGATGCCCAAGTAGGTGTTAAAATTGACTTTAAAACAAGACAAAAATGAAAGTTTAGACACATATTTCAGCCAAAATGAAAGTTTAAACACATATTTTAATCAAAAAATACTTTAGGCACCTGTTACAAAAAATGAGACATATTTTAAGCATTTATTTTATAGTTTAGCCATTTTTTGAGTTAAACTCACTTCAAGTGAACCAACTTTGATGGATTTGGACATCTTCCATGTGTTCCTTCTAACTTGTAATGTTGTGCTAATTTTAGAAACGCTGATTCAGGATCTCAGTTTCTTTTAGTTCCTTAAACGACAAGGGATCTGCACGTTTTCTTAGATAAAAAAGAGCACATACATTTTCCTTGTAATGAAAAAGATGTCACTTTTTTCGAACAAAGCCTTTCTGTTTTTTTAATCGAAAAGAAAGCTTTCATTGTTATGATAATGCATGTTTCGTATAGGTAAATTGTACCATGAAGTATCTCAAAAGTCAAGTGCAATTTCTTTTTACCAAGAAAGAAAAGTATACTCGATTAAATTTAAAGTGAAAAAATTATAAAATTGTTGAAACTAATTGTAGTTAGCATCTTTGTACAATTACTATTCTGTTAGTCTGTTAGGAATTGGTTGTATTAATTTGTATATAAACCAGTGTTGTGAATAAAATTATACACAGTGATGAAATTATTCATATTCATTTGTTAACATGGTATCAGCTTAGCCATTTTTTTTTCTTTGGGCTCTCTGCCGTTTTGCGTTCTTGTACCTCTCTTTCTCACGTTTTGTGAGTTTTTTGGTCTGCTACGCAGCGTTTCCTTTACTATTTTCTCTCGTTTTGCCGTTTTGCTGGCGTTTTGCGTTTCATTCGTTATTCCCAAAATTCCCGAAATTTCCAAATTCCTTTCGTTCTCTTGGTTTTCTAGGGTTTATTCATCATGCCTGAGGCAGAGATTGATTTCAATCATCCACTCTATCTTCACCCGTCTGATACGCCGGGAACGTTGCTTGTTTCGCATCAACTCTCAGGTCCTGAATCCTATAATATTTGGAGCCGGTCGATGAAGATTGCGCTGTTAGCAAAAAATAAATTGGGGTTTGTTGATGGTAGTTGCCGCCGAGAGAGTTATCCGTCCAATCAATCTGCTCAGTGGGATCGTTGTAATGCCATTGTTTTATCATGGCTTCTCAACACGATCAGTCGTGACCTCTCTGCTGGTGTGGTCTTTGCCTCCAGTGCTGATTTGGTATGGAAGGATCTGAAAGAGCGCTTTGATAAAGTGGACGGTTCCCGAATTTTTTTCTTGCACCGTGAAATTGCGACGATTGCTCAAGGGGATTCAGGTATATCTCCTTACTTCACTCGTTTAAAATTGCTCTGGGACGAGTATGGTACACTTGTTCCTTTTTCTTTGCGAGTGTGAAGGTGCTGCTGATAATCTCAAGCACATTACTCAGCAGAAATTATTCCAATTTCTGATGGGTCTTAATGAATCTTATTCTGCGATTCGGAGTCAATTGTTGTTGATGACGCCTTTGCCAAGTGTAAATCAAGCCTATTCGACGCTTCTTCAAGAAGACTCTCAACGGACGCAGCTTTCTCTTCTTCCTTCTGGGTTGGATTCTAGGACTTTATATTCTTAGAGTTCTGGTTCTAGCTCATCTGATCGACGGAGGTTTTCTGGTGTTTGTGACCACTGCAAAATCAAGGGTCACAAACGTGAAAACTGTTACAGACTCATTGGTTTTCCACCTGAGTTCAAATTCAACAAGAAGCAACCTCCTCATGCTGCTATGGTTGTTACCCCATCTGGTGATGGTTCTAGTGTTTCGTCGGGTTCCATTGGTGGTTCGTCTGGTGATGTTTTTGTTTCTTCAGCTTCTGTTTTTACTTCGGAACAATATGCTCAGATCTTGGCCCTTTTGAGCAAATCTCCAACAACTGATTCCGCTGCGAATCTTGCAGGTATTGATTCTATTTGTTTTTCTGCTTCATCTAATTCACTTTCTTGGATTATGGACACATGGGCTACTGATCACATAATGTCTGACTTTCGAAGCCCAATATCTCCTATTTCTTACCTTTCTCGTTTTTTTTCATCTTCTTGATGGTAAGATTGTCCCTATTACCCATACTGGTTCTTGTTTTTTAACCTCTGAGTTGCATCTTGATAATGTTCTTTTTGTTCCCACCTTTAAACACAACTTGCTTTCCATTTCTAAGTTTACCCGTGATCTTCGTTGTTTAGTGACTTTTTACCCTTCTTTTTTTGCCTTATACAAGATCTTTGCACTGGAAGGATGAGGGGGATTGGTAGGGAGCTTCGCGGTCTATATTTTTTGAGTCAGTTTCTTCCGGTTCATTGCTTGGTCAGGTTCAACCTTCTGTTTTTTCATCGACTTCTTTAGTTGATTCTTCTGTTTGTTCTTATATGTTTTTACCTGAGATGGTCTTTAATGTTTATGCAAATGTATGGCATGCTCGTTTGGGTCATGCAGCAATTTCTACAATGAATAAAATTAGTACTTCGCCCTCTTTAAATCTGATATTGACTGCTTTAAAACTTGTTCTGTGTGTCCTCTTGCTAAGCAGACTAAGTTACCTTTTCCTTTAAGTCAAATTGTTTCTTCTTCTCCTTTTGATCTTGTTCATTTAGACTTGTGGGGCCCTTATAGGGTTTCTACACATTATGGCCATCGTTTTTTTAACAATAGTGGATGATTGCACACGTGTGACTTGAATATATTTACTGAAACTTAAGAGTGATACAATTCTTTTTCTTAGGCAGTTTCTTTCTATGATTTCTAATCAATTCTCTGCTCATGTTAAGGTCTTCCGTAGTGATAATGGCACTGAATTTTTTAATTCAGCATGTTCTGAGTTGTTTTCTTTCCTAGGGATTATTCATCAGAGTTCTTGTGTTTCTATTCCTCAGCAGAATGGCATAGCTGAGAGGAAACATAGGCATATCTTAGAAATTGCTAGAGCTTTACGTTTTCAGTCCAATGTTCCTATAAAATTTTGGAGAGAATGTGTTGTCACTACTTGTTATCTTGTTAATAGGTTGCCCTCTAGTGTTTTGCAGTGGAAAACATCTTTTGAAGCCTTATATCATAAAAACACCTAATCTTAGTCACTTAAGAAAATTTGGTTGCTTGTGTTATGCCTCTAAGCCTCAATATTCTGATAAATTTTCCCCTAAGGCTATTCCTTCAGTCTTTATGGGTTATTCATCTACTCAAAAGGGTTACATCCTTTTTTCTCTTTCTTTTAAATCCTTTTTTGTTAGTAGGGATGTTGTTTTTCATGAAAATATATTTCCTTTTCAACTTTCTCTCCCTACTAAATCTGTTTTTTCCCTCCTCATCCCTTTATCCCTAACTCAGAATTTTTAGTTTCTTCTACTCATAATACTCATGCTTCTTCATCTTTTAATTTCCCTACTAATTCTGCTACTAGTTCTCCTCATCTTGCTTCTGATTTTTCTTCTGATTCAGTGGATGTATCTGATGTTCCTGTTGTTGCAATTGATCCTATTGTTCCTATTGTTGATTCTCATCTCGTTTCTAATACTGAGTCTGTTGTTGAGTCTGAGTCTGTTGAACCTGTTATTTCTAGTCCTAATGTTTCTGTTGACCCTGTTATTCTTCCTCGTAAATCTTCTCGTGTTACAAAACCACCTTCTTGGTTAAAAGATTTTGCTTGTCCCTATCAATCTACTTCACCTTCAGGTCAGTATCCTCTTTCCAACCATGTCTCTTATTCTCATATTCCTTCCCATACACAATCTCTTTTGTCCTCCACTTCCATTTCAGAACCTGTTTCTTAGCACCAAGCTAGTCTTGATCCTCAATGGGTTCAGGCTATGAAAGAAGAGATTCAGGATTTGCAGTCAAACAATACATGGTCATTGGTTTCTCTGCCTACTGGAAGGTTCTTATTGGGTGTAAGTGGGTCTACAAGGTCAAATATCGTGCTTCGGGTGAGGTTGAAAGATTTAAAGCTCGATTGGTTGCTAAGGGGTACAATCAACAGCAAGGTGTTGATTATGTTGAAACTTTTCCCCTGTTGCGAAGATGACTACTGTGTGTTTTCTTCTTGCTATTGCTTCTATGTTTGGTTGGCCGTTATATCAAATGGATGTTTACAATGCGTTTCTACAAGGGGATTTACTTGAAGAAGTCTACATGGTTTTACCCGAGGGGTTTTGTAGCCAGGGGGAGAATTTGGTGTGTAGACTACAAAAATCTCTTTATGGGTTGAAGCAGACATCTCGGCAGTGGAATGTAAAGCTGACTGAAGCTCTTTTAGCAGCAGATTTTCACCAGAGTAAGCTTGACTACTCTTTGTTTGTTAAACAAGATGGTAGTAAGATAGTGGTTGTTCTTGTCTATGTGGATAACCTGTTGATTTCAGGAAATGATAACACTATGATAGAGGAATTGAAGTTTGTGTTAAATCACAATTTCAAAATGAAGGATTTGGGAGAATCAAAATATTTTTTTGGTTTGGAGTTGTTAAGATCAAAGAATGATATTGTTTTGAACCAAAGAAAGTATGCCTTTGAATTGATCAAGGACATAGGAGTTGCTGAAGGAAAACCAGCTTCAACACCTTTGAAGCAGAATGTCAAGTTAACTTCTGTTGAGTGTGGAAGAAGTCAAAGTGATAGTGAGGAGCTTGTAGACAAATCTGTGTATCAGAGAATTATAGGAAGGTTAATTTACCTCACTCATACGAGGCCTGACATTATGTACATTGTACATTTGTTGAGTCAGTTTATGCATCAACCAAGTAAAAGTCACATGGAAGCAACTTTAGGAGTTGTTCGTTACTTAAAAAAGAATCTTGGTCGAGGTATTCTATTGGATGCTTCAGGTTCTTGTGAGATAAATGCCTATTGTGATTCAGATTGGGCTTCTTGTCCAATATCGAGGAGATCTGTTACAAGTTTTTATATCAAGCTTGGTAACTCTTTGATCTCTTGAAAGTCAAAGAAACAAAGCACTGTGACAAGGTCTTCAGCAGAAGCAGAGTATAGAAGTATGTCCACTGTTTCAGCAGAATTGGTTTGGATCAATGGGTTGTCAGAATTGGAGATTACAAGGAAACAACCTATTACACTCTTTTGTGACAGTAAATCGGCATTGCAGATAGCTTCTAACCTAGTGTTTTATGAGAGAACTAAGCACATAGAAATCGACTGTCATTTTGTTCGAGAAAGATTCAAGAAGGTCTAATACATGCAAATCATATTTCAACAAAAGAGCAGTTAGCAGATATAATGACTAAGGCACTAGGGATAGTTCAACATGAGTATCTGTTAAACAAGTTGCGTGTAAAAGATGTTTTTTACCCACCAACTTGAGGGGGAGTGTTGAAACTAATTGTAGTTAGCATCTTTGAACAGTTACTATTCTGTTAGTCTGTTAGGAATTGGTTGTATTAGTTTGTATATAAACCAGTGTTGTGAATAAAATTATACACAATGATGAAATTATTCATATTCATTTGTTAACAAAAATGATTACATCAAAATTAATTCAATATGAAAATAAATACAATAAATTTTAGAGAGTGTGGAAGACATGAGAAACAAAATTTATCACTTTTGTAGAAAAATTTGCACAACATTCAAAATAAATCCATCAAATATATACTTTGACTAGAAAACTCTATGAATTAAACATTCTTCTGTTGCGACAATTAAAAAATTGGCATCATCAATTATAACTGAAAATTTTACAATAACATATAACATTTTAGGTGGGACTTAACCAGGGGTGGATCGTTTAATGGGCTAGTGGAGGCCACGACTCCCTCACAATTTTAGGAAATTTGAATTTTACCTCTAAAATTTTGAAAGTTTTAATTTGGCCTCTTAAGATTTTTAAAAATTCATATTAAACTTCAAAATTTTGAATATTTTTAATTAAATCCACTCTATTTTTTGGCTAAATCTCTCAGAATTATTAAAAATTGGTTAAACCCTCAAAAAATTTTCATTAAAAGTTATATTTGGGTCACTCAATTATAGGTAAGGTTACATTTGGGTCACTCAATCATTAAAAGTTACATTTGGGTCACTCAATTATGGGTAAGATTACGTTTGGGTCACTCTTAATATTTAAAAAAGTACATCAATTTAGTCATTTTTTCTTCCAAATCACTTGTAAACCCTTGTTAACATTAGAGTGCTTCATTTGAAATCATTAATTAATCTAATACACAAATATATATATATATATATATATATATATATATATATATATATATATATATATATATATATATATATATATATATATATATATATATATATATATATATATATATATATATATATATATATGAAGGGTAGCCCAAACGTAACCTTACCATAATTGAGTGACCTAAATGTAACCTTACCTATAATTGAGTGACCTAAATGTAACTTTTAATAATTAGGTGACTCATATATAACATTACTTATAATTGAGTGAACTTCGTTTTAGTTTACCCATAATAAAATCTGAATAAATAATAGTTGTGAACTGAAATACGGCAGTTAGATTTTTGCCTTATTAGCAAATTGTTTGTCTCCATAATCTCCATAATTAAGGCATCCAAACAACCTCTTAATCATGTGTTCTTAATTAATCCTAAGTATAAATTTAATTAATGTATGTTTAACATAAATTGTTTAGAAGCTACATGTGCCAAGTGGGAATTGACAAGTGTAAATAAAACATCAACGGATTGTTCAATTGATAAGCATTTTGGTACCGCTTAAGCATGTCTTGAGCTTGAGTCGTTGTGTGTGCAGAAAATTCTCGTTGAGAGACTCACTCACCAAAACCAGATGTGCGACGCAAGTCGATCTGAATTTGTCAAGATAGAACCCTAAAAACCGAGAGTGCACAAAAAATACACCCTCATTCATTTTTAAAGAGGAAAAGGGATTGGAACAATTCTAAGATGTTATTTAATTTCAAGTTGAGAGGTAAAAACTAGTGGTAAAAAGTAGTCTAATCCAAATGAAAGACTCATTCCAAATTTATTAGCATCAGCATCATATCATCTTTCGACCACATTCCGAAGGGTCATTTAATATTTGTACCAATTATCGCACATTTGATTTTGATGAGTGAGTATCACAACATAGATTTGTTACATATATAAAGTTTTAAACTCAAGATATATTTAAATGATACCAAACTTTTTACTATTTAGACATATCCCATCAATAATATTTTTGTTTTATTTCTAAATCTTATTTAATAAAATTTAAATCAATCATTCGTTTACTCTCATCTAATGTCTAAAAAAATAAAATTAAATAAACTTTATCTAACATAAGTAAAACATTACATAATACTTTGAAGCAATAAATAACGTTGACTATCTCAAAGGATTTTGCTTTATCCATTCAGGTGTCAAAGTCATGCCATTACCAACAACGCCCATTAGCCATCCTTCTATCGCCGGCACATATACTCAAAGGTTGGTTGGCCTGCTGTGTGGCATGGTCGCACTACGGTTAGTCGATTATGGTGAGATATAAATCGAAAATATTACAAAATACAAAAGTTAAAATGTTACACCAACCGAAAATGTTATGCGTTTTTATAATATTTTAAGTTAGTGGTCTTAAGACAAGTATCGATATTTAGAGACAAATTTCGGCACTTATAAAATCCTAAAACGTTATCAAAAGTGATAAGTATCGATACTCAGAGCTAAGTTTCGATACTTAGCCACCAACCTAAAATGTTATCAGAAAGTATAACACTTCGATTTTAAATTTCATGTTTTATAACATTTTCGGTTGGTGTCGTATTATAGTCTATGTTGTATGTTAGACTCCACTCTCAAAAGTGTTAATGAACCTTGAGAGAATCGTTTTTATAGTGGATTTTTGTAAATATAAATTTAAATTGTTTGGTCAGTGGATTAGTAATCAATGGTTAAACTAAAAAAAAGGCCAAATTAAAAAAATAATTATAATGTCAATTTTTTTATAAAGAATATTTTCTAAATAAGTAGGATAAACGATAAGTGCTAATTTTCTGTAAGAGGTATCAACACTCTTTTAAAATGATGTCAACATTATTTTATAGTGATGTGTATTTTTTCACTACTTTTATATAAAATTTATAAAAACAAATTAATTTTTAAAAAAATTCACAAACGCCCCAATGTCTTTACCGGCTCCGCCGTACGAAATCCCCTATAAATTGTTGTCAATGTAACCACCTTATCATTGGGTGCTTAATAATAATAATAATAATAATAATAATAATAATAATAATAATAATAATAATAATAATAATAATAATAATAATAATAATAATGCACCATCGGGAAATTACTTTAATATTGTTCCCCAAAATTTTATTCCCAATATATAGCACTAGTCATTTTGTTTCTGAAAATATTATGGTTTAAACAATAATTTAAAAGTCAAATTCACCTAAATCTGATTATAAACAATATTTTTTTTAAAAATCTCACAAAAATACATAAAGTCGGAACTTCCTGATTCCGCCTTTCAAAGGCATTTTTATAATTTTCAACCTAAAGTTGAATTCAGCTGCACCAACCTTAAAGCACTGTTCATACTGTAATAATTTTGGAAATAAAATAATTTGCGCCATATTTAAAGAAAAAAACAAAGTTTGGTGCAATATTGCGCGAAATTGTCCAAATATAAAATTCTATTGAAAAAAATCTATCATTCTATGTATAACAAATCTTAAAAAAAATTATTGAAAAAAATCTATCATTCAATGTATTACTAAGCCCTAAACACTAAATTTTAAAATCCTAAAATCTAAACCATAAATCCTAATATATTAAATAAAATTTTTTTAAATTAAATTTTTTAGGATTTTGTAATATATTAAATGATATAATTTTTTTCAATAAAATCTTTTAAGTTATGTAAACCCTAATCCAAGCTGCATATTATAACTTTGAAAATTGGGTTTTAGATGGTTTTCTGTCGGCAGGAATCAATAATTATAAGTGATTTAGCTAATTAATTCAGCCCCTCAAATTTGTTGGATCTAACTGCAGTTTAGGTCGTATGAGTTTTAAAAAATAATCTGACATTCAATTTTGGATTTAAATATTTAATATTTTTTTTGAAATTAGGTAATTTGATATCTTTCTATATTTGATTCGAATATAACCAGATAACACGGAGCTAATTTTGAATTAACATTTTAAGCCTATGTTTATTTTTTGAATAAATAAAACAAATTGTTAGATATTCTTCACCACCCAAACTCATCCCCAAGTCTGCACTACCTCTGTTGAGTTTTCCTTAGTTGCTGTTTTTTAATTAATTAATTAACTTTTCGAATATTTCCCATCGATACGAACCACATGTATGGTATTAATATATAAAATTTAAGAACATATATGTGACTGTACATGATAATTAAAATTAAATTTAAAGGTTAATCAAAAAATATTTAAAGGGATCATTCTAAGCTATTGTTCCATTAAGAAAAGGACGAGTGTACATCATGCCCGTTTTTGAAAATTGGTTGTCCGGTGAATAAAAAAATTAGACCCCTAATTAAAAATTTAAATTACGATTGTGGTCGCATTTTCAGCTACGTTGCATTTATTGCGATTGTGGGCATAACAGTTGTGGTCATCGTGGTTTCGGACAATGTCGCTACTGCTATATAACGGTCATTGTTGCGGTTGTGGATGTTATTTAAATATGTCCCTGATAACAAGTATTGAAAAAAAATTAAGAGTAGGTCTATAATAACAAGCATTGAAAAAATTTGAGTATCTAATAAGAAATATTAAAAAAATTAAAATTTAAAAAAAAAATTGATGAGAAATTGAGATGTGAAGAATAAGAACAATACAAGGATTAGTTATAGGTCTATTTAAATTTTTTGTTCTTATTAAAATTAAAAAATAAATTATTATTAAAACCTTAATAATTACCCTAAAACCTACTAAAACATGTACAAACTACAAACTAACGGTATCTTTTTATTTTTGTAAAAGTAAAAACTAATGTTACAATACATAGTATTAAATTACTTATAATTTTAGTTAAGTTGTAATTTTTATATAAAAAAATAATGGTTCAAAGTTCAAATGGTTATAAAAAGTTAATAATAAATTATCCCAAAAAAATAATTATTTCAATGTCCAACCTTGATGCCTTTACTCAATTTGCACGATTCTTATATATATATAAAAATTGTTGTAGTGGGCCCAACTAATATATTTAGGCGTGGGCCTTGGGCAAGATGGGGCATGGGCCGTTGCCTTTATTGCCCTGGCCCAGGAACGACTCTGGTGTACATTCATTTTTAAAAGGAGTAATATTCGTACAAATTTTAAAATTCAGTAGTCTCCTGGTATTTTAATAAATAATCGAGAAATTCATTAATTGTCCTAGTGGCTAAGGATGCCCATCTTGTCCTATTTTGTATGAGTTTAAATCTCGACATAAGAATGAAATAAATCTCTATTTAATAAAATAAATAAATAATCGAGAGAGATAGTTGCTGACAATTCATGGCGACTGGTAAGCCCGTCTCAGATATTTTTGGAGAATTAAAAAATGACTTCATGTAGAACGAAAGTATATTTCATTAATTTGAACAATTAATTTAACATTTTATTAACAAACTATTATTTTTATTGTTTTGTTTAGAAACCTTCTTAAATAGAACTAAAACAATCATGAGCAACTATTAACCTACAAGATTACCACTTGAGATTCTGAGAAATTATTGAAGTTGTACAGGTAGAAAGTGGGGCTCTCAACGAACGTTCATGTTATTTTCCCACCTGAGACTAGGGTGAATGTTCGATCGAGTCAAGTCGAGTAAAATTTTTGAGTTATTTGAGTTGACACGTCTTATTTGTTAATTTAAACCTTATTTGAAATTTGTTCGATTCGAGTCGAGTTTTCGAGTTCCTATATAAATTTAATTGTAATTAGTTATCATGTTATAATACAAATTTATTCCAATTTAAACGACTTTCTATAATCATATAAGCTAGGCATAACACCAAAATATGCCCTTTAACGTTTGACTGAATAGTCATTTTGATATATATTCTTTTTTTGAACCATTTAACTTTCAACGGACAACGTTTCATTTTTGGGTCAAAATGAACCATCGCAGATGAAAATTGTTAGTCAATTGACGCTAAGCAACGTAAAATGATTTGACAAAATGACGCGTTAGAATAAAAAGTATTGTATATTTTATAAAAATATTTTTGGACTTATTTGTCATTATGTAAAGTCAACATATTTGTCTATATAATACTGCTATCGCGGTGTGCACTACCATGTAGGTTTATCACATCATTTTAAGTTGTTTATCATCAATTGACTAACAATTTTCATCCACAAAGGGGCCATTTTGACCCAAAATGAAACATTGTGGGTTAAATTGGTTAAAAAAGAATAAGAGTCAAAATGACTATTTAGTCAAACGTTAGGTAGATTTTTTTGGCATTATGCCTATAAGAATAAGCAGTTTGGTATTGCTTAAGCATGTCTTGAGTTCGAGGCATTGTGTGTGCAGAAAATTCTCGTTGAGAGATTCACTCACCAAAACAAGATGTGTGACGCAAGTCGATCCGAATGGGTAAGATAGGACCCTAAAAACCGAGAGGGAAAAAGTTACACCCTCATTCATTTTAAAGAGGAAAAGGGATTGGAACAATTCTATGATGTTATTTAATTTCAAGTTGAGAGGTAAAAATTAGTGGTAAGAAGTAGTCTAATCCAAATGAAAGACTCATTCCAATTTTATTAGCATCAGCATCATATCATATTTCGACCACATTCCAAAGGGCAATTTTAGATTAAAAACCCTTTTTTAATTATTATTTGGGAAAATAGCTCCCAAAAAATATTATTTGGCAAAATGACCCCAAACTTGTCACGTCGGTAGACCTCACGTTGTGTAGGATGCGAGGTCGGATATCGCGTTCTACACAACGCAATTTCAGTCTACGTGGCCTTGTTGTTTGTGTTAACGGTTTTACAGGACCTCGCGTTCTGCAGAACGCGAGGTCCACGAGATTTTGAAACGGCGGCTGAATATATCGCACATACCTCGCGTTCTGCAGGACGCGAGTTCTGTGCAATTTTGGGCTGAAGAACAAGGGAAAACAAGTGTGGGTAGGACTGTTCGAGCCCAATTTCGAGCGTGTAAATCGTATATTTTTAGCGATCATCGAGTTTGGGGTCGTAGTACTGGAAATTGTCTATCGTATGATACCAACATGGTTAATTTCCGTCCATTCTACAATGGTTTAAAATGGCTTCGAAAACCCTATGCTATCATCCTTTTTTGAATGAAGTTGCATTTGAACAAATGTCGATAGGCATGTTCGAGCAGAATTTCATACGTAGAAATTTTAAATTTTTAGGTAACATCGAGTTTGGGGTTGTAGTATTGGAAATTCTCTATCGTATGACACTGATACGGTCAATTTTTGTCCATCGTACACTGACTTAAAGTTGCTTCGAAAACACTATCATAACATATTTTTTGAATGATTGAAAATATAAGATGGCGTAATGTATAAATCGAAGTAGACTGACTTTATTGATTCGATTGTCATGGGCAAACTCGCATATACAAGTTAAAAATAATTAATTAAGACGAGGGGCTGAGCGATTAGGACACTTAGGAGCTGTGTGTCCAGGATTTCGACATACAGTACAATGCTTCTTTTGTCCGGTTTTCTCTCGATGTTCGACCATATCCTCGGCACAGTATATTCTTGTAGAACGTGGACGTCCTTTGGCTTGTATTAGTGCTGGATCTGGGCGTATGATCGGTTCAGTGTCCACAACATTCGGATCAACCTCATTTTCGATTGGAGGAAACTCTTTTTTGTAAACCTTAAACACCGTTTCGAGTAAGTATACCGGATCAACCAGATGCATGTATTGTATCCATTGGTTAGTGCAAGCAGCAATGTCGTGTGCGCACAGGTATTTGAATGTTTGGAAAATTCCGCACTCGCAGGTTCTATCCCTCATGTTTACCACATAAGCGTTGTGCTGAATGCCTTCCAACTGTCTGGAAAATTCTGCAACACGAAACATGTGTCCTTCTCGCGAGAAGAGAGTTGCTTGCATCTTTCTTGATTGACCCAATTGAGTATGCAGTTTTGTGCGAAAATCCGGATGGACTTTGTGTCCACCTGCCATGTACTCAGTTGCTTGCCTTCCCATGGTTGCAAAAAGGGTAGCCAAATGATAATAGGTCGCTTTGACATAGAAGTGATAGCCAACTGCCGCACTCCCTTCAGTGATGAGTTCACTGCCTCAGCCAAGTTCGTTGTCATGTGACCATAACGTTTACCCTCGTCATACGATCGAAGCCATTTTTCCTTTGGGATTTTTTCAAGGTATTCTACGCCTTTTTTGTTTCTCGCTCTTAGTTCCTCGAGCAGGTCAGCCACCTCTTGTTTGTAGTGCGAGTTGCCTACGGGATGACAGTTGAATAGTTATGAGCGAAAAACAAATGCAAAAAGGTCGTAAATCAAAGGGAGTAAGAAATAATATAGTAAATGAAAATGACATAAAGGACGTACCTATATCGAGCACCATTTGACGTTCATCACGGTTCTTGTATTGCAGCAGGTAGTTTGCGGCTATGTGTCGCAAGAAAAAATGGTGGTGAATGTATGGAGGCTTCCAATAGTTACCCAAATTTTCTATCGCCCACAACAGCGATGTGCCTTTGTTAGAAATAACACATACCCCTTCATCCCTTCTTCGTATTACAGGATCAAGGACATATTTTCGTAGGTTCTGAAGGAAGAACTTCCAAGACTCCAAATTCTCTTTCGGGACGATTGCGAATGCAACAGGAACGCATTTGCGATTGTCATCCAGTGCTATAGCTAGAAGTAGGGTCTTTGTATATCTTCCGTACAACCATGTGCCATCGATTTGGACCATCGGTTTGCAGTGCTTGAATGCGTTGATGCACTGGGGGAAAGTCCAAAATACCTAGTGGAATTGAGAAACACCTCGGACAACACGATCATTTTCGTATGCTAGAACCGTATCAAGTTTGACAACCATTCTGGGATGTGTTTCTGCATGAGATTAAGCCACATGCGCAACTCTTTGTAAGATTCCTCCCATCATCCATACATTTCCTCTTTGGCCCGCTTCCTTGTATACCATGCTTTGGAATAACCTGGACGGTAGCCGGTGACAGCTAGAGCTGCAGCCTGACATGTGGGGACCGACACAGTGGGATTTGTTTTCACCAGTTTCGAAAAGATGTCTGCGAGGTACTTTGCATCCAGGTTCTTGTGATCCTGGTTGAGGCTAGGAACGATGCATGTATGGGGCCCCTCAAGTTTTGTTATTGTCCAACGGCTGTCTGCCCTCTTCAACTGTGATATAGGGATTTTCCATTTACAACCTTGATATTTGTTGGACGCAATAAGCCTTGTAGTATCTGGATTGAGTTTTATCCACTATCGTCTCAACATTATGACGAAGGTTGTACTGCTTAACTGTCGCCACCGCAATTTCCTTTTTCAAGAACGCCATACCAATTCTCAGTTCACCATCAGAACGGTTGACTCGGCCATCTATTGTGTCGTCATGCTGAAAATCAGGGACGTCCATTGCATCCATATCAACCGTTGTGAAGTGGGATGGTGGCTGGAACATAGAAATTTGTGTTGCGTCTACAGGAAAGTTGGTGGCAGTCGGTTCTTCGTCCAAATCTGGTGGTGGAAAGGTAGTGTCTTCCGGTAGAACTGTCAAGTCTTCTGGTTCGGGATAAAATGGCCCCAGCTCGTCTCCGTCGGGCCTGGGTTCTCTAATCGGTTCTTCGTCAGAAGCAGCCTCCAAGAGCTGGAATAGTAGAGCTTCGTCGATCACTACCCTTGGAGGCGAGGATGGGGGTCGATGAGCGGGAGACCTCTCACAAGATCGCTCACGAACCGCATTTCCAAGACCAAAATAAAGATCACCATAAGAAGAATGTATTCCCATAGATGGTTGAACGTACTCTGTGCTAGGGACATACGTTGAGTGTCGTCCATATGAGGAATCATGGTCGTTCATAGCGTAAGAAGATGACGCTCCCTCACCTCCAAAAGAAGAATGTCTCCTCATAGATGGTTGACCGTAGTCGGTGCCAGGGACATACATTGAGTGTCGGTCATATGATGCTTCATGGTCGTGCGCAACGTAAAGAGCCGACGTTCCCTCCCCCCAAAACTATAAGGATTATATGGATTGTACGATGCATTTGTTGGTGCATCGAATTCATCGTTTGAGGGTTGGTTCAGGTCGAATCTGATACTAGCTACGCACGACTGCCTTGGAGGAGCAGATGACGATGCACCAAACTCGTTGTCTTGGCACAATAGGTTAAAATCACGTCGTAGACTTGCGGTCGGGCTATGAACGTTAGCATTCGGATCGAAGTCGAAATTCGCCCGGCCCCAGCTTGGTATTTGGATAACTAGATTAGACTCGGAGAACGATGCATACAGCTCGAGGGCCCCCCAATTGAATAGTCGAAGTGGGTTTCCATCATCATGTCCGCATCAGCATTTTCCGCAATTTGGCATACAGAGTACCTTAAAGGGTCTATAGATGCTGGCACCCGATACTTCACGTCGGACAAACGGTGGTTATCGAAATAAGGGACTTTTGCCTCCAGTCCCTTTACCAACTTCTTGAACGATATTCTCCTCGGAAGCTTTAGCGTTACCGGATCTTCGCAGTGAAAAACGATGCCGAGTTTGGTACCCTAAAATGTCTGCCCATCGTAGTAAACTAGCGTAGTAACGCATTGTCTGGCCATTTGAATATTTTCTGAAAGACTTCTGAATTTTTTATACTTTGAAAATTCTAGGAATTGTTTGGCAATTGAAACATATATTTTCGTTTTATGGTTCTACTTCATATATAGGCAAAATTATTGCCACTTGAAATCCCGGAGAATCTGGTTGTGTAAGGCAAATAATGATTCCGAGAGGTAACTTTGCTTGTCCATTTCCTAAAACCGATAAGCATGCAAATAATGAACAAGTCAAGAAAAATGGTGCCCGGGAGGCAGTCCCCTAACTTTGGACAAGTAAGGGATAGAGTTGATGGGGAGGCAGGTTTAAGTGACCTCGCGTTCTACACAATGCGATAACCAGTACCTCGCGTTCTATACAACGTGAGGTCTTATAAATATCGCGTTATGTAGAACGCGAGGTCATTTTAATTGCTTTGTCTCAGATATTCCGTCAGAAGTTATAATAACCGTACTGTTTACTCATTGTCTGTTTGTGTAATTGAGAACATGTTCGAATAATTGAGACAATTGTAGTCTGGTAATGTAATTGAATACTACAAGTGCTGCATAACGTGAGGTCCCTTTATATATTTTGAGACAAAGATTATGTCAGAATTAATAAAACTCGTACTATGAACTCGATTTATGTTTGAATAACTTAGACAATTGTAGTTTACCAATGTAATTGATTACTAGTAGTTTTACATAACGTGAGGTCCGTTGAACATTAATAAAGGATGAAATAAGACGTCATATAACATAATTGGAAGATAATTTCAGAAGTTTATGGTTAATCCGAATCATCGTAGTCAGTGGACTCGTCTGAACTTAGGTTTAGTTCTTCGATCAGTTGTTGTTTTCTTTGTCTACGCCTGTACATAAAAAGTTACAGTTCCTCCGCAACCGCATCAACATCCGATGAAGACGGTGTGTGTTCAGTGTTCGGAGCAGGTTGTACGGGTGCAGACGTACTACCTTCATCGACGTTGACGTCGTCAAACTTAACATTTAAATCGACGTCTCTAGCTCTGACGGAATTGAGTCGGTAATACATGTTACGAACGTCTGTTTCGTTCGTAAGCTTTATAACGTAGTGCGTTTCATTTGCTGACGGTGTTGAGATTCGACATTCCAAGGAAGAAATTTGTTTGTCGGTGTGTTTACTAACCTCGATTGTTGTCAACTGTATTAAATCTTTCAGTGACATTTTGCTGGTGATTGTTGACTCAAAATAAGTATCGGGAAAATAAAATGTTGCCTGAAATTTTGCCATAAGGTGAGCAAAGATTGAGTGTTTAGAGAGAATTTGGAATGAGTAAATGATGGTGGAATTCGCGGGTATTTATAGGAAAGGAAAAACACCACATAAGTAAATTTAAGTCGAATCAAAACTTTATTTCGCATTTCATCTAACAAAACTTTCAACTTTCAACAAGTATTCGTTAATAAGTAAATTGAGACAACTGGATACAGTATTTACAAAACAGTATATGAAAAAAATCCAAGTGGAGAAATATAATCGGTGGGCAAATGTGATCGAAGGTCCCGAGTGAAAGAAGCAGAGCGCGATAATCAGATTTCTTCTGAAATGGTAGCAACTTTGATCCACATTAGCAAATGTAATCGGCACCGGCCGCATTTGCAAAATAGGGCTGCTTATGCAACATGGTCGATCTGAATCCGCCCTCGCTTCTAAAAGTCGTCCAAATCGGCACCAGCCGCATTTGCAAAATTGTACTCGAGGATCCTCTCGACGACAACTACAGAAGCTTCCATTGAAGGGGATGTAGCCGCCCAAAACCTCCCAAATATTGCGATATGTCGGTAAATATTATTCAATGAACCCCGCGGAACACAAATCTTTAAGTGAACTCCAACTATTATTAAGGAACAAAATTTCGGACAAAAAAAATTCAACTGCAAAAAATAGAGCATGACATGAACTCATATTCAACTGAGAAAAACTTAACTGCTTACGAAAATCCATCGCGGTGCATATATATATATATATATAACAGCATCTAAATGACCTCGCGTTCTGTACAACGCGAGGTTTAAAGGACCTCACGTTCTGTACGCGAGATTGCCACGTCATCATATTCACCTCTGTCTGTAAATAGAAAACTCTTAGGGAGGCAAGAAGCACATACAAATTTTTTTTTCTGTATTCACGTAAGCATTTTTTGCTTGCAGCTACTAATGGCAACATAACGCTTATTTGGGAAGTTTTTTTCAAACTAATTTCTCAAATATTGCGTTATGTCGTTATTTGTAGTTACTAATAAAAACATAACGCGCACTTAGGAAATTTTTTCCGATTATTATTGTTATTATTATTATTATTACTATGATTATTATTATTATTATTATTATTATTATTATTATTATTATTATTATTATTATTAGTATGATTATTATTGTTATTATTATTATTATTACTATAATTATTAGTATGATTATTATTATTATTATTATTATTATTATTATTATTATTATTATTATTTCTATTATTATTATTATTATTATTATTATTATTAAAAGGGTAAACTACTGCAGGGGTCACTTTCGTTTCTCGTTTGTACAGATTTAGTCACCACTTTCGAAAAGTGTCAATAAGTGGTCATCTACGTTTTCGATGTGTAAAGACTTGGTCACTCTGACGTTATAGTCCGTTAGTCCCCTAACGGATTGGGAATTAATTAACGAAAAAATAAGGGTAAATTACTGCAATAGCCATTAAAGTTTATCTCCTGTACATTTTTTCTCCTCAATTTAAAAAAGTGAACATTATAGTCACTAATAAAAATGTTTCTTTATAATTTCACCCTTAAAATTTTTAAAAATTCATTTTTCAATCCTAAAACTTTACAATCAATTAGTACAATAATATTATAAATGCTTAGATGAAAAATAGGTGCCCAAAGTATACCCTTTGAAACTTAGGTGCCCAAATTGCTCCTATTTAATAACTCAAACTTAAAAATTTAGTCCACTAACTACTAAAAAATTCGAGTTATTGGAATTTATATTTTTTTATTCAAACTTTATTTTGAATTTTTGAGTCGAGTTTATGAAATTATGAGTAGAGTATTTTCACATCAAACCAAAAAATTTAATTTTTTTGAGTCAAGTCGAGTTATTGGAATTTCTATTTTACAATTCAAACTTTATTTTGAATTTTTTAGTCGAGTTAATGAAATTATGAGTCGAGTATTTTCACATCAAACCTAAAAATTTAATTTTTTCGAATCAAGTCGAGTGTTGCACTTCCCTAAATATAATTTTTAATTTTAATCAGTGTTTGTCAACAGGCAGGTTCAGGCGAAGCTCCGACGAAGCCTTAAACGACAGCGAACCGAAGATTGACGGTATGGGCTTTGTTCGCCTTGACACGAGGAACTCAATAATAGTGACGGCGTGGCGAGTGGACAATTGCGGTGGCCGGAAGCACAGAAAAACAAAGGGGACAGACGAACCTTTGTCACAACTTTCGCGGCAACCGGCGGTGAACTACCGCGAGTGGCGGCTGGGGTTTTGTTTGGGGGACGATGGCGGATAAGGAGGTGATGACGGTGTACACCACCGTCGAGCGATGGCCGAGACCAACGTGAAAACACAAGGGATGGTGGGTTTCCTCTCTAAGCTTCAAACTGCTCGCCATGGCTGACGACAGTGACTTGCCGCGAGTGGTCACCGTGGTTGCGATCAGGGGGAGTGGGCGGACACCGTGGCAGCAGCGGTGAAGGCCACGGTCGGGCGGTGTGGCAGATCAGAGCAAAAGCCGGAGCGGGAAAGGTGAGAGGTCGAGAGAAAAATATGGAAGGGTCTGGATATTTTGGGGTGTTAATTATCCCATGTGGGTTTTTGGTTTAGACATTTATTAAATTTCGATTTAAACAAAACAATTAGTTGGGACAAACACAGATTAAAATTAAAAATTATATGTAGGAAAGTGCAACACTCGACTTGATTCAAAAAAATTAAATTTTTAGGTTTGATGTAAAAATACTTGACTCATAATTTCATAAACTCGACTCAAAAATTCAAAATAAATTTTGAATTGTAAAGTTTTAGGATTGAAAAATGAATTTTTAAAAATTTAAGGGTGAAATTATAAAGAAACATTTTTATTAGTGACTATAATGTTTACTTTTTTAAATTGAGGAGAAAAAATGTACATGAGATAAATTTTAATGGCTATTGCAGTAATTTACCCTTATTTTTCGTTAATTAATTCTCAATCCGTTAGGGGACTAACGAACTATAATGTCGGAGTGACCAAGTCTTTACACATCGAAAACGTAGATGACCACTTATTGACACTTTTCAAAAGTGGTGACTAAATCTGTACAAACGAGAAACAAAATTGACCTCTGCAGTAGTTTACCCTTATTAAAATTATTATATTAAATGACTTTCCCGCCTGGGAAGTCTTCCTTTAAAAAACCCCACGACCTCGCGTCTTGTAGAACGCGAGTTCTTTAGAACCTCGCGTTTTACAGGACGCGAGGTCACTTTTGACCGTTCAGTTCACGTGTATGTTCCGTGACGCGCCTTTTCAATGAACCTCGCGTTCTATAGGACGCGGGGTATATGAATATCGCGTTCTACAAAACGCGAGGTTCATTAACATCGCATCCCAAAAGGCGCGAGGTCTTCTATAAATTGGAGGCCCTACCCCCAATATCAACCACAGAACGCGGGTTCTTTAGCTTTTTTACAACAAATTATCGACAACTTTTATATTTCAATCGATATAATGGAGCCCTTACTACGCAGCGAATCGACTCACTGCAGTTAATATTGGCGAAACAGTCCGGAGGTATTATTTTTTTCCCTATTAATTTCTAATTTTTTTATTTAATTAAATTTTTTATTTTACTAACTATTTTATTTTATTTTTTTGAAGGGATACGAACATAATTTACAATGTTACCTTAACCGTATCAACACCCCACCCATTGATGTTGTTATGGAGTGGATTCAGCGCGCCGGTTTTGGCTACATAGCACGGTATATTGGGGGTGAAGGTAAAACCATCGTTGATCAGCGCGCTGATAGAACGGTGGAGACCCGAGACGCACACGTTTCATCTTCCATTTGGCGAGGCAACAATCACGCTGGAGGATGTTGCCTACATTTTGGGGTTGCCTACAAACGGCAGCGTAATTACGGGTGTAGTGTTGGCAGATTGGCCAACTCTATTTGCTGAACAAATGAGCGTGATGCCCCTTGAGGACGTGTGGGACGGAGGAAAAATCGATCTATCATATTTGGAGGCTCACTTTGGAACCCCTCCTCCCAATGCGGATGAAGTTGCACTTCGTGTATTTTTTCTATTTAAAAATTAGGATGTCATTATTAAATATTTAGTATGCTTTTATTAGATTTATGATGAAATTAAAAATATTTATTTGAACATTACGATGGTTTATGAAATTTTTAGGATGGCTTCATTAAATATTTAGGATCCTTTTAATAAATTTAGGATGCAATTACAAATCATTACTTGAAAATTAGGATGCTTTTATTAAATATTTATGATGACTTTATTAAATATTTAGGTTGCATACATTAAATATTTAGGATGAAGTTATACATATTTATTTACAAATTAGGATTAAGTTACTAATTTCTTTGGATGCCTTTATTAAATTTAGAATGAACTTACAATTTTTTTAATTAGGATGTCTTTATTAAATCTTTATTTTCACAGCGGTGTGCGCGTGCCCACATCTTGCGCATTATTGGCGGGATATTAATGCCAGACAAATCCCGCACAGAGGTGCACGTGATGTGGCTTCATCATCTTACAGATTTAAATGAGTCTGGAAGAAAATCTTGGGGATCAGCTGTCTTGGCGTTTCTTATCAAAGATCTCTGCAGAAACGTTGATGCCTCAAGATCATCGATGGGAGGATGTTGTTTATTCCTACAGGCTTGGGTTTGGTTTCGGATGCCTACTTTGAGACCACAGCTTAAACAGCCCACCGATATGTTATTTCTGCTTCTACGGAGGTACTACGTAATCTACTATATTTTTATTTTTAAATTATTTTATTTAACGATTTTTTTTTCATTATTTATAGGTGGAGCAGCACACTGACACACACCGGCCTGCCGAACTCCTAGAAAGAATTCAGGCATGCTTTCGATGGCTTGAGGGAGCACGAGGTAATTCGAAAATTAATTTGAATTTTTTCATACTTTTTTCCAATAATATTTCATATAACCGTTACAAATGCTTTCATTATTTTTAGTTCGTGTGGAGGCCCTACGATTCAGAGGAGATTCAGTAGATTACTCCACCAGATATTCTGCGAGACCGAGACCTCTGGATTTCCACCGTGCCACTGCTCAACTACGAAATTTGCGTGTGGCATTCTACGGATAGGGTTCTCCGACAGTTCGGGTACTTACAAAATGTTCCAGCCCCTCCGCAAAATATGGACCGCTTCCACAATCTTACGCGCCAGGGGAAGACGGAGGTTGACTGGTCCGAGCACCATGCTCCCTGCTCCCTGGATAGCGATTTGGGGTAACCGATTTGCCCGACGCCCACTGCTTCTCCAACAAATTATGGAATGGGATGATTCGGTCTCTTTCAATTATGACCAGTGGTATAGGCTCAATGGGATGCCGCATATCCTTACTCAGGCCGAGTGCGCTGTAGGGCTTCCCCAGCAACCCCAAAACTGCCCACGCGGCACCCGTCGAGCGACCCAGAGCCAGAGGCAGTCGACGCAGCGCGGTCCGAGACCACGATATGACACTGCAGGGGCATCATCTTCTCCGCACCATTTCATGCTTATAGCGGTCCATCAAGTTTCCAGCAGACGATGCCTCCACCCTAGTCCGGCTCCTCCGATGCCTATCGTCCCCATACGCTCACGACTGACCTTCAGCTTATCGATTATCCACAGCTGCACTCTTAGTATGAGTTTCCCATTGTGGAGAGTACGCTGATCGGTAGCTTGTTTTACTCCCCGTCTGGGCCCAGCACAAATCCACATATCGCACACGATGGTTAGGATGATGGGGACCAGGGACCACCTGATGATGGACGGAGGTATCCGGCTCGTGAGCGTCATCCACCCGATTGCGGAACGGGTGGACATAGGCATTTGTAGTCTTTTCTTTTACTGATTTGTACTTATGTTTTTAATATTTATATAAAACACATTTGATTTTTATAATGACGTATTATAATTTTGTTTACATATTATAATTAAACTTTATAATGTTTATTTAATTTTAGTTTTTAATAAATTTTATGGGATTACTAAACCGAAAATCGACATTTGTTGAAATGCAACTTCATTCAAAATAAGATAATAGCATAGGGTTTTCAAGCCATTTTAAACCATTGTAGAATGGACGGAAATTAACAATACTAGTATCATACGATAGACAATTTCCAGTACTACGACCCCAAACTTGATCATCGCTAAAAATATACGATTTACACGCTTGAAATTGGGCTCGAACATGCCTACCCACATTTTTTCCCTTGTTCTTCAGCCCAGAATTGCACAGAACTCGCGTCCTGCAGAACGCGAGATCTGTGCGATATATTCAGCCGCCGTTTCAAATTCTCGTGGACCTCGCGTTCTACAACACGAGGTCCTGTAAAACCGTTAACACAAACAACAAGGCCACGTAGACGAAAATCGCGTTGTGCAGAACGTGATATCCTACCTCGCGTCCTACACAACGCGAGGTCCATCGACGTGGCAAGTTTGAGGGTCATTTTGCCAAATAATATTTTTTGAGAGCCATTATCCCAAATAATAATTAAAAAGGGGTTTTTAATCTAAAATTGTCCATTCCAAAGGGTCATTTAATATATTTTTTTCTTTTGGTTACTCAAAGTTTTGTCTAAATTAATTTGTACCAATTATCGCACACTTGATTTTGATGAGTGAGTTTCATAGTAGAGATTTGTTATATATATAAAGTCTCAAATTCGTGATATGTTTAAACGATATCAAGTTGCTTACTACTTGGACCAATCTCCGTTAATAATATTTTTGTTTTATTTCTAAATCTCATTTAATAAAATTTAAAGTTTAATATTAATCTTAATCATTCGTTTACTTTCATCTAACGGTCTGAAAAGGAATTTTTAGCTAAATATTGTAGAAGAATTTTTTTCCCCAACATGTTGCACATTGGTTTTTATTTCCCAATATATTGCACTTTCTACAGTAAAAACAAAGAAGGACTCATCTGAGTCCGATTTTAAATAGTGATTTGCAATTTTCGAATAAAAAATTAAAGACTCACCCAGGTGAGTCCGACTTTGAACAGTAAAAAATTTAAAGACTCACCCAGGTGAGTCCGACTTCGAACAGTAAAAAATTTAAAGACTCACCCAGGTGAGTCCGACTTTGAATAGTGACACAAACACGAGAATGCATGCATGCTACATGGAACACTATTCAAAGTCGGATACAAATGAGGCTGCCTTTATGAAGATCATTGTTTGAAGTCGGATACACATGTGAGAGTCTTTAATTTTTTATTCGATTTAATAAAATCATTGTTTAAAGTCGGATTCAGCTGGGGTAGTCTTTAGTTGTACTGTAGAATCTACAATATTTTGAAAAATAAAAATGAATATACAATATTTTTAAAAAAATAATCTCACAATAATATCTATTTAAATTATCCTCTAAAAATATAAAATTAAATAAACTTTACTTGACATAAGTAAAACATTGCATAATACTTTGAAGCAATAAATAACGACGACTATCTCAAAGGATTTTGCTTTATCCACTCAGGTGTCAAAGTCATGCCATTACCAACAAAGGTCAACGCCCATTAGCCACCTTTCTATCGCCGGCACATATACTCAAAGGTTGGTTGGCCTGCGGTGTGGCATGGTCGCACTACGATTTTGGTGCGGTACAAATCGAAAATATTATAAAATACAGAAGTTAAAATATTACAATAATTAAAAATGTTATATTTTTTTTATAATATTTTAAGTTGGTAGTTTTAGGACAAATATCAATATTTAGAGACAAATTTTGATACTTATAAAATCCTAAAACGTTATCAGAAGTGATAAGTATCGATACTCGGAGCTAAGTTTCGATACTTAACCACCAACCTAAAATGTTATTAGAAAGTATACCGTTTCAGTTTTAAATTCCGTGTTTTATAACATTTTCGGTTGGTATCGTATTGTAATTCCTGTTGTATGTTAGACTCCCCTCAAAGATGTTAATGAACATTGAGAAAATCGTTTTCATAGTGAATTTTTGTAAATTTAAATTTAAATTGTTTCGTCAGTGGATTAGTGATCAATGGTTAAACTTTAAAAAAGGCAAAATTAAAAATAATAATTATAATGTCAATTTTTTTATAAAGAATATTTTCTAAATAAGTAGGATAAACGGTAAGTGCTAATTTTCTGTAAGAGGTATCAACACTCTTTTAAAATGATGTCAACATTATTTTATAGTGATGTGTATTTTTTAATACTTTTATATAAAATTTACAAAAAAAATATATATTATTATGAATATTTATATATGTGGATGTCTATCATGATTAGAACTTTATCAAAGGAGTTTGATTTATTTATTATTAGGAATATTATCTCTATGAATTAGAGTTTAATGTATTATGTACTTCTTATGCCTATAAATAAATGATTCATTGAAGGCATTGTATACAATTCTATTTTTGAGAATAATACAAATCTTCCTCTCTCTCTCATCTCTTTGATATTTTATTCTTGTTCGTTGTTCTTCGTTATTTTATTCACAATACGTTATCAGCACGAGACTCTAATCAACTGAGGTCTTCATCGTTATAATTCAAAAGAAGTTACCGGGAAGAATTCGATTATAAAATAAACCAATGATAAGTTTTTTTTCTCCTTATTTTTTTACTTATCGATTGTCTTTCTCTCTATATTTTAACTTTGTTTTAATTTTTGAAAATTTTGGAAGTATGTTTGATTTTATTTGAACATTGGAAAGAGATAAATTTGTGGCTTCTCACAAACCAAAAGACGAATCGACAGAGACGAAGAGGTTGCGTTTGGTGTAAATTACGTGTGTTTTCTCTTGTTCTTAAAATGGTTAATTAGCGGTATGCTTATTCATACTTTTACTTATATGATTATATTTGATATTTTCATATTATTATTTATGTCATTTTATTTGGTAAAAGTTGGTATTTTTAACCGTGTTTTGAGTTTTACATGTATTTAAATGGCTTGGAAAGAGATGTGATATAAAGGGACTACGAGAAGCTACTCGGTCATATGTTATGTCTTCATTGTCCATGAGAGAAAAATCAATATCGGTAAATTTTGGTTTTATTTTTATTCTTTATATTATTATTTTAAAGTGTGATAAATCATGATGATTTTGAATTTACAAGAAGATTATTATAAAGTCTATATTTGCTCGAAAGCAATATTTCTTCTTCGTTGAAAAACTTGACCATAGACTTCTCCCAATTTCAAGTTACGAAAATTATTCTTGATCCAAAAAGTTTTATGGGAGACATTCCTTGAAGTGAATGCAAAGCATGATGTTTATTTCATGCGATTATCAATGATGGGTCATTCCCTGAAGTGAATGCAAGCATGATGTTTATTCCATGCGATTATTGGATCTGTTTCATTCCCTGAAGTGAATGCAAACATGGTAAATTATTATTCAGTTAGAGACATAATTTCGATATAATCCAAGTATAATTGGCTGGACATCCCGTTCTGCGAGGCTACTGGTCTCAAAAGAGGTTTTCAAAGGACCTTGTGGACAGATTTAACAATGCCGCGTACGAGGATTAAATATATGTTCTCTGTGATAAGGATATATGAAAAAGGTTTTAAAGGCCCAATGGCTCTACTCCATTCCCTGAAGTGAATGTGAGATTATATTATGGAAGATATAAAAAATCACATTAAAAGTTGTGGTCGTGGTCGAGGCTATGAATATACACATGAAAAATATAGTCGTTTTAAGAATACTTCTACCCGCTGGTAGCGAAGTTATAAGGATGACAAGAGTGATAAAGATCTTTCTAAGGAAGTCAAATCCTTTTACCAATGTGATGTTATAAACAATTGGTTTCGTACTTATCAAACGCCAAAGTATTATGGACTTTATCCATAATCATGAATGATAAATGAAATAAAATATAAACAAAATTTGTTTATGGTGAAAATAATTATGACATTATTGGTTCAACTCAATTGGATATTGTTAATTTTCTCATAACCCTTTAAGGGAATAATTTATCATTTATTTTTTCCCTTATAACCTCTAACAAGAATAATTGGTTTATTTTTTATGTTAATTCGTTTTATTTATTATTTATTTATGTTAGTTTGCTTTATGTTTATTTATTTCACATATTATTTATTTACGCGTTATGTTAATTTATTATTTGAAGAATATGATTACTTTCGGAATAAAATATATAATGAATTATGGCTATTTATGCCTAGAATTGTGGCTATTTATGCCTAGCAGATAATGCAAGTACTCATATTGTACTTAAGCATAAGAAATATTTTTCCCATTTAAATGTAAGGGGAAATATGAGTAGTATTTCTCAAAATACTAAAAAAGTAATACTTCGGAAGAGCACTTGAAAGTTTATCTCTGATAGATAATCGACTTGATATGATGTGCTATATTTTATATTTTTCATTCCTCGAAGTGAATGATATAAAGTACATATTTTCATTACCTAAAGTAAATGAAACAAAGCACATTTTGAAAGGTGCACAATTATGCATTTCTCGATTAAAATGCAAGGGAATAATGTGAGTACTATATCCGGAAGTACTAATATCACAAAAGGCTCTGGTTGAGCAAATATGTTATTGTCAAATGGTACTTTATTCCATATTCACGGTGCGTTGTACTCGTCAAAGTCATAAAGAGAGCAATATGAGTTCGCAAACTATCCCTTTGAGAATTATAGATAACATATGTTATCAATTGGCATTTGAAATAAGCCAATATAGATATAAGTTTGGTAGCCAAAAAGTCAGTTGAAAGCTCTAGAAGAGCTATATATTGCTACCAAAAGATAATTTCAATTGAAAGCTCCAAAAGAGCTAAATATATTCTTATTTAAAGAAACAATTTTGATGGTCGTACTAGACATGTACGAGTGAGATTGAATTACATGTTATGGTAAACAAGGAGTTTACAAATTAAGAGATATATACACATATATATATAGTTGGCATGATCGGTTAGACCATTCTGATCAATAATGGTGCAGAAATTATTGAGATTTACATGCACGTGTATTAAAAGAACATGTAGTTTTTGTAGTGCTTATTCTCAAAGGAATGGATTAAATTCCACTTATTAAAGAACGTGAAGTTCTTGTGTTACTTAAAGGAATTGATTAATTCCACTTACTAAAAGAATCTGAAGTTCTTGTGTTGTTTGTTCTCAAAGGATATAGATGATCCCACTTACCAAAAGAATTAGAACTTAAAGTTCTTGTACTAAAGTTGAGACTATATGTCTTGCACATCTGAACGAAATATGGGCCCATATATCCACAAATGTGGAAAGTTTTATATGATTTTAGTAGATGCATCTACATTGTTTTATCGATTTACAACCAGAAGTCTGTGAGATTGATTCTAAAAGATTCAGATTATGCAATTAGACTATTCGTCTTGAAAAATTAGTGGGTTTATATTTTAGGCTATATCAGTTGTTACAAAGCCTATTGATTATGAAAAATATAGTTTAGCAAAATTTCAATTGGATGCATCCTATTTAATAGATAAACTATGAGAACAAAAGAATTATTATTTATATGGTGTTTCCATATAGCAACACTTATACACATCAAGCCAACGAGTTATAATAAACTCCCCGTTATGATTGGGTTTTGGTCGGAAACCATACATTTCCCATTTTATGATTTTTGAATGTGCGATATGAATTGCTCCACCACAACGCACAAAATGGGTAAATAAAAAGGGTTGAGAATATATATTGAGTACGAGTCTCCTTTTATGTTTAAATTCTTAAACATTAATTGGAGAATCATTTATGACATGATTTTTCTCAAGGGGAGATAATAATCAGCTGGATAGAGGAAAATGAATTATCATTATCTAGATCCTCGTATATGAACTAGAAGTTCATAAGATAATTCATGTTATTACATGTCAACTGCCAGGCATATTTACTGACCCAATGAGAGTAATTAAGTATCATATACCAGTTGAAACGCTCTAAGTTTAAATTACATGTTAGAGCGAGAGAATGTAAATCATGCCTGAAGCATGATAGTTGAAATGGTTCCAATGATCAAAATTCTCGTAAATAGAAAGTAATATGAGATGGTCATATATTAGAGGCGGGTGCTCTTGAAGAGACCCAAGACATAACAAATAATAAAACTCTAGAAGAGTTTCAGGTACCTGAAATAAAGATTGAAATCATGAAGAGATCTCGATGAGTTATGTCATTACGAGAATGGAACCAGAAAATTAGAAAGTTGTCGACAACGATTTTACAAATAATTTTACATAAAATACTTCTATAGAAGTAAAGAAAGAAATCGAGGATTTTGTATAAAATCTATCTAGAAGTATAGATATTGAATTGGCCAATGTTGAAAGACGCTTTGAATTTCTAAAATAGAAGTATTTGGACCAGCAGTCCAAACACCTAAAGGTGTAATGCAAGTGATGCACAAATAAGTAGTCGTAAATACGACTTGAACTATGATTTATGAAAAGTTTTAATTACTTCATGGTGGATGCAATTACTTTGGCAGTTTTAAAAATTTTACATGCGTCTAATTATTTGTGAATCCATATTTATCCTTGAAGGATCTAAAATGCTATAAGCATTTGGAAATTTCTGAGGAAATTTATTTAGACATGTCTCATGAATATTTTGGCGCATTTGGTATAATCGCTTTAGTGAATACTAATTGAGAAAATACTATAAGAATGATCAGATTTCCTTATGTATTTTATAAAGGAGTTTGGATCAAGATCTATTATGATAATTTTAGAACTCCTAAAGAGCTTCAATTTGGAAACTCATGAAGTACTTTCAATACAAGTACTTGAATCTTGACGTCAAGTTTATCTCGACCTGAAGATCGAGAATTTTTTATATTTCTTTTGTCTATGGATAGACATAAGCTGAAAGAATCTTAAAGAAGATTCAATATAAATAGAGCATATCTATTGAGTATCCCAATGGTTGTAAGATTGTTGGATGTGAATAAAAATAATTATATTTTTTCTTGGTCTTGAAGCACTATATATTAGTTGGTCAAGAAATATCTATGAATATACAAAGATCATTACATTTAGATCTTCAAACATTCGTTGATGCCTCCTCAAATGTCGTAGAAATAATTGTTATGCACGAGGCAAGCGAAAAAATGTGTTTGGCTAAGACTATTGACCCAACATATCCAAAAGATATGTGGATTTACTTTTACAAGATATGATAAAAGCTATCTTGTGTGAAGATAACGCAAGATGTATATCTCAGTTTGAAAATGGATACATCAAGGAACATATTACTCCAAAGTTTCATCCCTCACGATCTTTAGAAAAATGATATTCAAGATTAAATTATGAAGATTTAAAGATCTTCTATGATGTTTGCATGAGGGGGAGTAAATACGTGTTGCATTCTTTTTCCCTTAACCGAGGTTTTGTCCCAATGGGTTTTCCTGGTAAGGTTTTTAATGAGGCAACATGTTATGCGTATCAAAGATGTGTGTACTCTTTTTCCTTCACTAATTTTTTTCCCATTGGGTTTTTATCTTAGTAAGGTTTTAACGAGGCACATTATCTTCATAGACATCCAAGGGGGAGTGTTATGAATATTTATTTATGTGGATGTCTATCATGATTAGAACTTTATCAAAGGAGTTTGATTTATTTATTATTAGGAATATTATCTCTATGAAGTAGAGTTTAATGTATTATGTACTTCTTATGCCTATAAATAGATGATTAATTGAAGACATTGTATACAATTCTATTTTTGAGAATAATACAAATCTTCCTCTCTCTCATCTCTTTGATCTTTTATTCTTGTTCGCTGTTCTTCGTTATTTTATTCACAATATATATATATCTTTTAAAAAAATTAACAAACTCCCCAATTTCTTTACCGGCTCCACCGTACGAAATCCCCTATAAATTGCTGTCAATGTAAGCACCTTATCATTGGGGTGCTTAATAATAATAATAATAATAATAATAATAATAATGCATCATTAGGAAATTACTTTAATATTGCTCCCCCAATTTTTTCTAATATATGGTACTAGCTATATTATTTTTGAAAATATTGTAGTTTGAACAATATTTTAAAAGTCGGATTCAGCTGAATTCAACTATAAACAATGTTTTTCAAAAAAAATCTCACAAAAATACCTAAAGTCGGAACCTCCTGATCTCGTCTTTTAAGGGCATTTTTATAATTTCTAACCTAAAGTCGAATTCAGTTGCACCAACCTTTAAGGCATTGTTTATACTGCAATAATCTTAGAAATAAAATAATTTGCGCCATATTTAAAGAAAAAAGTTTGGTGTAATATTACTGGAAATTGTCCAATTATAAAATTCTATTGAAATATCTATCATTCTACGTATTACAAAATCTTAAAAGAATTTTTTGAAAAATCTAGGGAAAACTACACCAGTGGTCCCCAAACTATTACCATTTTTCTATTTTGGTCCTCAAACTATTTTTTTGGCAAAATCGTCCCTTCTATTACATAATTCTCATGTTTTGGTACCTGACGTTAAATAACTAATAGTTTTGCTAATGTGACATTTTTTAAATACTTTTAATATTTTTTAATCATTTATCTCTCCTCTTATATTATTTTTATTTAACTTTATTCACCCAATCATGTGGTGCCACGTGGCATTACCCTATTGGTTGAAAATACCCCCCAAAAACCTTAAAGTCATATTATTTGGTGATGCTGAGATTCAAACCTAATACCTCCAATATACAAGCAATGCGCGTAAACCACTTGTGCTAGATTGATTATTTAATTCAAATATCCTAACAATTATATATAAGCTATACATATTAACCCAACAAAACCTTAAAAACACAAATTGGTGCCACCAGGATTCAAACCCAAGCAACAAACATGCAAACCAGTTGTTCTAAGTTAATTATTTGATTTAAATTTTTTAACATTTATATTTAACCTATACAAATTAGAAACAACATATGGTTAATGAATATAAAAGGTGGAGAGTAATTTGAACACAATACCTTATTGATAAAATTTTAAATATTTAACCACCAAATTAAACTAATAAATTGTTCTATTTTTAACTTAAATATTTTTAAGATTTTTTTATTTTTATAAAATAAATAAATATTTAATTAGTTTTTTATTATCAAACAAAGTAAAAAATATAGTTTGATTTTTTAAAATTTTAAACATAATTTAGTTAAATATATTTAAGTTCAAAATAGCACAATTTATTAGTTAATTTGGTGGTTAAATATTTAAAATTTTATTAATAATGTATTATGTTCGAATTACTCCCTACATTTTATATTCATTAACCATGTGTTGTTTCTAATTTTTATAGGTTAAATATAAATGTTAGAAGATTTAATTCAAATAATTAGCTTAGAACAGTTGGTTTGCATGTTGGCCTTGCATATTAGTTGCCTGGGTTTGAATCTTGGCGGCCCCAATTTGTATTTTTAAGGTTTTTTGGGTTAATATGTATAGCTTATATATAATTGTTAGTAGATTTGTATTAAGTAGTTAGCCTAGCACAAGTGGTTCATGCACATGGCTTGTTTGCTTGAGGTCTTGGTTTGAATCTCAGCAGCACCAAATGTGGCTTTTAAGGTTTTTGGGTTTTTTTTCAACCAATAGGGTAATGCCACGTGGCACTACATGATTGGGTGAATAAAGTTAAATAAAAATAATATAGGAGGAGAGAGAAATGATTAAAAAATATTAAAAATATTTAAAAAAAGCCACATCAGAAAAATCGTTAGCTATTTAACGTCGGGGACCAAAACATGAGAACTATATAACAGAAAGGACGATTTTGCCGAAAAACGTAGCTTGGGGACCAAAATAGAAAAACTGTAATAGTTTGAGGACCACCGGTATAATTTTTCCAAAAATTTATCATTCAATGTATTACTAAGCCCTAAAACCCCAAACTTTAAAACACTAAAATTTAAACCCTAAACCCTAATATATTAAATAAAAGCTTTTAATTTAAATTTTTAAGGTTTTGTTATTGAATGATATAGTTTTTTTCAATAAAATTTTTAAGTTTTGTAAACCCTAATCCAAGCTGCATTATAACTTTGAAAATTGGGTTTTAGATGGTTTACTGTCGGCAGGAATCAATAATTATAAGTGATTTAGCTAATTAATTCAGCCCCTCAAATTTGTTGGATCTAACTGCAGTTTAGGTCGTATGAGTTTTAAAAAATAATCTGACATTCAATTTTGGATTTAAATATTTAATATTTTTTTTGAAATTAGGTAATTTGATATCTTTCTATATTTGATTCGAATATAACCAGATAACACGGAGCTAATTTTGAATTAACATTTTAAGCCTATGTTTATTTTTTGAATAAATAAAACAAATTGTTAGATATTCTTCACCACCCAAACTCATCCCCAAGTCTGCACTACCTCTGTTGAGTTTTCCTTAGTTGCTGTTTTTTAATTAATTAATTAATTAACTTTTTTAATATTTCCCATCGATACGAACCACGTGTATAGTGTTAATATATAAAATTTAAGAACATATATTTGACTGTACATGATAATTAAAATTATATTTAAAGGTTAATCAAAATATATTTAAAGGGATCATTCGACGCTATTGTTCCATTAAGAAAAGGACCAGTGTACATCATGCCCATTTTTAAAATTTTGGTCGCCCTAGGGTGAATAAAAAATTAGGCCCCTAATTAAAATTTTAAATTACGATTGTGGTCGTATTTTCAGCTACGTTACGTTTATCGTAATTGTGGACATAACGGTTGCAGACATTGTGGTTTCGGACGATGTCGCTACTGCTATATAATGGTCATTGTTGCGGTTGTGGACTGTTATTTAAATCTTTGTCCCTGATAACAAGTATTGAAAAAAATAATTTAGGAGTAGACCTATAATAACCAGCATTGAAAAAAAATGGGTCTTTAATAACAAATATTAATTTTTTTTTTTAAGAAAGTGAGAAAATTGAAGAGAAATTGAGATGCGAAGAATAAGAACAATGCAAGGATTACTTGTAATAAAAAGTATACTAACTACAAACTACAAACTACAAACTAACAGTATCTTTTTATTTTTGCAGAAATAAAAACTAACGGTACAATACATAGTATTAGATTACTTGTAATTTTGGTTAAGTTGTAATTTTTTAATAAAAAAAAACAATGGTTCAAAGTTCAAACGGTTATAAAAAGTTAATAATGAATTATCCAAAAAAATAATTATTCCAATGTCCAACCTAGGCATATGCATTTCACCCGGGTCCGACCTGAACCGGCCCGATCGGGTCGGGTATTTTTATGAAAGAAATCGGGGTCGGGTTGGGTTTTGTGTATGGCGAGGTCGGGCCGGGTTCGGATTTTAGGGTGAAAAAATTCGACCCGACCCCACCCAACTCAAGACTAATAATATAATTTTCCCCTAAATTTTTTAGGGATATTTGTAACAATAGCCCTTCTTTATATATTTTTTTATAATTTGGTCCTTAAAATTAGTTTTTATTTACAATTTAGTCCTTAAATTTATTATTTTTTTATAATTATGTCTCTTAAAATTATTTTTTTACAATTAGGTTCCTAAAATTAATTTTTTTTATAGATCGGGTCGGGGTCGGGTTTAAAATATTTGTTTTCGGGTCGGGTTCGGTTTTAGGATTATTAATTTCGGGTCGGGTTTGGGGGGCCAAAAACCCGACCCGTGCCCATCCCTAGTCTAACCTTGATGCCTTTACTCACTTTATACGTTTCTTATATATAAAAAAAAAACATTATTGTAGTGGGCTCAACTAATATTTAGGCGTGGGCCCTGGGTCGTCGCTCTTATTGTACTGGCCCAGGAACGACCTTGGTGTACATTCATTTTTAAAAGGAGCAATATTCGTACAGATTTCAAAGTTCAGCAGTCTTCTGGTATTTTAATAAATAATCGAGAGATCTATTAACTAGCCTAATGGCTAAGGATGTTCATCTAAATCTTGTCCTATCTTGTAAGAGTTCGAATCTCGACATGACAATGAAATACACCACTATTTAATAAAATAAATAAATAATTGAAAATCTCTTCTAAACCTAAATTAGAGAGAAAAGAGTATCCACTTTTATTAAAAACACAAAGAGAGGAAACGTTACATCGTTTTACAAGATGCAGAATCAAAAAACCGCCAATTCCTAAATACATTACATACTTTGACTCAAAGAAAGTGAACCTACCAAGTACCAAGCAAAGCTCTTATCACTCAACTATCGAACCATAGCAAATCCACAGACCTGGACACACCCTCACGTGCAAAATTATGGGCAAAGTAATTTGTTTCTCTGTAGGCAAAAGATAATTGCCAAAATGACCTGCACTTTGTAATAATATTAGCAAAGGCGTCTGGTGCAGCACCACTACGGGTAATCCAATGAACTGCCAACGCGCTATCGGTTTCCACTATTATTATGATGTAAAACTAGTATTTTATTAAACTGTATACAATAAGTTGAATAATACAAAACTTACAACGTTTATTATATAGGCAGCTAAACTAACCCTAACTAACTTGAAATTAACTAACTAATCATAGAATGATATAATACAATAGCCCCCCCTCAAGCTGAAGATTGGTGGATGTTCAACAGCTTCAGCTTGGACATCAAAGCAGTAAAGGCAGGCGAGTGCAGCCCTTTGGTAAAAATATCAGCCAATTGATCAGAAGATCTAACATGAAAGAGCTTAAGAAATCCGGTTGAAACCTTGTCACGAATGAAGTGACAATCAACCTCAATGTGTTTGCTCCTTTCATGAAAAACTTGGTTTGAAGCAAGATAAATGGCTGCTTGGTTGTCACAATATAAGAAAACAGTCGGGGTAGCAACATGAAAAGATGTTAATAAAGCTGCAATCCACACCAGTTCACAAGTAGCAGAGGCCATGGCACGATATTCTGCCTCACACGAGGATCGACTAACGGTGTGTTGCTTCTTAGACTTCCACGATATTAAACAATCTCCAATCTAAGTACAGAAGCCTGTAGTGGATCGCCTTGTATCCGGCAAGCTCCATAATCAGCATCCACAAATGCACTGAGCTGCAAATTGTTGTTCATAGGGAAGAACAACCCTAAACCTGGATCTTTCTTAATGTAGGACAGCAAGTGATAAGCAGCATCCAAGTGGGACGTTCTAGGAGATGAAACGTACTGGCTTAACAAATGGACAGTATAAGTAATATCCGGCCTTGTGTGGGTGAGGTATAGGAGTCGTCCAATTAAACGCATGTAGATTTGCGGATCAGGAAGTAAATCACCAGTTGTGCTGCTTAACTTGTGTGAAGGGTTTATAGGAAGATTAGCTGGCTTTTTGCCAAGAGAGCCTGTGTCTTCTAAGAGTTGTAAGGCATAATGCCTTTGAGATAAGGATATGCCTGAAGTATTTCGAGCTACTTCGAAACCAAGAAAATAATTCAGGGGACCAAGTACCTTGAGCTTGAAGTTTTATTGCAAGAAATTTTGAACTTTTGCCAATAGAAACAAATCTTTACCGGCAAGGATTATATCGTCTACATATACAAGAAGAGCTACAAACTTGTCACCGGATCCCACAGTGAACAAAGAATGGTCAGAAGGGGATTGAATGAAACCATACTTTAGAACTGCTTGGGAGAAGGTTGAGAACTATTGCCTGGATGCTTGTTTAAGGCCATAGATGGACTTATTTAACTTGCATACTAGGTTAGGAGCATCTGCATCAGTCTTATAGCCAAGTGGTAGCTTCATGTACACTTCTTCATCGAGTTGGCCATTTAGGAACGCATTATTGACATCGAGTTGAAGGAGATTCCAACCATTAACAGCAGCCAAAGCAAGAAGCATTTTAAAAGAAGTTAACTTTGCTACGGGAGAAAACGTGTCAGTATAATCTATACCTTCGATTTGAGTAAATCCTTTCGCAACTAACCTGGCTTTGCAACGATCTACAGAACCATCCGCTTTATATTTCACGCGATAAACCCATTTGCAATCGACAGGCTGCTTACCTGAAGGCAAAGGAACCACTGTCCATGTATGAAGATCTTCCAAACTGTCTTTTAACCATTTGGATGAAATTAGGAACTATGGAAATGACATCAGATTTGTGTTGCATTAGATATGTCCATGTGCACCTCGTATGATCATCGACCAAAGTCAAAAAATATTGCTGATTATTATAGGTCTTAGACTTGTAATGACCCCAAACATCGCAATGAACCAAATCAAAAGGCTTAACAGCACGATTAAAAGAGCTTTGAAAAGGCAACCTACGCTGCTTTGCAAGAGGACAAATAGCACAAGGCAAATTTTTATTGATATTAACAGAAGGCAACACATCTTTCAACATATGTAAAACATGATCACTAGGATGCCCTAGTCTATCATGCCAAGAAACAAGCATAGCAGCAGAATTTGTAGACAAAACAGAATCAGAAACATTAGAACATGATACAGCACAATTGACACTATCAGAGACTCGAAGAAGATAAAGACCACGATGGAGATCAGCCTTCCCAATCACCTGGCACAGGTCCTGAATCAAACAACCATTATTAGAAAACAAAACAGACAAATTAGAACTCTTAATTAATTCACTTACAGCCAAAAGATTAAACTTAAACTCAGGAACAAATAACACATTATGAAGAACAATACGAGAAGAAATACGTATATCACCAGCATAATTGACTGGAACAGCAGTTTTATTAGGAAGAACGATAGTACTATTATTAATGAGATTTAAAGATTCAAAACTATCTTTGGAACAACATATATGACGAGAAGCACCCGAATTAACAATCCAACATTTGTTACAATCAAATCCATCAATGCTATTAATGTAAGAAAGAATCTTACCCTGCATGGAAAAGTTGACAGAAGTAGAAGGGTTTTCCAAGTTTGATGCAGCATGAATTTGAGAAGAAAGAAGAGTAATCAACTGTTGACATTGCTGAGGAGTAAGGGATTCATGAGACAAAGATGAAGACGAGACTGAAGAAGCTTCATTAGTTAAAGGATTGGAAGGAACAGAAACTGCATTAGAAACAGGATTAGAACTTGAAGCCTTTGAACGAACATTATAGCCTGGAGGATATCCATGTAACTTATAACACTTGTCTTTGGTATGACCCATCAAATGACAATAAGAACATTGTGGCCTTGACTTTCTTTGATTATTAGAAGCTACTTTAACAGCAAAGGCAGCCTCTGAAACAGGAGCATCTAAAGAAATCGACCTTTGATTTTCTTCTTGGAGAATCCAAGAAAAAACTTTGGTAATCCCAGGTAAAGGATCCATTAGTAAGATCTGAGCTCGAACATGAGCAAAAGACTCATGAAGGCCCATAAGAAACTGCATTGTCTGCTCTCTGTTAGTATCATCTAACATTTTGCGAACACCACCACAATTGCAACGAGAACAAGAACATATCGGCTTAACCGAAACCAACTCATCCCATAAAATCTTGTGTTGCGTATAATAAGTACTAACAGACATAGTACCTTGAACGAGCTCACAAAGCTTCTTCTTCAAATGAAAGATACGAGGCCCATTTGTCTGCTGAAACCTTTCTTCAAGATCCTTCTAAATTGCAGCCGTAGAGGTATGGTAAAGAAGACTTGCAGCGATCTCCTTGGAAACAGAATTCAATATCCAGGAATTAACCAAGTTGTTAGCCCTGGTCCAAGAATTATGCAAATCTGTGGAAGAAGAATCAGGTTCAGCTATCGAGCCATTAACAAAACCAAGTTTGTTCTTCGCGGATAAAGCCATCAACATGAAACGTTTCCAACTGTTATAATTGTCGTTGGAAAGAGGCTGTGTAACAAGAACCATCCCTGGATTATCAGATTGATGAATGTAGTATGGATTACTACCATTCTCAAACTGATCTGAATAAGGTTGGTCTGTGATTTGCACCATGATGTGGAAAAGAAGAACAACCGAAAAGAAGAAAAAGAAGATGAATAAGAAAACAAGAATTCAAGAGATGAAGAAAAACAAGAAGATGAAGAAATCAGAGGAAAAACTCTACTGATACCATATTATGATGTAAAACTAGTATTTTATTAAACTGTATACAATAAGTTGAATAATACAAAGCTTACAACGTTTATTATATAGGCAGCTAAACTAACCCTAACTAACTTGAAACTAACTAACTAATCATAGAATGATATAATACAATAACTATTAGGGATGTAAAAACAGGTAATCGGACGGGTTTCAGGTCGGGTACTGTCAGGTCGGGTAAAATCGGGTACAGGTCATTTCAGGTCATTTTTCTATATTGACTCGACTCGGGTCGGGTGCGGGTTCATTTCAGGTCGGGTCCATTTCAGGTCGGGTCCATTTCAGATCGGGTCTATTTCAGGTCGGATCCATTTCAGGTCGGGTTCATTTCAGGTCGGGTCAAAACGGGTCGGGTTCGAAGCAGATAATTGACAGGTTAATTCGGGTTCGGATACACTTCAGGTCGGGTCTATTTCAGGTCGGGTCCATTTCAGGTCGGGTCTGTTTCAGGTCGGGTCCATTTCAGGTCGGGTCCATTTCAGGTCGGGTTCATTTCAGGTCGGGTGCATTTCAGGTCGGGTGCATTTCAGGTCGGGTAATTTTAGGTCGGGTAGTTTCAGGTCGGGTAATTCAGGTCGGGGTATTTTTAGGATTGAAATTCGTATTGAGTTTGACTTTGGTATAACCGTATAAGTAGTCGATAGACTTTAGGTTGGCCTTCGTCAATCGTCATTGATTTGGAGTTAATTATTAAAGTCATATCAAATTAAAATTATAAAACATTGGAGTAATTAAAAAATAATGAAAAGGGGTCAATTTGGATTAAAAATAAAGTTTCACAGATTATAATGAACAAAAATATCAAATTAAAATTATAAAACGTTAGACAAATTTAAAAGAAAACAATGAAAAGGGGTCAATTTGGAATAAAAATAAAATTTTGGGGACTGTAATAAACAAAAATATCAAATTAAAAGTATAAAAATTAGAGTAATTAAAAAACAATAAGTAGATGTCAATTTAGAATAAAAATAAAGTTTTAGGGTCTAGAATGAACAAAATTTCAAATTAAAATTATAAAACATGATGAATTAAAATATATATAGGGGTCAATATGGAATTAAAATAAAGTTAAGGGACTGAAATGAAGAAAATATCAAATTAAAATAATAAAACACTGGACAAATTAAAAAAGTAAATGTGGGTCAATTTTGAATAAAAATAAAGTTTTAGGATCTAGAAGATAAAAATATCAAATTAAAATTATAAAACATTGGACAAATTAAAAAAAACAATGAATAGAGGTCAATTTGGAATTGAAATAAAGTTAAAGGGTCTAGAATGAACAAAGTACAAATTAAAATTATAAAACATTGGACGAAATAAAAAAAACAATAAATAAGGGTCAATTTGGAATTAAACTAAAGTTTAGGGGACTAGAATGAACAAAATATCAAATTAAAATTACAAAACATCGGACTAATTAAAATAAAGTTAAGAGACTAGAATGAACAAAATATCAAATTAAAATTATAAAACATCGGACTAATTAAAAAAACAAAAAATGGTCAATTTGGAATACAAATACAGTTTAAGGACTAAAACGAACAAAATGTCAAAGTAAAATTATATATTATTGGACTAATTAGAAAAACAATTAGTAGGAGTCAATTTAGAATAGAAATGAAGTTTTAAGGGCTATAATGAACAGAAATATCAAATTAAAATTATAAAACATTGGAGGGTTTAGGGTTTAAAGGGTTTAGGTTTCAGTGAAAATTTATTAATGGTTTAGGGTTCATACATTGATAGATACATATATACTTGTATACATTAGAGTTTAGGGTTTATGGTGTAGGGTTTAGGGAAATTCATCAAGGGTTCAAGATTCATACATAGATAAGTGCATATATACATACTTACATACATTAGGGTTTATGGTTTCAGGTTAAGAGAAAATTCATTAAGGGTTTAGAGTTAATACATTGATAGGTACATACATACATACATACTTACTTACATACATTTTATTCTCAATATTAGGCACTAGAATTAACAAAAGTATCATCAAATGATTTATATCTAAAATATTGGAGTAAATTACAAAAATTAAAAAATAATAAGTGTAACTTTCTGTGGAAAATAAAATTTTAGGGAATAAAATGAATAAAAATATCATCTTATTAAAAATTAATAAAATTTATATCTACATATATATACACACGTATACATATAAATATACATATATATATGTATTGTTATAATTAATTAAACATATGCATATATATATATATATATATATACTAAAACACACATGTATACATACATACTAAAACATATATATATATATATATTTAAGTTTTAGTATATATATACATGTATGTATGTAAGTTTTAGTATATATATATTGTTATAATTATATATATACATATGTATGTAAGTTTTAGTATGCATATATTGTTATATATACTAGAACATACATATTTGTATGTATATATGTATACCCCTAAACAATACACATAAACATCAACCCTTAAATCTTATAATCACTAATAATTAGAGTACAAGCCTAATCCCCTAATCCTTAAACTAATCTCATAACCCCAAATAATTAAATTGACACATTTACCCCTAAACCCCAAACATGAATATCTAAATCTTACAGACACTATTCATTAATAATTAGAGTGCAAGCCTAATCACATAATCCCTAAACTAATCTCATAGCCCAAACAATCAACTTGACACACTTACCCTTAAACCCTAAACATAAACCCATAAATCTAACAAACAAAATAAATTGAAACACAAAAAGGACAAATCTAAAAATAAATTATTAATTAGAGCCCAAATCACAAATGAATAAAATTATTAAACCTAATTACTTACCAAATCTTTATACGATGACCAAATCAAATTTAAAGCAAACAGAAAAGCTTAATAATTAATTAATTTATGAAGCATTGACTAATTAAATAAAATTTAAAGAAACTAAACTAAAAGTTAAGACTAAAAAATTAAACTAAAACTTTAAAAACTTAAACCCTAACCATCTAATTAAGGAAGGACCTAAAGAATAATTAACCCCTAAATAAAAAAAATCCCACTCCACTCTCAGTGGCGGCAAAATCCCCTCCCCTATTTTGTTACCTGGCGGCAAAATCTTCCCCCTCCAATTGTTCGGCAAAATCTCCCCCCCCCCCAATTGTTTCCACACATTTTGTTTGAATCTGGCGGGAAATTTTGGTTTGATATTTGTTTTTGTTTAATATAATATTTTTTAAATTTAATGATTACAATTAATAAATTAATTTAAATTTTAAACAATTTGTTTTAAATTCATCAATCACAACTTATTAATTTAATAAAATTTTTAAATTTTGAATATTTTTAATAAAATAAATTTAAGTATGTTAATTCTTATTAAACTTCACAAATAATTTATATTGAACGAGTTAATATTAAATTAATTTAATAAATTAATACTTTACATTTATCAACACTTTGAATTTATTAAATCATAGACTTCTTCAACTATATATCAGGTAAATATCATGTCAGATCAATATCAGTTCAGGTTAAAAATAGGTCGGGTTCAAAGCAGGTCGGGTCAATTAACAGGTCGGGTTCAAAGCAGGTCGGGTCCAAAACAGGTCGGGTTCAAAACAGGTCGGGTCCAAAACAGGTCGGGTCCAAAACAGGTCGGGTTCAAAACAGGTCGGGTAATATCGGATATCGGGTCAATTCAGTCGGGTAAAATCGGTTATCTGCCAGGTCGGCTTCGGGTTCGGGTTCGTTTCAGTCGGGCGCAGGTCGAGTTTCAGGTCCACAGCAACAGGTCCAATTCGGGTTCGGGTCGTTTTCAGTCGGACGCAAGTCGGGTTCGGTCACTACAGTAACAGGTCGAATTCAGGTTCGGGTCAAGAACAGTCGGTTACAGATCGGGTTCGGGTCAATAAATCTTCAGGTCAAATCAAGTTCTGACTCGAGCAGGTTTCAGTCGGGTTTTCAGGTCGGGTCAGCTTTTTACATCCCTAATAACTATCAGAGGCAGAAGCGAGTTCTATTTGGATGCATCAAAAATACGACAAGCTTCTAAAATAGCACATAGTTCAGCTCAGTCAAACCAATAGCTTTAAAAAATTTAATCAAATGTTTGCCCCAAAGCAATATTTCACACTGGTTTAACGAAAAGCTTTAAAGTTTGATTTTTTCAAGTTTCCGGCATAATCAGATTTATGCTCACTTCTGCCAAATTTTCTAAATAATCTCACAATGACATTGATTTAACTAAACAGATTCGTCCTGCAATATCTCACTTTAAAGTTTCGCGATGCTTTTATTAAGTTTCTCAACTATGAACGTCGGCATAAAAAATATCCCAAGAAAATAGATGAGTAGACTATATAACATTGATTTAACTAAACAGATTCGTCCTGCAATGGATAAAAATTTCCCTTTCTAGCCTTCAAATTTATGGGAAATTCTAATGAAATACGGATTAATATACGACTAAGAAACGGCGTTACCGAAAACATTGTAAGATAAATAACAAAATAGGTAAAGCGCTACCGGATATGTTAATTTAAAATAATGTATTCGGTAGAAAACATGAAAAAATATTTTAAAAAAAAAGTAACCGACAAACTTAAGTTATCGGTAGGTATCGACACAAACATAACAAAATAGGTAAAATTTTACTTATTTTGTTGATAAGAGTATCAACATATTAGGTAGCGTCTATTATGTTATTAAAGTTTAAGCTGATGGGGCATTGGAAATCTCACGATAACAAAATCGGTAAAATTACTTATTTTGTTGATAAGAGTATTAACATATTCGGTAGCGTTTTACCTATTTTGTTATTAAAGTTTAAGCTAATGGGGCCTTGGAAATCCGACGATAACAAAATAGGTAAAATTACCTATTTTATTGATAAGAGTATCAAACATATCCAGTAAATTACTTATTTTAAGCTGATGGGGTCTTGGAAAATATCTATACTTTTTGAGTAAATTACTTATTTTGTTGATAATTTTGAGTAAATTAGTTATTATGTTGATACTTTCGAAAGTATCTATACTTTTTTTAAAAAATATCGATATTTTTTGTTGATACTTTTTTAAAAGTATCGATACTTTCGAGCCACATTGCAACCGGTTACATTGCTTTTTAAAAAAGTATTGATACTTTTTGTTGATACTTTTTTAAAAGTATCGATACTTTCGGGTCACATTGCAACCGGTTACATTGTTTTTTAAAAAAGTATCGATACTTTTAGAAAAGTATAGATACTTTCGAAAGTATCAACAAAATAAGTAATTTACTCAAAAGTATCAACAAAATAGGTAATTTTACTTGATATGTTGATACTCTTATCAACAAAATAGGTAATTTTACCTATTTTGTTATGTTTAACCGATCACCTATTTAACCGATCACATCGTATATTAGTCGTATATTAACCGCCTCACAACATAACTGTCCTCAAATCTGGCCATAAGCTTCTCTAGAATAGAATTTCAAAGTACCATAAAAATTCGAGGAGCACCCAAAGGTAGGCTTAAATATGACGCAAGAAAAGATCCTAAAATGCAGTGGATCAAATCAGCCCAGTCTCGTAAGCATTGCTCCTCTACATTTATGTCGTACAAAGTTTTTTTTTTCTTCATATTAAGCCTTAGTCCCGAGGCTACCTTAAAAATTATGAGGATTCTCTTGATATTTTTTACATTATCCGAATTTACCTTTACAAAAACTATCAGATCATTTGTAAATTGCAGATAAGACACCTTGAAGCCATTCTCCCTAACAACAACCCTTGAATAATTTCCTCGTCGACAGCTTTATTAAGTAACGCACTTAGCGCTTCTCCAAAAATATTGAATAATAACGGAAATAAAGGGCAGCCATGTCTTAGCCCTCTTTCGATCGAGAACAGATTTGTCGGTACCCCATTTATTAGAACAAAAATTTTCGCAGTCGAAATACATATAGACATACAACTTCGTCATCTCTGCCCGAAACCCATCTTCGTTAAAATGAAGTCAATAAACAACCAATCAACAGTGTCGTATGCTCTTTTAAAATCGAAAAAGATAGTTGCCGACAATTCATGGCGAGTGGTAAGTCCGTCTCATATATTTTTGGAGAATTAAAAAAAGACTTCCTATAAAACAAAAGTATATTTCATTACTTTGAACAATTAATTTAATATTTTATTAACAAAGTATTGTTTTTATTGTTTTGTTTAGAAAACCTCTTAAATACAACTAAAACAATCATGAGCAACTATTAATCTACAAGATTACAACTTGAGATTCTGAGAAATTATTGAAGTCGTACAGGTAGAAAGTGGGGCTCTCAACGGACGTTCATGTTATATTCCCACCTGAGACTAGGGTGAACGTTCAATCGAGTCAAGTCGAGTAAAAAAATTTCGAATTATTTGAGTTGGCGCGTCTTATTTGTTAAGTTAAACTTTATTTGAATTTTTTTTATTCGAGTCGAGTTTTTGAGTTTCTATATAAATTTAATTGTAATTATTTATCATGTTATAATATAAATTTATTTCAATTTAAACGACTTTCTGTAATCATATAAAATATGCATAATGCCAAAATATGCCCCCTTAACGTTTGACTGAATAGTCATTTTGGCTCATGTTCTCTTTTTTTTGAACCATTTAACCCTCAACGTTTCATTTTTGGGTCAAAATAGACCATCACAGATGAAAATTATTAGTCAACTGACGAAAAACAACGTAAAATGACTTGATAGAATGACACGTTAGAAGAAAAAAATATTTTATATTTTATAAAAATGTTTTTTGACTTATGTGTCATTATGTAAAGTCAACATATTTGTCTATATGACACTGCTATCGTGCCGTGCACTGCCATGTAAGTTTGTCACGTTATTTTAAGTTGTTTATCATCAATTAACTAACTGTTTTCATCCGCAAATGGGCCATTTTAACTCAGAATAAAACGTAGGGGGTTAAATTGGTTAAAAAGAATAAGAGTCAAAATGACTATTTAGTCAAACGTTAGGCGGATTTTTTTGGCATTATGGCTATAAGATATCCATATATATATATTTCTTCATATGTGACATATATTTCTTCATATGTGACTATATTTCTTCATATTCTCACCTCTATTATTCGAGACGGTCCTAACGAGTGCATACACATAAAATAATAGGAGGATTAGGTGTTATTTCAATTTTTGTCAATCTTGGAATGAAATTAGAAACTGTATTATGTAGTTTTATAAGTGCATTCATCTTGCAGATGCTTATGTTATGCATGTAATAGTAATATTTTGATATCCATTGTGTTATGTTGGTATCGTTGTCTCATAAATAAAATGATGTTAAAATTTATTTAATTCTCAACAAAATTTTAAAGTGAGTAATTAAAATTTTAAGTTGACACCCTTCCTTTTCTTTAGGTTGTGAGTTCAAGATTTAGAAAGAATAAAATTTCTCTTCCTTCTCCTCCTAGGTAGTAATCATTTAAAAAAATTATTTAATTAATATATCGTTAGTATAATAGATAAAATGAAGTGAAATTAAACATGCTGAATTTTTTATTATTTTTTTTGAATTCAGTGGGTTTACGCTTTGAGTTGTGATCCCAGTCGTAGGCAAGGATTAGTGCCGCACCCAAATCAAATACTGATGGCAGTGGTGGATTAAGGCTTAGTTTGTGGTTGCTTTTAAAAAGTGTGGTGAAAAAAGTGATTTTCAAATTAGCTGTTGAAAAGTAGTTTTGAAAAACTGGTTAGTGTTTGTCATTGAAGTCAAAAAGTGATTTTCATGAGATAAAAAGTCTATTTTAGACATGATATTAAAAAGTAAAAGTAAATTTGGGTGATTGTTCAATTTAATTAATGTTATGATTTATAAAATAAATCAATTTTAATTATAATAAAAAAATATTTTTTTATAAAATTTAATTTGAAAATATAAATTACATTCTAGATTATATACGGACATATCACTTACACATTAATAATAAATATAAAATAAAGTACAAATAAAATAATTTTATTCTCAATATAAATATTATAAAATATATATCATTTTACAATTATGTATACATAAATATTATTTTAACAATAAATTATAATTAAATTATAAGGGTAAAAAATAATTTTATTTTCAAACTAGCTTTTCCATCCAAGAAGCTAGTTTGGGTGAAAAAGCTAGTTTTAAAAGCAACAAAAAACAGTCTATTTTAACTAAAAACACTTTAAAAAGTGATTTTTAGTTGCGAAACGCAACCAAAAACAGGCCCTAAGACTTCGTTCGGCGCGGTTAGTAAAATCTAGGTTTGGGTTGAGAAGCAGCGTTTGAGGAGAAGTTAAAAATTTTAATTTCTTCAAAAGCTGTGTTTGAGATCAAAATCGGCGCAAAACTTAAGTGACGCCGAACGAAGCCTAAAACTTTATTCAAAAATAATTCTCAAACGACTGTTGGATCGCTGAACGTATAAATAATGTCGAACTACGCGGAACGCATAAAAATTAAAAACATTAATAGCTGTATGAAATCCAATTTTTACCATAAAAACTGAAAAATTCAATTTCTGTCAGACATTTATTTTCAGTCCAAAGCTCGTTATAAAATCAATACCAAATGAAGCCCACATTAAAAGGCTTGGACTTTTTTGAAAGAAAATAAAACCTTTAATTATTGCACAAAATACCCAATATCGTCATGGTCTAGCTATTGTAGCATGTGAATATGTGGCTCTTACTTGAGAGACTGGGCCTACTCTTCTTAATGTCTTGTCTTTTCTTAGTCAGAACAAAAAAAATATTAAAAATGATAATGTTAGTAGAAAAATTATTCAATATATGTGTCGTGCAATTATCTTTTATGTTTAGGTATTAAAAAATTAGTTTAGGTCTAAAGTTTATGATTTTATTTTTTAGGTCTAAAGTTTATGATTTTATTTTGTATTGTATGTTTATAATTTAAGGTTTAAAATTTTTAGATTAAAGTTATATATTATATTTACAGAGTAAATACATATATTTTTGTAAAAAAAATACTGTTATTCCAGTTGTTTGTAAACAAATCAACATGAACAAATGGTTTTTTAATTAATTTATTACATATAAAATCGTTGAATGGCTGGTTTTGCTTTTTCATTGTACCTAAATTGTTGAGATTTTGTTCTTTATGTTTAGAGATTTGATTAACAATATTACTCAGTAGACTATTTTCTCAGATTTTATAAATTACGAGGATCAAATCTTGATAAAATAGAGAGTTTAACTTTTCAGTTTTCATAAAATAGAGTGAGGAGATTCAAAATTAAATTTTTTATTTTTATTTTACAATAAAAACTTTGTTCTCGAGCAGAGTGTGAGGCCCGATTAGAGATGGGCACGGGTCGGGCCGGGTTTTTGGCCCACCCGAATTGACCCGAAAATATTAATCCTAAACCCGAACCCGACCCGACCCAACCCGAAAATAAATACCTTAAACCCGACTCCGACCCGACCCGACCTATATAAAAAAAATCAATTTTAGGGACTAAATTGTAAAAAAAATAATTTTAAGAGACTTAATTGTAAAAAATAATAAAATTAAGGACTAAATTATAAATTAAATAACAATTTTAAGGACCTAATTATAAAATATATATATATATATATATAAGGGGTATTATTACAAATATCCCTAAAAAATTTAGGGGAAAATTACACTATTAGTCCCGGGTCGGGTAAGATTTTTTTACCTTAAAACCCGACCCGACCCGACCTCACCCTATAAAAAAACCCGACCCGAACCCAATTTTTTCACAAAAATACCCGATCCGATCAAGCCGGGTCGGGTCGGGTCGGAACCCGTCTGGTCCGGGTTCCGTGCCCATCCCTAGGCCCGATCAAAATGATATTGATAGTTTGAAGACTCGTTTAAAATATTATGAAGTTTCAATATTAATTTAAAATCTAAATATAATTTGAAGATATGGAGTTTCAATATTAACTATAATATTTTAGTTTGCAAGAAAATAGACAAACATGAGAAAAAGTTATAGTGACCAATTTTCGCTCTAATTGGAACTTGCATTTCCTAGAGGATTGTTGGTACTTTGTCATGGCAGATTTAACCTTGTTTCAGTGTTTATAAGCTGAGTTAAAGAAAAGCTTCCAGGATTAATAGGGATTGTTCTAAGTAGTAAGCAGTTTAGTATCTCTTAAGCAAGTCTCGAATTTTAAGACGTCTATGCAAAAAATCTCCGATCAGAGACTCGTCTATCAAAATCAATTGTGCGACGCGAGTCGGTCCGAATTAATTAGAGCGAAATTTTAAAAATTGGAAGGACAATAAAAAAAAAACTTCAAGGCAAGGCAGGAGATTTACATTTACATGAAGAAACTAAAAATTTTCATACATAGCTGCAAGGAAACAACATTATTTGATGCTGAAATTAACATCTTAACTCATTTGTTCAGCTGGATTTATGCCATTGTATTATTGTATATGCCTTATTTATCATTAATTTTACACTTTCCTTGTTGGGTTCATAATCGTTTTACAGTCCGGAGGTTGCAAGTTTATTGACCAAAGCCAAAGCATTACTCGTAAAATAGGAGGATCTCAAAACCCGGTTCCGCAGCATTTTGGCCTGCTTCCCCTTCGGGTTCCCGAAACCATCGACGCAAGTGTCTTGGTCGGTTAATGCTGCACTCAACCAAGTCGTCACGTCCCCCATCTGTGTGTAGAAATTCCTGGCACTTAGATTCCGAAGGACCCCGAGTGAGCCGTGTAGTTGATCGACAGCATCTTGAAAGCACTCGATGCAATCGGAGAGTGGGATTCTGTATCTCCCTCTCATCTCTCTGTATTTCTTCACCTTCAACAAGTAGTGGGCAACTTTCTTGGTTTCTCCTATGGTTACCGAAACCCCGGCTCGCGCCCACTTGCTCGGACTTGTCTTGGCAGAACTGGAAAATGGTGCCAATGTGCTGATACAAAGGGTACGGTATCTGGTCACACTACATGCATCTTGCACGTAATTGCTTGCTGATTGGCCCCATTTTAGGATGCTTAGGACAAGCAAAAGTGTGAGGTAAATATTGGCGTTTGCCATTACCATTGAGTTACTTGGGGGGGAAGAGCCTTTTGTTGTGTATAAACTATATGATTTCTCTGCATTTGTAGAGGATAGCTCTTTATAAAGGGGATTCTTTTGGCCGACTAGGGCTACTCTTTTTTGAAAAAAGAAAAGGGAGAAGCGAGAGAAAGGTGAAAGCAATAAATTTTGGATTGGGTTTTTGGAATAGGTTGGTTATAAAGGATAAAGAGAGAAGAACATGTGAAGGTACAGGTGAGTTACTCATGGATTTGGATTCAGATTAGATACAATCCGTATCCAACCCAGAATCCTGATACTGCAGAGGTCAATTATGGGGCGACTCTCACAACCTAGTTTGCTCAATTCAGCAACGATCATTAACAGTAATTGGAAATCGAAATTAGACTCATTTTTATATTTTAAGCAAATTCTAGTTTTGTGAAAAGGGTTAAACTCAAGCATGAAACTAATCTCATATATAGGTTTTCAAGCAGTACTTGTCATTGAGCTGTACAATGGTAAAACACAGCAAATGAGATGAGAAAGAAGATGAAGACATGGCTAATAGGATTAACGTGCAAAAACAACGTTATCAGCTAGGCAGACCTATAAGTAGGTGGTGTGCTGAATAAGGACGGTTTTGTTAATTTCAGTTGCTTTTTTAGCAGCAATGTAAGTTTTTGGACTTGGTGCTAAAAAAGTGACCGTTTTACCTAAAAGGGAGAAGGGGCAGATCAAGTCCTTATTTAGTTCGAGTCACATGAATCTATCAAAATCAATGATGCAGCTCACATGAATGTAGTGATCAATTCATGGCAGCTAAAACATCAACTCCATCTACTCATCCTTGCAGTTTTCGATAATTCTGAGGGCAAATTGCATCATTTAGACACCCAGACCTTCGTCTGCATCATCATGGAGCTGTTGCAGAAATAATATGAACATAACCAAATGCAAATTATTAAATAACTTGTAATATTCATTGTTCTAGGATGAAGGGAACTACGGAAAGTATATACAACCAGAAATATGTACGAGCAAAATCTTAGGACCGGTTATAACTCGAAGCAGACATAAGATAGCCAATGAATTCTCAAAACCTTTTCCGGTCATGCAGATGTTTGTGAAACACAGAACCATAATCACCAAACTGGATATCACTAGGTGGGTGCAGGTCAAACACATACGAGACGGACCTCGATGTCACCATTGGCTTGTTAACAGTTACTGTATCCAGTAACTCCCCAAAGCTGGCTTCATCAAACAGAAATGACTCAGTAAGGAAGAAGAAGCTCTCTCTGGCCAACTTTTCCACCTGAAACAATACCACACCTTAAAACATTTCACGAAAATAAAAACCTCGATTAAAATGAAAAAAAAATTGAGGAGATTTTTAACTCCATGATCACTATGACCTATGATAAGAGCAAAACATTGGTACGGCATTGATGATTTACCTCCACTTGTGAAAATTTGATGTTGTTCATGGAAAGAATTATTTTAACCTCAAACAGGGCCTCGCTCAATATTCGGATAGCCAGATACTCAAAAAAGTTCTGCACAAGAACTTTCTGCGCATCTAAATTTTCACTATGCCCTTCGAGATAAGGAAGCCACAGGATGATCTTGACTTCATTCCATGGTATTTGGCTCTCCCCCGTATTTGAAATAATGGTCTGGTAGGGATGATGGAGGCCCCATAGGATTCTGACATCAGTCAATAATGGGTCACATATTGATGTTTCTGACAAACTCGTAGTAGAGATAATTCTTGATGGCTTGCAGTAGTTAGCAAGATTAGAGGTGAAATGCATGCTAGCGTCATCCAACAAAAGGATGTAACCATCGGAAGAGGTTGTTAATAGTTGTAGAAGAGATGAGGCATCGGCATGATCCGCTTCCGGTAAACATATATTTGAGCCAGACGATGAGGTTGAGTGATACGAATCATGAGAAAAGGAACACAGATCTCCATTCCTACAACCCTGCAAAACCAATTACACAGCATTAAAAACTAAACTACAAGAAATTATCAATAAGTTAATTTAACAAGTGAAGAAAAATTATTCTTCCTGACGGCATCCAATGTCATCAGCGATCAGACTAAAATCTTGGTACTGTCTTGTAAATGAGTTAAACTTTGAAACTCCGAATATATATGCATAGTTTGTTCCATTTATTTTAACATCAAATTATAGCAACTTTAAGTAGCAATAGATATAAACTATAAATCTTTGAACATACTCTCCGTACAAACCGCAAGCAAACAACAGACCAGATTATGTGTCATCATGTACATGATCATCATGAAAACTAAAATGTTGAAGGCTGCATAAGCACCATCCAAACATTCCACTTTTCCATCCCCCAACCATGTCAATAAAGATACAAGCAACTATATTCATAAAAGTCTGCTCCTTCCATCTGTAATATTTGATATTCCACAATTATCTCAGAATGTGATGTACATAATCACTGGTGGCACCACAAGGTAATGCAGAGACAGTGGTTTCAACTTGCCCCAGCGGTGAAAGTAATAACATATTGGTCACGTATGGTACAAAAATAGCATTTTCAAGACTAGAGCAAAAGATACCTGCAGAGAGAAAAAGAATTTGCATGCTGGTTTTTTTGCTTGGAGTGAATGAGAAAATCTGCAGAGACTACCCCTGTTGCAACATCCATTTACAAAATAGACGCACAAAGGAGTCTCTCCATTGACGTGCAAATCATAGTCATTAATAATTGCCTGGGAATTACCACAAGTGTCTTCCGCATATTGAACTCTTATCTGTTGAATATAACAATAAAAGATCGATTAAATATGCCCAAAGAACAAAGCTGATGCGCACGTGATTTTAAATAATAGTACCTCCTTAATAGTATTCGCCAAGTTTCCGGCTACATCATTGGTCCGAAAGTGATCAGAAGCAACAAATGGTACAGCAACACATTTCCTTAGTTCTAAAGATTCCTCCAGCTGTTCATCACTAGAAGAAGGTGCATCTATTTCTCCCTGTGGCTGACATTCAAGAAGGCAAGTGTGTGCAAACTCATAAGGATAATAGTAGGTTGGAATGCCATTAGATGCAGGCAGAAAGTATGGCCGGAAACGGTGCATGGAATTTAATATATCTTCATCTGCAAAAGAAAGATGTTCAAGTTGAGAAGAAACTAATATTAAGACCAGCACTTTAGCTTGAAGAATCAATTTTTAATAGAGAAGACCAGAAGCAACGACACAAAATTGCTTTGAAGAACAAAAAGGAAATTTAATATTTTATCAATTCATACACATTTCAGAGATGTGGTGCAGTGATGACTGCAGAAGATGATGGAAAGAGCACCATTCTTCTTCAAGCTTTGGCAGCAATAATGTTGCAGGTTCCATTTCGTCAAACTCCAGCACTCGTTTCAAATGTTCAAGACGGTGCTTATCCTTCAGAAAAAGGGAACACATTTACAGCTTAAGTTCAAAACTAGTTTGGAAGCATGAAATCTCAGCCAATTTAGAAGATACAGTACCTTAAAAACACGTTGCCAGAACTGATATGCACGTAGGTTTCCTAAGAATGATACCTCCTTCCGACCAGTTAGGACAATTTTGTCACTATCCCCACAAAAGTAGCAGTTTATGTACTCTGTAAACTTAAGTAGAAAAATGTTTATGAGAAAGCCAGTTCAAATAACGGTACCCATAACACAATTTTATGCCTTAATGGGCAGTACCAAATGCTCATCCCCGAAAGGATGAAGAATAGGTAGAGGTTGAGTATCCATAAATATGCCCAGAAGAATGCCTTCTCGCAACATCCCAGCTTCTCCAAACTTTACTACAAGCACGGATGCATCAAAAGACAATGAGAAACTGGCAAGCAGCCTTCCATAAAACGTAGGTTCATACCGGGCCCTCAAAGATGTTTTTTCAAGTGCTTTCACATGAAGTAGCAAATTCAATGCATCTTCAACAACTTCTGCATGTGGAGGGTCCAGAGCCTTCTGCAACAAAGCTAACCCCAACATACCAGAAGTTAGAGCCCCTTTGACCTTTTACAATGTAAACGAGCAATATGAACTGGTGCATACATAGGCATAGGTCTTTGGCAAGCAAGTTACTTTGTATATCCACATTCAATTCTCTAGGAAAACTGCAGTAAATAATGATACTACAAATTCTTACAATGCAGACTCAAAACATTCTCTACAAATAAAAAATATATATAATGTCTCATGACCAATCAAATTTGCAAAAGGAGAAATATAGTAATAATTAACTGTATAACCTATCATTTACAAAATGAAAACAATCAAAACATAAGCCACACCTTTGGGATCATTAATGGCTCTGGATTCAGCACAACATATCTGAAGCACTTGTTGCCTCAGAGACAATTTCAGAATAGCCGGACACTCAAAATCCTCAAGATCGCTAAAAAATGATTGTGTAACTAACCGATATACATGGCCATCACAAGTACGACCAGTTCTACCTCTCCGTTGCTCAGCCTAAAACATTTAGGTGAAAAGGAGGAACTAAATATGATAAAACATCAACATAAAAATTTTTAATCAATACCTGAGACTTAGAAACCCAAACAAGCTCTGTTGAATCCTTTCTTCGAGCAGAGTCCCAAAAGACTTGTAGAGACCGGCATGAGTCAATAACAAATGCCACTTTGGGTATGGTCACAGACGATTCTGCAATATTTGTCGCCAGTATTACCTGTGTAAAATAGTTTTTATAGAAACATCTGTAAGCACAACACAGGATATAAAACTTGAAGAAGAAAGTTACCAAGGTAGATGCTATTGATGGAAGCAAAATTTTAAACTTCATGAACAACCTACATCAAATCATCATTTAACTTTCCCATATAACCACAAATGATCATATATTTTGGACAACCTTCCAAGTTTAATGAAAAAGCAATTAAAGGATACATGTAGCATGCTAAAAGCTCCATATGCATAATCAATATCTTGCAGGCTCAGCCATTAATACTCAGGCAGTCATAATTAGGGTTACAAGGTATACCTTACGATGAGATTTCCAGATTTTCATAGCCATGAGAGCCTGTTCAGTATCAACACTACGATGTAAAATGTGAACCTTAAAGGATGAACTAAATGGCTTCAAAAGGTACCATTGCTGCTCAAGAGCATAGTATGTGGGAAGAAAAACCAAAATGCTCTTCTCAATATCAAGCTCATTTTTGTGGATGTACAACACTAATTCATGAATAAGTTTGTGCACTTCAGGTTTGATTTCAGCATCTGCCATGGAAGGGCATGGACCAGAACAATATCTTGAAGTTATTAACTCTGAACTGATTCCAATCAAATCAGTCACCTGGTAAAAAAGAGGTAATACAATCATGTCTATGAAAAGAATGGCTCCAATATCATACTTTATTAGTTCATATACACTTGAAACCCACTGAATGCCTCTGTGTAGGGGCACTCATGGTTAACCAACATACTACAACGGTTAACCTGTAGGTTTTGTTCTTAGTGCAATTAGATAACAATGTCTAAAGATAATGTGTTCATCTCATTATGATTAACCAAAATACTATAATGGTTAACCATGAACACCCCTACCTCTGTGACTTGTCTAAAATATCCAAATCTCACTTACTATCACATTTGACATGGCCAAGTGTTAACATAGACCATATAAAGATAACAATAAACTCATCTTTCATGATAAATTTAAAAGGCACTAACAGTAAAGTTGTTTCCCTTAAAGATGTTTTTAACATCACATTGCCTCTAATGCTCCGTGAAGAATAAATTTTCTTTGGAGGATTCTCAAAGATGCACCATCAGACCATGTGTCTCACTGTCTCTCACTGAACAGATCTAAAATTCCCAAAATATTTCAAAAGTTCAGCTGACCTGTTCAAGATATGAAACTCGTCGCTGGAAAACTTCTTTCTGGTTAGAACTGGGAATTCCCAGCACCTCAACTCTTTCACCTCTACCAAGGTCCCTGAAGTAATCTCTGTATCGTCCAATATCAGCAGTTGCAGACATCAATACCACCCTGGGGAATTCGCAGATTTATCATTTAGATTGAGTTAGCAGTTGAGTGACAGAAAAGCATTCCTCAACTCCATGCTAGCTTTAAAATGAACAGATTAAATGGATTTGGAAACAGAAAATATCACGTGAAACTGAAAGAATCTGTTAATTGTTAACCTCAGGTCTTTGTTCTTCAGTAGAAATTGCTTCACACAAACAAGGACAAGATCAGACTCGATGGATCTTTCATGCACTTCATCAAGAATAATAACCTTGTATTTAAGTGCCTGAAACCCCTTATCTCGCATTTCATCCAACAAAACTCCAGCAGTTTTGAAAACAATCTTTGTGCTGTGAAAAAAAGAGAGAAAATGAACATAAAAACTAAAATAGATCCTGAAAGAAGTAAACAAAATTGCCTAGAAGTGGCTGTGGAAATTGAAGCAGGTTGCTTGTACAGCAATCTTTTGTGCTTTCATGAAGAAAGGAAAAAAGAAAGAGAAAGAGAAGGTAGGAGAGTACAAATGACAGTTATATCAATACTCTGTGAAAGCCATTACTTCCATCTATGAGAATGAAAAATCAATGAAGTATCATTAAAGGGGATAATGTCTTTTAAGCATTGCAATTGGTTTCTGATATTTGTATTGACAAATCAGCAGATTAAGGTTAAGAAATAAGTGTTCTTTTGTGTTTCTGAGAAGAAGAAAAAAAGAAGACAATAAAGGGATTCTTGCTAAATGAAGGTTGCAATATGTTTGTTAGCTAGCACAAAGCCACACACAATCAGTTCACTGAATACAAATTACCTAGATGATAGATGCTTTGAATGACCTATATGGTATCCAACCTCCTCACCCAGCTCACAATTCCGAGCTTTTGCAACCATTTTGGCCACTGCTACAACAGCAAATCTCCTTGGCTGTGTGCACAAAACGGGAACCATGTTTTCTTCCAATAGGAATTGTGGAACTTGTGAGCTCTTCCCTTATTATAGAAGAAAATTGAAAGAAAAAAAAAAGCCAGTAGCAATTAGCAACTAAAAAGAATATAGTTAAAAGCAATTAGCAAAATAGTAACTTGCTCCCTAGGTTTTTCATTTTCTTATTATCATCATAAGCAACTTAAGTAATATCGTAACGTTGACATCCAAACAGAGCTTGTATTTTCTCTTTCCTATTTCCCCTAAGGATCGCCATGAAGACTACAAGTCTACAACTTTAGTACATATAGTTTTCTTGAACTAACCAAAAAACAAAAAACAAAAATGGCCTAATTAAGTAAATAAACCAAAATCAGCGTAAAACATAGTGAAGGGAAGCAGTACCGCAGCCGGTTTCGCCGACGATGAGAGTGACGCGATTCTCGAGTATTTTCTCAACGATTCTCTCCCTGAGCGCCACGACGGGTAGAGACGAGAACTCGGAGGACGAGAATGACGCCGAATGCGCCGACGGAGACGGTGGCGACGCCATTAATTCAAGCTTTTGAAAATCCCTCTCTCCCCCTTCTGTTTTGTACCTTCTGCTGCTGCTGCTTGGATAACTGCTTTTTTAGCTTTTGCTTACTGTTTCCCTCTGTCTCTGTTTTTAAATAGAAAATAAACTCTTCGGGCCGAAGTCCGACTCTCCCTCTCTGTTTTTTTCTCTCTCGAGGGGAGCGGGGATCAGAGACGGTCGTGTGTAGATGAGATCACGATGATATGTACGGACGTTGACTTCAAGTCGACTTTGTTGTCGCTATGATTGTTGACGGATCATGATGTGGCCAATGGAGCGTTGCCGTACAGAGTTGAGAGGTGTGCGGGAAATGTTGTGGAAAGGAAGCTCGAGTCCTTCGCGCTCACGTTTAGCATGGAAAGCGGGTCGCGCCTCGCGCGGCCTTTTCTATGTTGTGGAAAATAATAGGCTGAGCCGTGGGGCCGAACCGATGACCTAAAGCTGATGACTTTGGGTCCTTCGGCACAACTTTTTCGTCGAGTTTTTAGCTATTGAACGAAAAATTATGTCGAAATACGTTTTAAATAATGTTTAGGCACTTGGTTTAGTTGTAAACAGACATTTTAAAAATATTTTTTTGTCAAACGATCGTTCTCACTCAAATCGTTAAACGGAAAATTGTGCGTTAAATTTGTTGACGGTACAAACTGGTCTGAGGGGAGATATATTTGAATTTTTTTAAATACCTTCATCAATTGAAATAATAATTACATACTATTTTTATCTGAGTAATAAATATATTTGATATTGTTTATATGAAATAATAAATTTAAATTTATTATATAATACTTTATGAGGTAGTTTGTAAAAACAATTGTTTCAAATGACGACTAAGTTAGGGTCCGTTCGGCGTAGAACGAAAAATATTTTGACTACAGAACGAAAATTTTTTATCGAATACTCTGTGTTTGTTTCTCTTTACTGCATTTTTAGTCTAATTTTAATCCCAATAGCTCGTTTTGAAAAAAAAATGAATTTTCAGCTTTTTCCACTCAAACCTGAGTTTTGCCAGCTCCATCGAACGAAGCCTTACTCATTCAAATACGCATCGGCTTAGAGATCAAAGGTCTCAAGTAATTAATTAAGAGGTATGTGATTAAAGAATTACTATCAATTCATATTAAGATTTTTTTTTTACAATTTCTATCTAAATTTAATCTTACTTAGAGGGAGGGGGAGAAGTAATCTATAGAAAAGAATGGAGTGTTTCTAATAGGTTTAGAACTCATGACCTAAGAAAGACAAGAGAACAAATATAAGCAGCTTGACCAACCGGCCAAATATGTTTGCTCAATTTATATTAAAATTCATTTGATACTTTTTATCGCATTCAACATATATATAATATCCTTGATAAAAAACATATTCACAATATCTTTTATAATTTTATCAATTTTTTTAATATATACATACATGCACTATCCATATCCTTTTATACCCAAAAATTATAAAATATTAAATGTTTAAGTATGATTAATTTCACATTTTTATGTATATTGTATTAAGGATATTATCAATCTAATTATACTCAATTGACTCGTAATTTCATTAATTTATATTGAGATTTATTTAATACTTTTCCTTATATCAACAAAGATCTTATCCTCGTTTTAACCAATTTACCAATATTATTAAGACCACAGTGTAAAATTCATTAATATACAATCACCCGTCAATGCAATTGTTTTGTTCTCAAATCAAATTTCATATTTAACGTATCAACCTTCCTATTTAAATATACTGTCATATGGTAATTAGTAGAAAATGGCGTAAACGAATAATTAAAAATTAACTTTACAAACTTAACGTGATTTTGTAATACAAAAAATCAAATCAATATAAATAATCAATCTAACAATCCATAAATGGATCCATTCCGTTTATTTATACAAAAAAAAAATATTCATCCCATATAGAATGAATAAAACTATATTCGATTTGGTTAAAAAGATTCGGCTTCACTTGATTTACATTGTAATGTCATTAATTCAGTGCGCCTCTAAAAGAATTTGTTTAATTTTTTTTGTTTAATTATTACTATCCAAATTATTGATCAATTAATCCGAACTGATTTTACATATACCTAATATGAGTATAAGGGATGAAGCTGCATTGACAATGGGAAAAAGCTTTTGCCCCTAGTTAAGGATTTTTTTTATCTTTGTTTCTTTTTATTTTCTGAAAAAAAAAATAAAATAATTATGAATTTGCCACTCACTTTTCAAAATTTATGTTTTGCTTCTCACCTCCAAATCTTGACTGTGTTTATGATGAGGGCAATCCTTTCAACTCAGTTTTCTTTGTTACAATGCCAGGATTCAAAACGTTGACCTTGCTTAAGGGTCTAGTGCCTCATCCTGCTAGACGAACTAGTTATTGGTAACATTTTAAAATAAATTTGAATTATAAAATATAACTCAAAAAATTCAAAAAATTTAGTAAATAGTAGATAACAACTTCAAGTATGATGCATATGAAAAATATGAAGGAATATATAAGCTTAACTATAAAATAGGTGTCCAAATTATATCTCTTTTTGCAATAAGTTCCTAACGTTATTTCTGGTTGGAATAAGTGCATAAAGAATCATTTCGTTACTGCTTTAAGGTAACGCCGTTAACAAAATTCATCATTCAATCAAAATTTGACATGGATCTATTATTTTAACTACTTTTTAAAAATTAAAAAAAAATAAAAATTCTCAAAATCTAAAAAAAGTCGTAAATCCCTAAAATCCAAAAATTAAGGTTATTGATGTCGTCAATATCCTCTCCGAATCCCATCGTCGTTGTTTTCGAAAGTCCCCGCCCGTTTTCCCTATCACCGTCATCGATGACCAGCAAGATGTGTATCAATCGACCGTCGAACGGTTGTAGCTTTCAAGTTCGTCGTTCGATGTTTAATTGACACGTCTTCCACCGATTACCAACGATGAGTGATTGAGGGAATGGTGACCTCTGACGGCAATAGTGATGGAGTCAAAGAGACTATCGACGACGACAATAGCATCAATTGTAAGTGTTTTGGGTTTTGGAGATTTAGGACCATTTTATGATTTTTTTTTACATTTTAATTTATTTTCTTTTTAGTTTGTTTTGGAAAAAAAAATAAAAGAACAAGTAATGTGTCAAGCTATAATTGGGTGATTGATTTTTTTCACAAATTGATTTTAAAATGGGTCAAAATGAAACGTTTGATACTTATTTCAGTAAAAAAAAAAGGTATATATTGCAAAAAGAATGTATAATTTGGACACTTATTTGGTAGTTAAGCCAAATATATATGTATATTGTATACGATTATAAAAAAAAATTAAATTGGAACAAATTAATACAACAACATTATGACTCTATTTGGCAATTAGCATATAGCTGAATACATTAGTTGATAGCTGATAGCATTAGCTGATTTGACTAACAGATAATATTAGTTGATTGTATAAAAGCGTTTGGTAAAATTAATTGATAGTTGTTTGATTATTTAAATAAGCAAAATAACATATAATGACATGATTATATTTGATACCTGTTTGAATAGTTTATTAGTTATCAATATTTTGTATCTATTAATATTAATTAGATTATAAAAAATAATTTTTAATATAATATTACTAAGCATATTTGAAGTATATCTATATATTAATTTATAATTTATATAATTATTGGTAATACAATTCAATTAATTATTAAAGTTAAATACAAATATAAATGTGAGAATAAAAAAATTAGTTTACAAATGTCACAATGTAAATATGTGAGGGTGAAGAATTAAAATAAAAAGAGTTAAATTTAGGTTACTTGGAAATTTTTGATAATTGTTAAGGGTAAAATGGTCTTTTAAAACTCTTATGACAAAACATCTAATTTTAAAAAGGCTCATATTAGCCGTTTTTTCAAAATTAGAGGTTTCACCCTCATTCTGTTGTTCACCAAACATATAAATTAGCGGATTTGACTAGTCAAACCTCTAATATTAGCTCAAACCGCTAATTACCAAATATGACCTATAAATATTTGCAATTATTTTTTTAAAAAACTTGAAGCCAGACATCTTTATTAATAAACAAACGAAAAACAAAAACATAACCTTTCAAAGGTTTCACAATATTAAAAAACAAAAAAATTATAAAAAAATTAAAAGGTTACTCTAGTCAGATTAGACACTTCCTATTTTGTACTACAACAAATCTCCGAAGTCTATTGTAGGAAGAGTCAATGCGGAGTTGTCAAAACATGAACTAGATGAAATCCCTACTAAAAAATTACAAATACCTTTCGCGTCGGTTATTAAGGTGTCGATCTGCTCCACTTCTGATTACATCGGTAAACAACAACAAAAGGGGATGAAACTATCCATGACAACCGACAAACCCAAACAAAAAACAAACGTCGTGGAAAACACTACACGAGCATCAAGCGGCTGCAAAGGCATCTAAAAAACGTGCCATGAGACAAAAACGTGCCACAAAGGCAGAGAAAAGACGTGTCATAAAGACAAAAAAACAAGCGCAACAAGATATGTGAAAATGAGATAACCAAAACACATAAAATTTTATTAAAAATTAGAAGAAAAAAACTTAAAAACAAATCAAAGCAAGAAATAAGAAATTACAAAGAAAATAAAATACCGACGATCGATGATCCGGACTAAAACTGGTGCTGACACCGGTTGCCAAAACAAAATTAGAAAAGAGACAAGAGGCTGGGAAAAAACTAGCGACTAGGGTTAAGTTTATTACTTGCAATTAAAATTAAATAGGTAGTTACTTGATTTAAAATAATTTCAAATAAATCTTGAGAATGTTTGGTAAAGAGAGGTTTAAGCAAAAAATAGAGGTTTGAGGCATAATTAGAGGTTTGACAAGTCAAATCCGCTTATATTGTTGTTTGGTGAACAACGGATTGAAAGAGCGGATTGAGGTGAAATCGCTAATTTTGAAAAAAACTCATAATATGAGATTTTTGAGATTAGAGGTTTGATATTAGAGTTGTAAAGACTATTTTACCCTTACTAGTTACAAAAAATCTCAAAATAACCCAAATTAAATATTTTCTCGCCTTATTTATAGGTTAATCCTATTTACTTTTTTCTTTTTATTATCACATATTTATACGTGTATTTAAATGTATTAATTAATTAAATTATATTAAAATAATTATATAAATAATAAATTAATATATAAACCATTCGAATATGTTTAGAAAATGTATATTAAAAATAATTTTATAGATCCAATTAATATTAATTAGATACAAAATATTGATAACTAATAAACTATTCAAACAAATATTGAATATAATCATGTCCTTGTATGTTATTTTGTTTGTTTATATAATCTAACAACTATCAGCTATCAGTTAACTTTACCAAATATTTTTATACAATCAGCTAATACAATCCGCTAATCAAATCAGCTAATGCAATAAGTTATCAGCTATCAGCTAATGTAATTCTCTATCCGCTATCTACTATTCGCTATCTGCTAATTGTCAAACAGGACCTTTGATTTATAAAACATGACTCATCAATTGTATTAATTAAAATTTGTTTGATAGGCCCGTGTGTAAAAGTAATGGGTCGGCAATCCATGGATAGGCCCGTAAACCCGCTCTTTTGGTATTTTGGTAATTTTGTGACCGCCTGATTGAAACTACCCAAAGTGCGTTATCGTCAATTTCTCTGCGCAACTAAACTGAGAATTTTACAGTGCACAATCCATCTGATCGAGCGGACGAGAGAGAGATGGCATCTGGTTGGGGAATCAATGGGACCAAAGGTAGGTGCTACGATTTCTGGGTCGATTTCAGCGAGTGTATGTCCCGTTGCAGAGAGCCCAAGGACTGCGGTCTCCTCCGTGAAGACTATCTCGAGTGCCTCCACCATTCTAAAGAGGTCATTCTCTCCCCCTCTTTAAGTTTTAATTTCTTTCCTTCCATTTCGATTCCAGATTTATGGATTCTAGTTTGTTTTTCTGCGTTTTCGCCGACGGAGTGTCTAATCAGTTTTCTTAGACAATTTCTCGATCCATTATGTATAATTTTAGGCATCTTAGCTATAGTTGCTCTGGACTTGATGCATTTGTATGAGATATGTTTAACTTCTAACTGCGTTGGAATTGGCTCAATTAGTTTCTCAAATTATTTGCGAATGAGATCTGTTGCATCGATTTGTTCCTAATTTCGATATCAGAATTGAATCCTTCTTGGTGAGCCTAATGCTGCTTATGAATTAGGTATTAATATTAGTGCTTTGTTTATGTCTTAGTTTGAGAATTCTTCCACCTTTAGGTGGCATTTGGTATGAGGTTAATTCTTTAAAATCAAGGGGGTGATCTAATTTCCTTGTTTGGTTGTAACTTAGGAAACTTATGTTATGTGATAGTAACTTTAAGTCACCGAGAGTGATTAGATTACTCATTACTGTCTCGGGTTGATCTGAATTCCATCCAAAGTTGTCGGAAAGTATCATCCCCGAGCCACTTAGGTATGATGATATTTGAAATCACTTATGTGATATTTAAATGTGAACATGTTGATAATTTTGATTTGTATTCATCAAGATCTGGTTTGCCGTTAGCAACATAATTATTTTCCATATCAATGAGTTCGTATTTTGTCGACTGTTCATTCAACAAAATCTGAGATTGCCACTTCAAAAAATTATACCCCTTCAGTTACATCAATTCACATATGTGCACATGGTAGATTGATGAACTAATCATATCTTAGCTGCAATATTGTCAGTACTCTTCAAGAAGGATACTTGAACTGATAGTGTATGCGTAAATTGATTAATGTATTATGTATGTTTTTCCACCCATTGTGCTGCTAGTCTCCTGGAAACATAGGCTGTGTAGTTCAAAAGGTATTAGAGCTACAGCGCCTGATATCCGGATCAATATAGCTGTGACATCGAGGCAGTTTTAGGGAATCTAATGAACTTATTCCTACAGTTTTACGAGTTTATTGGAACTATAGCATCGATGTGCGCGGTTTTGCTTAAAGGATGTCAATTTCTGTCACAAGATGAAAATGATGTCAAGTGTGTGATTTATTGTGAGAAAGTCCATCACATTGTATATCAAATGGTGTTTTAGTGCTTTTGCAGGAGCAGCTAGTTTGGATACATAATCATGAAAGATGAATGAGTTTGTGCATATTTCGTTTATGTTGCCCTCATCATTCTCTCCTAAAACCATGTTAGATGTGCGAACTTAGGTCAATGGCAAAGAAAATTTCATATTACATGACATTATGAATTGAATTTAGATGGTTTGGTTTTTATCCCATAATCCATGTGGATATTTGATTGAATACCGATGGAATCCATTTCTTAAGTGACATTATTGTTACCGATCTTGATAATTATTGCAGTTTCAACGAAGAAATCGGATTTATAAGGAGGAGCAACGTAAATTGAGAGCTGGTGCACGAAAAGACAAGGAAGGCGAAAACGGTGTTCATCGTCATGCATAGTGATGCTTTGTGATCCTTTAATTTTCCTAGAAGAATAATAAGAATAATGCATGGTGATTGTTGGGACAGGTCTCTTAAACTCATTGATAAACTGCCTTGGTTTCCCTTTCCTTGTTCTGAGTATCTGTTATGAACCTTGAGGATAAATCCTTGAATCGTTTAACCATGGCAGCTCAATGTTCGTGTCTACACCATATATGGAATGGTTCGACTCATTTGGTGTCACGAGTCAACTAGACACGAGTTCACTTGAAAATTTATTATTATTTTCTGTTTTAAAAGGATAATTAATGTTATTATAAGAATATTTTGTACTTTTTGTAGTATAATTTTTAAATAAATCAACTTAAAAACATCATTTAAGAATTAAACACAAGATCAATGAATTCATGTAATTTTTTTTGTTACTTCAATTAGGATATAAGTGTGACAAAATCTAATAAGATTTAAACATTAAGGTGTTTGAAGTGAAGTTTTTGAATTTGAGTTTTGTACATAGGAAAAAGAAAACTCCAATCAACTTTAAATTCAATTAGAACTAATATGATTAACGAGCTTAACTTAGAAATGTGTGCTCAAACCGTACATATTTTTCTGTGATAAATGCTTAATGTTTTTTTTGCTGAAATAGATGCACAAAATTTTATTTTACTTCTAAATATTTTTTTATCACCCAATTAAAAATTAACACGTGTCTTTATTTTTTTAATAAAAAAAAGAAAATAATATTCAAAAAAATTTAAAAAGTCTTAAAATTTTCACTAAAGTCTAAAATCCCTAAAACTCAAAATTTCAAAATTAATGTCACTATTGCCTTTGATAGTCTTGTCAGACTCCGCCGCCGTCGTTGCACATGGTCATCGTCTATTTCTCCCAACCACCATCGTTAGTAAGTGGTAAAAGACGTGCCAATCGGACGTCGAACGATTAGAATCTTCTGCGTTCGACGTTTGATTAACACCCCTCCCGTCAGTTATTGGTAATAGGTGGTTGGAAGAAATGGACGATGGCCTAAGGTGACGACAACAACAATGTTCAATGAGACTAAGGTAGTGACGTCAATTGTGGGTTTAAAGTTTTAAAGTTTTAGAAATTTTAGACTATTTTGTGATTTTTGAAAATTTTAAGATATTGTTTAATTTATTTTAATTTTATTTTTTAAAAAAATAAATAAAAGACAAAAGACACGTTTTAATCTATTATTGAGTGGTGATTTTTTTAACGGTGTTACTTTAAAACAGTAACAAAATAGAACTATAGACACTTCTTTCAGCAAAAAAAAAATATTAGACACATATATTAGAAAAGTGTATAATTTAGACACTCATTTTTGAGTTAAGCAAAAAAAAAAACATGGTAAAACTACTATCAAATTACTAAATTAAAATATATTTGAAAATACGAACACTAAATTGATTTAGTGGTGTAAGACACTAGATTCTTTATCGAGATAAAGTGTAATATCTGATTTAAATTAGTTAATTAATGGATTGAATACTTATTTTATATATTTAAATTAAGATTCACATACATAGATTATAATTTAAAAGTTTTACACAATTTTTTCGAAATTAATAATTGAAATTAACAGTATATAATGAAAAAATTATAACAGTATAAAATTTAAGAGTTTGACACGTTTTGTTGTTGTTACTTGTTATTGAATTAGTAAAAATTAATTGGTTGAGATTAACAATAAATAATGAAAAAATTATCTAAAAAATAAATAAATTATTTTTATTTTAAAATTTTAATCTCAATCATTAAAATTAATTAATCTAATAATCTTAAAAAAACATATAAAAATTATAAAATTTACGCTGTCGAATGCTTATACAATATGCTACGCCCACCGTCTCTCGTAGCCTCGTAGGCCGTGGCGGCCAGATTCATTGCCAATGCAGCAGCCGCCAACCACTTCCTCATATTGACTTGAAAGTTCTCGCCGAGTTCAAATTTAAATCCAATCATTTTTAGCTCAAGAAACATTAGGAAACGTACAAATTTCACCCCTCTTTTCCATATATAGCCTTTACCCGAAAGCCACAAGTTTCAGCTGCTCCACCGTCACAGATTTCCCACTTTGAAAATGACGGAGTCGTCGTTCTCGGAACTCTCCGACGACGTCGTTCTGAACATCTTCTCGAAGCTCGAAGATGACCCCAGGAGCTGGTCTTGTCTCGCTTGCGTCTGCACCAAATTCTCTTCCCTAATTCGCAACATCTGCTTTAAACAAAAATGCTCCAAAACCATCCCCTCCGTTTGCGCCGATCTCCTCTCCTCATCGTCCGTTCCGCCCGGCGGCTGGGCCTCCCTCCATAAGCTCTCTGTCTGCTGCCCAGGCCTCCACCACGCCGGCGTCCTTCTCGAGCACTCCGATTTCGGTTTTGAACGCGATATAGTCCCCGACGCCGTCCCCCAAGCCTCGAGGCCGTCCACCGAGCCGTATTCCAGCAAAGTGAAAAGGAGTTCCCATCCGGATCCGGAAGTTAACGTTCCCGGGTCCGATTCAGCCTGGTCTCTTTTCGATGATCTATGTTACGACACCGTATGTTCTGCGTCTGAGTCGATGGATGGTTATACAGTAGAAACAATCGACAACAAAGGCATAAAACGCCGGCGTGAGCTTTCCGTTCGTAGAAGAAGGAAGATATCGAGACCGCTTAGATCTCATCTAGCCTACGGCGTTTGGAACTTAAGCCGGGAACAAGGCAACAAGTTGTTAGCAAGCCGGTTCCGAGGCGATTGCTTATACATTTGCGATTGGCCGGGATGCATTCACACAGAGGAGAAGCGAAATTACATGCTTTTCAGAGGGATTTTCAAGAACTTCAAGAGATCCCGTGTGTGGAGGACGATAAACGATGGGAACAGACGCAAGATCGATCTGAACTGCGCCTTCTGCTCTTGCAAACAGACGTGGGATTTGCATTCTGCTTTCTGTTTGAGGCGGGTTTTCGGGTACCACGACGACGGGGAGCCAGTTGTTCGAGCATATGTCTGTGAGAACGGCCATGTCTCTGGTGCTTGGACTGATTTGCCTTTGTACACTTAGGAGCAACAGCATATCGCATCAAAGATTACTAGTAAGTTGTTTTCATTTGAATTAATAGGAATTTGCAATCTGATGATTACTAAGCAGAATTTAGCATTGTGTTTTCTAAGTGAAGTTCTTTTCATGTTGCTTTTCTGGGTAGTTGAGAATCTGGGTGATTGTTATATGGTTATCTATCACACTGTATACCGGCATTTCGATCATTAGATTATCAAGTGAAGTTGAATTTCAGTCTTTGAACTACTGAATTTTCAGATTGAATGTTTTTTTTAATAATCTAAAGGTGATTACAAGTTAATATTTGTTCATAGATATTCTTAACTCTGGACAATGTACATACACTCTTATAGACCAAGTAATTGAAACTCGCGTCTAATAATTTTGCTGCATTTATCGGAGTATTTAGTGTCACTGACCGTAAATGAGAGTTAACCATTGGCTTTGGTCATGGTTCAGTTTTCTTTCAATATTCCTATCTTCTTACCAAACACATCAGTGAATATATATATATATATATATATATATATATATATATATATATATATTTCATCTTTATATTTTTCACTCCTTTAATTTTTCATGGCTAATTTTTTTAGTTGATTTTTTTATCTATTGCACTCCCCTTTTTATTTCATGATCTATGATCTTTTGAACAGTAAAAAGTGAAGTCGGTATATGTTCTATCCGACTTCAAAAATTAACATTGAAATCGGCATGTGTTTCATCCGACTTCTATTGGTACTATAGAAAGTCTGCTGCTCTATCACGCCATGAAGTGAGTTGGGAAAGGTGAAATCGACGGATGGAAATTATCTGCCCCTAAAGTATGCCTCTATTTGTGTCCTATTTTAAAATAGTAGGTTTAGGGTTTAAAGTTTGGGGTTTAAGGTTGAGACTTAGGATTAGGGTGTAGGAAATTAGGGGTAGTGTGTATTTTTAAGGTTTAGGGTTTAGGATATAAAAATTAGGGTTATGGGGCAAGATTTAATTTTTAAATATTTTTAGGCAGGGGACATAAAAGGATGGTTATGAGTCAGGAGATTTTTACCCGAAATCGACATATGTTTCATCCGGACATCGATATTGATATGCGTTCAACCTAATTGCACTGTTTAAAGTACAATATATTGGAAAATAAATAGGGGAGTGCAATGTTTGGGGGATTTTTTTACCAGCCCCAATATTTGGGGAATTACTCAATTTTCATCCTTCCATGTTTCATTTCATTTCCCACCTAACCAAACAAAACCTAATCTAATTGCTCTTCAGCATAATCCCCCTGTTATAAGTCATCTTTTGTTTTGAATTCCTAGGATTATAACCTCCTTTTATCTATTTGAGAAATTGAAAAAACATGGATAAAGAGATAAATCACTGAATCAGCATGCATTGAGTAAAGGGGCTCATCCATTTTGAGGTCTGCCTGACAGACATAGTTGCCATAATTTACAAATATGGGCAAAAGTTTATCGATTTGTAGAGTTTACTTTCATGGAGTCACAAAGTCGGATGCAATCATTTGGAATAAACATGGAGCATTTGCAGCCAAACTTAGACTTACATAAGCAGACTGTGGCGGAAGCTGGTAGACCTGTTGTAGGCTAGAAATATCCCCCCCAACCTGTTACTCTTGTTACGATTGGGAAATGAGATGAACGTTCTCTTTCGAGAGCGCTATAATTATTTGGATACGAGCTTTCTGCTTCATGTAGGTTCTGACCTGATGAACTTGATGGAGGATGGACATAAACGCCACCGGTTTGATCAAGTTGTGGGAGTGAAACTGCTGGTGCCACACCTCTTGTCATACCAGGAACTACAGGAGCAGGCACACGAGATTGATTGAAGTGCTGCTGATTGAAATGGTTTGGCCGCCGATAAAAGACAACAGATGTCTGTATCAGACCATTGGCATGACCCTCGCTTCCTGGGTGAGGAGGAAAACCCGAAGAGACAGACGAACTCCCAACTCTAGAACTGGACCTATGAGTAAACAACCAAGTAGTTTTCTCAATGGTCAACAGCATTCGTGAAAACAAAAAAGAGAGTATATATTATTAGTTTATTACGTAGATATTCAAACCCATGTTAGCCGGCACCTTACCCATGCTCAAAGGCGGGATGATGTGGAGAAGATCCGGACCTAGTCGAAGCATTAGGTTCACCGGTAGAAGATCCCTGAGCTGCAGCTGGAATAGAAGATGTATCAGTAGTATTGCCGGTATGGGCTTATGATGTATATGATACAAAGAAATTGGAGAATGCCACTCCAACTATGATATTGGATACTAATGTTAGCATGATCTACATGGAGAATAAATATTACTTGTGGCGCGTAGTTGTTTCTTCGTTGGGACACCAAAGAAATGAGATGAAGAAAGTGATATTAATCATAAGAACTTACATGCAGCTGATGGAGATTCCACTTCCCTGAAAGATATAACAAAGCATCAACATGTCAGAGACAGCAGCAAAGTCCGTATCGAGTGAACTTCCGAACATTTTGAGTAAACAGACAGCAAGATTCTTATATAAGTGAGTTCCCATCTTGTTTTACAGTTCTCTCAAATTAGTTGGAAAGAAAAACTTCAACTGTAAGCTAGATCTCATAGTGAAGAGGTTGTAATTATCTTGAAGATAAAGAAGCCGGTAGCTATCGGTGCTCATGGAGAGGATGAACTAGGCAAAGACATGTCAAAATCCGACAAGTAATCTAAATATGCAGTTAATCTAATGCAAGCAATTATGTTGATAAATTCTTCCAGCAGTAAACCACTCCAAATTCAAGAGAATGTAGCCTTAACTATGCGCGAACGAAAACAAAACAAGATATATCTTGCTTACTCGGATGATGAATCGAGTCTTGTAAATTCGCCAAAGGGACACCATTGAGTTCTAACATGCTGCATATAAAGAAGGTGCAATGCAACACATTGCAAGAATAAATGTAACCAACACACCTTTTAACAGCAAACAGAAAGCGGATATAACAAGCAAAACATGTAGAAGTTGAACAATGCATGTTTTAAGATGATAAAAAAACGATAACAACGCTCACCCCTTGTTGTCCCAGTAGTAAAGGATAATGTAATTCATCTAGGTGACTCGAGTTTGAGCACCAGTTTTGCACGGTATGTGTGCCTTATCAGGGCCGGCTGTGAGGGGGAGCACCTTGAGCGACCGCTCAGGGCCCCCAACCAGCCTAGGGCCCCTAAAAATTAATTTTTTTCTTCATATTTTTTAAATTAATTAAATAATTAATTTAATGGTAAAAAGTTAATTTTCTTTCTTAGATAAATAAATTAATTAATCTAACAATGAAAATAATATGTTTGATAAAAATTTAATCATATTTTCATGATTTATTAAAGAAAAGCTTAACTACAAAATAAGTGTACAAACTATATTCTTTTTTATTTTTAGACACTAAAATGTTTTTTTGAGTCAAAATAAGTGTATGAAGTTTACTCTGTGGCCATTTCTAGATAACGACCTTTAAAAAATTAAAAACAAGTGCTCAAATTATGGCGCCTTTTGTTCTAGGTATCTATTTTAAAAAAATAGTGCCCAAATTATGTCGTTTTTTTGTTTTAGGTGTCTAAAGTTTTATTTTTATATAAAAAATAATGATCGGCACCTCAAAATGATAACGAAATAAACTTCAGGCACCTAAAGCAAAAAAAAAATGTATAGTTTGGACACTAATTTTGTAGTTAAGACTTAAAAAATATTACTTTGATTGTTTAAACTAATAATATATAGTACTGTTATATAGAGGTCAATTTTTTAGTTTTCGCTCACGGCCCCGAAAATCTCCGAGACGGCCATGTGCCTTATTAAAAAAGACTAAAAAAGTTGAACAGATGCTAACCTTGTATCATACCAACATATTAAAAAAAACGATACCGACTAATATATAGAACATATGCATATTGTTATACCATTTCAGAATAAACCGGCTCATAATCATCGTCGTTGTCGTCATCAAGACTCCGGTCCTCCATGCTTGGCCCAGGAAGTGATGGGGTGGAGCCGTTTACATACAACCATTGACCTTCTTCAACCTTCTGGCAAATCGGACATTGCATAGCCCCTTTCATGTTAAATGCCGAACCGATGCAATCTGCAGAGTATGGATCATTAGCAGCAAATCATCAAAACAAGAAGACAACAAGACACAATACAAAGTATAAGCCATTCTTCAAGCAGGACAACCCATGCAGAAACAGTGACTAAACCGCTAGCCGCAGCTGCTCTCACTAAGAGATAAACAGCTGTCCGTGCTCTTAGTGAGATAAACGGCTGTCAGTGCTATCATTAAGAGGTAAACGACTTTCACTCAGAGGTAAACGGCTGTTAGTGCTATTACTAAGAGGTAGACGGCTTTCTTGAAATGTACTACATTCTCATAGGATCGAACCCTGACCTCATAATTAAGCGACGAGGTGAGCAACCGACGTACTACATTTCACGGTCGGTGAATTAACCAAATTCTCATAAATCATCGAGTAGTTTTATCTTTGTGAAAACAGCATAGTTAAGAAAGAAGAAAAATACCCAAATGGAATTCATGGCCACATTGAAGCTTAGCCCTCGATCTGTCGCCGGTATGGGAGACCAAATCAAGGCAAATCGAGCAGGAGATGTGGGAAGATGGAGGAGCTGCAACATCCCCATCATGAACGTCCATCAGAAGATGATTAATGGAGATGACGATCAAGATGAAGATGAAGATGAAGATGAGAGGTTTCCGAACCCACTATACGTTTCTTCCACCGATGGAAAACTCACTATTAAAACAGAAAGAGCGGACCAAATTGCAAAAAGAATCAGAAAAGGACAAATCTGAATCTACAAATGTTATAAAATGTTTTGACGTCCTACCTGTCAGATTACGTGGTTGGGAACTTGGGACTTTTATTTGTTTATTGTACAAGGGGGATGAATTGTGATTTTAGGGTGTTTGAAAATAAGGGAGATCGAGTCTAGTTTAGTTGAAAAATTTGGAGTTGACGCGAAATGTTTTACAGCTTAAATTTTATTTAAATTTTTTTAATTTGAGTTGAGTTTATAAAATTCGAGTCGAGTTTTTGAATTCTTATACAAATTTAATTGTAACTATTTATCATGTTATAGTTTTGATTCTAATTTAAATGACTTTCTATGCTCATATATATATATATAGGATTAATATCCTATACACTGGCGGTGGAAACTTAAAGTTTCCACAAGCGCCTTAGTTTTAGGGTTTAGAGAGTTAATTTAGGGTATAGGTTTTAGGGGTTTAGGTGTAGGGGTTTAGAATTTAGGGATAGTTGTTTCAATTTAAGTTTTAGGGTTATAATTTAGGGCTTATAGGTTAGGGTTTAGTTTTTAGGGTAATATGGTGAGGATTTAGGTTTTAACCTATAAACCCTAAATTATAACCCTAAACCTTAAATTGAAACAACTATCCCTAAATTCTAACCCTCCACACCTAAACCCCTAAACCCTATACCCTAAACTAACTACCTATACCCTAGAATTAAGGCGCTTGTGGAAACTTTCAGTTTCCACCGCCTGTGTATAGAAAATTTATCCATATATATATTATGTATCAGAAAAAATTGAGGGACTCGACTCAAACTTAAAAATTAATCTATTAATTATTAAAAATTTTGAGCTATTCGAATTTTCATTTTTACAACTCTAACTTTATTTTTAAAAAAATTCGAGTCGAATTTTTTTGCCTTCAGTCGAGTTGAAAATTCAATTTTTTTGAGTCAAGACGAGTTTTGCTCTTCCGTATTTGAAAATCTTACATATAATTTTTAGGCTTAAGGGTATCATAAGCCCTTAAACATTTTTGGGAGAAATGAATTAAGCTCATAAACTATTTTTGCACCCATTAAGCCCTTATGCTCCACCAATTCATCAATTCAATTTTTAGACCAACGTTGACTATTAAATTTAACAATTTTTTGGACCAATTAACGGAATGTGTCGTGTTACAGTGTTGTCGCTTGACAGTTATATATATTTTTATTTAAAAAATTCTTTAAAAGTTCTAAAAATCTTATAAAAATTATAAAAAAAAAATTATCTAAAAAAGTTGTAAACATCACATGACAGAATTGTAGTGTATGACATAACAATAATATCTCAAGAAATAAAATATCAAAAAGTAATAATCAATATTGATCAAAGAATTTTATTGATGAAATTTTAAAATATAAAAACAATAAAAAAAAATAAATATTTAAACTCTTCAACCTAATTTTTAATATAATGTCCGAATGCTATAGAGATCTTTATCGACTATGTCTATACGTCCAAGGATAATACATATTGAAACATATTTAAATTTATAATTTTATAAAAAATAATAATAAGGCTTAAGATGTTTTAAGCCTTGAACTTTTAAACAAATTAATAGTCCCTAATTTTTTATCTAATTAATTCTTAAGCTTAATAATAATATAAATCGAATTAAGATCCCGTGAACAATGTATGTGTATCAAATGCGTGGATACTCATTATAATTGCTAATTGGTCACCTCACCTCATCCAGGATAAACATAACTTGAAAAAAAAAAAAACAGAAAAAAAGGAAAAAGTAAACGTGTGGGGCTCTTCATTGTTTCCAGACGTTACTTTCCGCGCCTTTTACATCTGCGGCGTCGGAATTTCTGTGGGCGGTGCGGTGTGTTGGGTGAGTCAAGTGTGAAACGCTCACTCAGGTGAGAAGATAAGATTTCATCATAAAAGCGTCGAACCGCTAATTAGACAGCGCAATTCCACGTGGATAAGCATGAGACACTGGCTACCCTTTTTTTATGTACAAAAATTGGACCAACAAAGTTTTTTTTAATAATTTAAAAATGATTATAATATAATTTATGTTTATATATTTTCTTTGAGAATGCACATATTTTGTAAACAGAACAATTAAACTCGAATCTCGTAAGATGAACATATTTATTTTTTATTGAAATTTATTGTTAAGTTTTGGACCAGCAAAGTTGTCCTTTCATGTTTCGGACAAGTAAAATTGCATTTCTGGTTTGGTCCCACACTCACCCGAGATAGAAATTAAAGCTCTATGGCTCTATCTAATAGTATTTGTTGAGATGGTTGACCCATTATTTATTTATTTGTTTATTTCACATGATTTTTTCCATTCCTTTTCAATTTTATTTCACATGATTTCCGTCTCAGTTTCTACTTTACTTGCAATCAGTTATGTGTAATTTCCCTCCTACTTTCTACCATTTTCAGAGTGATTCTGGGATACAATTAAAGTGCTACACAAATTGAAACATTACAAAGCATGGAATTTAAATGTTATCTAAAATTTAAGCGATTGGTTTAGTACAACGAAAATAAAAGAGGTGTGTTGTATTAAATAATTTTGTATATTAAAAAGATAAATAAAAGATGTTTGTTATTTTATAAAGATATTTGGTTGTAAAATTTGTGATAAAATTAAAAGAATAGTGTTATATATAGATGTACCATTTTGTCCTTAATATTCTAGCTTTATATTCTTTTATTATTTTGACATTGAGTATTATATTATTTTTAGGGTTTATAGTTATGGTTTTGGTTTAGAGTTTAAGTTTAGTGTTCATAATTTAGAGTTTGATAGTTTGAGCATATGATTTAAGGTTTATGGTTTAAGGTTTAGACTTTTGGATTGAGGTTAGGGATTATGATTTAAAGTTTTAGAATTTAATGTTTAGGGTTTGAGGTTTGGCTCATAAGTTATGGTTTAAAATTTAGAGTTTAGGTTCATAGTCGGGGTTTATGTGTCATGATTTGTAGTTTAGGGTTTAATATTTGAGGTTATAGCTCCATGGCTTTAGTGTTTATGGTTTCGAGATTGAGGTTCATGGTCTAGGGTTTGGGGTTAAGGTTGAGATTTATGGTTTGTGGTTCATGGTTTAGGGTTTAGAAGAAAAATATGTTCACTTTGTATATTTGAATATACGATTATTATAGAAGGGGAAATATGCACCGGCGGCGAAAAAGAATTTTTTTACAAGCGTCTTAGTTTTAAGTTCTAGTGACATAATTTAAGATTTAAGTGCATAAATTGATGGTTTATTGTTAGAATTTTAGGTTTGAAGGTTAGATAGTTTTTAAGGTAATGGTTAAGGATTATAATTTTTAACTTATAATACCTAAATTTTAACCATAAATCTTAAATTATAACCACACCCCCTAAATCCAAAATTCCTACACTTAATCTCCTAAGCTATAAACTATAAACCGAGTTCAAAACCTTAAAACCAAGGTGTTTTTGGCGGGTAAAAAACCCCTACCCCTTTATCAAGCCCCTTATATGCCCCACACTATAAATCACTTAAAATTAAATTTTAAACTCTAATACTAATTTTTATATCATAAACCCTACACCCTAAAAAACACCTTACCCCTAATTTCCTAAACCATAATTACAACCCCTAATCTTAAATACATAAAAAGAGGCCTGATAAATGATATCCGTTTTTGGCATGAATAATTAATTATCCATTATAGAAACCACTGATTTGACTTTTATTATGGAAACCACAGGAGAATTCCCTTTTTTAAAAACCATTGGAGGATTCCATTTTATATAATTTGGGATTTTATTAATAATGACTTACCATTGTCAGCTGCAGAAGTAATACCAGAAGCGGTAATACAAATAGAAAAGAGCCTGTTTGAAGCAATCAACAGAGAGAGAAAAACAATAATCCGAAGATTCGGCCATTTTCCCCTCGCAAATCTCTTCATCCACCAACACACTCCGCCGCCAATCTCTTTACTTTGTCTTGAATTGTTTTCTATGTTCATGTAAATCGACAACACAAACCAAGTAATTTGACATATTTGTTATCCTGAGAGAGATGAAGTTCTGCAAGAAATATCAAGATTACATGCAGCGACAAGACAAGAAACTGCCGGGGGTCGGTTTCAAGAAGCTCAAGAAGATTTTGAAGAACTGTCGGAGGGATACTCTGTCCAAGAAAGACGTTCATGGAGTTCTTGACATCCAAACTTGTCCCCAGAATTGTTCAGGTCAGTTGATCAAACTTTCCGGGATTTCTTCTTCTTTTTCTGTTGTTTCGTTTTGCGGTTTAACAGTATCGAGCAATATGTTAATTGAGTGATCTGTTTGTAATAATATGTTAAATGAGTGATCTGTTTGTAACAAAATATTAATTGAGTGTTGTGTTTGTAACTTTTAAAAAATTATCGTTTTTGTTACTAAACTTATAATATAAGTTATCTTGGTTGTAGTTTACCAATCTAATTTTGACCAACTTCCAAATTTTATCTTGAGTGAATTAAATTGAGGATGCATTAGCAACATCCTGTTTGAAATTATCTGGTCCATCTGATATTACCTATAATCTAATTTTGACCCTATGGTCCATCTTATGCAGTCGTGAGGTTGCGGTTGCGGACGTTATGTGATTTTTTAAAAAAATTATGATCCTAACATGCAGTTGCAGTGTTGCTGCAGCATTACGATGCGATCGTTGCGTTGCAGTCCCAATTTAAAACTAGGCCTTTGTTATTTGTTCTAAGCTTATGAAATCATGACTTGCTCACACTTTGATGATCATTAATGGCCAGTGTGCGACGGGACCTTCTTCCCCTCTCTTCTCAAGGAAATGTCGGACGTAGTCGGTTGCTTCAACGATCGTGCGCAGAAATTGCTTGAACTACACTTAGCTTCTGGCTTCAGAAAGTACTTCATTTGGTTCAAAGGCAAGCTGCAAGGAAGCCATGTTGCCTTGGTTCAAGAAGGGAAGGACTTGGTTAACTATGCATTGATTAATGCTATCGCGATTCGAAAAATACTGAAAAAATACGATAAGGTATGTGAAGAATCTCTGCACTGATGCTAATTTCTTGTGGCTGAAGAGATTCTGTTCTGATTCTGCTCTCAATGCAGGTTCATGTCTCGAAACAAGGGCAAGCCTTCCGGTCACAAGCGCAAAGTATGCACATCGAAATCCTTCAATCGCCATGGCTATGTGAGCTTATGGCTTTCCACATCAATTTGAGGGAAACCAAGGCCAAGTCAGGGATGGCCCCTGCATTTTTTGAGGGCTGCTTCCTCACATTTAATGATGGCAAACCATTCCTTTCTTGCGAACTCTTCGATTCCGTCAAGCTCGATATCGACTTGACTTGCTCTATATGCTTGGTATGTTGCAAGATTTAAGTTCTAGGATATGATTTTACCGTCTCGGTTTTATTATCTCGGCTTCTACTTGGGTTCTTCACTGACATGAGACATTCCGTTTTCTTCCGTAATGTAACAGGATACAGTGTTCGATCCGGTATCCCTCACTTGTGGACATATATTCTGCTACATGTGCGCTTGTTCAGCTGCATCGGTGACCATTGTTAATGGCCTGAAAGCAGCGGAGCCGAAAGAAAAATGTCCTTTATGTCGAGAGGCTGGAGTTTATGAAGGTTTTGTACATTTGGATGAGCTTAGTATATTGTTAAAGAGAAGGTATGCCTACTATTTTTCCAAATACATTTGTCTATGCAAGTGGTGATGGATGCATGAATTATGTATCGATATGTTCGTATAAGAATCATGCATTTGTTTTGGAACAGTTGTCGCGAGTACTGGGAGGAGCGACTTCAGACAGAAAGAGCAGAGAGAGTTCGACAGGCGAAGGAACACTGGGAATCCGAGTGCCGGGCTTTCATCGGAGTCTGATTATACCTAGTTCTTCCTGTTTAGCTACATTAAACCCTTTTTATTCTGTTTCTTATGTATTCATTCTGAATGATATTACATATCATTTGTAAATGAATCTTGGACTATGATGAATGCTCGAGTTTAAAGTATAGTCGTGTAAGACAAGTATTCGTATTTGACACATACTACTACGTCGATGTATGAATGAAGTACTTCGTGCCACCAGCATCGACGACTAAAACCCGGTCACAGTCCATGATTCATTGCATTCTGTGAGCAATGCTGATAATTGTGCAGGCTGCAAAGTCTTCTCTAGCACCGGTTTGCTGCTCAAATTCGAACGATCAATTGCTAATTATTCTAAAAGTGATGATTTTGACACACTTAAATGAACAATTACTGATTTATGGAGGAGCTGATAAGAGTTATATTTTACTCTTATCACTTGTTAATACGTTATTACAACGTTGTAAATTGATTCTAAATTATTACCCTAATCGGTGAACCACCAAGTTTGAATTTTTAGATCCGTCCCTAGTTTAGGATATTAAAAATTAGGGGTTGTGATTAAAATTTATGGTTTAGAGGTTAGGGTTTAAGTTTTAGGGTAATATATTAGGGATTTAAGTTCTATCCAACAAACCATAAATTCAATTAATAATTTCTAAATTTCTAGCACATAAATCTATACCCCTAAACTAAATCTATAATCCTTAAAATTAGAGCGTTTATATAAACAACATTTTCCCCCAATGCTAATATATAGTATATTACCCTTTAAGCAATACATAAAAATAAATTAATACTATTGAACCCAAAACCCCAAAGGTTCAACACTAAAGTGGGCTAGCTTCATTGAACCGGTGGATTAGCGAGCCAGTTATATTGGGCTAGGCTAACAGAATAAACCAGACTCACGGGTTCTGATTTGATTCTGAAGCGTCCGATTCATACCCAAAAATAAAATATCAAAATCGACGACGCTGATGCAATAAACAAAATACAACTTCCCGCACAATAGCATAAAAAAATATCCAGAACGGAAAATACTAAAAGGACCATGATTTACCCACGATAGAAAAGCAAAAGCAAAGGGCAAATGGTGTCCGTTCCGTAAGTTAAAAACCCACTCTTATTAGTCGTCGGCTATTTTCTTCGGTGTTTCCATTAGGGTTTTACAGTTCTTTACAAGTTTCTCTCTCTCTACAGTTCCCAGTACTAAATCATGAGGTAAGCTTAACGATCTTTTCCGATCTTGATTTGTTTTAAATTTCATTTTTCGAATCTTTGCCCCGCCGCCCCCAGCTTCGGAATAACTGTTGTAGTGGGGTTTTGATTAGGGTTTGTATCTGAGATTGTTTTGTTTCGGTATATTTTGATTTTGAGTTTTCTTTTATTAACTAGGATTGAATCATTTTGTTTTTCTTTGTTGTTAGTCGTCATCCCGAGGTGAAATGGGCTCAAAGAGCTGATAAGGTTTTCATTACGGTGATGTTATCCGATTCGAAAGATGCGAAGGTCAATCTTGAGCCAGAGGGAGTGTTTAGCTTCTCTGGTACTGCTGGAACTGGAAATAACCAATATGAGTTGAAGTTGGAACTTTTCGACAAAGTCATTGTGGAGGTAAGATATCGGTCTAGCAGTTATCGAGAATCAACATAATGAATGTTCCATTTGTTTAGGGTTATTTGAGGATCGTGGGTGTCGATCGAATTGTCGATTATGTTGACCTGTTTATGATAGTATTATGTGGATGATTGGTTGCTTTTAAGTGAATTATGGCTAGACTTTAGCTCCTTAGTGTCTTAGTTTTAGGGCTACTTCATTTTAAGTGCATTGGCATGCTTGGATTATACTAAAATGTTTCTACAATCTTTAACATCTTTGAAACGCACATTCACACACTCATGCTGCTTCTAACTTCGTAGGTGTGTTCGATAGTAGGGTGGGAAAAGTGAGAGAAAATGAAATTTTTGGTGTGTTTAGAAAGGGAAAAATAAGAGTGAAGTAGTAAATTAAATTATTTTACTCTTCATGTCCAACAACCGATGAACAGAACATTTCTTTTCTTCTCTTCTACAAATCATACTAATGCCAAAAATATGTTTCATCTTTTCATTTTTCTATCAACTCTATCAAGCTAAGTCTAAATTCTTTTTGGAACTCCTTGAAAGTGTTGCCTATTCATATGCTCTCAGTGCTTGGGATAAATATTCTTTCATTGTTATTTGACATCTTGTAATTTTTAATTTATTTTTCTTGAAAAAAAGGAAAGCAAAATAAATATAGGTGTAAGGAGCATATTCTGTATCTTAGAGAAAGCTGAGAAAGTGTGGTGGAAAAAATTATTGCGTGGTGATGGCAAGGCTCCCCATTATGTCAAAGTAGACTGGGACAAATGGGTAGATGAAGATGAAGACAAGGGTATGTTTCTATATTTGAACTGAATTGATGCGGAGGCCAATACAGTTCGAACTGACAATTTATTATTTGTTGGTACTACTTATTAGGTGCCGGTGATCTCGACTTGGGAGGAATGGACTTCTCGGTATGGAATGGATATATAATATTTTATGTACAATGTCTAATTCTAGCAGTAACTTATGAAGACTTGCTTTCTTACCTAACAATATTGGTGGTGTTCAGAACTTCGGCGGCATGGGCGGAATGGGCGGCATGGGTGACATGATGGGCGGAATGGGTGGCATGGGCGGCATGGGTGGCATGGGCGACATGATGGGTGGCATGGGCGGCATGGGTGGCATGGATGAGTTTGAAGACAGTGATGATGAAGGTAAGAACACTACAATGCTTTAATGGGCGATTTTGCCTGTGATTACCTTTTCTCTTGATGGTTCATGCTATTGTGTTGCTGATTTCCGGCCAAATATAGGACAAGAAGCAACAAAGCCAGATGACAAGGCTGAAGGAGATGCAAAGCCGGATGAGCACGGTGTCGGAACTTCAGAGAAAAAGGAAGCTGGAGCTAGCACATAAAATCAGTTTAGCTGGAAATCGAAATGCTGTTTAACTATGGGTTTGCGTTATCTTTTGTTTTTCGTATCATCGACGGGGATCAATGCCTGATGTGTTTTTAACTGCGTGAGATTGAAAATTTGCTTAATCCGGGAAGATATATGTTTCTGTCCGATTGGTAGACAATTTTAGCTCCCTGACATGAATTAGGATGCTGTATGTGTACCTTTAAATCATATGTTTGATGGTGATCATTTAGAAATGAGATAATCTGGATTTCATCCTCTTGGTTTGGACTTAATTCTTCAAATAATTTTCTATGTAGAAAATGGTCAACGTTTTTAAAAATCTGAGGTGCTCACAGTTCTGTAACGAGAGGCAAATTTCAATTTAGTACAATATCGATTACTTTATGTTCATCAAAGACTTCTCTTTATACAGTTGGAAGTTCTCTGTCATGTCATATTAGATATTTAGATTCGAGCAGTTTTTCTGTCATATCTAGTGGTGTAAATGAGCAGCTCGAGTAGTGCTCGGCTCGGCTTGTTAAGATTTCGATCTCCAGTAATTTCTAATGAGCTTGAGAAATCTGAGCTTGACTCGGCTCGTTTAGAACTCAAGTTGAGTTCAAGCTTGATTCGAGTCAAGTGTTAATCGATTTTTGACGCATTGGACTTGAGTAACTCTTCATCTATCATGATTTAAAGTCTTATGAAGAAAAAATTTAGATACACAAGTTGTGTAAATTCAAACTTGTTAATTTTAGGATTTATGGTGTTAGTTTAGGACTTAAAGGTTTAGGTTGTTAGATTTTAGGGTTTAACACTTATGTCTAGGGTTTATATTTAGGGTTTTAAGTTTAAGAATTTAAATTTTAAATTATAAAAAAATGAAATTTTTAGTATATTATATTTTCGAGTAGTTCGTGAGCTTTTTGAGTCGGGTATCAAGTAGTTCGGTTTGACTCGCCAAGAATTCGAGCCGAGTTCGAGCTCGAGTCGAGTTCAATCGAGTTTTGACCGAGTTGAGCTTGAATAGCTCACAATATGTCTCGTCTCATTTACAACCTTAGTCATATCAATTAGAGAAACGGATTAAAATAGTTATATTAAAATTTTGGATTTGAATATTATTAAAAATTCTTAGAAAATATATGAATATTATTAAAAATTCTTAGAGAAAGTGTTCTTGTATTTAATAAAACGTTATATTTTAATACATAATATATGAAAAAAATTAAAATCTATTCATTAATCGAGTGTTTATATCGTGGTGTCAAAATTTCTCCCCCGATAGATGTGAAGAATTCAACATTGAGGTTACTGGACTTTGGCACTTTGCTGCTATTGCCTATTGCCTATTGCCTATTGCCTTAACCTCAGAATGGGGAAAGGTAAGTACTTTAGTGATCTAATTTGATGCTTATGGAAAAGGGGAACAAAAACCCTATTTTGAAGCTTAAATGAAAAGGGTGAATGAGGTGGCAAAAATTGATTGGTCCCCACCCGTCTAAAACCCTGAATTCCTTATGCGTAGGCGCCCCCGCCTTGCTTGGCCTCTCTTTTTCAATAGCCATTAGCTAAAGCTTAAAGCAACAAAGCGATTGAAAAAAAAAAGAGATACGGAGATGGAAATTGAAGCTTCGGGGATGGAAATAGAAGAAGAAGAAGAACAGCGGCCGGTTCAGAATGGTCAGAGCTCAACCAAGACATTCGGTCTAAAAAATTCGATACAAACCAATTTCGGCGACGACTACGTTTTCCAAATCGTCCCCAGGTACGCCTCCTCTCCCAAAAACAATTCTGATCACCGAAAAATGGGAATCTTTTGAATTTTTTGAGGTGTTAAAGTTGATGGTGATTGCTTATTTTTGGTGGGTTTTGAAAAAAAAAGGGATGATTGGAGTTCCATGGCGGTATCATTATCGACTAATGCAGTGAAACTTTACTCTCCAATGACTGGTCAATATCTTGGAGAGTGTAAGGGACATTCCTCAACTATTAATCATATCTGTTTTTCTGGTGCTTCCAATCACCATGTTTTGCACTCTTGCTCCTCTGATGGAACTCTCAGAGCGTGGGATACCAGGACTTTTCAGCAGGTGATTCTTAGACCACCCTTTTCCTGCACAAATTTTGGAATGGACCCTTTTTTTTAAAGAATTTTTGGTGCAATTTGTTGTTTAGGTTTCGTGTATGACTGCTGGTTCTTCTCAAGAGGTCTTTAGCTTCTCATTTGGAGGGTCGGATGATAATCTTTTGGCTGCAGGATGTCAATCCCAGGTCTACACATTTTATCTTTTGAAGTTGTTGTTTTTCCTACTTTAGATCAGCATCTGTTAATTTTGGCCTAGTTTTGATGCAAGACAGGAGATGTTCTTGTTGTATTATAAGTCCATATGCTTATCCTTTGTGCGAAAAATTGTCCGGCGCAGCTCTTTTTTACAGTTCCCAGTTCTCATGACTGTTTCTTCTCGCTTGTTTATCAACAACACAGATACTTTTCTGGGATTGGAGGAACAAGAAACAAGTTGCGTGCTTGGAGGAGTCTCACGTGGACGATGTTACTCAGGTTAGTCTTGGCCCCTGTTCAATTCGATCACCGTGTAGTTTTGAATTCTATGAGTTTCTATTGTTTCTTCTACGTAATTACATCCTAATTTTTGTGGCTATGCTTGGCATACTGAAGCTTAATGTAGATTAAACAAATTTATGCTTCAGCCTTAAGCTAGTAAATGTTAGGATTTTGTCGGCTGAGTCATATGGCTTATTGGCATCATTGGTGTTTCTCCTATTGTCAAAAGGTACATTTCATCCCTGGCCATCACAACAAACTAGCTTCTGCATCTGCTGATGGATTGATATGTATATTTGATACCAATGGAGATATCAACGATGATGATCATCTTGAATCTGTAAGTGGATTTGTTTTTATATTAATTTGTCTATTTGACTGGTCGATTTAGAGAGTGCATAGTTTCATTCATTTTATTAATTTCCTGCCTCTGGAAATATGATTAATTTTTACCCTAACATTTCAGGTGATCAATGTCGGAACTTCAATTGCAAAGGTTGGGTTTTTCGGGGACTCTTTTGAGAAGCTTTGGGGTTTGACAAACATTGAGACCTTAAGGTATCTTTATACTTGAGCCATAAAATACAAGGCTTTGTTCTTTGAATTTGCAAAATATTTGGAGATCTCTTTGTTTAGAGTTGGTGAATTAGGGACCTATAATGAAGATACGTTAAAATCTGAAAACTTTGCTCCAAAATGCCTTAAATAAATATATATTTTCCCCGGAACTAATGCTTAGATGTTTATTTCACAACAACTTGTAGTGTATGGGATTGGAACAAAGGAACCAATGAAGCAAACTTTGACGATGCTCGTTCATTGGCATCCGAGAGTTGGACATTGGATCATGTAAGCCTGTAAATAATTGAAATCGTTACCGTCTTTCTTCTGTCACTAGTCATTTTTGAAGTTCAAATTCAAGCTTTTTCTAGGGTAAAGAAACTGGATTGAACATGCACTAACTTCTCGAGATCTTTTGCAGGTTGATTATTTTGTTGATTGTCACAGTTCTGGAGGAGAGAATTTATGGGTGATTGGCGGTACCAATGGTGGATGTTTAGGTTATTTCCCGGTAAAGTATAAAGGAGTAGCGGCGATAGGATCCCCAGAAGCAGTTCTTGGGGGTGGCCATATGGGTGTTGTTAGGAGCATATTGCCTATGTCAAACATGCAAAGTGAACCTGCTCAAAGTCGAGGCATTTTTGGATGGACGGGTGGCGAGGATGGGCGCTTGTGCTGTTGGTCGGGTGATAGTTCACCGGAGATCAGTTGGTCTTGGATCTCAAGTGCTTTGGTCGAGAAGTCACCACGAACTCGCAAAAACTGTAGGCACCATCCCTACTAAATATGTCCATTGCTTTGCTCTCATGTTGTGTGTTCTAATAGCGTTCTTTTGTAACTCTTAGCTTTTACTCAAAAGTTTTCCCAGTTCAGCAAGAAGTGCTGTTAATTTTATGCACTGTAATGTGAGAAAGCTCTTGAAAATGAAAAGCATTCTACCATTAAAACCAATTATTTCAGCATAAGGAGAAAGCATTCCCCCACCAATTAAAGAGGAAATGTCACAAATTTGGAGCACTCTAACTTTTTAAGAGAAGAAAAACATCATTCTTACATTTTTTTTTTCTCTCAAAGAAATAAAGATTGTTTGTTTGAATGATTTTTGTACCTTTGAATCTTCATAACGGGCGGTAGAACAATTACGATTTAAAGTCTAACCCTAACTCAGACGAACAAATTATAATATTGAATAACCCACAATTACTTACTACACGTAATTAAAGCTTTTGATTTGGTAGGGGAAAAGGAAATCAATCGGCTTAATAAAAATCCTAAAAAATCCTCTACATCATAATAAAGTTCAATAACTAAAATAGTTCAGAGAACAAAGTTCAACGGTGATTTACGTATCTTACCCTTAAAAAAACTTGTTTTTAAATTGATATCTAAAGTAAGCATCTTTCTTGTAGAAATAAAAATAAAGTAAGCATCTTTACATACTTAAATATTTTTAGGGTAAACTATGCCAGGTATTATTATACTATTGGGGGTATTTACTTTTACCGCAAATTTTTTAACTGATCTAAATTTATCACCAAAGTTTATTTTTTAATTCGTTTATACTATTGCGCTGTTGATTCTTTAACACCGTGTTGACTTGGATGTTAGACCAAAATGACGTCGTTTTGGTACCGCTATTTTAATACTAAATTGTGCAAAATGACGTCGTTTTGCGGGAGAAAAATATGAAAAATTATGCACTCAATAAGATTTAAATCTGAAAATTTTAGAATCAAATGCAACTTCTTAACCACTGAGCCAACTTAACATCTTTATTTTGTTTCTAGCACAAATAATATATATTACAAACTGTAGTTGATTTTAAATAAATAATATATTATTAAAAAAAACTCCAAAATTTTTAAAATTTACAAAAAACTCCAAAATCCACCAAAACATAAAACTCTAACCTATAAACCCAAAAACCTTAAATTATAAATCCTAAAATCATAAACCCATTAGCATCCAAAATGGATGGATTTAGAGTTTAAGCTAGAGATGGGCACGGGTCGGGTCGGGCCGGGTTTTTGGCCCACCCAAACCCGACCCGAAAATATTAACCCTAAATCCGAACCCGGCCCGACCCTATCTTTTAAAAAACCCGACCGACCCGACCCGAAAATAAATACCTTAAACCCGACTCCGACCCGACCCGACTTATATAAAAAAATCAATTTTAGGGATCAAATTGTAAAAAAAATAATTTTTAGAGACTTAATTGTAAAAAATAATAAATTTAAGGACTAAATTATAAATAAAAAAATCAATTTTAAGGACCTAATTATAAAAAAAATATATATATATAAGGGGTATTATAACAAATATCCCTAAAAATTTAAGGGGAAATTACACAATTAGTCCCGGGTCGGGTCGGGTAGGATTTTTTCACCCTAAAACTCGAACCCGACCCGACCCGACCTCACCCTACACAAAAACTCAACCCGACCCGACCCGACCCGAACCCGATTTTTTCATAAAAATACCCGACCCGATCAGGCCGGGTCGGGTCCGGGTTCCGTGCCCATCCCTAGTTTAAGCTTTTAAGTTTTTGGCGAAATTTTGTTTTTTTTTTATTTTGAAAATTTTAGATTTTTTTATAATCAATTTTTTATAATAATATATTATTTATTTATATATTTTAATATTATTTATTTATGAATAAAATTTTAGGGTTTAAGGTTTATAGTTTAGGGTTAAAGTCTATGGGTTAAGGGTTTTTTTGGATTTTGGGCTTTTAATGAATAAAACGTCGTCGTTTTGATCTAGCATCCAAGTTATTACGCTGTTAAAGAACGGCGCATTGGTATAAACGAGCTGAAAAATAAAATTTAATGGCAAATTTGAACTAATAGAAAAATTGGTGATAAAAACGAATTATCCCAATAATTTAGTGGTACCTGATATAGGTAAACCATATTTTTATTTTAAATTGACGTTTAATTAAATATCTTCTTAAAAAAATCTTCTAGTTTTATCATAATACATAGTTATTCAATAAATTTAATTCAATTTAACTATTCAATAAATTTAACTCTACATCGCCAAATCTACGGTAACTTCAAGTCTACCAAATGCTAAGTATATAAAAATTCACATCAAACTCGATAAGCAATCATTTTATTATAAATTATATATATGTCATGACAAACTGTTCAAATTTGAATCATTAAAATAACAATATTCGTTTTTTTACTGAAATGAATTATTTTTACTTATTTTTTATTTAAACTTTTAATTATATACTTATGTAATCATATATATCAGTAATACTTCGTGAATTTTATTCAATATGGTATATTTACTTTTAAAATGTTTAAAATATCACCTAGTTAATCTAGAAAAATAAGACATTAGATTAACAATCAAAATTGAAATTGTCCCTCCATAATGAGTTCCTACTTACTTAATCTAGATTAGTTGACTAAATTAAAAATTCGAGAGTAAGAGACGAAAAAAGTCTTTAAAAAAAAACTAAAATAGCTTTCTTTGGAAAGTGGTTATCACTTTCGGACAACAATTGCTACATTGCTTTCCACTTTTGCAGGCAGCAATTCAATATTTTTCAACTTATCCAAAATGACCCCATCAACATCAACATCACAACCTTTTTGCATTGCATACAAAGAACAAAAGTGAAATCTGCAGCCAATTCATAAGAAATCAAACTATGAAACATACGTGCACATGTAACGCCCGCTACGCCAACTTTTTAAGGGAAATGGTCCACAGAAGATCACAATCGGATTGCACCGTCACTTTCTCCCCTTCGACTACATTCGACGTGCTTACTAAACCACCGAACTTCATCTCCGTGTTGTCTGCAAATCAGAAAAGTAACCCTAAAAAGATGAATAACGATAACAGCAGCGATGAGATGAATGTTACGTATATAGCCCGTTAATGAGGCATGATGAAAGGGATGAGATGAGTAAAGCATGAAACTATGCCAAGTAAAATTTGAATGATGTATGCTTACTCAGATCCCACTTAAGTCCTGTTGTTGTACTGCTTTTTGATGGCATCCCGATCGGAATTAATCCGCAGTGCGGGCCCTGGACAGAAGTTTGAATATGTATCTCGTGACGGTGAGTCCTTGGAAGGAGATGAATGAGATTATCATCGGACAAAAGGATTATTCTCAGGGACGAGAAACGGCATATGACATTTACGTTTCCCATCTCGTGGTCAAATCGTCCACCGAGTGCTCCAGCAACAAGAATGCAGAGCTGCCATAAACCAAGAAAAAGGAAAAGATTCTCTAAGCACACTCTATATATCTTTGCATGTTACTCAAACTCTTCAATTTTTTCCCATAGTCATGTCGGTCCGACACATATCACAGATTCCTCTAGATAAATTCCAGAACATATAAGTTCAACTTACATTAGATTTATCCGAACCCGGAGCAAAGTCACGGATGCATGTTACACATTTATGTAGATCAGTTGTGTCTTGATCATGGGTTTTATCAACAATCCTTGTTCCCTACAGCAAAGCAGCAAGTGAAAACATCTCAGTACTAACAAATATATGAACCAGAGGGAGCTAATAACACCCGAAATCGAATTAAAATGAGCCTAATGCTCATAAAAACAGAGCAACACAAGAAACACACACATAGGAAACAAGATTGGCAAGAAAAACAACATATGAAAGCAAGTTGATCTTAATCCGCAATATACACACAATAGCCGAGCCAGTAAAGGAAATTAACACACATCATTTGCCCCAGTTCTTTTAAAATTTTGAAACGGCAACCTAAATTTTCTGGCTCCGCCGGTGCATACATATATAGATATAGTTTATATTAACACTGGAATCATGGTAGAAGAAGAAATTTGGCAACTTACAAGGCGGGTATAAAAGTCAAGCACTTCTTTTCGAATGGAATCCAAGTCTCCTTTAATTATATCCGGCTTGTATCTGCCAAATCAAAGCACCAATGGAATCATATCCCTCAAAATAACAGCAAAGGAACCATTTTTCTGGGTCACTTAGAACAAAGACATAAATCTAAAAACTCAAGTAAAACGAGGCTCAAAACTACAAAACAAAGCTCTGTCGATCAACATATATAGGAGGAATAAAATGAAACCAACACAAATCAAAGCGTCAAACAAATATAACAACGGGAAAAGAAAAGAAACCTGCGTCGAACATCGGAGGCATCTTCCTGAGGGAACAACAGGGGCATTTCGTCGTACACACGGTTGGCACCGCCGTCAGCACAGAGACGAAGCTGAGCTGCTCTAAACCAAAACAAGAAAGGAACATAACATATTACTCTGGGAGTGACACAGAATAATGGGTATTGAAAATCAATAAAAAAGTGGGAAGGAAAAGGATGAAGTGAGGACCGTGGTTCCATAGAAGAGGAGTGAATCTGGGGAGGTTGTGGTTAAGAACGATGAGGGCGTAGGTTAGAGAAGGGCATTGGTTTTCAGGAATCGTGGGGAGAAGGAACGTGGAATAATGGTGCATAAGGTCCATGGGTGGTGGCTAAAGAGCCGAGAAGAGGGAGGAGAAGCGGTGGTTCCTTGGGCGGTGTGCAAAGTTTGAAGAATCAATGAGGTCTGCGCCACATTTCACAGTCAGAACAATCATATTACAGAGAGCGGTTCCATAATTGATGGATCGCAGTTGTTTAATAAATATTATTAGATTATATTTAGGGAAACGTGGGGTGAGATGCTCCTCACAAATTGCATCGCCCGTTTTGTCTATAATCACAATTCACAATTGCCGCGACCGAAGCCGAACCCAATCCTAAATTCCTAATCCCAAAAAGTTTACTTTTAAATTTCTAGCTTGTCGTGTTTCACGCCATCAAAATCAAACAAAGAATCTTGTTTTCCTTTTTAGAGTTGTTTTGCGAATTACGTCTGATTTTTTTGGTCGAAAAATATGGTAAAAAGTGATTTTAAAGTGATGTGAAAAAAAAGTAATTTTGAAATATTGAGTTTTAAATTTGAATTTATATTTAATATATTGACGAAGAAATTTTTTACAAGTGTATTAGTTTTAAGGTTTAAACTATTAATTTGTGATGTTGGGATTAAGGGTAAGATTTATAATTTATGGATAATAGTTAGAATTTAAGGTTTAGAGTTAGAATTTAGGGTTTAAGGTTGAGTTTAATTTTTAGCGTAATATGGTTAGAATTTAGGTTTTAACTTATAAATCATGAATTATAACCTTAAAACCTAAATTTTAAGAATTGTCCCTAAATTATAAACCCTAAACTCTTAAATCATGCACCATAAATTGAGACCCTAAACCTTAAAACTAAGGCGCTTATAGAAACTTTCACTTTCCACTGTTAGTGTGTAAAATAATTACCCTTAAAATTTTAGTATTTGTCAGTTATATTAAAAAGTAATTTTAAAACAGATAAAATATCTATTTTATACATAAAAATGTAAAGTAAAATAATTGAACTTAAATGATGTTCTAATTCTCTAATATTGTGATATATGAAATAATATAATAATATATTTTTTTTGTAAAATTTATTTTTAAAATATAAACTATATTATAAATTATATACAGACATAACAATTACAAATTTATAATAAATTTAAAATCAATTACAAATAGCTCATCCCCTTGTGTCCTGGTGGTAAAGACAAATGTTTATCATCTCTTGGGACTTGTGTTCGAGCACCAGTAATATATGATGTGTGTGTCGTCTTTAAAAAGACTAAAAAAATTGAACATATGTTACCCTTACGTCACACCAGCATATTTAATTATAAATAAAATAATTTTATTTTTAATATAAATATTATAAAATATATATTATTTTATAATTATGTACGTTCAACATTTGTTTAACAATCAATTACAATTAAATAATAAAGGGTAAAATATAATCTTATTTTCAAACCAACTTTTCTACTAGGGATAAAACGGGAGAGTGCGGGTGTGGATACCCTTCCCTTATCTATACCCACCTAAATTTTTTATATCCACCACCTACTGACTATCCATGGCGAGTACAATTTTCAAATCTACACCCGCTCACGTGAGTACATTCCCAAATTCATCCTCACAACCATTGCTCAACTGGATAACACTACTTAACTCCCTCATTTGGTAAGCAACCACTAATATGAAATTATGTAAAAACATAAACTTTTGTAAAGATGAGTAAAATTTCGCATACTTTATTGATTGATCAAGTACATCTATAATATATTTACATCGATATAAATTTAAGGGAAAATTACATATTTAGTACTCCCATCTATTCATGTGTTGTTGTTTTGGTGTTCCAACTATTATTTTTGGCAAAATGGTACCTAATGTTACGTTTTTGTTTGCTTTGGTACCTCTGTCATTTAAAATTAACAGAAATGATAATGTGACTTGAATTAATAACAACTTTAGTCCAAAAACTTATAAAATCTATAAGTTTAGTCTAAAATTCTATTGATTTAAATATTATTTTAATTTTTGAATTAAAGTTGTAAATTTTTCACTTTTCTTCATCCAGTCGATTTTTGGGTTTAAAAAACACACTATGGACAATCAAAACTTTAGGATTTGAGCATCAATGGGGGGCTAATGTGAGGTATATTAGAGGACCTAAACACCACGACCGGTATACCTACAAGAATACAATAAGTGGGAAAGGGATGAGACAAAATAGGATCAAAGCTTTGCATAATTAAGATGATGTTTTAAATTGATTAATTTTGGACTAAATTAATAATATATAAGTGTTTTAGATTAAAACTGTGATTATATCAAGCAACACCATTATCTTTATTAGTTTTTAACGGTCATGATACCAAAATAGAACAAAAATGTAACGTTAGGTATCATTTTGCCAAAAATAATAGTTGGGGTACTAAAATAGTAACACGAGCATAGTTAGGATACTAAATATATAGTTGTCCCCAAATTTAACTACAGTTAACTAACTAACTAACTATAACTAACCTAACTAATGCACATTTACACAGGTATAAATTCTACTTAAATACAATTAGTTAACTATAGCTAACTTTACTAAAGCATATTTACACCGGTACAAATTCTACTTATCCACACATATTACAATTTTACAACCTGATTAATGATCATTTTCAAATTAAATTGAGTTGAAAATCTACAAACTATCAATCATAGATTTTAAAACAAAACAACATAATAAAAATGCATAATCAAAGTTTACAAACATAAATGATCCAAAATTCATATAGTGGGTAGTTAGTGGGCGGGCAGATACAAGGCGAGTGAATGCGGGCGGATACGAGGCGGGTAAGAACTCAAATTTATCATTTATTCACTGCCCACGATGGGTACTGTAACACCCAAAAAATTATGCCCAAATTGTTAACCCTAGATTCGAAAAATCCCTAATTTAGAAACATAATTTCAAAATCCCTAATTTTTAAAACCCTAATTTTCTATGATGGACTAAATAGAATTTTTATCAATCTTGGAAGTTAATATGAAATTTCTTAAAAGTTTAAGGACTGATTCCGTAAATAACCAATTTTATGAAATTGTATTTTAATTCAATTAGTTTCTTCTCTACGTTTTTTATTATTATTTAATATATATTTTTTAACGCAATTTCTTTTTAAATTGAATTCCAATTCCCCTTTTCTCACGGTTAAACTGGCTCCCCTTTTTCAACTTAAATTATTATTATTATTATTATTATTATTATTATTATTATTATTATCTATCCTATATCACTTTCATTATTTTACTTAAATTAGATTTGTTATCCCTATAAATATACACACACATAGTTCAAATAAGATCACCCCAAAAAAACTCTACTTTTTTATATAGTTTCATGCCGCCAAAATCCCTTATTTATTTGTTAAATTCCTATGTGATAATCTCAACCGCTCTATACTCCTTCTTGTTCGTTAATCCCTTCAACCCCAAGTTTAGTCTGGTACCGATACAGTTGGATTCAATCCTTCTGATCATGGAAAATCACATCATTATGTAGGTTGAGTATAGCTTGGCTAAGGTGTGTTTTCTTATTGTGCTACATGTTTTCTCTGTGTTGATGCATTATTGTTTGTATGGTTGACATCATATGCATACGATTTCAGAATATGTTTTAAGTATGATTTATGAAATATCGGATTTCCGGAACTATGATTTATGGATTTATGGACTATGATTTATGATTTATGTTTATGGAATATCGTATTTATGAAATTGGTTTTTATGAAACTTGAATTTTAAACATCATATGTGTATGAGCATGGGTTGGGATTTGTAAGGAGGAAGTTCAGTGGTTTCACCCTTCGGGCTGAATTCCACTTCGGATTGGCGGACGTAGGGAGGAGGTTATGGGAACCTTCCTCATTTTTGGCGGACGTAGCTGGGTGCATTGCATTACGCTTGTGATATTGTATCATGTTTTTAAAGAATTTTAAGAAAATATTACTATAATTTTTACGACTATGATTTTCTTGCACTTTAGAGACACACTAAGCTCTTTAGCTTACTCCCCCATAGTTTTCTCTTACAGATATCTTTGGGCTTTAGGCGACGTGGTACTTGGAGGATCTCACATTTTTTTTGGTTATTTTATTATTCAATACGAAACTGTTTTAGTTTAATCCGATTTTAATTTATTATTTGGGACATGGATGTAATTTTAAACTATTTATGTTTTGGGATTATTTTTCTAGAATCCTTTTACTATGATTTTATTTTAAAGATTTTATATAAACATTATAATATTTATTATGAAATTTTCTATTTTTATTTACTATAAGATATTTATTAAATCACTGCTACTTTATTTTAAGTTAAAAGTATAATTTCTAAAATTTGATTTCTTGAGGGAAAAGTTTTCAAACGTAACTTCCTAAATTCGATCTATTCTTCTAGGCCGGGTTTAGGGGGTTACAGGTACAACTTTTTACATCCACACCCACACACTACCCATCAAACATATATTTATCCCTGTCCTAACTAAGACGTGACGGTGCAAAATTCATGAAACTGTACCTGTCTGTTATCCCTATTTTTCAGCCAAAAAATTATAAAATTTAACCGTAAAAAATCACTTTTAAAAGTGATTTTAGTGTTAAAAAACAAGTGTTTTGCATTGATTATGCTTAATATATTCTAAGTTACTAACAGCAACAAAAAAACGAACGCTTAGTTATTTTTGACCAAAATAACTACGTCTAAACAAAAATTAGACTTAAATGTCAAAATTATTTTTTTAATAGGTGTTTAAAGTATATTTGGCTGAAATAGATTAAGCGTTTTAATTGATTTTAAAATAAGTTAAAAATAAAAAATTTAGGCACCTATCTCAACCAAAATATACTTTAGACACCTATTTCAGTCAAAAAAAGAGACATAATTTAAGCACTTATTTTATACTTTAGCCTAAAAATTAATAATCAAGTTGAATAATATTACAAGATTAACAGTAGAAAGGTCAATCAAATTGAATAAAAATTTAAGGAAAAACTACACCAGTGGTCCCCTAACTATTACCGTTCTCTTGTTTTGGTCCCCAAACTATGTTTTTCGGTAAACTCGTCCCTTCTGTTACATAGTTCTCTTGTTTTGGTCCCCCGATGTTAAATAGCTAACGGTTTTGCTGACGTGATGTTTTTTAATATTTTTTAATCATTTCTCTCTCCTCCTATATTATTTTTATTTAATTTTATTCACTCAATCATGTCGTGACATGTGTCACTACCCTATTACTTGAAAAACCCGCCAAAAACCTTAAAAAATACATTTAGTGTTGTTGGGATTCAAACCCAGGAACACCAGCGCAAAAGGCATGCACGTGAACCAGCTATGCTAAGTTGGTTACTTTATTCAAGTCTACTAACATTTATATTTAAGCTATACAAATTAACCCAAAAAAACCTAAAAACACAATTGGTGCCACCAAGATTTGAACCTAGGTAACTAGCATGCAAGGCCAACATATAAACTAATTATACTAGGCCAACTATTTAATTTAATTTTTCTAACACCTGTATTTAACCTATACAAATTAGAAACAACACATGGTTAAAGAATATAAAAAGTAGCGAGTTTTTTTAAGAATTAAAAAATAATATAGGAGGATCGAGAAATGATTAAAAAATATTAAAAAAATGAATATAAAAAATATTATTTTTGTCCGAGTTTGCTAGGGATGAGCCTGAACTATTCTAAGAGTTGATTCAAGTCCTCCCTTTCTTTGTCTTTGCTCTTTACATTCTCCAGATTTAGAGAGAGGGGGGAGGCCATGTTCTCTGCATCTTCCTCCTGTGTTATGCTTCTGCATAATATCACACAACAAAATCAAATTCAGTCTCTTGAATTTAACTCTAGCCTTGAGTAAATTTGGTTGAACCTACTTTTTAATCTTTTCTTTCTCTTTAGCAATGCCAATTCCTTTCTCTTGATCCAATTCCACCAATGGCATCCTCTCCTTCTCCACCACTGCATCTTCAACTTGAATCGTCTCCTCTGTTTCTCTCTCCCTTGCCCTGCTAGCCAATTTCTTCAACTCGTAGCAAAACTCGCTTATATGACTCAGTATATCCCTACCAGCAAACAAATTCCTTGTGGATGAAGTACTTTTCAGCCGCAGCATCTCGTCACTCTGGGGCTGGGAGATATCATCTCTCACCATTGGTTTCTTTCTTTCACTGCTCGACTTGATCGCCGCTTTCAAAGACTTAGCTTGCTGATTTGGAGGAGGGGTTGATAAATTCGGGTTCTAGTTTTCACTATCATCAATCTTGGAAAAAACTAAAGATTGGATTCGAGTTTGCCCTCTTCTCTTCAGTTTAGCATCTCTGAAACAAAAACAAGCCCCAAAATAGAAAGCGAGGTTGGGAAGATGACATGAAATTAAACGAGCCGTAAAGCTAATTAGGTTCTGATTAATACCCTTGATTTAGTTCTCGAAAAGGGGAGCATCGATTTCCTCCGCCAGTAACGGATCGTCGTGGAGCCTTAGAAAGAGGCGAGGCTTGAAGAAAATCCTCAGCAGTCTTGGGGTGGTTACAATCTGCAATACCAAGCAGATGAGAAAAGAAATGAAGTGAATTGAGAGGAGAAAAGGGAAAGAAGAAAGGAACGGGAGTGCAGAACCAGGCGTCATCGTCGATGGAATGATGATCGAGGGTCAAGAAATCAACCCATTTGGGAGCGTTGATGTGTTCATAAACATAGTCCTCAACGAAGCGGGAGTGTATTCTGTTCCACTCGATTTTTGCAGCTTCCTCAAAACAACTTTGGGATTTCCGGTGAGGCAGATAGGGAGAGACTAGACTGAGTTATTCTAAGTTACACGTGTCACGACATGATTAGGTAAATAGAATTAAATAAAAATAATATAAGAGGAGAGAGAAATAATTAAAAAAAATATTTAAAATGTCACGTCAGCAACACCATTAGCTATTTAACGTCGGGACCAAAATAAAAGAATTATGTAACAGAAGATATGAGTTTGCCGAAAACATAGTTTGAAAACCAAAACAGGAGAACGGTGATAGTTAAGGGACCACCGATGTAGTTTTCCCAAAATTTAAATTAACCAAACTAACTTATTTTATAACACAATTTTTTTTTCAATTCAAGATTATAAAATGTCTAATATATATATCTCATATATATATATATCATATATAATTATAAATAAAAACTTCTTAAATTAAAATCAATTAATACAATAATATTATTTACAATTATTAAATTCATAATTTCAAATAAGACTCGATTTAACACGATTCAAATTTCACATTCCCCTTTAAAAAAATTCAAATAAAATTTAGGGTAAAATACAAAAATAATGACTCAACTTTTGCCTCTCTCCTATTTTACTCACTCATCTTTAAATTGAGTCGATTTAATGACTCAACTTTTAACATTGGCTTTTTATCATCACCCAACCGTTATATTATAGATGCCGTTAATGATGTGCCATTTTTTAATGATTTGGCTGCCACGTAAGCACACACACGTTGTGGCTCCAGTCCCTTCATCCAACAAATCACCCAAAACCCTAATCCCACTCGCCTTCCTCATCGCTTCTTCACTCTCTTCACACCTCGCAATCTGCGCCAGCACCGCGTGGCGTCTTCCACGATCTCCGTCCTCGCATCCCTGACGATCAATGCCACTAAAGCGGAAACCGCATCGAGACCTACCAAACTGGCCCAATTCAACAGGTAAAGTGCGATCTCAAACAAAGTGACAAAAATGAAAGTACCATATCTCTGCAGGGACATGGGCAACCTCTATTTCCTCCATTGCTTGTGTTATGTATTTCCTCCTCATAATCTTCCAAATCCCCCTTTTCAGGTAAATTTTTCACATTTCACCCCACCCTTTTGTTTTCACCTTTTACAATGATGCATTAGTATGGTAAAAATATTTCATAGAATCTGAATATTCCATGTCATCTGCAAAAATTTTACTGCAACAATGGTGTTGTTCTTGCATGCTGATAAAACATGTTTGGGAATCTGTCAAAATATGCTCAAAATCAAAGTATTTGTTGACATTTATGGTCTAAGTTTACAGGGTACCATGTAGATTTGGAACCTGCAAAACACCTATTGAGATAACATCTTCCTAGTTGATTGCCACAGAACTCTTCCCTACATATGTAGTTAAGGTCCTTCTATATTCAGGGGCAATCGTCCATGTCATCATCAAAAACAGAAGTCTTCCAAGTTACAGCAGATTGCTCGACTTATATAACATCAGCAGTTTGAGGAAATATACCACGGTATCCGACCTCCAGCACCTCGAGGTCGGTTCAAGGTTGCTTTGATTAATCTGTAGTTAGATAAGCACTAATATGCCAACTTTTGGGTTGCATCAGATTGTTGCAGGAAGCTACTTGTCTGTGGTGGGAGCTTTTGTAGGACTGTGGAGGCAGGGACGGTCGGATGAGCCTCTTTGGGACAATGCTGATCATATACGGCCTTCTAAGGGAAAACATTATGGGACATATTCATAGAATGTTTCCTACAAAATCTATCCGAATGTACCCAATGTTAATGGTTGCTGTAGTTTGTGCCTTTTTGTCAATTAAAAAGGATGTAAGAAAACTGATCCATGGTTCCAAAGCAAGGAGAGTTAAATTGTCGTGAAGGCTCTCTGCATATGAGTTGGTACTGCAAAAGTTGGTTTCAACAGTTTTGAGATCAAAAAGAAACAAAAGCTAATAATTAGGCTTTGTTTGGGATCGCGCTTTACCCGTTGAATCGGGCTTGTTTGGTAGGTCTCGGTGTGGTTCCCGCTTTGGTGGCGTTGATCGTCAGGGATGCGAAGACGGAGATCGTGGAAGACGCCACGACGGTGCTGGCGCAGATTGCGGGGTGTGAAGAGAGTGAAGAAGCGATGAGGAAGGCGGGTGGGATTAGAATTTTGGGTGATTTGTTGGATGAAGGGACTGGAGCCACAACGTGTGCGTGCTTAAGTGGTGTCCGAATCAATAAAAAAGTGCCACATTATTAACGGCATCTATAATATAACGGTTAGGTGATGATAAAATCCCAATGTTAAAAGTTAAGTCATTAAATCGACTCAATTTAAAGATGAGTGAGTAAAATAGAAGAGAGGCAAAAGTTGAGCCATTATTTTTGTATTTTACCCTAAAATTTAAGTTAAAAAATATAACTTCAAACATTACTAATTGAAAATTAATTTTTTTTCACTCAACTCAATCCGATCGAATACTCACCCTACCTCCAGCAATTATTAGTATTATTAACCATCAATAAAGGTTGAATGAATCGCTGAATCAAATGATGATGATAGAAAATTAATACACAATTTGATTCATAAAGCAAACAATATTGACTGAAATTCAAAGGATACCTTTGAATAAAATAATAATGATATTAAAACAAAGGTAATGTATCATTCAAGAAAGTTTATAAATATTGGTTACAGACCTCACCAACAACGACAATACAATGATAACGGCCGTCCTCTCCCACAATAAAAACAAAGACAAGGGAACTCCGGTGCCTTGTTTCCCAGCCCTGCATGGAATCAAAGGGTTTTACTTCCATCATTTTGCTACTCTTTCACATGCACGACATGCGCAAACCAACATTTTATCATATCAAGGGCCGGTCTTTACTTTCGGTCGACGAGTACCAAGCAAGCAATCCGCCAATTACTATTAACTACAAACGACTACTTCGCTATATTTCCATATTCGTATGTTGCTGTTACAATAAGCTATCAAAGCTACAGCGAGGGATGGTCTTTCCGATCTCACTTACGAATGTACCTTCAGCCTGAGATCCTTGGGAAGAAAGAGACGGTACTTATTGACCTAAGGCTTAATGGACAAGTAAAGAGGATGACGGCAGTTCTTTCCCATTTCTAGAGCCAAGTATTTGCTTTTCGAGCCATATATGCTGAGGGGAATGGAGAATGGAGTTAACCTGCTTGTTAAATATTGTAAAACTTCTAAACAACGAGAATTCAAGCGGAAAATTCGGGGGGGGGGGGGGGGGGGGGAGAAAACCTATAGACTACAACTATTATAATACAAGGAAAGAAAGCCGGAACCTGCAATGGAATTTCACACGCAGGTCTCTCAAACTTGGCCAACTTACCTTTTATGGTGAGAATGAAGAACCAAAGGAAAAAGGAATGGAAATAGACAAAAATACCTCCCCTCCCCTCCTCTACATGAAGTAGCTTAGAGCTGTTTTCTTTCTTGATCCACCTTCTCCATATAACTCGTTCCATTGAAGAAGCTCACTCATATTTGTAGACTCTGACGACACACTAGCACAAACCTGCATTCCAATTCCAATTCCAACCAACCAATCAAATATAAAATCAATATGTATGTATAAAGGCACAGATTTTTAAAAACATATTCCATTAAACAAATGCTGCTTTCTGCACTCCGAATCAGTCAATTTGACAAATGTATGCTTAATGCTGCCGCACATACAGAGTAAATCAAAGGGAAATTTGGAACTTCTTCGACCATGGATAATCCGAAACCAAAAGATCTAAACATATTACATATATTGGTTAAGGCAGAATAATACCTGTTCATGTGCATATTTAAAATCATCCATCAACAGAGAACGAACGTCTGCACTGCTATACAAGGAAGGTGCAGGTCTATCCTCAGCCACTGCCGAAGCTCTCTCCTAAAATATGCATGATATATCAGTATATTTTTGTAAATATAGTGAACTTTCGTGGAAAAAAAAGGGTATGCAGTAGAAAATAGAAGGCATACATAACCCACGAAAATGTCAATCTATTTCAGAGCTTCCAAATCATAAGGATATATGAGCCAGTATGACTCATTTAAAATTGCAGATGAAATTACTTTGAATTAGTAGACACTAACTAAACAACACGAGATCAAACAAACATGACGCAAAAAAACACCCCACAGATAATAGCATAATTATATTTTATCAGCTTGTTGACCTATGCATAACTACTAGCCACCATTAAAATATAGCATCAGGATTATGTAATGTGCCCATTAGAGCATCTGCACGACAGATCCACTAGTTTTTAGCAACATTTGCAAAATCAACATGGTCTATATATGCCAGTAGCTGCAAAACTATAATAGAACATATAAACTAAAACGTTGACTGACCTTCTTTTCCTTTTCCAAAATCTCTCGTATGGGACAATGTGCAGCGGTCACACAGAGGTTCTGCAAACAGAAAATTTTATTAGGGGGAATATAGGTAAGATTAAGCCACTTACCCATTTGGGTTCAAATAGAAGTTAGAAGATGACTCGGCTAACAAGTGTAGGGAATCCTTGCTAACAACCTTGATGGGTTAAACTTTTATTTTTATAAAAAAAGTTCAAAATTAGCTTGTCCCAGAATTATTAACACTAATATATATGAGAACTCATCAGGAATCAAATGTAGGATATGGAGAAATCAACCTTTAGGTCACTTCCAGAATATCCCTCGGTCATATTTGCAATAGCTTCCAAATCAACATTGGGTGACAATTCCTCTTTGGCTAATATAACTCCTAAAATTTTCTCTCTATTTGGAGCATCGGGCAAATTAACCATCAATCTGCACAAAAGATTCAACAAAGAAATCAATGGTGCTAATCATAAGGTCAGATTACAGCAACTCAAATAAACGATACAAGAAAGCTACCTTCGAGGAAGCCTCCGAATGACCGCCTCATCAAGGTCAAATGGTCGATTTGTAGCAGCAAGAACTAACACTCGTTCCTTATCCTTTGTACGAAGACCATCCCAATTTACCATAAATTCATTCTTCATTTTACGCATAGCCTCATGTTCACCTGGATTCTCCCGTCGTCCTAACATGCTATCAACCTAAAATAACCACCCAAGCCAATGAAATATAAGGCAATTAGTCTTCTGAGAAAGCAAAAACTCACAACAATAAAATAGGAGAAAATAGCAAACCTCATCAACAAAAATAACACTAGGAGCAATTTTACTGGCGAGAGAAAAAACGGCTTTAACATATTTCTCTCCTTCACCAAACCACTGCAAGACATACAAATACGTCATTTAATCAATCTTCTAATAGAAAGGAATCTAACAAAATTTCTGCACATGCAAAATACCTTTGAAGTAATGCTGGACATTGATATGTTAATAAAGTTTGCACCAGCTTCAGTTGCAACAGCTTTAGCAAGCATTGTTTTCCCAGTACCAGGAGGCCCGAACAACAATATTCCTTTGCAGGGCTGCAGAAGCAATAACATAGGAAATAATAAAACAAGATTTAGTTTAAAAATGAACAATTCTAAGTAACATATGACACATCAAAACACATTGAAAATTATGTATAAATGAGTCAACCTTTGTCAATTGTCCCTTGCAAAACAAATCAGGCCTTTGAAGGGGAAGCATGACCAATTCCTTCAAAGTATCCTTGACGCTTTCAAGGGCTCCAATATCATCAAAACTAACACCAATATCACTTGGTGGAATAACATCAGCAAGGAGTTTCTTCTCAAATTCATTCTCAGTGACCACATCCTGGAAGTAAGAGAAGGATACATGTAATTCAGCATCATACTAAAATCTCTAACCACGCAAATAATTGAGAACTACATCAGGCCCAGTTGCTACAAATAAAATCCGAGATGAAGAAGGCAATTGTACCTTGAGTGATTTTTTCAAGCTTTTGCTCTCGCTTTGAATTCCTTGCAAAATGCTAAATCCATATTTGATGCTGCGACAGAAAATTCACAGAAAAAAATATTGCACAAGAAGAAATGGAAAAACATTGAGTTCCTAATTCTAGATTCTGTTTCAACATTTCCGAGAAATAAATTGCAGTAAGTGAAGAGTATATAATACCTTTCGGATGAAATTACAAGTTTAGCATCTTTGACCAAAGCTTCTGAAGAATGCATGAAATGGTGACTCAGTGCCCAGCCTACCACTTTCTCCACACCTATGACAACAGAAAAGGTACAAAAATTAGTAACATTGAAGGAAAACAATTAGTACAAAGTATTTATTAGCACCTCCTTCTCGAATGTATAATGCTATTTTGTTTTAATTTTATACAAAAAGGCTTTACATATTTGACAACTTCTAAAATAAATGATTAATTAAATTTTCCAAAAAATACAAAGCCTTGAAATCTTTCTTATATATACAATGTATAAATGTTAAACGGTTAAAAACAAGGAATATACACTTAAATGGTGAGCATATAATATAGGGAGCCAAAGTATACTAACTCTCATTTGCAAGGTTTTGATCCTTAATGGAAAGTGATTCAAGATCGGGGCAGTCCAAACCGCTTCGGTTAAGAACCTGAAAGCATAAAACTGTTAAGAGATATCTCCAAAAAGAGAAGCACGTGTACAGCAAAGTTTCATCCACATTAACCGTTCAGTAATTTCTAAATATATCAAGGAAACAGAAGGCAACTTCTGTCTGTTCGGGAGAAGGAAGTAGATGGGGAGATGTGTATTTTTATTACAAATTTTTCATCCATCTCAGTAAGGTTAATACTCCTACACATGGACAGGAAAGTAAGCCACTTTCAGGCAATTTACTTTTAGAGAAGCTCCTAATGTCAGGCAGAAACAGGAAGCGCACAACTGGAAAAAGGAAAAAACAGAGCAGGATTTAAGTGATACTCACTGAGCGAATGCTAACAACATTTGCCTGTGCTTTAAGAGTTTCAATGTCCCGTTCCAACTGCTGCTTCCAGTCCAAAAGTAAAGCTTCATCCTGACATGATTCAGAGATATCAAATTAAGTATACCAATATTCTAACAAGTAAAAAGATACAAGGGTAATTGATGCATGAACTGACATATACGCACCTGAGGCAACTGGATCATCACTTTGTTAGGGAAAAGGCGGGTTACTTGTTTCATGGTTTTAGGCGTTTCTTTGCTCCTGTCATGAAGTCTACCAAAATTATCCTGCATAGGGAATGACACATCAGGTGTGTTGTACATGTTGGAAGGAGAACGCTAAGAAAAATAGGAGAATACCAGATTCCAATGGACCAAGGCTATTGTTTCAACATGTATAAGGACAATCTAAAGGAACAGTAACTTGGATAATAAAAAGGGAAATGCTACACATTATAATTACATCATTTTAAATTCAATAAAATACATGTCTATAAAATTTAGATGGTAATCATGCCACTTCCAGTTCCAGAAACATTCAGAGCATTCAAATACAAGTATAAACCTTGAAACATTACCATATGATCACACATGCTCCTAAAGGTTAACACAAGTAGAGAGTTAAAAACCACTAGGACAAATCATTAATAAATTTAGACTTCAATTAAACACTTAGGAACAGTTTGTCAAAATACTCAATCTTTCAAGTAAAAGAAATTAGGCAAAAGAAAAGTGTCAGGTGTTTGACATACTGGAAAAGCAAGATCAAGCAGGGCAGTCTGGTTGGATCCAAACTTTGTGAACAGAAGACTGCCAGGGTGAGACTGCAGAAACACAATTGGCAGAATCAAACAGTTAAAATTAATACATACAGCACAAAAGAAAGAAGCAGAGCTAAACAAAATATAGTAACTTACTTTTTCCTTACGGTTATCCATCTGTGCATAAGAACCAATTACAACAATGTTTGCTGGCAAATTCTCAAGCTTACTCTTCAAGGCAGCATATACATCTGTATTTCCAGCTACAGACTTCTCTATGTCTTTCACAAACAATATTAAGGGACTGCTTTTGATTTCATTCAATGCGACCTATAAAAATGAGACCGTTTTAGAGAAAATAAACACTGAATATGTGAGCATGATAAAACAATAGCTCTCATGTATTAACCAACAAAACAAACCTCAAAAATTTCATTAATGACCAGCTTGTCAACATCATCGCCTCCAGAACTATCCAAACGTAGTGAGCTAGCTGTAGAGCGGAACATAACATTAGACAAAAGGTCCACAAAAAATCATAAAAGAAGTTTAACAATGAAAGATGGGTTAAATGAGCCACCGGCACAGAAGAAACCATGATCTTCTTCACAAAGACCACCAAGGTCATTGCCCTCAGGAATAGACCTGTCAAATCTGACCCCAATTTTTGAGGAACCGTTTTCTTCAAAAGCAAGGACTACTTTGCCCCGAACGCCAATTGTTGGTCCCCTACAGAACAAAAATGACTTAAAAGCTTTTTGCGCAAAACATAATGCAAACAAAAAATTATGTGTAATATAACTTCTCAAATGACAATAAAATCAAGGACGAGGGATGAATTGGACCATCAATCCAGTAATTATAGCAAGTACATGGTATAACTAGAAAGGACAGCACCAAAATGAGATAAACTACAAATTTAAAATTTAAGTATAGAAACCTGCTATTAAAGAGAAAACAAAATCTAACTGTGGTATATACATAATGCAAAAGAAAATACCTTAAAGCAGGTTGTAGTGAGGAAAGTCCGGAAGGTGATGTGGCACCTACAAACTTAACCCTATCACCTGGAAGTTTTAAATTAATTAATTCAGTAAGAAGTCGATAATATTCGCTCCTCAATTTAACTGATTAAAAAGCTGTGGCATTACTAAATAGGAAAAGCCAATATTATCTCAAAGAAATGACACACCTTTCTTAAATGTATAGTTCTTAGATGTAGCGGTAGATACTTCCTGCTTTGGCAAAGCTTGGGAGCTCAGTGAAGCGCCTGTTATATCAGCTTCTACGCTAGAAGTTGGTCTCTTCTGCTGCAACACAGCAGCCTGTCCAGCTCTTTTGGCATATATTGACGCTCTTTCAGCCCTCGAAGTTTCTTTTACACCGTCAGCTTCTCTTGATGTTGATACCTGGATATATTTTTAAGAAAATAACATAAGATGCCAAAAAAAAAGTAGACATTTAGAAACTCCAAAAGTAGACAATACAGAAATTTGAACAACCATGAGAAAGTAAATACGATTGGAATTTGGACGAAGCATCTATCATAATAAACTGTTAAAGCACAGTTTCCTTAATGATAATGAGGATCATAGTCTACAACATTAACAATAAATATAGACTCCATCAGCTTCCTCTCTGATATTAATATTAAACAAAGTAGGAAGCATGAAAACTACAATTTTAACCCAAATCTTGCTTTCATAACATGCAATTGCAAAGAATCAAAAGTCAAAACAAGTTGAGTAAAAGATGCATACACCAGGCAACAAAAGAGAACCAACAACTAGCAATCTAGCACCAAAATGCTTTGCAAGTGCCTTTGCCAAGGTCTGCTGATAAATTTCCGAACCTACACATACCAAAGGAGTTAAACACTCACATCAAGGATTAGAAAGAAGTATGATCAAGCACTTGTACAAGACAAATCAACAGAAGACAGAAGTCATACCTGCAGGACCCGATAATAATATACGAGGACTCATGGTAGGGAGATCTGAGGCATACTTTGCAAATTTATTACACTTCAAATGCACATAGGTTGAAGCTATCAAAACATTCTTTGTTGTATCACTGTCATGATAGAAATTTTAAAGTAAATTTAATCAAAACTTCCCAATAACCCAAATCCAGTAAGGAAGCAGTGAAGCAGGAGCTGGGAACAACAAAGAACAGAAGGCACAAAAATAATACTGTGCAGAAGGAATAATTCTCTGTCACTTGCAATAATAGTGTGTGGTCAAGAAATTACCCAATAAATAATAAATGGATTTGCAAATATGCAAACCAGTGGATAGGCAAAAGGAGTAAATGCAATAATCCTAAAATGATCTAATTATATTTCCAAGACAATACAGAAGTGCAAACCAATTAAGAGCAAAAGGCACCAGATTTACCTTAGAAAATATGGGAAATTTTCAAATGAGACATCTATATTATCCGGATTGAGAGTGCCTTCCTGTAAACTATCTTTAAATGCTTGCCTCTCGGTTGATATTGAAGCTGTAGGATGTTCAAATTCCTTAAGCATCTTTCTAATTTCCCTTTGCTCATCAAGAATTTTGGCAATGCTGCCAGTAAAATCGAAGTCAGTAGATGGTGTACCAGCGAGGATACGCAACAATGGTCTTAAAGGGTAACCAGCCCCAGGTATTTTCATATTATCAGCATCCATACTATCATCCAATCCAAGTGTGTCAAGATTAGGGCTTTCATTGGTAGCATCAGGAGGAGAAGCAACACTTTTCTGCTTTGAAGAAGCAGCTGCTGGATCACTGTCACTATCACCAGAACTGTCCTTCATGTCAACTTCTGGAACACAGTCATCCGACATATTGCAACCAGAATGTAGATTGGATACATCTGGATTCTTTTTTGTTGACAAGGAAGCCAATATTGTTGCTGCACCGGTAACAGCTGATGGATCCCCTGATCGTGCTTCAATAATCCCTTTTATAGGAGCAGTCTGGGCTTCTAAAATGCTCACTGAAGAAGGTATGCCTGGAGCATCTAAGTTATCACTGGTGAGCTGTTGAAATATCTAAGTTTCCATTAAGGAATTAAATTAACTCTCAGATGGAAAAAAAATATCATAAGAACATCAAAGTTGAAAAAAAGAAACATGCAGGAGGACAATAGCGCATAGATTCTCATTTGAGAAGGAGAGGATATCAATCATTGAAAAGTATGTGTTACGACAATTTAAAGAAAAAGGATACATAAGCATGATCTCCTGAGCTAGTGAAAATCAATTCATCGCCTGCATTTAAAATTAAACTAGCATTTTTCCGGTAAGCCCTCCCATTAACCTGGACAGAACCTTTTCCTCCTGAAACTTCTAGTAATGCAATAGAAGTGCCATTGCTCTACATTGGAAAAATAAAACCAGCACTCCAATAAACAATCAATAAAAACTATGAACAGAAGGTTTGCAAATAAGTATCACACAGCTACATACCTCTATGTGCTTCACTTTGCACAAAATGTTGCTAATATCGGACTCTTTAAGGCATAAAGTACACTGGCGGCTTTGGCCGGCAGTGAATGGTGTGCCAGACATGACCGAGTGAGGATTCTGATTATGAATCAAACATTAAAAAAGTGAATCAAACATTGATAAGAATATGAAACACAGTTGCTTGGCATGAAAACAACCATAAAGCATACAAATAGACCAACACATGCAAAGTTAACTTGTGAGCTCTCAGACTTGCACGTTCTGAAACATATCATCCCAAAAAAATATGATGTTAGGTAATGTTTTCAGCATATTTAAGAAATTCCTATGGTCAAGTTTGTCACTTGTCAAATAGACCAAGTGACCAACAAGGGAGAACCGATAACCATTAACCTCAAAAGGTCATTTCGAATTTCTCTCTGATGGAAAACTTTAAATCTATTCAAAATCAAGCCTCCTAACTAAACTAAGAATTGAAATTGACCTATATGATTGTGAACTCAAACATTCCACTCCATGATTGGAACCAAACATAGTATATGATCACTCCACCAAAATCATGCAATAAAATTTCATTGACATCCAAAGTTCATATGCCAAAAGCACTTCTTTTTCATTTCAATTAATGGCTAAAGGAACAATAATTCTGACACGAATTTTTAATCCTACTCGATTAAACACAGAGACCAAGAATCAAATGGCAGCTCATAACTGGGAAAACTAACAAAAAATTCATAGAACATACCTGAGAGTGCTGGGAGAGAAGCTTTCCCCAAGGGACTTTAGAAGCTGATTTCGCTGGCTTCTTCTTAACCCGACCGCTAAGACCCTCAGCTTTCTCCGCATCAACAGCAGCTTCATCTGCTTAAGCCAAATACACCCCACATCAAAACCCCATAAAAATCAACCCCAAAAGGTTTAAACAACAAATTAACAAAGGATCTCACCTAAAGAATCCGGAGACACTAAAGTACCGTTCTCGACATCAGCATCCGCAGACTTATCGGGGACAGACCCATCATCGGCCTTAGCCAAATCAGATACCCGCAGATCAGATGACCGGAACTCCGTTACCGGCGAGTCCGACCCGGATTCCTTAAACGGCTCAGGAACCGAACCTCCGTCAGTGGGAGACGACGCTGGCTCAGATGCCTAAAGGCAAAAAAAAAATCCAACCCAGATTCAAAATCTAGACAAAAAGAACATATACGAAGAAAATATATTGGCGCGCATACAGATTAAAAATCCTGGGGAAAACATTAGATTGTTAAAAGGCAAAAGGGAGAAAAAAAAGAAGCAAATTTAATACCTTGGATCGTTTACTGGGAGTGTGATGGGATGACGTAACGGGAGAGGAACGTTTGGAAGAGGAAGAACTCCGTCGCGTTTCGACCATCTTCTTGTTGAACATGAACAGAGGAAAGGGTTTCGAGGAGAGGAGGTTTTCTCTGATTCGAACAGATTCTTTAGGTCTTTGGGAAGAGAAAACGAAGTGAAGGATCGCGGGAAGATGAAGATGTGCAGCTAATTTTTACTTTGGTTTTCGGAGGTTATGATTCTTGGGAGGCAGTGAAATTGGTGGTTTCGTTTTGCAGTTTTTTGGTAATTAAAACCAAAAGCACATGTTTGTTTTGAGGATTTTAATAATAAAAAAAAAACGCATTCTTGATGTTTGGTTGGATTATTAATATTAAGTGTCCCGGAATGCGTGTGAACGAAGGTTTTCTCAGATTTTGTCAAACCCAGTTAGGATTTTTAGCCGATAATATTATTACTTAAATAATTAAATTATTGATTTTTATCACATTCATCAATGGTAGAGAAAAAAATTACAAACATTTAGATTTGAAGGAATTTTAAGGTTTGTGGATAAATTTTATAGTTTAAAATTTAGTAGTTAAAGTTTAGGATCACTAAAAGACATATATAACAACTTTAAAATTTTACTTGTGAAAAAATAAATTATTGCCTGTTCATCAAACAATTATCCCTAATTTATCCAATCAATGAAAATAATATTGATTTGAAAAACACTTTTTGCTGAAAAAAATCATATTGACGATGCACTAGATCATTTAAAAAGAACGGACGCAAAATTCTATGTTAGGATGCGAACCTATAAAATTTTAAGGGGACGAACTTATATAACTTTAGGTGGGCAAAAATATTTTTTTAATAGGAAATACATAGTAAATTTCTAAAAAAATCTAAATCATATAAGAATTTAATTTTTTTAGGGGCGCCCCCTCCCGCCCTTCTAAGTCCATTCATGCCTAAACAAGACCATGAGTTTAAATAATGACATTGTGAGTGGAATAATTTAGTTTGGAAGGTCACCCATATCTCATATAAATCTCTGTAACATCTAATCTGAATTTATCAATTAATAAATTGAATATTGATAATAAAAAATGAAGTATAAATTCTTAAATATTTTTTTTCTAAGGTTCATAGTTTATTCTATCAAAAAAAGTTCATAGTTTATGATGAGATGGTTTTGAGTAAATTCTCAAAATGCAGCCTTTAATTTGTGAGATGCTCCGCAATAACGTAAAGTTTTATTCTAAATAATATAAAAGCCCAAAGTCAAATCTATGGTTATTATTATATTCATATTCATAGTGAAATCAGCCTTAATTATCTGTCATCTCATAATAGTATATATTATCAACCTGGAACATTATGGATAATGAGAATTTAATAATTTAAGCTTGTGTTTTATTTCTGGGGTCAATATTATAAGTGCAAATTTTTTATATACAGACTGTTTAAAAATAATTTTACACAAATTTATATATTAACATTATAAAATTTAAATCATAAATTTCTAACCCTAGCCGTAGAAAATTAAACCTTAAATTATATACCATAAATTCTAAACACTAACCTTAAATTTTAAACCCTAAAATCTAAACCTCTAAACAAAAATTATAACTTATAAAATTAAAAGACCCGTGTAAAATAAAATTTATACAACTTATGTATAAAGTTTTTTTATAATATAAATAATTTATGGTTAAAATTGCAGAAATGCTGGATTTATCACGTGGGAGAATCATAAGCAAAGTGGGTACGTGGAATAATCAGGCAGGCTTAATCATGCATGCCTTGATTAGTTTTTCTTTTTGTTATAATCTTTTGATTAGGTTTTAATCATTGGTATAGTTGCGTAAATCTAATGCATACGGAAATAAATAAAGGTAGTCCACCCAATCACTTTCTTCTACTCTCTCAAAAAACCTAGTGTTCCTCTCTCAAAATTGTTTAAATTTTAGTTGCTTTTTCTTTTGTTCAATATCTTTAATCGGTGATCGGCAATCAATTTTCGTATTGATTGTCGACCACCGATTTTAACAGTTTTCTTGTTTTTCTTGTAATAAGAATCTCTGCTTTTGTAGCACGCTCTTTTTTTGTCCTAGTGGCACGCTTCTTCTTTTGTCTCTGTAATATGTTTTTGTTTTGTTTTTTTGGTTTGGTTCATCTGTCTTCGTGGCAGGTTTCAGCATACTCTAGCGTTCGATTGTTGTTCGCACAGAGATTCATTCGGCGCTAGTTTCAGATTCATGGTGTTGTCGGTGGTCCCTTAGAATGTTTTATCCCCACTCGTTGATGGTTGTTTGCCGATAAAATCAGTCCTAGGTAGCGGTACCTTTTGCCTGACAGAATGGATCACGCACCACTCTTTCTTCTTTATGCGTCTCATTTGGACAGAGACAAGGAGATTCATGAAGCTTTTGAATTTTCGTTGGTATGTGTATTTCCATAGAAATTTTTGTTTTCATTGTTTTTTAGTTGTAAGAATTTTTTGGGTTATTTTAACCCAATTTTTTTTTTCTTAATTGCGTTTTAATTGAATTTTTCTATGATTTAATAAAAATTCAGTGACTATTTAAAAAATAAATAAAAGATAATTCACCCTAAATATTCCACAAAACCTTAGAATATGGATACAATATTCACCAACAAGACAATATGAGAATTAACCGGCTACCATTTGGTCTGACCAGGCGAAATTTGGATTTTTTTTTGAATAAAATTAAAAGTTTGATTCCTGAATTTATGAATAAAATAAATTAAGTTTGAAGAGTTGTTCTATAATAAATATATACAATATTTAATTTAAATTAATTAATCAATGAACTAAATATGGAAAATAACACGTGCATTTAAAAAGAAAATTAAACTTACACGTGACAATTAAAAAAAAGGATGAGTCTACCACGTGCGACGAACACCGATGAACACCACTAATGATGAACATTGATGAACACCATTAAATTAATTAATAAAGATTTAAAATTTCAAGGACCCATCAAATAATTAATAATTACTTCAATTAAATTATTTTTTTTATATATTAAAATTTTATTTTTTAATAAAGGTAAACTATATATTTACTATCTCACCTATTTCTGTATTTCTATTGAACCCTCATTATTTAAATATTATTTCAATTTGACCCTATTCTTTATAAAAAAATAATTTAACCCTTAACACTCAAACTAAAACCCTAAACTATTAAATCTTAAACCCTTAAACTCTTAAACCTATACCCTAAATCAAATACCGTTAAAAATAATTTTATTTAAAATAAAATCTAAGGTAAAGTACATAAATAGTCACCGAACTTTTAAGACAGATTTATTTTGTCATTGTACTTTTAAAATATTCGATAAGATCACCCAATTTTTAATTCAATTTCGATACGGTCCTCCCGCTAATTTTCCGTTAACTGATGCTAACGTGGCAGTTAAAAACTATTCCAGCACTATTTATCTTCTTCATCACCTTACTCTCCTCCACTTTAATTTTTTCTCTGCATATTCGAAGCGGTAAAACTATGGTTTAAATACTCCAGCCTTCTCAACTCCTTAATGAGGCCAGAAAGGAGATTACGTGCTTCATAGTACTCCTTGTTCTCCATCAAAAGAGCTGCAAGCTTTACTTCAACTCGTTGGCATAGGAAAGTTTGCTTCTCGGCACATGTCTATTGCACCATTTCTTTGCACAAAGAATTCTGGAGATTTGATGTTTCAGGTATTTTAGCTACATCATCAATTATACCACGAACAATTTTGGGAGTTCTTTCCTTCTGAATTAATGCAAAAGGGGCTTCAATTGGGTTAGAAGACTTCTGAGCTCCTCTGCTCGATTCTCTTGCCAGAGAAAATCTGACACTTTGTTATGGCAATTGGCATGCTCTTTAATCCGCAGATGAAGAATTTTCTAATACACGGTAGAGGATTGAGATGGCTTCAGATGGTGTTTTGGCTTCTAGGGCCTGAGCAATTGAATCAATGGTTGCTAGGAGATACGATAAAGACAAATACAAGCATCATCAAACAATTAGTCTTTTCAATAAAACCAGAACTATTCTTACAAAGCCAACTCCAACCTTCAAATGCCATACAACAATTCATCCAAAAATTTGAAAACACAATTTTTATTATTCAATCCCTTTTCGAACATGTATTGACAGCGTTCCATGTGCCATGTTAGAGATATACTAAAAATTAATATGAAATCAATAACTCTTTGGACAACATACACTGCATATCTGTAACTAAAAAAACATGTCACTTGTTATGGGTATCAACATACTGCAAACGAACAAGAATAAGGGCATCAAAGTTTTCTAATCCCACTTACGAACTCATCTGACATCAGTAAAGCTCAAATAACAACGGATAGTCAATGTAGTTTCTCACATAAGAAACAGATTAGTGGCTTGTGAGATTAAAAACAAATACTAATGAAGAACATTTAAACCCTTAAAGTTTTCGATCGAATTAAAAGTAGTGCAGAAATATGCAGAGAAGAATTTAAAGTGGAGGAGGGTAAGGTAATGAAGAAGATGAATATTGCTGGAATAGTTTTTAACTGCCACATCAGCATCAGTTAACGTTACAAATAACGGGAGGTGCCGTATCGAAATTGAACTAAAAGTTGGGTGACCTTATCGAATATTGTCAAACCTATCTCCTAGAAAAATAAAATTATTTTTAAGGCTATATGGTTTATGGTATAGGTTTAAGAGTTTAAGGGTTTAAAGTTTAATAATTTAGGGTTTTAAGTTAAGAGTTAAGGGTTAAATTATTTTTTTATAAAGAATAGGGTCAAGTTGAAATAATATTTAAATAATGAGGGTTCAATAGAAATACGGAAATAGATAAGGTACTAAATATATAGTTTACCCTTATTAAAAAATAAAATTTTAATATATAAAAAAATAATTTAATTAAATTTTTTAAAGTAATTATTAATTATTTGATGAGTACTTGAAATTTTAAATCTTTATTAATTAATTTAATGGTGTTCATCAATGTTCATCATTAGTGGTGTTCATCGGTGTTCGTCGCACGTTGTAGAATTTTCCTAAAAAAAATAACTCGCTATGCTTGAAAAGTTATTCAATAATTAGATCTGGGTGTAATTAAAGCACTCAACAACACTTCGTATATAGGACGTGTTTAGAAGTACATCGAATAATTGGATTTGTGTAAATATCTCTAATTTTACACGCGGCAAGTTGGATTTGACTTTTGAGTAATTTAATAACTATTTTATTCATTAATTTCCAATATATTAATCGTTAGTATATTTGTAGTACTCATCTACAAAATGTGTGAATTATACTTCATGAATGGCGTGGATTAAGTTGTAAGCTTGACCCATGTTTTGGTAATTATTATAAGGGTTATAAATGAACCGAGCTTAAACAAATATACTATTATTTATAATTTGTTTGTTTTTAAGTCGATTTGTGTTCGTTAACAACTTTAAATTTGTATTTACATTTTTATGTTTATTTATCTAAAATCATGTGTCTTTATGTTAACTTATTTAATGTTCGTTAAAGTACGTATTCATTTAATGTTTATTAAATTGTTACTCTGATTGTTCCTGAAAAAATAACATAACATATACGAAGCTTTACACAAACATGTTAAAAAATATATATGTTTAAACTTGCTGAAATCACGAAAACACATTCCATCATTTGATTTCGGAAGACAAAGTACTTGCCATGTACACCAGTGAATACCTCTCTTAGATGGGGAATTCTGCCACTAGTATTTAGCTATTAGAGCTTCAAGCTCTTTGCAAAGAGATAAAGGAAGTAAAAAATAGGCCATAATGTAGAGATGAATTGCCTGAAGAATTGATTTTATATACACATCCTTACCTCCTGAAGAAAGCAGTCGGGTGTTCCAATGGCCAATACTGCTATAGAACTTATCCTTCAGTCCGGCAAGTGCTACCTTTTTATTACGCCCAACCATGGATGGCAACCCCAAGTACTTATCTGAGTTTTCTAAAACTGGAGCATTTAAAATACGGCACACATCAGATTTGTTTGAGGCCGAGACATTTGTAGTAAAGAAGAGACTAAATTTCTCAAAGTTTATAAGTTGTCCCGAGCATTGAGAATAAACATGAAGAATGTCCTTCAAACTAGTCGCCCCCAGAACACTAGCTTCCCCAAAAATAATACTGTGGTCCGCAAATAATAAATGGGTAATCAGAGGAGCCCCACGAGCTATGCGTGCTCCTTGTAAAAAGCCTGTTAGACTTGCAGAACGCAACAATGATGATAATCCCTCCCTGATTCCCTGTTTGCTAAACTTCTGAGAGCGTAATACTACCCTAGATCAGATTTTATGAAAGCAACTTTTGGCTCTAATCCTTCCTATGTTTGGCGTAGTATTTGGTGTTCGAGGGGGTGTTGGAACTTGGAGCTTATTGGAAAATTGACAACGGACATGCATTATCAATTTGGAATGATACGTGGCTGCCAACAAAATCTCCTCGGAAAGTCTCTTCCCCTCGAGTTGCAAATTTGCACTACGTCTCTGATCTAATAGACCCTAATTTTAGACAGTAGAAAATCGATCTTATTGCTGCCAATTTCAATCAACAAGATTTTGACAGCATTACATCGATCAAGCTCTCATCTAGTGGACAAGAAGATGTTTGGGTATGGAATGAAGAAAAGGATGCCCATGATAGGTTTTGGGTTGAAGATGTAGGAAAAATGTTTGGTTAAACCGAAGAGGGTTGAAAATAAGACTTGTTTGAGGCGTGCACTAGACACTGTCCTTAAGGATATTTCGCGGTGAAGCGTACCCTCCAGGATTCAACAAGCACTTCTGCCAAAGCAGGCAACAGAAAGAGCAAAGAGCCAATGAATACTCAGCTTATAAAAGGTGTTTAAAATAAGAGAAAGAAGAAGAAGGTAAGTAGATGATTCTACTTTAGATGTGTATTATCAAGGCATATGTGCATGGTATTTATAGTACCATGCATGCCTAAAAAGGACATCTAAAAATAGCAATTAGTCAAGGGCAAATCGGTCGAAAATAAAATGAATGGTTAAAAATAAAGATATTTTTATTTGAAATGAATGGTTAAGATTAATTAGAAAAATGGATGGTTAAAAATGAATTTAATTTCATTTTTAAATTGATGGTTAAAAACGAACTTTAAAAATAATAAATAAATAATAAAAATAGATTGAGCCTCTAGTTCATGCACATGGGAAAATTCGCCAGTTTCAACTGGACTGAATTTCTTGACCAAACCTCATGTGCGCGCAACCACCATTATATTTTTCTCTTACAAGCTCAATACCAAGTCTTTATATTTAAAGACAAAACAAATAATATAAAAGAGAGATGTGGGATTCTTTGAAATATACTAGGTAAACTTATATTTTTACAACAATCCCCCACATATTTCAAAGAATGAAAAAAAAAGTTTAGCTGAGTATTCTGACATAACGTATTCATTCTGGTGTCTTTCGGACTATGAACCAAAACTTAGAAAAATGAGACATAACTTACAGAGTAATTGGTGAAACACGTTTCTATGAACCAATAACTCATTATTGTAAGCTAACATTCTCATTAATCACATTATATCTATTCTTGCTCTTTATCGCGGTTGTGCGCTAATAGGCCATGCGCGTGCCTGGTTTTCATAAGTGCTCTAGAGACTTTGCCTTAAATCTCATAGAAGCGGTCCCACTTCACACTTATATAGGTCAAGTCATCAAGTGTATTCTGCAGATCAATACACCACCTATAAAGGCTATGAACTTGATTAAGAGTTTTACTCACCCTCACCATCCTTGCAGTTTTTAGCACTATTTACACCATAGGAAGGGACAAAAAAAATAATGTAGTGCTTTTTCTACAAGATCAATCAATGACTTGTTATTACCCATATGATTCTTTTTCATGGGATCGCCAACCACAAAGGTTGGGTTACCATCACTGTTGATTTCTTATATTGGCATAAGTCCCTTTCCCCTCGATGTTTCACATATTAATTTTCTTCTCAGGAGTTTAGCTGAATGATTTGGCCAAAATCATTTCTAACTTCACATAATCAATTGATATCACTTCATTCTTTTTGCAGCTGCTTTATTACCTCATGGCATTAGACAAATATGTCTAGTTTAATCTTTGAAAGATTTTATTCTTTGCAATGTCTATTGCTACTTGACAATTATAACACATTGGCACTGAATCTATCATTTATGTGCCTAATGAAATACAGGATAAGGATTTTTTCAACCGCTCAACTTCAAATACATGCTAAGAGATCACTTAGCTTTATTGTTCAGGTTAAGAAGTTTTTCTACCACTTAACTTCTTTACACAGGCTAAGAAGTTTTCCTACCACTTAGCTTCATTGTCAGGCTAAGAAGTTGAAGAATCCACTTAGCTTCATTATTAGCCAACTCTAATGCAATAAACACAGACTTCATAGTAAATTTTCTATAAATGTCTGTTTGGCTAGTTTCAAGATAGTGTTCTACCTCTAAGGGTGAATACATAACCACTAGTAGCTCTAGTCTCACGTGAATAAGATATTCAATTATCATCATTGTATCTTTTTAATACAACGGGTATTCCACTAAGTAGAATATCATAACTCATGATATCCTTTTGATATCTTATTAACTTTACTACGTCAACTCAACAATAATGATTTGAGTTGTGTATATCAGCTCAATTGAAAAATAACATGTGTCATCTTAGGTCTAGTAAGATTCATCAAGTGCATCAAAATTTAATAATTTTGTGCATACCCAATTGAGCAACATGATCACATGTATATTTTTCTCATTTGAATATTAGCATCACAATGAGTATTTACATGTTTGGTATCAATATATCCAAACTTCTTAAAAATTTAACGTTATGTTCTTGTGATAGCATTTTGCTACCACGCTTCATCATGATTTAAATACTCAATATGACATTTGCTTTCATTGATTTCTTTCATTTAAGCAAGATACTTTTTAGTCTCACATAATAATTACTAAGATAAACATGTAATCAATACATAAATAAATAATCACACAAACATCGTCAATCAGTTTGGTATAAACAAAAAACATTATTAAAATAAACATGCTACCAATACAAACAAATAATCACTCATATTTTCACTTATCCCTTGATTAAATTTTTCATTCCACAATTTTGGAAGTTTGTTTCAAGACATACAATGATTTGAAAAATTTACAAACTTTGATTTCACAACCTGATACGATGCATTCTTCGGGTTGTTCACTATATACTTTTGAGTAACAAAAAATATGACTTTAATGTCCATTTGGCTGACAAAAAAATTGTATTGAAACTAGAGAAAAAGATTCCAATGAAAAAAAAAATTTGTAAATGGAGTAAAAATATCAAAATAATTTATATTGTTTTAAGTAAAAGCTTTTGCAATATATATTTATAAAATAATTATTCTTAAATTTTCTTTGTAAAAAGAATTTGTTTGCAATCGATAACTTCTGTTTTATGAAGTAAAAAATTAATTTACAAACGTTGTAAAAATGAGTTATATTCAATATTAACCACTGTTCAAAACAAAAGCATCGTAAGAAGAAATCGATTCAGAAAAATTGTATTATTTTTAGCCAAGTATAAATACAAAAAATAATACTTCCAAAGAATTTTACAGTTCTAGGTCGTTCAGATCTTCTCAAATCATTATGTTCACAATCAAGATTTCAAATAAGCTTGGCTCATAAATTAGAAGAAACAAGCGTGCAATTTTAATGATACACCAATTTATAAGAGGAGATAGATCACAATTTATTATTTCTTTTCCATTATAGTCATTAAACAAAATAAGCATCTCCTTTATCTTACTCATTCTTTTATTCTTGAAATAAAATATGATATAACTCGAAAACACGTATCACAAAAATTAACATAAATTATAGTCATTGTTTGTTTAACAATTTTATTTCAACTGAATATGTTATTGTCCAAAGCATATATGCAATGTTGTGAACATGCAATCTAACACTTTAGAAACAATTATTTTTCCTTACGAACTAGAAGCATAAATTTGGTAAAATACCCCACACTTAAAAATATTTTAAGAACATATAATTTTTATAAACTTAAGGTGTCTCTAATCATTTTCACATAGAAAATTCAACATATACATATTACAAGTTATGTTAATATTAGCATGTCAAATCAATCATAACAATATAAGTTCTCACATTAATATGTCACATAGATCATCATAACATTTAATCATACAAGAAATATAAATAGCATGTCTAATAATTTTAAATAAACATGTTACAAACTATTTTTCACAGAATATATTCTCGATTCGTCACATTTGAAGGAAATTTAGGCTAAGGTTTTTTTTTACTTTGAATAATACCTTGCCTCTTCAAATACTTGTGCAGTTTCAAACGGTGTTTAAGGTAGACAGTTTCTTCCCCTTCCTCCGTAAGGGGGTATGACATAAATATGTGCTTAGTAGCATCATTGTCTATCATCCACTCTTTTGTATTCGTAAATATATCAATTTTGAGAAATTGTCACAAAAATTATCTCATCTGCTTCAACCAAATTAAAATTTGGCTCAACATGATTTCCCTTTTTGATTATTTCATCTGTTTCAACCAAATCGATATTTGATTTAACAGGATTAACAACGTCTGTTTCAACCAAATTGGCTTAATAGGATTAACGACATCTGTTTCATCCAAATTAATATTTGGCTTAACAGGATAATCATTTCTCATTGAAATTTCTGCACTAAGTTATATGGTGGCTCAATGTGTCATCATAATTGGAGATAAAAATTGTGGGCATAGTCAATGAATAATGCACCAGGTAGGTTCCTATGAAAGAGAGGTGGTGTAAAAGACACTCTTAAATAACAAGTCTTTGATAGGACCAATCCTAGACATGCACTTTCACATTATACCAACAATCAATTATGGAGTCCGCCACACATAAAATAATTTTCCTTTTCCTTCTTTTTTTTCAAAATATTATTTTAAGTTTGTAACCAACTTCAATCATGCTTAAAGCTCAACTCACAAAATACTGTAAGCATAGATATTAGGCATAATAATAATAATTCAATATTATAACATAAATAAATAAAATTATTATCTAAAAGCATCCTCAAAAATTCATAGACAATACATACCTATTTTAGCAGCGGAGTTCAAATTATGATGTATAGACAACGTCGCGACTGTAAAGGGACGTACTAAAGTACTGCACGGACAGCGTAACAACAACAGCAACACCAATGAAAATCTTTGTTAAGAGGTCGCAGGTTTTCGGTTTTAAATAGGAAATGGGTAAAATATCCTTAAGATTGTAGGAAAAATGTTTGGTTAAACCGAAGAGGGTTGAAAATAAGACTTGCTTGAGGCGTGCACTAGACACTGTCCTTAAGGATATTTCGCGGTGAAGCGTACCCTCCAGGATTCAACAAGCACTTCTGCCAAAGCAGGCAACAGAAAGAGCAAAGAGCCAATGAATACTCAGCTTATAAAAGGTGTTTAAAATAAGAGAAAGAAGAAGAAGGTAAGTAGATGATTCTACTTTAGATGTGTATTATGAAGGCATATGTGCATGGTATTTATAGTACCATGCATGCCTAAAAAGGGCATCTAAAAACAGCAATTAGTCAAGGGCAAATCGGTCGAAAATAAAATGAATGGTTAAAAATAAAGATATTTTTATTTGAAATGAATGGTTAAGATTAATTAGAAAAATGGATGGTTAAAAATGAATTTAATTTAATTTAAATATAAAATTATTAAATATACAATTTTAAAAATATTTGATTTAAAAGAAAAGAAATTCGATTTAAAATATTCAAATATTTTTTTCTTTTTCATATTTAAATTAGATTGAATATTTATTAAAATATTAATATTTGATTTAAAAATATTTAATTTAAAATAAAATAAATTTGATTTAGAAAAATATTCGATGTTTTAAATTAAATTTAAAATAATTTAAATATTTGATTTAAAAAATTCTTTGATTTTTTGAATTGAATTTAAAATAATTTAAATATTTTAAATCAATTTTTTTAAATTAAAAAAATATTTTTTAAAATTAAATATTTAATAATTTTCAAATTTAAAGTAAATCGAATGTTTGTGTGATTATACAAATTCCAAATTATCTAAGTTTGAGTTCTCTTTTAAAGATTTTTACTTTATATATATATATATATAAAAAAGTGTGTAATTTATATTATTAAAAACAATTTGACGTGTGAAAATATACCCTTTATATATTTTTGGTTCCGTCCTGATTGCGACTTTCAAAGTATTCCTCGAAAGCATATTTTCAAATTTCAACCCCACAAGATCATCATCATCTATCAATCACTTCTTAAGTTTGGTTCCAATTCTGCTATTTTAAAATTTAGGGTAAACTACTCCAGTGATCACCAAATTATTGAAGCGTACCTAGTTTGACCATCGAACTATCGAATTCGTCAATTAAACTACTAAACTTATTAAACTGACCTATTTTGACCATTACCGTTAAAAAAACTAACGGAGGGGATGGATGATGTGACGGTTAACAGAAATTTGTAAAATTACACAGTAGTCCTTTTTATTTATTAAATTAATTTGATCCTAATTTTGTTTTAATTAAATAAAATTAATCAACCAATCAATTATTGACACATGTCATTCCCCAATTGGATCAATTTATTCTAATTTTAATTTATTTAATATATATTTCCTTCCAATCAGGTGGTGACACCTGTTTAAAAGAAAACTTAAGAAGAATGAAAAATGGCTCGTGGTTTGAACATGGGGCCAAGTGCATAAAACTCCACACATTTACCGCTAAGCCAAGCTAACTTTTAATAATAAAAGTTGCACACTTCTATATATGTATTTTATATTGCAGTAAATGTTAAAGGAAAATTAAAGAAGAATGAAAATGACATAAGGGTGGTTCAAACCTGAGACCAATATGATAAATTCTCACAGTTTTGCCACTAAGTCAAATTATTTTTAGAGATATAAATTACACCCTTTTATATACATATTTTATACTACAGTAAATGTTAGAGAAACAAGAAGTAAAAATGGTTGAAAGATGACTCAAACTTGAATCACACCAACATTTAATTTAAATATAAAATTATTAAATATACAATTTTAAAAATATTTGATTTAAAAGAAAAGAAATTCGATTTAAAATATTCAAATATTTTTTTCTTTTTCATATTTAAATTAGATTGAATATTTATTAAAATATTAATATTTGATTTAAAAATATTTAATTTAAAATAAAATAAATTTGATTTAGAAAAATATTCGATGTTTTAAATTAAATTTAAAATACTTTAAATATTTGATTTAAAAAATTCTTTGATTTTTTGAATTGAATTTAAAATAATTTAAATATTTTAAATCAATTTTTTTAAATTAAAAAAATATTTTTTAAAATTAAATATTTAATAATTTTCAAATTTAAAGTAAATCGAATGTTTGTGTGATTATACAAATTCCAAATTATCTAAGTTTGAGTTCTCTTTTAAAGATTTTTACTTTATATATATATATATAAAAAAGTGTGTAATTTATATTATTAAAAACAATTTGACGTGTGAAAATATACCCTATGTCATTTTCATTCTTTTTTTAATGCATTATTAAGAGCGAGTTTGACTCAGCAGTAAAAGTGTAGAATTTTACTCATTTGGTCTCAGGTTCAAACTATGAGAGGCCATTTTTCATTTTTATATTAAATAAATTAAATTAAAATATAAATATATATATTATTTAATTAAAATAAAAATAAAATAAAATAAAATTAATTAAATAAATAAATAATATTAACTAAATATATAATTTTACAAATTTTTGTTAATTGCCACACTTTATTTAATAATTCTGTGTTCACTAGAGTAGTTTACCTAAAATTTATTTGAGCGTTTTAATATTGGTTTACTCCCTTAAATTTCTTTGAGCTACGCTTCTGCCATGAGAACGAATTATCATGGCATTGAAAATTATTCAAATGAACGAAATCTAAAGTTCTAAACCATTCAGCATTGATCTTGAACACCCGAAATATTAAGCTAACAAACAAAGAAGGCCAACAATGGAGTCCATCACTCCATTTCATCGGCACCATTTTTCAGGTAAGGAAGCTAATCCCTAAAACCCCTCTCGATTTCATTGCCCGCGAACTGTTTCGCCATTACTAGAAACCGGGTGACCCTCTCCGAAAACCTTTACGATTCTATCAGTCGGAATTAACGGCAGATACGGCGCTACCGCGTACCCTCTCTCTCCGGAGTAATATACCACCTGATTGTACTTCTCCGACCAGTAAGCGGCTGTGGGGACTACTATATGAGCCAGCTGAGGGAAAAACGGAAGACGGTTAAGCGACCGCCAAGCGGAAACGGCGTACCGTTCCGCTACCGGTTCGTACTTGTCGTACATCTCCTTAGCCGTCGGTTCGCACTTGGTGTAAACGTCCCTCGTGATTGTCTTAGCCGCGTCTACAACACCGACTCGCTGGACCTCCGAAGCCACGGTTCGAGCTTGGCATGAAGCCTGCTTTACCAGAGACGGCACGTGACGTTCCAACTCGTTCAACGACTCGTCCACCTGCAGACCACGTGGAAAGAAAAGAATTACGGTTCCTTAACAAAAACGGCGTTTCGCGGGGATGAGTGTTGAAATGCTTACCTTGCGATCGACAAACTCCAGGAACTTGAACGGCACATCGTGGAATTTGTCGTAAACGGGGCCGATGACGGTCTTGACGGTTTCTTCCACGGTTTGTACGCCCGGTTTAAGTGGACCGGAGTTTTCTTTGGCGTACTCGTAGACGCTTGAAACACAAACAACTGCGTAAATCGACACCACTTGAACGAAATCTAAATACTTGAGCTTCTTCTGCAGATTTTCTTCGATCTACACATTCAAAATAAAATTTAACTTCTTAATTCTCATCCATCAAAAAAAAGAGAGGAAAAAACATTCAATTATCAAGAGATTGCTTCATAATCATGCGCTTACTGCCTCTGTTTGTTTAGGATCTGATTCGGCCGTTGATGATTTGACGGTGGTTTCCGCCTCCTTTGGCCGTTTGAGATTTTTATCCGCCGCTGTTTTCACCATTTCTGAGGCTACTACTTTGAAAACAAAGCTTTCTTCGAATTTAACGGAAGGGACAAACCAGAGCGTTGCAACAACTCCCCTTTTTATAGCGATTCCTCTATCCCAGGCGTGAAAGATCTACGGTTGTGATACATTGTGTACCACGTGGCGCGAGATTAAAAGGGTAGCAGCATGATCAGAACAGAGTGGGACTATACAGTGTGGAGGCTGTATAATTTGGGCCGAGGAAGAATATGGTGAGTCCATTGTTTAAACTTTTTTGACGTGTGGACGAGTAGGTGTCGTTTTCATGTCGTGAATGATTGACACGTGGCAAAGGGATATAGGGTTTGGTGTCTTTACGTGTCAAGACAGCATTGTATGCATGGGCACGGCTGTAACTGTTGGCACACACATTAAGGAAACGCATGTCACTTTTATACTGACTCCCATGGCCTCTTCTCTTCTTTTTACAGTGGCAGGGTCCCCTGCAACGACGATGATGGTGCAGTGAGTTATGGGCCAATAAATACACTTTATTTTCCCCTACAGTATTTTCAGCGAAATTTTAAATACCAACTAAAAATCAGCCCATAAATCTCACTCGTTGGATGAAGCCGGTTAAATAATAACCGTAAGATTAAAAATAAACAAACGGTTATTTGGTAAATCGGTAATCGTTGTTTTGTGTTAAAAAATAAAATCATGAGTTTGAAGAGGGAATATCGAGCTGGAAAGAAAATATTAAGGTTTCGACACTCTCAAACTCATTGAGAGCGTAAATGGCAAACGAACGGATCTAAATATAAAGCTTATATGTGTATGTAAGATTCATTTAGTAGGTCATCTCTTCTCAATGGAACATATATTTGCATGGACGTTGTTATTTTGGAAAAATAGATCCAACATATCATATGCATGAAAGTGTTTATAGTTTGGACTTATCTTTGGAGAAATGGATCCAACAAGCCTTCTTCGTAGCATAGATGCTCGTGTGACATCTTTGGGGCAGGACATGCATGATATTTATGGTCATTTCTTTTCACCTACATCATTTCATGTTGCGCCAGATGATTAGACTTTTATGCATTGTATTATAACTTTATGCTATTGTGTTTTAGACTTATCTTGACCGCGCTAACTTTGCTTTATAAACGTACTTGTATAATTGGTTTACGAATTTATTTTCTTTATGGATTCATGCATAATTACATTTCTCTCATTTTTACTATAACAAATAAATAATTGAAGAAATATTGTGTCGCCAAAATATATAACAACAAATTAAATGTCTTTCACAATTAAATTGCAAAATATATATTTTCAAAATCATAATGGCAGAATACTTCAAAAGTATAGATATGAAGTTTCCAAACCCCACTAATGGCAGAATGCCTCAAAATCATATTTGGTCATATGGTTTCGAAACCCCATTATTGGAATAAAATTATAATAAAAACTTATAAACCCCAAACGAACTCCACATTAGCTTGTCATATTTGTAAGAAAAAAATTCTGCCATTGGTCTTCTTCAAACAAATACGGTATGTACAAAACTCCTTACAAGACCATAAACCCTATTGGTCTTTGAAAATCTTTGGTAAAAAATTATGTTTTATTTTAACAAATAGGGTACGTATAAAAATCCTTACAAGACCATGAGTCATTTTCATCTTTGGCAACCTTTGGTAATAATTTCGGTACAAACTTTTTTTATTACAAAATACTAAGAAACTATGTGCATTGTGGTAATAAGTTCGGTACATACAAAAATTCTTACATAAGTTGTAAAAAATTATGTTTTATTGTAAAAAAAATAGGGTATTTACAAAAATCCTTACATGACCACGAGCCCTTTTGGTCTTTGGCAATATTTGGTAAGAAAATCGGTACAATTTTTTAGGGAAAACTACACCGGTGGTCCCCAAACTATTATCGTTTTCCTATTTTGGTCCCTAAACTATGTTTTTCGGCAAAAATGTCCCTTCTATTACATAGTTCTCCTGTTTTGGTCCCCCAACGTTAAATAGCTAACGGTTTTGCTGACGTGGCATTTTTTAAATATTTTTTAATCATTTCTCTCTCCTCTTAAAAAATGTCACGTCAGCAAAACCGTTAGCTATTTAACGCTGGGGACTAAAACAGAAGAACTATGTAACAGAAGGGACGATTTTGCCGAAAAACATAGTTTGAGGACCAAAATAGGAAAATGGTAATAGTTTGGGGACCACCGGTGTAGTTTTTCCTTTTTTTATTACAAAATACTAAGAAACTGTGTACATTTTGATAATAAGTTCAGTACATACAAAAATCCTTACATAACTTCTAAGAAATTATGTTTTAGTGTAACAAATACGGTATGTACAAAAATACTTACAAGATCATAAACCTTTTTGGTCTTTGGAAACCTTTAGTAAGAAATTCGGTATAAACCTTATTTTATTACAAAGTGGTAACAAACTGTGTACATTTTGGTAATAAATTCGGTACATACAAAAATCCTTACATAACTTGTAAGAAATTGTGTTTTCTTCAAACAAATATAATATGTACAAAAATCCTTACAAGACCATGAGTCCTTTTGTTCTTTCGAAACATTTGGTAAGAAAGTCGGTACAAACTTTATTTTATTACAAAATGGTAACAAATTGTGTACATCTTGGTAATAAGTTCGGTACATATAAAAATTCTTAGAGAAGTTGTAAAAAGTTATGTTTTATTGTAACAAATAGGGTACGTACAAAAATCCTTACAAGACCATGAGCCATTTTGGTCTTTGGCAACCTTTGGTAAGAAATTCGGTACAATTTTTTTATTACAAAATACTAAGAAATTGTGTACATTGTGGTAATAAGTTCGGTACATACAAAAATTCCTACAGAAATTGTAAAAAAATATGTTTTATTGTAACAAATAGGGTATGTAAAAAAATTCTTACAAGACCATGAGCCCTTTTGATCTTTGGCAACATTTGGTAAGAAATTCGGTACAAACATTTTTTTATTACAAAATACTAAGAAACTGTGTACATTTTAGTAATAAATTCGGTACATACAAAAATCCTTACATAACTTCTAAGAAATCATGTTTTACTGTAACAAATATTGTATGTACAAAAACCCTTACAAGACCATGAGCCCTTTTGGTCTTTTAGAAACCTTTGGTAAGAAATTCGGTACAAACCTTATTTTATTACAAACTAGTAACAAACTGTGTACATTTTGATAAAAAGTTCGATACATACAAAAATTCTTACATAACTTGTAAGAAATTATATTTTACTGTAACAAATATGGTATGTACAAAAATCCTTACAAGACCATCAACCCCTTAGGTCTTTGGAAACATTTGGTAAGAAATTTGGTACAAACTTTATTTTATTACAAAGTGGTAACAAACTGTGTACATTTTGGTAATAAGTTCGGTACATACAAAAATCCTTACTGTAACCCCCTCGTCCCGGTCCGGACACTTGACCGGTTCGAGCGGGCTACACGGGGATAACCGAGGCGAAACCCGTTAAGGCTCCACTTCGGTTAACAACCTGAGAAAACCTTTTCATTTATTATTATCTTGTCTAGATGCATTAATATGTCCTATGTGAAACAACAACAACGAAAGCAACAAACGAGACGAGCAACCAAACAGCAAACTAAAAACATCCCATTTTAACTTAAACTGCAGGCCGTATCGAAACGCCAGAGGGTGTATCGAAACGCCTTAACTAGGTCAACTAGCCAAAGTCAACCCGAGGAGACCGTTTCGAAACGCTGGTCTACCGTTCCGATACGCCCTCAGCGGTCAACTTCTCGTGGTCAACGCTACGAAGATCGTTTCGAAACGCCTAGGCCCGTTTCGATACTTCAATTTCTCGTCAAAATCTCAGATTTCCAGTAGAAAAATGGTATCGAAACGCCCCTCCTGCGTATCGAAACGACTGGCCTGAAGCAAAGGGCCGTATCGAAACGAGACCAATCGTTTCGGTACGCCTGCTGCGAGCAGACTGATTTTAGCTGGTTTAAGGCACAAGGCTGCCTCGAAACACCAACTAAGACCTCCCACAACCAACATGCATTAACTCTAAAGGTAAGACACCTTACAACACGCATGCAAAACACATATCATACATATAAGAGCCATACATTAAGGGAATCATCAAATCAACAAAAGAGCATACATATCATTTAAGAGTTCAAGCTTTAGACAAGCATTCACGAGCATTCAAGATAGGCAATAAAGCAGGGTTTACAATCCAAAACATGGCATCAACAAGCCATACCATAACATCAACATAACAAGGAGTCTAACATGCTCCTAACACAAAAATAACCACATAAGTCCCCATTGCTTGACTATTACATCATTAACTTAAAATTCATACTTGAGGATAGCAAAAGCTCAACTAGCGCATTTGGAGGCCCTCTCCTTGCACAAGCAACCCACGAACTAAGGATCTGCATTGTCGAACAAAAGAGAGCGTAAGCACAAAACTTAGTGAGGGTAAGCTCATAAAACAAACATCGACAATGCAGGGTCCAAGCACGAGAATACAACCAAGGTAGAATGCATGAATTCTTACCTTTGAAACCACAAGAGTCAAATATAAATATGACGCATGAACATAACATCATTATCATGCCATGCTCTACAAGTCCATAAACACAACATATGGAACACATATATCAATGTATTAGCAAACACATTCCACAATCCGTATTGGCACCTAGCTATGACCCGAATACGCGGATAACCGTTGGAACTCACATCCAACAACTCAACATTTACCTTACGGTGGGATTACACTCATCACCGTTTTACGCGGAGGGGATTCTGCTCATCCTCACGCCCCGTCGATGGGATTCCACTCATCACCGACTAATATATATATGAAGATTTTCGGGCGAACATGTACTCCATCTTGATGACTACCATCACCAAGACCACGCACGCATTTTCACTCTCGTGTGCACACTAAACATCCTAATGATCGATCATTGTACCCAAGCATACTAGTGACAATACTTAACACATTTCATTATCTTTTACAACACCATTTCTTACCAATTTTCGTGCTTAGCACAGACTCACCATGATTTACCATTATGCACAACCATGATCCTCAACCACATGCATTTAACAATGCATCAAATATTATGCCTCAACACACATGTATAACACAATATACATAACCACAAAAATCACAATTAAAACATGCGGCATACTCAACATTTAATGTTCAACCAAAGTCTCTAACTAAAGCTTGGGATTAGACTACCAATCTAATCCCAACTCTAGGTGGGTGTACCAAGCCCAACCTAGTTTCACATGCTTGAACCGACATTTAAAAACTATTTTAAACCAAGTTGAATTCATTAACCACTCACCGACTATTCCAAGCTCAACAATACAAGCCGATCAATCACAACTCAGTCCACAAATCAAAGTAGCAAACCCGGAACACAATTCAAGCACAAATCACATGATTTCAAACTAAAGACAACCCCTAAAACCTTCATTTTCGAGCAGCCCACTTGCACAACCAAAAACCATTGATTCCAACACTATTAACACACCTAATAGCTTCCAAAACAACCCTTAACCATCATACTAACATTAGCCCTCAAGATTTCACCCAAAATAGTCCCAAAACCAACCTAAAACCCCTCTAAAACCCAATTTCGGGAATCATTGCAAAACCTTATAAAAATTATATATGTTAGACCTTTTAGATAGCCAATAACTTATATAACATCAATAAATCAAAATTTTAAGTTAAAATTGATAAAGATGACATTTTTAATCTAAAACCCCAAAACCTCAAAATGTAAAAACCATAAGCTTTTATGAAAATAAAGGTATGAACTTGTAGAGGAAAGAGAGGACAAGTCGAATATGGTTTTACCTTTGAAAAAACCTTCAAAATCAAGCAAGAAGGGTGATGAAATAGTGAACACAATGGTGAAGGGGTTTTTCACGTTAGAAGTTGGGAGATAGAAGATGATAGCCTTTTGGTGTTTGAAAAGTAAAAGAAAAGGTTTTATTTTTGCAAGTCCATGTATTTACCAAATTGCCATTAATGAGATGGCTATCTCTCAAACTTCTAAAATTCATGGGATTTAGGTTTTAAATCAAAACAAGCCCAACATAAAATCATTTGTTTTGAAAACACGAGGCCCAAGATATTATTTTATTATTTTAATTCACCTGACCCCCAAACTCGGGTGTTACACTTACAGAAGTTGTAAAAAATTGTGTTTTATTGTAACAAATAAAGTATGTACAAAAATCCTTACAAGACCATGAGCTCTTTTGGTCTTTGTCAACTTTTGGTAAGAAATTCGGTACAAACTTTTTTATTACAAAATACTAAGAAAATGTGTACATTTTGATAATAAGTTCGGTATATACAAAAATCCTTACATAACTTCTAAGAAATTATGTACATTTGTATCAAATAGGGTATGTACAAAAATACTTACAAAATCATGATCTCTTTTGGTCTTTGGAAACCTTTGGTAAGAAATTTGGTACAAACCTTATTTTATTACAAAGTGGTAATAAACTGTGTACATTTTGATAATAAGTTCGGTACATACAAAAATCCTTACATAACTTGTAAGAAATTATGTGCATTTGTACCAAATAAGGTATGCACAAAATTTCTTACAAAACTATGAGCCATGTTGGTCTTCGATAACTTTTGGTAAGAAATTCAGTACAAACGTTTTTCTCTTATAAAGTGGTAACAAACTATGTACATGATTTATAACAAACTTTGTACAAAATATTTACCCCGTCATTAAATTCGCCAGTATCTAGCCTTAAAATACCCCATGTTTTCTAAAACTACCCGTATTTTCATCATAAAAAATAAAAATAAAAATTTGCTAGTTTTGATAACTTTTAGTGTGCTTATTATGTTTCTTTGTCCAGATAGAACATTGTAATTGATTATTCTTTTCTCTTGTTAGACTTATTTTAAGAATAAATTACTTAAATCATCATTCGATTTTACTTTTAACATTTGTTTTGATTATTAATATATAAATTGTTCAATTTTATTTCTAAAGTCTAGGCATTGAATATTTTTATTGATTTTGTGTTAATCTTTTGGCGACGTCTATTTATTAGTGAATAAAGAAATTTCTTCAAAAATGAAAAGGTGAGAAAAGCTTCACGACAATAAGAGAACCAATATACTAAAAAATGAGTTTCATCTGACGATAGAGAAGAAAAATCGACAAAAAAACTAAATTTTTTTGGCTGATTCGTGAATTTTGAGGTATTTTTTGACAAAATGAAGGTCAAACCGGATTTAATAAGACGAGAAGAAAGGACAGGTGAAATTTAATACAGAACGACCATCATTTACGGTGACATCTGACGCGATCAGACCAAAACGTTCAATGTAAAAACTTTAATAAACAAATTGAACGTTCTAAAATTTCAGTAATTAAAATAGATTTGATAGTAAAGTTCAGTGATGATTTACGTAATTTACTCATTATATTATATTAATTTTTATAAAAAAAATAATGTCAACTTTTTATTATTGAAACACGTGAGAATATTTTTGGGAGGGACACTAGAGATTTTTTAAGTAAGGATAATGATTCAAGTGACATTGTGAATAGAGTGAATTAGATTGTGAGGGTCGTCCCCCATAATAGACCTATAAATATCTGATTTGAATTAGTCAATTAACTAATGAGCCGGATATCAGTAGTTAAATATTTTAAATACTGCCAAAAGGGCACTAACCACGGATAAAGTGAGATTAATGAAAGGGTTATGGTGAATTTGACTAACATGGACACAATTCCAAGAGTAGTTGAAGAAGATGATCTGTACCCAAAACTACTACGGAACAAGCCTAACTTTCGACGGCTTCTCGTATTTTGGATTCGCTTGTGTTTCCTTACAATGGCCTAATAAGTGTTAACAGGTCCAACTTCAACGAGTATATTGGTAGCAAACAAAGCCCATAAATAGCTATTAAAGCCGAAGCTGAAGCCCGATTTGTGGGCAAAGGTTCGTGAAAATGGAGAATCACACGGAAGTTTTGAGGGAAGTATTCGGCGAATCATCATCTGACGGTGAAGATTTCGATCCCCAACTGGAAGATGAGAAAATCACAGACCCAATTCCGTCATGGGAACAAATCAAGGAAATCAATGGATTATGGCTCTGCAGAGACTTCCTTTCTCCTCAGCTCCAATCTTCTCTGGTTTCCTCCGTGTTGAACGGTTCTTTTTCTTCCTCATAGTAAATGGAAATCTTTGTATTTGATTGTTGTTGCTGATGGGTTTGGTCCGTTTTGTTGCAGAAGGGTGGTTCAATGGAGATTCTCATAATCAGGTCACGTGGATTCGTCTATGAGAAAAAAACCCTTCTTTAGCAGCAAGCATATGTTTTTGTTCATAGTCAATATTGTCTGAATTTAAGCACCTTTAGTTGTTCTGTCGAGTTTATGTTTTTAATCATGTTTTCTTCAGGCCATGAGATTTGGGGATCTCCCGGCATGGGCTATTGAGCTTTCTACCTCTATACGTGAAGCTGTCCTCCTTGGGGATTATGTATCTGAATCCATGGACTTGGTTACCTCTAATGGGTGGATCAAACCCTGTTTATTACCATCGAATTTATTGTGGAGAGAACCGCTGTTTGATCAACTTATTGCGAATGTGTACCATCCAGGTGAGGTGCGACATAACACTATGATGCTGTTCATGTCGGTTCGGAGTCGATGGATATGAAAAGTTTTAACTGTTTAGTGTGCAGGGAATATGTGCTCATGTCGACCTCATGCGATTCGAAGACGGAATCGCCATCGTCTCGTTAGAGTCATCGTGTGTGATGCATTTCAGCCGAGCTGAAGAAGGGGGTTCGGACATTGTGGAGGATGGAGAAAAGCATCAACTTATGAGTATGATCCCTGTTCTCTTGACTCCGGGCTCTCTGGTTCTGATGTCGGGAGAAGCACGGTATCGATGGAAACACGAGATAAACCGCAAGCCCGGGTTTCAGATGTGGGACGGCCAGGAATTAGTTCAGCAGAGGAGAATTTCCATAACCTTGAGAAAGCTGCGCCAGGTCGACTAGCCTTAAGAGACACGAGTTCGAATAGCAATGTCCGCAAAATATATACTTATTAAATAGCATGAACAAATATTATTAGATTTTATTCGAAGGTGTTTCTTTCAGAGCAATCTAATGAACAAACGAACAACTTGATCTTATTCGATTTACACGACACTCAGAAGGGTAAGAACTAAGAAGATAGAAGAGAAATACAACTAGTATTTATTGCGGTGTATAACGACCAACGGTCGTTGTGTGCTTTCAAAGGAAGACGAGGTTTAGATTTACAACGGACAAGAACGCCGACCATGCCAAACAAGGCATTACCAAATTACCGGCAATCGGATTCACCTTTCCGAAATCCCTGGAACACCCAACCAGAGTCGCAACCAAAGCCGAGCTCACCAGCAATCCGAGCCAACTGGCTCCCATCCTGAACACAGTCGGTAGCCAAGCCAAGCTCAACCCCAAGTAAGCTGAATAAAGAGCAAACGTAGTCGGTTTGACGTGGAACCCGCTGTCGACCCAAACAAACCAAGCCGACAGACCCATCACGAAGCTCTCAGCCAGGCAAGCTGTATGTAAGAGCCACAGAGGAGGGAACCAGAAGGGTTTGGGTTGAGCGCCATAGCCACGGCCTGAGCCAGACAAGTAGATTTTCAGTAAGGTGAGAGACAAAGGGAGCGAAACCGATATCACTAACGATCTCAGTCCACGTTTGGCCATTTCCATCCTCTTTTCTCGCCTGTTTCTGCTCTTCTCGTTTGTCGCAGCAACAGCGTCGGCAGTAACGCCGGGATTATCCCCGGGACGTTGTCTGAGATTCTGAGAATCCATGGGAGAATAGCAATGTAGATCAACTGGAGCTTGAGTTTTATGATGGGAGAAGGATTCAGGAGGGGTATATATAGAGGAGAGCAACATTTTGGGAAGGCAAAGAAAGAGCGACAGGTGTGCGGAGCAAGTGTTTGAAGGGTGGACATTGGACAGCGACTGTCGCACACGTGGACGAGCAACGTGGCCCTTTGGTCTTTTGGGGACGGCTTTACTGTCGGCAAAAATCTGGGAGTCCCTAGTGCTTTTAGGATAGACAAGTTTAATCCATATGTAAGAGGATAGACGACTCTAAAAAAATTTAAATACAATTTGAGTTTAGAATAATTTAGATTTTTTAATAATTAATGAATTAATTTTCAAGTTTGATCTATATATATATATATATCACATGTAAAAAATGCGAACACATATATATGTACTTCATAATCATATATGATTATATAAAATTATTTATATTGAAACTAAAGAAAATTTTACAGTGCTCGATGAGTACTACTAATGTTGATCACCACTAGCGATAAGCACTGATGAATATATATTTTTTTAATTTTTTTAAACATAAATTAAAATATCTATCTATTCTTAAATTACAAAACTCTATTTTTTTATTTGTTTTCTAATTGTGTGAAGTTAGTCTCTTTACTGGTTTGATTTGAAGAATAAAGTTCAATTAATAACTATTATTCCAAAAGAGGAAGTGAGTTAGTACTGTTATTAATTGGATTTTTTTTTGGAAATAAGAGAAATGGAGGATTAAACTTTTGGAATTAAAAGTAGGAATAATTTTCAAAAGTCCAAATAGTAAAGGTGTTGAGGGCAGAATTAGCCAAAATAAAATAAGAAAGCAGATTAGGCTTGCGCTTTGAAGTTAAAAGGGATCCAGTGATTACATCCCATATGTTTAAAATTTGAATCCACTCGGCGCTTCGCTCATTCCTTTCCCATTTGGGCTTTTGCTTACAATGCTAAACCACTCTTTCAACAAAAATAAAAAATACAATGCTAAATCACAAAAATACCCTTCCATTTTCACACTGAGAAGAAAGTTTCACGATTTTTTTGCTTGATTTTATTAAATATTTTAACGATATTAAAGATTTAATTGGATCAAAACGAGCAAAAATAAAAAATAAAAAATATTTTTTTTAAATTAGGGTAAATTACAACGAATGCCACTCAATTATGAGTAATGTTACATTTGGGCCACTCAAATATGGGTAAAATTACGTTTGAGTTATCTTTCATATTTAAAAAAATACACCAATTTAGTCATTTTTCTTCCAAATCACTTGTATACCCTCGTTAACATTAGAATATTTTATTCGAATCATTAATTAATCTGATACACAAATTAATATACTTCTTTTTAAATATGAAGGGTAACACAAATGTAACATTACCTAGAGTGATCCAAATGTAACCTTTAATGATTGGGTGACCCAAATATAACCTTACCCATAGTTTAGTGACCCAAATGTAACTTTTAATAATTGAGTGACTTAAATATAATCTTTCCTATAACTAAGTAACTTCTGTTCTAATTTACCCTTTAAATCAAATGAACAAAACACGATAAAATAGAGTAACCTAGAATATACCCTTACATATTTCCGACGAAAAGATTTAGTAATTAAAATATAAAAAAATAAATAAGAGGGAATGGCATATAGGTAAATAAAAGGTCAAAGCCGGGATGAAAAAGGAAGAGAACCATCAGCCTATAAAGCAAGCAGCGAAGCAATTAATTTTAATTTCGCTCAACGCTTCCAAGTTTTTTGAATTGAAGCTGCGGGTCGGGTTAGCAACCGAGGAGCACATCCAAGATCCACTGCGAAACAATGGTTAACGTTCTCTCCTTTCCTTTTTTCTTTCTCCATTTTAGCGTCGTTCGAACTGATAATCTTCCTCAATATCACTTTGTTCGGATCCGTTTGAATTGTCCAGAACGCTATGATCTAAAATCATATCGTTTTTTGATAAAGAATTTGAAATAAACAGCGACTTGTTTTAGATCCGCTCTCTTAAACTCGTGGATCTTTATGAGTTTTGACAGTTAGGGATTTTTATCATTTTGTTATCGATTTTGTAATTTTTTTGGATTAGAATTGTTTGTGCTTGAAATGCTGGCGTTTGGCTTTAATTCACGGGCTCTATTATCAGTCTTAGTGTATTCTGTGGCCGAAACCTTAATTAATGGCATCGATTCCTTGTTATTCTTGAGATTTTTCATAATCCTTATGCAGTTTCCGCTCAAGTTCCAAAAGAAAATTTGATTTGTGCGAAGTTGAAGCAAATCTTAAGTAGGAGATTAATTTGTTTATCAAGTTATATGCTGATTATGTGTGGTATGCAAGCTGACTCTTATACTTTTTGCAGGATGGGCATAATTCGGACGAGTCAAAGCAAAACACTGCTGATATGACAGTTTTTGTGAGTTCCTAACCTATTGTTTATAGCTTGAAAGAACTGCTTGAAATGTATGCTAATTTGCTAGTACGGCAATACGGCATAACCACTGCCTAATTTGATCAATGTTGAACTGTTTAGATTGCCTGCTCGGATAATGCTCTGTAATGGATGTAAACCATCAATCTTTTCCTTCGGTTTCTTTATTGCCTTTCTCGTACGCCTTCGGTAACAATTTCTTTCATTTTTGTAGGTGCAAAATCTTCTTCAACAAATGGTGAGTTATAATTGGATCTTCTTTCGTCGGATTTTATTTTGTATTGACATAGATTTTGTTTGCAGCAATCGAGGTTTCAAACAATGTCTGATTCCATTATCACCAAGAATATCCTTTCAAATGTTACTTCATACTGAAAAAAATCTCTTTTTCTTGTTGAGCTTTTAACTTTATTGTTACATAAGTAGGTTGAATTGTGTAAAATAGTCTTATGTTTAGTTATACATTTGCCAACCTATGAGGAAATCCTAGACTATAAGATTATGATGCTTTCTGAGATAGTGATTTGAACCTGTATCTAATAATTGGTATGTTGTTCGGAATCGGAAAAGTTTGAAACTTTGTTATGTTTCCATTGTTCAGCTTTACTTCAAATGAAAATAGCTATATACTACTGTTGAGTGTAGGACAACTATTGTTGACTTAACTCCTAAGCACTCGACGACATGGGAAACCGTATAGGTGAGTTGGAGCAAAGCATCAATGACCTAAAAGAAGAGATGGGAGTGGATGGCTCCTCATCCCCGTTAGACCCATCAAAGCAAAAGTCAGATGAAGCGAAGCAAGATGAAGGCTCGGCTTAAAATTTGGTGACATCTGGTTTTGTTTCAAGACAACTATTGCCAAGAGAGTGACATTACTAAGAGTTCCCATTTTCCTTTTTTACTTGTACTAAGTATTTGATCTATGAACTGTGAGCACAAATTATCTGCCTGCAACACCGGTAGATGCACTGGTTGTTTGGCGAACTATAGAGGGAATTAATGAAAATATGATGCGGTGGTTAACGTTCATGCTTTACCTCCGTGCAATGCCGAAATGCAATTTAGGCTTATTCATTAAGTTTAAGCTTGGGTAGTTGATATGCCAAAGTTATATTATTAAGTATTAGAACTTTAAAGTTCTATTATTCATGTCTAAGACGCAGGTAGGTGATTGTGTTAAAAGCTAGCTTTCATGGGATGTTGCGATTGCCAATGCTGGGAAGCTGTTAGGCGAGTCTTTGGAGCACAATTCGCCGGAAAAGTGTCCCATTGAAACCAGCCGAAAAAACAGCACCTGGCCTGGTGGCATTGCCAGTTCCAAACAGGATCCTCAAGAGCTCCCGTTCGGTCCGTGGATACGCAAGGGAATTGACATCTGCCGGTACGACGTTACTGGTAGTTTGATTCTCTGCTCCAAGTTGCAGTGGCACGGTCAAGCCTTCGTCTTTCACACCGCAGCCCCCGAGTCGGTTAATCAGTTCTGTGACAAGGTTGAAGAGTCTGCCCGATGTGAATGTGTAAGGTGACACTGTTTGATTGACCCGGGGGTAGAGTTGTGCTCGGAGAACCCCGTATCCGGCGACCTCGCTGAGCGCAATTCCAGCCACCAGCTAAATAAGAAAACGAAGGCGCGGTAATTTGAGATTAGATTCAAAAGAAAGGGTCGAGGATAGCAGTTAGTTTACTATTTACCCGTTGTTGAACGCTGCCGACAGTCGAAGGGATAAGTCCAGCGTAATACTGTTGTAAAACTGAGGAAAGAAAGGTGGCCGTAACCAGAAAGTTGGTGGTGCTGGCGTAAACATTGAACGGAGGAGTCAAAGTAGAGACATTCAAAGCGGCGTTGGCAAAGGCAGTAAAAATTTCTGCGCTCAGATTCAGCCTAGGCCTTGGAAATGGAGCATTGAGCAGTGTGAACTCGGAGATAGCCCTGCAAACAAACCAAAAAAATCAAAATTCTTTATAAACATTCTACAAATTTTAGGTAACTGCATTTTAGTCCCTCCACTGAAAAAAAAAATTGACAAATCGATTTGCCCATTTTGTTTTTCGAAAGAGGCACCAAAAATGCAATTCGTGCTATGAAACATTGTGTTATTAGGGGTGAGAAAAAACTCAACTCGAAAAATTAAAGTTTTTGATTCGACTCGACATAACTGAAGTCATAATTTCATAAACTCAACTGGAAAAAGTTTCAAATAAAGTCTGAGTTATAAAATGAATACTCAAAACTATAAAATTTAGTAATTAATTGGTCGATTTTTAAGTTCGACTTGAGTACCTTAAGTCTGCGTGATATGTATATCTAATATGAAAGTCATATGCTCATCCCCTTGTGTCCTGGTGGCAAAGGTAGATGTTTATCATCCCTTGGGACCTGGGTTCGAGCACCAGATATGCCATGCTGTGTGTGCCGTCTTAGAAAAGACTAAGAAAGTTGAACAGATGCTACCATTGCATCGCACCAGCATATTCAAAAAAAAAAAAAAAAAAAATATGAAAGTCATATAAATATACACTATAACATTATAAACATTCACAATTAAATTTGAAATAAAATTTAAATTTAAAAATAACATTCGTCAACTTGGCTAACTCAAAATTTTTTACTCGTTTGATTAATTTCGATAAATATTTGAACCTGATATGTCCGACACACGTTAAACCTAATTCCTCGATAATTTTACGGGTGTCGTTATCGAGAACAGCAAGAGTAGCTCCGACTGGAACGGGACCTTGGACCAGACCCGGCGATATATCGTCGATTCCACGACCAGTCGAAGCGCGCAGAAAGAATTCTGCTTTATATATGATCAAGTTCAGGAGGAACTGAATCCGCTCTACGGATAAAGCCGGCACCGGTCTGCACTGCGGTGGAGGAAGAACAGTGTTGGCCTTCATCATGGTGGATTGAAATGCAACAAGTAGAATAACTGCATACAAACACGATTGAATAGCCATTTCGTTGATCAAAACCTGCTTATTCCAAGACTCAGGATGGGTTGATTAATCTTGGAGTTTTTTCCTTTTATAGAGGGAAAAGAAGATGGGAAAGTCCAGCAAAAATACTATGGTCATTTCTATGTCTCAATATTCAAAATTAATATGAAAAATCAAAAATCGAAATTAATATTTAATGAGACTCATAATGAGTAATGACAGCCCTTTTATCAAAAATTAATATTTAAAAATTATAAAATAAATTATCTTATCAAAATAAAGTACAATGTCTCAATATTCAAAATTAATATGAAAAATCAAAAATCGAAATTAATCGAAATAGTGACCTATGAAAATAATTTACTAGAACCATTCTATTAGGTTTTGTCGATCAAGAACTTATGATTAAATGTGGATTGAATAATATTTGATGCACTAGTGATGAAAAATTTATTTTCTACAAGTATATTTTTGGGTGTTCTGTTTAGGATATTGAGTTTTATGATTTAATTTATAACTTATAATTTGGGATTTAAAATTTTAGGGTTAGATTTTTTAGGATAAACTATACCGAATACAATTTAATTTTATTTTTTGAGTTTAACATACCATTAAACTATAAATTTATACTATTATACCACTAAATTTTGTTTTTTTCAATCTAAGCACTCGACCGTTAATCTTGAACAGGCTGTTAAATGTAAAATGACATTGTTTTGGTATAGCTGTTTGGATGCCTAAGATAGACCAAAACGACGTCATTTTGTCAGGAAAAGTTTAGAGAAAAATTGTATTTTGGGAGGTTCAAACCAAAAACCTCTAAGATAAAAGTTTTACACTAATCCACCAAGCCAACTTAAATACTTAATATAATCCTAACAAAAATAGTATGTAAATGATACTACAATTGAACTTAAAATTTATTTTTTAAAAATTAAAAAATTTACAATAATGTTAAAATCAGTCCCTAAATCTCTAAAAATCCCTCAATCATAAAGCCCAAAATCCTCACCGATGCTGTTGTCAGTTGCTGTCTCCGACCCCACCTGTTTGGTCGCCGAAACCAGCATGTCATTTCTCCCAACTCATTGTCGTTGAAAACCGGCGAACGGTGTGCCAATTGAACGATTATTTCACGTTCGACGTTCAATGTTCGGCTGTCACACAGTTCACCGATTTCCGGCGATGAAGAGTGGGGGAAAGAATTAGATGGGTCTGACGATTGAAAGGGTGGGACCGACGACGATGGCCGATGACGATAGTGGTGAAAATTTAGGGATTTTTGATTTAAGAATTTTTAGGGATTCAGAGACTGATTTGAATATTTTATAAATTTCAAGATTTTTTTTAAACAATTAAATTTTAAAATCAACTGTAGTATCATTTACATAATATTTTTGTTAAGATTGAATCAAGTATTTAAGTTGATTTGGTGGTTTGATGTAAACCTTTTATCTTAGTGGTCTTTGTTTTGAGCCTCCCCGAATGTAATATCTCCTTAATTTCCCCCCTAATAAAACGGCGTCGTTTTGGCCTATCTTAGGCATCCAAAGTCCAAACAACTATACCAAAACGGCTCGTTTAGCATTTAACGGTTTCGTTAGGATTTAACGTCGAGTGCTTAGATTGAAGAAAAAACAAAGTTTAGTAGTATTTCATGTAACAATTTATAGTTCAATGATATGTTCGATTCAAAGGGTAAAGTTAAGTGATATTTGGTGTTGTTTACCTTTTTTATTTTAAATTTAAATAAACATGTTTGTGTAAAATTTTTAAACCAATACATCAAATAATATATATATATATATATATATATATATAGGATCAAGTTACATGATGTAAAACTCATTGAGTTTTACAGTAATTTATGGTAATTAGATTAGTGAAATGGATGTATGAGATTAACAGTAAAAAATGTGAAGATTATCACTTGGAAAAAAAAAATAAGGAAATAATCTGAGCCATTAATTACCATCATCCAACGGTCCAAAAAATGTGTAAAAGTAATTAAATTTTACACAATGTAAGTTGATCCTAACCCATATATATATAGGGATAAGATCAAATTACACTGTGTAAAACTCTCTAAGTTTTACACGTTTTTGGGATCGTTGGATGAGTGAAACGGATGGATGAGATTAACAGTAAAATATGTGAAGATTATCACTTGGGAATTAAAAACATAGAGTTAATCTGAACCATTCATTTCCCCATCTAACGATACAAAAAACGTGTAAAACTTAAAAAAATTTACACATTGTAAGTTAATAACCCATATATATATAAACAAATATGAAAATAGGATCGTTAAACAGAAGATGTACGAACCATAGGAAATTTATTAGCATTTAATTGACATTAAAAACATATTGTTTTGGCAAACGTAGTTTCCCTTAGTGCCACAACTTTTTTGATGGAGAAAAGTAACATTTAAAATCTCTCTACGAGATCTATACAATGTAAAACTTTTAAGTTTTACACGTTTTATGGATCGTTAAATGAGGGGAATGGATGGATTAGATTAAATTTTTACTCTTTCTTCCCCAAGCGATAATCTTTACATATTTACTGTTAATCTCATCCATTCGTTTCACTCATCCATCGATCCAAAAAATGTGTAAAACTCTCTTCGTTTTACTATTATTTCACGTGTACTTGGATTAAGAAAAAAAAACAAAGTTTAGTAGTATTTTGTGTAACAATTTATAACTCGGTGGTATGTTCGATTTAAAGGGTAAAATTAAATGATATTTAATGTTGTTTACTTTTTTATTTTAAATTTAAATAAACATGTGTAAATTTTTTAAACCAATACATCAAATAATGTATATATATTTATAAACAAATAGGAAAATAGGATCGTTAAACAGAAGATGAACCGTAGGAAATTTATTAGCATTTAATTGACATTAAAAACATATTGTTTTAGCATTTAATTGACATTAAAAACATATTGTTTTGGCAAACGTAGTTTATAAATATATAGGATAGGATGAAGTTATATAGTGTAAAACTAAATGAGTTTTACATTAATCTAGGACCATTAGATAAAAGAAATGAATGAATGAGATTAACAGTAAAATATGTGAAGATTATCACTTGAAAAAATAAGGAAATAATCTGAGCCATTAATTACCATATCTAACGGTCCAAAAACTGTGTAAAAGTAATTAAGTTTTACACAATATAAGTTGATCCTAACCCATATATATATATGAGATAGGATTTAGTTACACAGTGTAAAACTCTTTGAATTTTACATATTTTTTTGGATCGTTAGATGAGTGAAAATATGTGAAGTTATCACTTGGAAGAAAGAGAGTAAGGAGTTCATTCTCCTTTCTAACGATTAAAAAACGTGTAAAACTTAAAATTTTACACTGTGTAAGTTGATACTATCTCTCTATTACAAAACCTTTAAAAGTGCAACTCTTTATGCAATTATGTTTTAGAAAATGATTTTCAAACAATATTTTCAAAAATGACTCAAATAATTTAGTTTGATTAGTTAATAACAAGATTAATATTAAGCTATAAATATTTTTAAACTACTTTTATTTTATTTTAAAATTACATATTTGTAATAGTTTTGATTAAGAGTTGATTTGTCAACTCCGCCATCTGTATATAATAATTCCACCATTCAGCTTTTAAGAGAATTAGGTTCGCCAAACCTTATGGGTAAATCTAATGGCCTCCTAAAGTGGATAATAAAGCTGTTAGCCAGTTAGAATAGATTTCTTAATTTCTTGCCTTTTTGGTGTAGCATTTGCAATTAGCATTTAATTTTGCACTTAACGAGCCATTTACAATTTGCGTAGGTTAAGAGTTAAACAAGTGGTCCTTGGATGGAGTAATCGTGATCTGTAATTTGGTTCTCGGAGAATTTTTCCGTTTCGTTCATGAGACGATCGCAGAAGCTTCATTCTCTTCTTGATTGTTCTTTCGTTGGATCTTGTTCGATATCTAATTACGGAGACTAAACCTCAAGCTTTTTAACAACATACGGAGACGGGCGGCATAGGTGAACATATTCGAACATGCAAACAGATAAATCCCAAGCCATAAAGCAGATTTGGGCAAAATTGGGCTAATAAGCCCATTTGGGGAGAAATTTTTGGGGAATAGGGTGCTTCAGCCGAAATTTGGCAAAATAGGCCAAAAACTACAGTGGCACTGTGACCACGCCACCTGCTGCCGGCGAGGTATGGACAACGCCACCTCCTGCTGGCGAGGTCCTGTTGGAGGCAGGCTTGGCAGCGTGGGCGGCTCAGCTGTGAAGCTGCATGCTTCTCCCTGACGTGCCTGCATGGCACGTCAGGCTTTATCCATGTGCATGTGTCATGCATTTGCAGATAGGGTTGGCTTTAGGGTTTAGGGTTTAGGATGTGTTTAGGGTATAGGGTTTAGTAGTTGGTTATAATATGATTTTTATATAGTATTTGAAAATATTGTAAATATTTTCAAATGTTTTAAAAAAGATACTAAGATGGGGGTCGTATTTGAAAATTATATATATATATATTTAACATATTATTAAAATTTAAATCTTTTAATAAATAAAGTAAAAAAAAAATCATTGAATTCAGATTGTACCGAATATTTCGGTTAACCGAATAAACTGTTAACTAGTTGAATGGTTACTATATAGGGTCGAGATTTGAGTGACCCGAACTTACCGATTGACCGGAATAATTTACAAATGGTTAGTCGAACCCAATTTTGCACACCCTAATTTAATTTTAAAATTAAAATATCCATCGAACCCTATTTAATTTTACCCTTTAATAGCAGGTGTTTTAATAAATCTAGCCCGTACCTAGAACCCTATTTACCCTTTAATAGACGGACGTGCCTAAACCCTATTTAATTTACCCTACATACACTTGCCTGACTTGCCAGTATGTAGGGAACATGCAGGAGAGGGCCTGTTTGTGAGTACCTCGGAGCAGGTTAAACCTGTCTACGAGCTCTTGGATTAGGAGCCAGCTCATCGTCATCGAAGAATTGCTCATCCGTTATTTGCATAGTAGGTGGTGTAGCAAACATTTCTTTAGGATGAAATGATGGGCTGCTAATGGTAGTTGTTGACAACATAGATGCCATGCTACCAACACCAAAACCTTCCCCATATACAGATGATTGAGGATACTGAAATTGTGGTACGTATCCTTCATCATCATTGTAAGCCGGCTGAGAAGATGAGCTACCACCGGTTGCAAAATTAAAAGGTGATTGCTGCGGAACATGACCAAATCCAAATGTTTGATGACTTTGTTGAAATGGGGTTTGTTTCGAAACATTACCAAATGGTGGTTGCTCGCAAAGATTACTGCTTACATGTCTCGGAGGGGAGTCAGATCGCGCCCACGAAGAAGTCTAACCTCGGTTGGTTGCTCCCGAAATTCCTTCCAAGTTTGGTTCGTCTGTTGATTGCTGAGAGCTCTGACCAAACTCGGTTGAGAGGCGAACATGTCTTGAGCAATGCGGGTTTTCAAGCCATCTATTTGCATCTTCGACAGATGCTATGAACGGTTTCCCATTTGTCGAAAATCATGAATAATATTCTGTATTAAATTCAAAATCGCTGGCTTGAATTGGACTCAAATCATTAGCCCACCGCTCCCATCTTTCCTCCCACAATTTAATGAAATCGGCTTGCTTCACAATCCAATTCTCATTGAATCTACCTATATGAACAGTGTGAATTTTTTCTCGTGGAGCTCTTGGAATGGGTTGATGGAAGTTAAACTGCCTCAACACTCTGTTAGCACATTGAAACTCAACAATAGAAAAATGGATCAAAGGCACAATCGCATCCAGAATCCTGCACATTCAAGCACAATAGGTGGTAGGCAAGCCCTGACGTCGTCATTCGCGTACGGCTACCAAATAAACTGTAAAAAAATTATTAATATGAATTCATTCACAATGAAATATACAAATTTTCTTTCAAAATTAAAATATACAATATACAAAATAAGAACAAATAATAAATTAAATTATATTAAATAAGAACAATTAATATATTAAAATAAATTGATTTAGATACCAGATCTTTTCCTATTGTTTGGATCTTTAATCTCGTCTCTCTGACAGTGTTGTGAACCACTCCCGCATTCTTCAACGGATGCCTCCATCTGCAAAGATGTATTGAAATTATATTTCGAAGTCATTGGATATAAATTTTATATCAATAAATATTTATATACAACTGCAATCACATTATTACCTTCCAGCAAGCGGAAACTCCATATCCACCGGTACAGAAAAAATGGGCGTTAGATAAGGCAGCCTGTACCACGCCCAAGACTGCAGTAATACTTGACATCCACCCATATCTGAATTTGCCTTTTCACCATGCATAATTGTGACCTTGCACATTTCATGGTACAAAAATGCTAATACTGCTGACCCCCAACTATATGTAGCAACTGTGTCCAAATTACCCAAGAACTGCAGGTATTGTGTGTGAACCATATTACCAGATGTATCTAGCATCAACACACCACCAATAAGTTGCAGTATATAAGCTCGAGCTGCACACTCAAGTTCTTGATGACCAGATTCATCGGTCACAATAAATTCCTGCTGCAACCATGATACTCTAACGCGTAGCCCGTCCACACAGCTCTGAGGAGGAGCTTTGCCCAGGTACTGCATGCAAAGCTCATATGTATTGTAATTATTTTGTCCAACCAATGGTGTCTCATTTGTTGGAATAGCAAGTTGTACCGCAACATCCTCTAGGGTTATTGTACATTCACCAAATGGAAAATAAAATGTGTGGGTCTCTGGTCTCCATCGTTCAATCAATGTAGTAATCAACCTGGGGATTATCTTAAACCCACGGAGAAAGGTGGCATTATAAAAACCAGCTCGCTGTAAGTAATACACTAAACGCTCATCAGGTTCCTTTATCTTCATTCCTCGACGGCGTATCATATGCTCTACATCCTATAATTAATTCATTATAATTTTGAGTTATAATAATTACATAGTAAATATGAAATTTTAAATTACAAAACATTTACTTACTTGCTCTTCGTGAATATTAGACGAAATGTGTTCATGGTCACGGTACAACAAAACTCCTTCAGATGCCATTATCTATTTCTACAGCTAAAAAACAATTAGCATTCGAATATATACAAAAAAATATATATTAACTTCAACATTTCGAATATATACAGCTAATAAACTAACTTTAAAAAATCAGATTACAAAAAATACATGCCCTTACCAGATTCAAAATTCGAAAAACTAGCTTCTTTTGTTCGAAACGAGAATCACAACTTTGCCAAATTCTTCACCTTCACAATTTTTTTCTCTTCTTCTCTTCTCAATTACCCAACTCACACACCACCCTAACTATATATATACACACAAATAAAATAATGTAAAAAAAAAATTAATTGGGCAACACCTGCTGCAGCCCGTGAGCAGCAGGCCAGGCAGCCTGCACCTCGCCATAAGGAGAAGGCGAGGTAGGCCAGCCCACGTGAAGCCGCCCAGCCAGCCCGCACCAGCCACAGCTCGCCTGCAGCAGCTGCCATTGGCTCTCCCAGCCGGTCACCAGGCACCTCGCCAGCAGCAGGTGGCGTTGTCCAGACCTCGTCGGCAGCAGGTGGCGCGGTCACTGTGCCACTATAGTTTTTGGCCTATTTTGCCAAATTTCGGCCAAAACACCCTATTCCCCAAAAATTTCTCCCCAAATTGGCTTATTAGCCCAATTTTGCCGCAGATTTGTGTTCCTCATTTGAAGTCAGAGATGCAACTCAGAGGTTAAAGTGAGGCAAAATTTATTAGGAAGTGAACAGATGATGAAATGAGTTACCTCATTTCTCAATCACTCGCTTCGCACCGTCTAAGGTGTTCCTGAGCAGCATAGCAACTGTCATGGGGCCGACGCCACCGGGAACGGGTGTTATCCATCCAGCAACCTTAGATGCTTCTTCGAAATCCACATCTCCCACTAACCTGTATCCTGACTTCTTAGTTGGGTCATCAATGGCATAGGTCCCAACATCGATAACCGCAGCACCGGGTTTGATCCAACTGCCTTTGATCTGGAAGTTAACTAGGATAGCTTAAGAGACGGACAAAACATACCATTCCAAAACAACCAAAGATGAATCACCAAATGGAATTAAGGATCAATTATTTCCCTTAAAATAGCCCCCCTTTTCCCCGAGTTGAATACATTCAAAGTTTCAGACAGGGTGATATAATGTTAGACATTTGATGTCGTGCAGTGCGTCGAGTAAAGTGTTGTTTTGAATTTCACAATCATGTCATAATCCAAAAGGACCAACGCTATTACTCGGCAAAACTAAGCTATAAACTAAGCTTGAATGCTAAAATTCAAAGGGAGAAGCAAAGCAAGGATGAATTATTGACTATGCTTCGCTAGAACAGAAAACTTTAAAATGTTTGTGCAACTAAAGATCAAAATATATAGTTACCAACTTACCATCATAGCTTGTCCTGCTGCAGCGATAACAATGTCAGCTTCACGAACAAGCCTTTCGGGATCCGGTGTACGTGAATGAACAATGCTAACAGTAGCATCAGCCTTGAGCAGCAACAAAGAAACGGGCAATCCGACAATGTTACTTCGACCCACAACAACAGCATTCTTTCCCTTTATGTTTACACCACTCCGAAATAACAGTTCAAGGCACCCCTGTAGAAAAGAGGGAAAACTATCAAAAACACATCATATTAATCAAAACAACAAGGGTAAATCAATGTTACAACATTTGAAAGCATCATAAGATTGCCTTCGGAGTACAAGGCTCGAAAAGGGGTTCTCGGCCTTTCATCGCAAGTTTTCCGATATTCAAAGGGTGAAAACCATCTACATCTTTCTCAAGGCTGATTTCACTCAAAACTTTCTCTTCATTTATGTGTTTTGGTAAAGGAAGCTGAACCAATATGCCTATTAATTCAACAAAAAACGCATAATTAAAAACAAAAACTTCATATGGGAAATTGAGCTACAAATTACAATAAACGCAAAGCTAGAAACATTAACCAACCGTGTACATCAGGATTTGCATTTAGCTCGTGAACTTTGCCGATCAACTCGGATTCAGGTACTTCCTCAGGAAGATTCACATCAAAAGATTTAATCCCAACTTCAGCACAGGCTTTTCTTTTCATTGCCACATAGCTTTGAGAATCTTTCCTACTCCCAACAATTACCACGGCTAGGCCAGGTACCTAATTTGGATAATATTAAACTTTTTTTCAATCTAGGCATAACAAATGAAATTAAATTTATGGACTGTTTGGGAAATCAAAGGCAATGGCGATTAGCTTGTAGAGAAAACAGGGAGGTGGCAATCCTTACCTTGCCGTATTTCTGGGAGAGTTGACGGACCTCGTCGGCGATTTCGGATCTGATGATCTGAGCGATGGCTTTGCCGTCGATGATGGAGGCTTTACGATCCGATTGCGACGCCATTTGGGGTGATAGATGAGCGGTCTAAGATTTGAGGTGAGAGATGAATTTAATAAACCAAATATGGTGACACGTGTAATTTTACCTATTATATATTTATTTGGTTGGTTAATTTTATTTAATTAAATTAAATTTAAGATCAAATTAATATAGTAGTTAAATAATAGAGATTGAATCTGTAGTTTTACAAATTTCTATTAATTGTCACGTCACTTATCTATTAATTTTTTAACGACGGTGATTAAAATAGAATCGATTTAAAAGTTTGATAGTTTAATTGATGAGTTACCTTGTTCGATTGTCAAAATAGGTACACACAAATAATTCGATGGTCACATGAGTAGTTTACTCGATTTAAAATGATGTTACAAAATAAAAAACACATAAATTGTGATAACATAAAAATTAGGGTAAACTACACCATTGACCACCGAACTAATTGGAGATTCTTATTTTGACCACCAAACTAACGAACTCGTCAATCAGACCACTGAACTTATTAAATTAACCTATTTTGACCACTGCCGTTAAAAAAATAATAGAGGGCTAACGGAGGGATGACGTGGAAGTTAAAGAACTTTTATAAAATTACACATTTAATCTTTGCTATTTGCACATTTTTTCAATTTAGTCCCAATTTTAAATTAATAAAATTAATTAATTATTTAATTAAGTGATGACACGTGTCAACACCTTATTGAAGGACTTTAATTATTTATATTTTATAAAATTTTTTCTTCCTCCAATCAAGTGGTGACACGTTTCACCACGTCTTGGTTTAAAGAAAATAAAACAAATTTAGAAGAATGGGGATGGGTAGTTTGAACTTGGGACCTATTGGTTTCTAACCCACAACCTTACCACTGCACCAAGCCTCCTTCTATGACATGAATTGCGCCATTTAATATGTAAATTCTAATGCAGTAAAAGTTAGGGAAGAAAGTAAAAATGATTGAAAGGGGTCGGGTTAGCAACCGAGGAGCACATCCAAGATCCACTGCGAAACAATGGTTAACGTTATCTCCTTTCCTTTTTCTTTCTCCATTTTAGCGTCGTTCGAACTGATAATCTTCCTCAATATCACTTTGATCGGATCCGTTTGAATTGTCTAGAACGCCATGATCTAAAATCATATCGTTTTTTTATAAAGAATTTGAAATAAATAGCGACTTGTTTTAGATCCGCTCTCTTAAACTCGTGGATCTTTATGAGTTTTGACAGTTAGGGATTTTTATCATTTTGTTATCGATTTTGTAATTTTTTTGGATTAGAATTGTTTGTGCTTGAAATGCTGGCGTTTGGCTTTAATTCACGGGCTCTATTATTAGTCTTAGTGTATTCTGTGGCCGAAACTGTAAGATGACGAATCGAACAGATAAGAATAAGATGAGAAAAACAGAGAAGGAAGAAGAAGATGAGATGAGAAAAGAGGTTTCAGAAGAGAGAGAAGGTCACACAATTCATTCCTCAATCAACGGATAAGGGTTCTAACGGCTACAGACCCCATATAACAAACACAGTACAAGACACGACGGTGTCGTTTTATCTAATTACAATCTGCCCCTGAAATGCTGCGTTTCATTAACCCTTCCCCCTAACGTTAACCAACAGAAATTCAAAATAAAACCACTCCCTTCAACGGTCGACTCGATTCCTCCTCTTACAATGCTTCCCTCTTCAAAACATTTTTGTCCTCAAGGATGGAACTGAGGAAACTGTTGCTGCAACAAATATAGCTCCTCCCATGTCGCATCTTCAGGGAACGAGTTCGTCCATTCCACCAGAACCTCTGTGACTGCCTTGCCTGCTCGCTTTCCAATCCTTCGATCCAAAACTCTAACAGGCTCTTTCATTATTCCACCATCAGGTCTTACTAATGGTAGTTCATCACTGCAAATGGCATCCCCAATGTGTTTCTTCAATTGAGGTACATGAAATACAGGGTGAATCCTCGATCCCTCTGGTAATTGAAGATGGTAAGCCACTTCTCCCACTTTGTCAGTGATTTTAAATGGACCGAACCATTTTGGAGCCAATTTGTGTGAGGTTCGTTTCTGCACCGAGTGTTGCCTGTATGGCTGCAGCTTCAAATACACTAGGTCCCCTTCTTCCAAGCTACAATATGTCCTCCTCTTGTCTGCCTGCTGCTTCATTCGATTCTGAGCCCTCTTAAGATAGAACTTAAGCATTTTCAGTGTAGCTTCCCTCTATTGCAATGACCTATCAACCGAAGCCACCAATGATTCCCTAGCCAAATAAGGAATGTGTACTGGTGGTTCTTGTCCATACAACGCCTGGTAGGGGGTAGTTCGAATCGAGGAATGAAATGACGTATTATACCACCATTCAGCTAAGTAGAGCCACTCTCTCCACTCCCTTGGTTTTTCCCCAGTCATGCACCTCAGGTAAGTCTCCAGGCATTTGTTCAATCTCTCCGTTTGCCCATCTGTTTGGGGATGTTAGGCCGTTGAGGGTGTTATGGCCGTGCCCATCTTCTCGAATAACTCTCTCCAGAACGTGCTCATGAACAACCTGTCCCTATCACACACAATGGTTTGTGGCATCCCATATAGCTTGAAAATATTCTCGAGGAACACCTGGGCAACTCCCTTAGCTGAAAAAAGATGTGCAAGAGGTATGAAATGGGCATACTTGGTTAGCCGATCCACGATGACCCAAATGACATCTTTGTTTCTGGATTTGGGTAGGCCTTCAATAAAATCCATGCTTATGGATGACCAAATTGCTTCAGGTATAGGGAGTGGTTGCAATAATCCCCTGGGATGAATCAGATCTCCTTTATTCTTTTGACAGATCCTACACTCCCTCACAAACTTCTTCACATCTCTCCTCATTCCCTTCCACCCCATTACCCCACTCATCCTTTTGATCGTGGCCACTGTTCCTGAGTGTCCTCCTACAACTCCTTCATGGAAGAATTTAAGTAGATCCTTCCTCAGATCTGGATCTTGCCCCACAACTAGTCTTCCTTTCCTTTTCAGTAATCTGCCATCCCAAGCATATTTAGATGATGCATTAGGATTTTGTTGTAGCTTCTCAATGATTTTCTTCAGTTTGGCATCGGATTCCCATGACTCAACAATTCTAGCTAGCACATCAGTCGAAACACAGCTGATGGCCATGATACTTCCTTCCCCTACTTCTGGCTTGCGAGACAAGGCATCTGTGTAACACCCGTGTCTTGGGCCTAGGAGTTAACCGGGTTATAGTTCGAGTCAAATAAAATTTAATTAAAACAATCCAACTTCAAATAATGACCAAATTGAGCTTTAATAAGAAGGGAGGGACCAATGTCATAATTTACCCAAATTTTAAATAAAGCAAGACAACTTTTAGGAGAAAGTTGTCATCTTCTTTCTCATTCCCCCTTTCCCAACATCAAACCCCTCTCCCCCATTTTCAAACTCTCCCAAAACCCTAGTTACTATTCCATTGATTTTGATACTCGATTTCAACACCAAATTAAGAGGTAAATATGTTTTCTTAACCTCCTCTCTATCCCCTACTTATCTATGGTCTTGAATTTCAAAAATAAGGGGTTTGGAAAATTAGGGTTTATATTAAAGTTTGGGTTTTTAAGGGGTTTTTCAATTTGTTTTGATAAATAGAGTTGGGGTTTTAGTAATCATGTTATAATGTGTAACATATATTAATTTGGTTGATTTTGGATGAAATTTCGTAGTGGGTCCTTAGGGCAAATTTTAGAGTATGAAAATTTGGGTTTTTGGGAGGTTTAATATTGAAATTGAAGGGCTGATGGTCTACCTATGTTAGGAGGGTGATTTGGGATGTTTAGGAAGTCATTTGGGTGTTTGGAAATGGGTATTTCAGCCAATGGTTGTTGGAGTACGAAAATTGGATTATTGAGATATTATGTGGTTTGAGAATTTGTGGAAATTAGGTTGTGTTTGCAAAGCAAGTTGATGGTTGGTTTAGCATTGATTTTGGAAGTAATGTATGTGTTTTGTTTGACTAGAAGCAAGAGGAAACGTTGAAGAGGCTTTGGGACCGAATCCGGGTTCGTAGGAGGATTGGTTCGAATTGCTAAGGAAGGGCGGTGAGTGATCTTAACTTGTTTTAAAGTGTGGTTCGAGCATGAGTAGTGTGTGTGTGTAAAGTGTGCTTGGTAGGCCACTTCCTTATAATCCAAGTAGTTAATTTAGTCTTGTTTTCCTTAAATGCCAATGTGCTAAATGACTATGCTCTTGTACTTGTGATGATATGGTGCATGTATATATATATATCATGATGTGGATATATGTGATGAGCATGAGTATGGTTGATGATATGTGATTGATGATGATAATTGGCACTAAAATAATTCCTGGTTGTAAATGATCGATCATTAGGATAGTGTGCACACAAATTGAGTCAAAACGTACGTGGCCTTGATGGCGTTAAGTCATCAAGGAGGAGTACGGTGATGTAACATTCCACCGGAAGCTTTTATTTATTTATTTCTACGGGATGATGAGTGGAATCCCATCCGTAGGGCATGTGGCGATTAGTGGAATCCCGCACATACAAGGTCCGGTGATGAGTGAAATCCCACCGAGGTAAAGTGTTGTTGAGGTCTAAATCCGCACAATCGGGGTAATTAAAGTGGCCAATTAAACTTATGCATGTATTGTGATATATGATGGTGATATATGGTTGTGTTATACGTGTTGCTACATGATATTGATATCGTTGTATGAGCTTGATAGGATTGAGAGACCACATATGCCACTTGAAAGACTAGCTAGGTCTACTTGATTTTAATGCCTATGATTGGTGTATGTAAGACTAGGATTAACATGCTTGAACCCTGCATTGTTGATGTTTTTCGTTTTAGAGCACCCTCACTAAGCTTATGGCTTACGCTCTCAATGTTCAACAATGCAGATCATTAGCGTGGTGTTAGCTCGAGGCAAGGCAAGGAGGGCTTCCAAGTTTGTGACTCAAGTACGGTGGTAATTTTGTAATAGTTGGCAATGTGGCAAGGGTTGTGTATGAGCTTGTATGACTCATTTGTATGTTTTGATGTTAAGTTGACTATGGTTTGTAAGCATGACTTGCTATGATGAACATTGTGTGTGTTAGCATGTCTATCAATGTTAGGTTGCCTTGATGTGGGTGTGAACCTCTATAAGCTTGTCTTGTGCCTTAGAGGCTTTGAGTTCTTTGTATGACCTTAAATGTTGAAATGCCTTTTGTTGGAATGCCATTGCTTGAAGGCTTATGTTGCTTGTATGATTGAATCATCACCTTGTGTGAAATGTGCCTTTAGTTTCAAGTTTGAGCATGCCTATACTCTTGGTTTGACATAGGATACATGTTAGTGTGTTGGTTGAGGTTTGAGAGGGATTTAAGGGCCACCTTGTGCCTTAAACCAGCTCAAACCTGTGTTTTCGTAGCAGGGGTATCGATACGGTTGGTCCCGTATCGATACGACCTTCATGTTTCAGGCCTCGCGTTTCGATACGCGAGGGGGCGTACCGATACCATTTTGGCTACTGGAGCTACTGTCCAGTTCAATATCGATACGGGCCTTCATACGTATTGATACGGTCACCTAACGTTGACCATGGGAAGTCAGCAGTTGGGGAGGGTATCGATACACTCCTAGGGTGTATCGATACGGTCTCCACGGGTTGACTTTGACAAGTTGACCTGGTCAAGGGGTATCGATACACCCCATAGGTGTATCGATACCGCCTGCAGTTTAAGTTTAAAATTAGGCTGTAACATGATTGTTTGAGTTCGTTTGATTGATTTTTATATGTTGTTCCGCTGTATGATCACTTAGGGTTTAACATTCAATTAGACCAGACTTAAAATGGAAAGAAAAAAAAATAGGGTTGCTAACCGAAGGGGAATCCTTAGGGGTTTTCACTCGGTTTTCCCCGTGTAGCTCACTCGGACCGGTCATCCGGCCAGACCGGGACGAGGGGGTTACAATCTGCCACTGTGTTATGAACTCCCCCTCGGTAACTAACCTCATAGTCGAACCCCATCATCTTGGTGACCCATTTTTGTTGTGCAGGGGTAATGGCCTGATTTGCAGTCAAAAACCTCAAGCTTTGGTGGTCGGTCTTGATCTTAAAATGCCTCCCAACCAGGTAGGGAGCCCATTTTTTAACAGCCATTAAAACAGCTAGCATCTCCTTCTCGTACACTGACAAGCCTTGGTGCTTCACTCCCAACCCCTTACTGAAAAAGGCTAGTGGCTTCCCCTTCTGTACCAGGACCGCTCCTACTCCCAAGTCAGAAGCATCAACTTCCACTGTGAACTCTATGCTAAAATCAGCCAAGCTCAATACAAGAGCTGAGCTGATAGTCTTCTTGAGTTTCCCAAAAGCCACTTCCTCCATTTCAGTCCATCTCCATCCTCCCTTCTTCAGCAAGTTGGTTAATGGCTTAGCAATGCACCCATAATCTTTGATGAACCTTCTATAATATCCTGATAACCCCAGGAATCCTCTCAACTCCTTGAGTGATTTAGGACTAGGCCAATTCAAAATGCACTCCACCTTGCTAGTGTCCATATAAACTTGCCCTTCAGACAACACATATCCCAAATATTCCACCTTCCTTGCTCCAAAGCAGCATTTGCTTTCTTTCACAAACAGTTTGTTCTGCCTCAGCACCTCCAGAACCTCCTCCAGGTGTGATAGATGAGTCTCCCAATTCCTCGAATAGATCAGTATATCATCAAAAAAGACTAAAGCTGATTTCCTCAAAAACTGTCTGAAAACCCTGTTCATCAGTCCTTGAAACGTGGTTGGGACATTAGTTAGCCCAAATGGCATAACTAAAAATTCATAATGCCCCTCGTGTGACCTGAAAGTTGTCTTGGGAATGTCCGATTCCCTCATTCTAATCTGGTGGTAGCCTGCTCTAAGATCCAACTTCGAGAAGATTCTCGCATCCCCTAACTCATCTAGTAATTCTTCGATGATGGGCATAGGAAATTTGTCTTTCAATGTGATTTGGTTGAGTCTTCGATAATCTACACACATTCTCCACGAATTGTCCTTCTTCTTCACCATCACTATGAGAGAGGAGAAGACACTATTGATGTGTATGATGATCCCAGCAGCTAACATCTCTCCAATTTGCCTTTCAATTTCATTTTTCTGAATTGCAGGGTACCTATAAGGCTTGCTTTTGATCACTGATCCTTCCTCCACCAAAGTAATCTTATGGTCTTGTTCCCTCCTAGGTGGTAACCCTTCAGGTGTCTTGAAAACATCCTCAAACTTTGATAGTACCCTCTGTAAGTCTTCAGGTCGATTTTCAGCTTCCTCCTTCATTCCCAATTGAATATCCAGTAAAAGCAAAGAAGTTTTTTCATGGCTTTGACTCCCCCTGAGTAATTTGTTACAAGTTTGAGAGCTCACTACTTCCAACTCTTCTGGCTTAATCCCTTCCAAGCATACCTCTCGACCCTCTTTCACAAATTGCATTCGCAGGGCACTGAAATCCCAGCTGATGGCTCCCAACGTGCTGAGCCACTGAACACCAAGCACTACATCACAGTTCTTCAGGCCCACCACCAAGAAATCCGAGCTAAACTCTTCTCCTTGAGTCTCCCACTGCAACTGGTTGCACCATCCCAGGGTTCCCAACACATTTCCATCTGCCACATTGACTTTAAGGTTGCATCTTCTATCGATTCCCAACCCCAACTGTTTCACCAAAGTCAAACTCAAGAAATTATGAGTGCTCCCCGAATCCACCAATGCCACCCATTCAATCCCCTTCATCTTCACTCTCAGTTTCATTATTTCCTGACAATTTGCTCCCCACATAGCCCACAAGGAGATTACTGGATCCTCTCCTCTCAACAACACTTCCTCATTTTCCTCGCAATCCAAGAAAACTTCAGGCTCCACCTCCTCTTCCTTACCTTCCACCACAATTTGGAAAACCTGGGACTTCGAACACTTATGTCCTGGTGCATATTTAGCTGCGCACCAAAAGCATAAGCCCTTCTTCCTGCGTTCATCTATCTCTGCAGCTGAAAGTGTTTTACTCCCCTCAGGTTTGTGTGGGTTAGTTCCTCCTCTTAGCACACTCGACCCCGATGGCACATGAGTGGGACTTCTTTGAGGTACTGAGGGTGAAATGGAAGTGCTCGAGTTCATCACAGATCTGTATCCACTAGTCATAGATCTGTTAGGCACAGTCAAAGTTGAAGGAGCCACTGATTTAAAGGATGATTTTCCCCCAGTAGGAAAAAACATGTTCTCCAAGTGCTTTGCAGTGTGGAACGCCTCCATTAGAGTTTTAGGTTGTAATACATTCAGGAACTGACTAATCTCCAGGCGTAGGTGATTTTTAAATATGCTAAGAATGTATTTATCTGGAAGTTGTACCTGATTCACCAAACTCACAAATTCTTCATAGTATTTTTCCACTGACTCTTGTTGCCTTAGCTCCAACAGATCTGCAAAAGGGTCATCAAATCCCCCTGGGCAAAATCTCTCGCGTATGAGCCTCAGGTACTGACTCCACCCCAGATTTGCGAAATCCTCTTGATTTCTCATCAGAAATTGATGCCACTGCAACGCCTTTCCCTCGAGATGCAACATGACCAAACGAATCTTCGAGTTTTCTGGAACTGCCTCTGCCTCAAAATACTGCTCCAACTTCGAGTGCCATCCTCTAAAGTCATCACCATCAAAACGTGGACAAGGTAGTTTGAAAGCCAGATTCCCCAACGGTCCTTGATTCTCCACCCCAACACTATTGTTGCCTCTGCTATTTTGCTCATTCAGGATCTCCATTTCTGGTTCCGTGTCTCCAGGTGATTGGCCATCGTCCCCAGTCGCACCGGCTCTCGGATTCGACCCCAAAACACCAGGGCCTCCCAGAAAAACTTGGGATTGACTGCCGTTCGCATTTCCCACTGGTTTGATGCGTTTTCCCAATGTTAGCTCTAACATCTTTCGCATGTCCTCTCCAATCTGAGTGCGAAACTCCCCAAACTTAGCATCCATTTTAGCGTCAATGCTGTTTTCCACTCGACCAATTTCCTCCTGCAACTTTGAAGTTTCCTGTTGCCAGGATTGACTTCGCGTGATTGGAACTCCATCCACCATTGCCAAGATCGATTAGCTCTGATACCCTTGTAAGATGACGAATCGAACAGATAAGAATAAGATGAGAAAAACAGAGAAGGAAGAAGAAGATGAGATGAGAAAAGAGGTTTCAGAAGAGAGAGAAGGTCACACAATTCATTCCTCAATCAACGGATAAGGGTTCTAACGGCTACAGACCCCATATAACAAACACAGTACAGGACACGACGGTGTCGTTTTATCTAATTACAATCCGCCCCTGAAACGCTGCGTTTCATTAACCCTTCCCCCTAACGTTAACCAACAGAAATTCAAAATAAAACCACTCCCTTCAACGGTCGACTCGATTCCTCCTCTTACAGAAACCCTAATTAATAGCATCGATTCCTTGTTATTCTTGAGATTTTTCATAATCCTTATGCAGTTTCCTCTCAAGTTCCAAAAGAAAATTTGATTTGTGCGAAGTTGAAGCAAATCTTAAGTAGGAGGTTAATTTGTTTATCAAGTTATATGCTGATAATGTGTGGTATGCAAGCTGACTCTTATACTTTTTGCAGGATGGGCATAATTCGGACGAGTCAAAGCAAAACACTGCTGATATGACAGTTTTTGTGAGTTCCTAACCTATTGTTTATAGCTTGAAAGAACTGCTTGAAATGTATGCTAATTTGCTAGTACGGCAATACGGCATAACCACTGCCTAATTTGATCAATGTTGAACTGTTTAGATTGCCTGCTCGGATAATGCTCTGTAATGGATGTAAACCATCAATCTTTTCCTTCGGTTTCTTTATTGCCTTTCTCGTACGCCTTCGGTAACAATTTCTTTCATTTTTGTAGGTGCAAAATCTTCTTCAACAAATGGTGAGTTATAATTGGATCTTCTTTCGTCGGATTTTATTTTGTATTGACATAGATTTTGTTTGCAGCAATCGAGGTTTCAAACAATGTCTGATTCCATTATCACCAAGAATATCCTTTCAAATGTTACTTCATACTGAAAAAAATCTCTTTTTCTTGTTGAGCTTTTAACTTTAATGTTACATAGGTAGGTTGAATTGTGTAAAATAGTCTTATGTTTAGTTATACATTTGCCAACCTATGAGGAAATCCTAGACTATAAGATTATGATGCTTTCTGAGATAGTGATTTGAACCTGTATCTAATAATTGGTATGTTGTTCGGAATCGGAAAAGTTTGAAACTTTGTTATGTTTCCATTGTTCAGCTTTACTTCAAATGAAAATAGCTATATACTACTGTTGAGTGTAGGACAACTATTGTTGACTTAACTCCTAAGCACTCGACGACATGGGAAACCGTATAGGTGAGTTGGAGCAAAGCATCAATGACCTAAAAGAAGAGATGGGAGTGGATGGCTCCTCATCCCCGTTAGACCCATCAAAGCAAAAGTCAGATGAAGCGAAGCAAGATGAAGGCTCGGCTTAAAATTTGGTGACATCTGGTTTTGTTTCAAGACAACTATTGCCAAGAGAGTGACATTACTAAGAGTTCCCATTTTCCTTTTTTACTTGTACTAAGTATTTGATCTATGAACTGTGAGCACAAATTATCTGCCTGCAACACCGGTAGATGCACTGGTTGTTTGGCGAACTATAGAGGGAATTAATGAAAATATGATGCGGTGGTTAACGTTCATGCTTTACCTCCGTGCAATGCCGAAATGCAATTTAGGCTTATTCATTAAGTTTAAGCTTGGGTAGTTGATATGCCAAAGTTATATTATTAAGTATTAGAACTTTAAAGTTCTATTATTCATGTCTAAGACGCAGGTAGGTGATTGTGTTAAAAGCTAGCTTTCATGGGATGTTGCGATTGCCAATGCTGGGAAGCTGTTAGGCGAGTCTTTGGAGCACAATTCGCCGGAAAAGTGTCCCATTGAAACCAGCCGAAAAAACAGCACCTGGCCTGGTGGCATTGCCAGTTCCAAACAGGATCCTCAAGAGCTCCCGTTCGGTCCGTGGATACGCAAGGGAATTGACATCTGCCGGTACGACGTTACTGGTAGTTTGATTCTCTGCTCCAAGTTGCAGTGGCACGGTCAAGCCTTCGTCTTTCACACCGCAGCCCCCGAGTCGGTTAATCAGTTCTGTGACAAGGTTGAAGAGTCTGCCCGATGTGAATGTGTAAGGTGACACTGTTTGATTGACCCGGGGGTAGAGTTGTGCTCGGAGAACCCCGTATCCGGCGACCTCGCTGAGCGCAATTCCAGCCACCAGCTAAATAAGAAAACGAAGGCGCGGTAATTTGAGATTAGATTCAAAAGAAAGGGTCGAGGATAGCAGTTAGTTTACTATTTACCCGTTGTTGAACGCTGCCGACAGTCGAAGGGATAAGTCCAGCGTAATACTGTTGTAAAACTGAGGAAAGAAAGGTGGCCGTAACCAGAAAGTTGGTGGTGCTGGCGTAAACATTGAACGGAGGAGTCAAAGTAGAGACATTCAAAGCGGCGTTGGCAAAGGCAGTAAAAATTTCTGCGCTCAGATTCAGCCTAGGCCTTGGAAATGGAGCATTGAGCAGTGTGAACTCGGAGATAGCCCTGCAAACAAACCAAAAAAATCAAAATTCTTTATAAACATTCTACAAATTTTAGGTAACTGCATTTTAGTCCCTCCACTGAAAAAAAAAATTGACAAATCGATTTGCCCATTTTGTTTTTCGAAAGAGGCACCAAAAATGCAATTCGTGCTATGAAACATTGTGTTATTAGGGGTGAGAAAAAACTCAACTCGAAAAATTAAAGTTTTTGATTCGACTCGACATAACTGAAGTCATAATTTCATAAACTCAACTGGAAAAAGTTTCAAATAAAGTCTGAGTTATAAAATGAATACTCAAAACTATAAAATTTAGTAATTAATTGGTCGATTTTTAAGTTCGACTTGAGTACCTTAAGTCTGCGTGATATATATATATGTAATATGAAAGTCATATAAATATTCACTATAACATTATAAACATTCACAATTAAATTTGAACAGAACTCAAAACAACTCGACTCGAATTTTATAAACTCGTTCTGACTTAAAATAATTTCAAATAAAATTTAAGTTAAAAAATAACATTCGTCAACTTGGCTAACTCAAAATATTTTACTCGTGTGATTAATTCTGATAAATATTTGAACCTGATATGTCCGACACACGTTAAACCTAATTCCTCGATAATCCTTCGGGTGTCGTTATCGAGAACAGCAAGAGTAGCTCCGACTGGAACGGGACCTTGGACCAGACCCGGCGATATATCGTCGATTCCACGACCAGTCGAAGCGCGCAGAAAGAATTCTGCTTTATATACGATCAAGTTCAGGAGGAACTGAATCCGCTCTACGGATAAAGCCGGCACCGGTCTGCACTGCGGTGGAGGAAGAACAGTGTTGGCCTTCATCATGGTGGATTGAAATGCAACAAGTAGAATAACTGCATACAAACACGATCGAATAGCCATTTCGTTGATCAAAACCTGCTTATTCCAAGATTGAGGATGGGTTGATTAATCTTGGAGTTTTTTCCTTTTATAGAGGAAAAACAAGATGGGAAATTCTGGCAAACATCTAATGTTAATTTTTATGTACTGACATTATAAAATTAAATTTTAAATTTTAACATTGACTCTGTTTTACAATTAGCGGAAATTTGACAGTGAATAACGGATTATATTAGCCGATAGCTAATAGCTGATAGCTGTTAGATTATTTAAACAAGTAAAATGACATATAAATACATATTTATATTCAATACTTGTTTAAAAAGTTTATTAGTTATAAATATTTTGTATCTAATTATTATTAATTAGATCTATAAAATTATTTTTAATATAACTTTTCTAGACATATTCAAATTATTTATATATTAATTTATTATTTATATAATTATTTTAATATAATTTAATTAATAAATAAATTTAAATACACATATAAATATGTGATAATAAAAAGAAAAAAATAAATAGAATTAGTTTATAAATAGGGTGAGAAAATATTTAATTTAAGTTATTTTGATATTTTTGGTAACTAGTAAGGGTAAAAGAGTATTTACAACTCTAACCTCTAATCTCAAAAGGCTCCTATTATGAGCTTTTTCAAAATTAACGGTTTCACCCCAATATGCTATTTACCAAACAACAATATTAGCAGATTTGACTGGTCAAACCTCTAATTATGCATCAAACCTCTAATTTTTGCCCAAACATCTCTTTACCAAACATAGTCATTCTCTTCTAAATTTTAATTCTTAAAAAATACATCATACTATACTTTCTTAAACTTTAACCTTAAACATTAACTATAAATCATAAACATAAATTTTAGTGTGAGATATAACTTATAAGTAAGTACACCGAAAAGGGACAGAAGGTATCTATTCGTCACCATGTACATCACATATGAAAATCGTCAGCCCTCTTATCATGTCCCACTTTAAAATAGTGAGTTTAGGGTTTAAAGTTAGTGTTTGTAGTTAGGGTTTAGGGAATTAAGGGTATAGTGTATTTTGTTGACTTTAAAGTTTATGGTTTAGGATGTTGAAATTAAGGTTAGAGCTTAAAATTTAATTTTAAGTAATTTTTAGTGTAGGGCATAGAATGATGCAAAGGATCGTAAAATTTATAGGGATAATTACATTTTTAGTACCCACCTTTACTCATTTTCTATTTTGGTACCCTACCTATTTTTTTGGCAAAATAGCACCAAATGTTACGTTTTGTTTCTATTTTGGTACCCCACTGTTAAAAAATTAACAGAAGGTTGACTAGGAGAGAGAAAATCACATGTGGCATGCTGCCACATCATTTTCTCTCTCCTACTCAGCATGCCACGTTAACAAAAATCATGAAAAAAACACACGCGGCATGTTAACTAGGATAGAAAAAATGACGTGGCAACATGACACGTGTTATTTTCTCTCTCCTAGTCAACCTTTCGTTAATTTTTTAACGGCGGGGCACCAAAATAGAAACAAAACGTAACGTTAGCTACTATTTTACCAAAAAAAGTAGGGTACCAAAATAGAAAAACGGGTAAAGGTGGGTACTAAAAATATAGTTATTTCTAATTTATATATAAGTATCATTATATTATAAGTTGGGGGTGGAAAACAACGTTTTCGCACAAACGAAGTTATTTAGGAGTTTAGCGTATGAGTTAGAGGTAGAATTTTAGGCTTTAGGATTAAATACGTAAATTTCATATTTAAAATATGTATACTTAAGTAATTTTTTTTACATTGACAATGTATCAAATAACCTTATATATAAATATGTATCTCGTATACTAGATATATATAGTATTTTTTATAATGAAAAAATAAGTATTTTACATTAGTTAAATAACCTTAAATGAAAAAAAGACGTTAAAATTTTGCTAAAAATATTTAATGAGACTCATAATGAGTAATGACAGCCCCTTTATCAAAAATTAATATTTAAAAATTATAAAATAAATTATCTTATCAAAATAAAGTAAAATGTCTCAATATTTAAAATTAATATGAAAAATCAAAAATCGAATTTAATCGAAACAATGACCTATAAAAATAATTTACTAGAACCATTCTATTAGGTTGTGTCGATCAAGAACTTATGATTAAATGTGGATTGAATAATATTTGATGCACTAGTGATGAAAATTTTATTTTCTACAAGTATGTTTTTGGGTGTTCTGTTTAGGATTTTGAGTTTTATGATTTAATTTATAACTTATAATTTGGGATTTAAAATTTTAGGGTTAGATTTTTTAGGGTAAACTATACCGAATACAATTTAACTTTATTTTTTGAGTCCATCATACCACTGAACTATAAATTTATACTATTATACCACTAAATTTTGTTTTTTTTTTCAATCTAAGCACTCGACCGTTAATCTTGAACAGACTGTTAAATGTTGTTGAGATTTTAGGGGTTCGATTCGATCAACCGTTCTTGCTCGCCAAGTGTGGAGAAGTTGGATAATTGGGTGTTTTAGTGGGAGGTGAAAATTAGGCAATTTGACACAAGGATTTATAGTGGTTCAACCTTCTAACCAAGGTCTACATCCACTACCTTAGCTCCACACTAAAGATTTCCAAACAAATTCACTAAGAATTTCGTCCCCTTTTCTAGGATTAGGAGGAAACCGTTACAACCCTCAAAGCTTTCTACCCAAAGCTTGAAGGAACACTCTCTTTACAAAGAAAGACTTAGCAAACTAGAAATCCCTCTAAAAGATGTTTGTTTGCAATTCTAAGTACTTACCCAAAACCTAAACACTTGAGCAAATTTAACAATGTAAGCTCACAAGTGTTGTCTAAGCAAGAAATAAACAATTTAAGCTCTAGACAAATTTTGACATCATATTGTTGTAGCCGTTACTAGCCGTTGGGGATGATTTGGAGCCGTTGAGGACTTTATTTTCCTTCATAAATGATGTTCTGCAGCCATCCGTATCGATACGCTTGGATCCGTATCGGTACGACCTTCATCAGAAACTAGTCGTTGGGCTCTTGCTAGCCTGAGCGTATCGATACGCTTGTGGGCGTATCAGTACGTTTTCACTTTTAAATGACCGTTTGGAAAATAGACGTTGGGGTGGTTGAAAGGGGATCGGTACGCTTACCAGGCGTATCGAAACGATCCCGATCCGTATCGAAACGGCCAAGCCTGTTTCGATACGGGTTTTGACAGTGACCAAACTGAGGCAAAAAGGTATCGGTACGGGTACAACTGTATCGATACGTGCAGCTTGAAAAGTCAAGTTTGGCTCTTTAAAATTAGTAAAAACATTGCCAAAAACCCTCTAAAATATCTCAAACATAATTTCAAGTTGTTTGAACTTAAAAACAAGTTTTAAATTCTTTTCAAATTAGTCTAAAATATTTTTCAATTATTATATCAAAACACTAGTTCTACAAATGTAAAACAACATCGTTTTAGTATAGCTGTTTGGATGCCTAAGATAGACCAAAACGACGACATTTTGTTAGGAAAAAGATTAGAGAAAAATTGCATTTTTGGAGGTTCAAACCAAAAACCTCTAAGATAAAAGTTTTACACTAATCCACCAAGCCAACTTAAATACTTAATATAATCCTAACAAAAATAGTACGTAAATGATACTGCTATTGAACTTAAAGTTTCTTTTTTTAAAATTCAAAAATTTACAATAATGTTAAAATCAGTCCCTAAATCTCTAAAATTCCTCAATCATAAAGCCCCAAATCCTCACCGCTGCTGTCGTCAGTTGCTGTCTCTGACCCCACCTATTTGATCGTCGAAACCAGCATTTCATTTCCCCAACTCACTGTCGTTGAAAACCGGCGAACGGTGTGCCAATTGAACAATTATTTCACGTTCGACGTTCAATGTTCTGCTGGAACACAGTTCACTGATTTCCGGCGATGAAGAGTGGGGGAAAGAATTAGATGGGTCCGGCGATTGAAAGGGTGGGGTCGACGACGACATCAGTGAAAATTTAGGGATTTATGATTTAAGAATTTTTAGGGATTCAGAGACTGGTTTGAATATTTTATAAATTTTGAGATTTTTTTAAACAATTAAATTTTAAAATCAAATGTAGTATCATTTACATACTATTTTTGTTAAGATTGAATCAAGTATTTAAGTTGGTTTGGTATAAACCTTTTATCTTAGTGGTCTTTGTTTTGAGCCTCCCCGAATGTAATATCTCCTTAATTTTCCCCCCTAATAAAACAACATCGTTTTGGCCTATCTTAGACATCCAAAGTCCAAACAACTATACCAAAACGGCTCGTTTAGCATTTAACGGTTTCGTTAGGATTTAACGTCGAGTGCTTGGATTGAAGAAAAAACAAAGTTTAGTAGTATTTCATGTAACAATTTATAGTTCAATGATATGTTCGATTCAAAGGGTAAAGTTAAGTGATATTTGGTGTTGTTTACCTTTTTTATTTTAAATTTAAATAAACATGTTTGTGTAAAAAATTTAAACCAATACATCAAATAATATATATATATATATATATATATATATATATATATATATATATATAGGATCAAGTTACATGATGTAAAACTCATTGAGTTTTACACTAATTTATGGTAATTGGATTAGTGAAATGGATGCAAGAGATTAACAATAAAAAATGTGAAGATTATCACTTGGGAAAAAAAGATAAGGAAATAATTTGAGCCATTAATTACCATCATCCAACGGTCCAAAAAATGTGTAAAAGTAATTGAATTTTACATAATGGAAGTTGATCCTAACCCATATATATATATATATATAGGGGTAAGATCAAATTATACTGTGTAAAACTCTCTAAGTTTTACACGTTTTTTGGATCGTTGGATGAGTGAAACGATGGATGAGATTATCAGTAAAATATGTGAAGATTATCACTTGGGAATTAAAAACATGGAGTTAATCTGAACCATTCATTTCCCCCATCTAACGATCCAAAAAACGTGTAAAACTTAAAGAGTTTTACACAGTGTAAGTTAATCATAACCTATATATATACATATATAAACAAATAGGAAAATAGGATCGTTAAACAGAAGATGTACGAACCATAGGAAATTTATTAACATTTAATTGACATTAAAAACATATTGTTTTGGCAAACGTAGTTTCCCCTAGTGCCACAACTTTTTTGATGGAGAAAAGTAACATTTAAAATATCTCTATGAGTTAGGATCAACTTATACAATGTAAATTTTTTTAAGTTTTACACGTTTTGTGGATCGTTAAATAAGGAGAATGGATGGCTTAGATTAACTTTTTACTCTTTTTTCCTCAAGCGATAATCTTCACATATTTACTGTTAATCTCATCCATTCGTTTCACTCATCCATCGATCCAAAAAACGTGTAAAACTCTCTTCGTTTTACTGTTATTTCACGTGTAAAAAACTTTTTATTTACTGTTTTTATTTACTGTTATTTTACGTTCGACGTTCAATGTTCGGCTGGCACACAGGTCGTCGATTTCTGACGACGACGAGTGAGAGAAATAATTGGTTGGGTCCGGCGATCGAAAGGGTGGGGCCGACGACGGTGGCTGGCGGCGACAGCGGTGAGGATTTAGGGATTTATAATTTAGGGATTTTAAGGATTTAGGGACTCATTTGAATATTTTATAAATAAAGAGATTTTTAAAAGCATTAAATTTAAGTTCAACTGCAGTATCATTTACATACTATTTTTATTAAGATTGAATCAAGTATTTAAGTTGGTTTGGTGTAAACTTTTCATCTTCATGGTGTTTGTTTTGAGCCTCCCCTAATGCAATATCTCCTTAATTTTTTTCCTAACAAAACAATTTCGTTTTAACCTATCTTAGGCATCCAAACAGCTATACCAAAACGACGTCGTTTAGCATTTAACGGTTTCGTTAGGATTTAACGTCGAGTACTTGGATTAAGAAAAAAAAAACAAAGTTTAGTAGTATTTCGTGTAACAATTTATAATTCAGTGGTATGTTCGATTCAAAGGGTAAAGTTAAGTGATATTTAGTGTTGTTTACTTTTTTTATTTTAAATTTAAATAAACATGTGTAAATTTTTTAAACCAATACATCAAATAATGTATATATATTTAGGGTAAACTACCTGAAATACCACTCAACTTTAATGTGTGACTCTAATATGCCACTGAACTAAAATTCGATACTATAATACCATTGAACTTCACTGTGTGATTCAAAGTTAGCACTCCACCGTTACTCCCATTACGGAATTCTGACGTGGACTCTAACTCCCGTTACAGGGATGACGTGACCGATAAAAAAATAATATCTTTTTCCAGATATGATCCACCTCATTATATTTTATGTTTTATTTTTACTATAAAATCTCTTTTGGCTGAAAACAAAACCCTAATTTCCTATTTTCTATTTCCCAGCATAGATTTTGAAGCTGATCCAAATCAATGGAGGTAGAATGGCAAAGATCAAGTGAACGCAGGGTTGAAGTAGAAGAACCCATTTTAATTCCGGTGTGTGGATGTGGATATCCGACAAAGCTGACTACATCGTGGTCTAATGCCAACCCTAGAAGGAGATTCTTTGGCTGCAAAAATTACGGGAGTTTTCTTCATAAACATTGTAGATTTGTTTTGTTGGTTTGATCCTCCAATGAGCCCACGTGCAAGAGTTGTTCTCGTCGGACTGCTAAACAAAATCAAGACGAATAACATCCAAAGAAGGAATGAGAGATTTGTATGGATTTTTGTTTTGATTATCAGTATTGTACTACTGTGGTACTTAATGCACTAAGGGGAGTGGAAATACAACTTATACCGGTATAAGACTTAAAGAAAGAATAAAAGAAATACAACTTATACCGGTATAAGACTTAAAGAAAGAATAAAAGAAATACAACTAACTTATTGAAAAGGTAGGATCAGCCTTCCATTGTTCCACCTCTTCTTCTCGAGCTTCATCATTTAAGGCATCATCATTATTTTCATATCCACTATCACTATCAGTTTGTTCAATCTCATCCTCTACATAATCATCATCCTCTTCTACATCATCATCTCCAGTCTCTTCTACAACATCATCTATGTAACCCCCTTAACCCGGTCTAGACGGTTGACCCGAATTAAGAAAGTCACACGGGGAAAACCAAAGTCAACCCGAAAGTCAACCTTGATTAACGACCCTTTTTTTTTCTTTTTAATCTTGTCTAGATGCACATTAACCTTAATTGTGATCATACAAACAACATATTAAAAGATCACAACCATCAGAGATCAAACAGGGACCCAATTGAACCAATTACAACTTTAGGGACCAAATTGTAAATTCTGATAAATTAAGGGACTTAACCCAAATTAAAGTTACCATCTTGAAATTAGTCAGGTTTCATGCTTCTCTGTGAAATTTCAGCTCAAAAGGACATCCACAGCTCATGCAATTGATCATACAAGATTCAGGACCAAAATGCAAACAATTCAAAACATATAACCGCCATGTCAGCCCCCTAACGGTCGACCGTTCCGAAACAGGCTAGCCCTGTTCCGAAACACGGGCCGTTCCGAAACGGGTTCCGGAACGTGGCTTCGACAGAGGCCAAACCGTTTCGAAACGGTGTATACCGTTTCGGACGCCTGGGTTCATGCAAGGCACCCGTTCCGAAACGGTACACCCCTGTTCCGAAACACCTGCACAAAAATCAGCAAACAAGCATACTAGGTCAATCAATTGGACACTCAAACATGCTCCAAACATCACCAAACTTTACCAGCATGCAATTAAACATATTTAAGACATAAGAGCATCATCAATTCAACAAAATAACATCTCATGCAAAAAGCCCCAAATCAATGGTCATGCTTCCAACACAAGCTATCTACTCAAGCATCAACTTGCAAAACAAGCATATATGGTTCAATCCAAAAACCAGTAACAACATCAACACTCAACATACATAGGGAGTCTTAAACACCTCCCAAAACATATACATTGGTCCCCCATTGCCAAAAACACACCAAAAGCTAAAGCACTTATAAAACCTTCATACATTGAGCTTTACTTGTACTTGTTTGCTTGCCTCCTCTTGCTGCCCTCAATGCACTCTAATGCTCTGCATTATTGAATCAAGAAAACGAGAGAGCGTAAGCCAAAGCTTAGTGAGGAGTGCTCTTTAAAACCATTCAATAATGCAATTAAAATCATTTGTAAATCATGCTTGTAAACAACCTTTACACATGCTCAAAGCATACTTAAAAATCAAGCAATATCATGCTTCCACATTTCATTTAAACAAGCATCTCATGCTTCAACATAAACATTAAATCATGCATCTCATGCATCTCATGTACTATACATGTCATATTGGCTCAAGTGATACATTTCATTTATGAAATCAAGTTCAACAACTTTCCCCAAGGACTTTTAAACACCTTGGACCCCAAGGACTTTTAAACAACTTGGCCATGGACTTTTAAACACCATGAATGGACCACACAAGGACTTTTAACCACCTTTGTGTCCGTAGCTTGAATTACCCCAAGGACTTTTAAACACCTTGGCCCCAAGGACTTTTAAACACCTTGGCCCCATGGACTTTTAACCACCATGGAAAGGAGCACCTAAGGACTTTTAACCACCTTAGAGTCCGCAACAAGATTCATCCAAGGACTTTTAACCACCTTGATGATCTTAGATAACAAGGCTCACTCAAGGACTTTTAACCACCTTAGTGACCTTCACTTTTACAAACCATCACTTGCCAATATACACTTTATACATCATATAATCCACTGTTTTAAAGCATTTAAACCAAGTCATTTCATCATGCATTTCAAAGCATTAAATCATCATTTAACAATGCATAAAAACAAGGCACTCCTACCTAGAGTTACCTTCATCACATGGCTTTAATCATCAGCATAAATCATGCTAAAACATCAGCAATTAACATGCTAAAACATGCTATCCAAAACAGTAACAAATCATGCAAAATCATCATTTCACATTTCATCAAAACATGGCCACCACTTAAAGAGAGTAATCCGAAAACTTACACTTGAGCTTAGCAAAGTTGTCTAGACTTAAACTAAGCTCCCAAAACCTTCAACCCTTGGTTTAAAAGCTGAAAATCCATTTTCACTCACCGATTTCCACTTCGCTTCAAGCCAAAGCACCAAATCAAGCCTCCGGATCAATAATTCTTGGATCCAAGGATGCCTCCCCTGTTTCAACACATTAAAGCAGAGGATTAATGCATCATCATGCATTAATTGCTTCAATGAAAGCATATAAACTCGCTGCTCTCACTAAACCTCCACTTTCGGCCACCAAGCACAACCGAAAATGCATCCGAAACACTTCTAAACAAAGCCCAGCCACAAACCAGCAAAACTTCACTTCCATCAACACCAAAACACAACTAAAAACAACCTATAAGCATCCTTATACCTCCAGCAACATCAGATCACCAAGATCACCACAAAAGCTACCTTAAAACACAAGCTAAACTTAGGAAATCCAACCTATCCGGGATTGCATCAATCAAAACTCATTTCCACATCAATTTAATGATCATTTAACATCAAAATCACTTCTCAAAACACAGATTTAACAGATCAAACGAAAATCAAGTGAAATCATCAAAATCTTGCATAATTAGCCAAGATCCATAAATCAACCTTAAAACCTTTAATCAATTATCAAATTAGGATTGAAAACTTTATGAATTCATTAAAGAACTTGAAGTTCAGAGGAGAAGGACGTTCTTACCTCCAAACTTGAGTTTCTCCTCTTTTTGGAATAGAAAAGCTTGATGAAACTTGAAGCAATTGAAGAGGATTTGAAGACACAATGATTTGCAATCAATTGAGAGTTGAAAGAATGATTTTAGGTGAGAAAATCAGAACAAGATCTCTGAAAAATGAGTGTTTGGGTTGAGAGAAAAAGATAGAGAGAAAATAGGTAGTTAAATGAGAAAATAGCTAAAATTGGATTTTCCCTCCTTTTGATTCTTTTAAAATCAGAATTATGAGTTAAAATATCTTAGAAAAATCTGGAGAAACTCCCTTTGGGTAAATAGCTCCTTAAAGATTCAAAGTTTCAACCCTTTATAAAATAGCCACCAAACTTTCAAAAATTACATTTTGGTCACTAGCCAAAATGTCACATTTCCGAAACTCATTTTCCAAAATTGATTTCACAGTTCATTTAATTATATTAAAAGATGATTTTAGAACATTTTTCCATAATTTTTATGCAACCCGAACTAGGCTTTCCTAATTTAACCTCTTACGATTCGAACAGCACTTGACCAACCGGTCAACGCCCAAGACTTCCAAGCCCAAAACCGGGGCGTTACAATCTACAATCTTCTTTCAGAGAAAAGCCAGAGAAACCCACGTTTTTCCATTTGATTTCTTTCTAACATTCGATCACTACAATCTTCTTTCAGAGAAAACCCAGAGAAACCCACTTGAATAATCAATAACAATCCATAGAAAACCCACTGATTTTTTTTGCGTCTAATTTCAGAGTGATTTCTGAAGTTTGAAATTTCATTAACCTAATTTTGAGGAGATAAAGAGTCTTTAACAAAACTACGTCGTTTTACAATAAAAATAAAACATAAAATATAATGAGGTGGATCATATCTGGAAAAAGATATTATTTTTTTATCGGCCACGTCATCCTGTAACGGGAGTTAGAGTCCACGTCAGAATTCCGTAATGGGAGTAACGGTGGAGTGCTAACTTTGAATCACACAGTGAAGTTCAATGGTATTATAGTATCGAATTTTAGTTCAGTGGCATATTAGAGTCACACATTAAAGCTGAGTGGTATTTCAGGTAGTTTACCCATATATTTATAAACAAATAGGAAAATAGGATCGTTAAACATAAGATGTACGAACCATAGGAAATTTATTAGCATTTAATTGACATTAAAAACATATTGTTTTGGCAAACGTAGTTTCCCCTAGTGCCACAACTTTTTTGATGGAAAAAATTAACATTTAAAATCTCGATATATATATATATAGGATCAAGTTACATAGGGTAAAACTAAATGAGTTTCACACTAATCTAGGACCATCAGATAAAGGAAATGAATGAATGAGATTAACAGTAAAAAATGTAAATATTATAACTTAAAAAAAATAAGGAAATAATCTGAGCCATTAATTACCATATCTAACGGTCCAAAACTGTGTAAAAATAATTGAGTTTTACATGTTTTTTTGGATCGTTAGATGAGTGAAAATATGTGAAGTTATCACTTGAAAAAAAGAGAGTAAGAAGTTCATTCCCCCTTCTAACGATCTAAAAAATGTGTAAAACTTAAAATTTTACACTGGGTAAGTTGATACTATCTCTCTGTTACAAAACCTTTAAAAGTGCACAACTTTATGCAATTATGTTTTAGAAAATGATTTTCAAACAATATTTTCAAAAATGACTCAAATAATATAGTTTGATTAGTTAATAACAAGATTAATATTAAGCTATAAATAATATAGTTTGATTAGTTAATAACAAGATTAACATTAAGCTGTAAATATTTTTAAACTACAAACCCTTTAAAAATGACTAAAATAATTTAGTTTGATTAGTTAATAACAAGATTAATATTAAGCTATAAATATTTTTAAACCACTTTTATTTTATTTTAAAACTACTTATTTGTAATAGTTTTGATTAAGAGTTGATTTGTCAACTCCGCCATCTGTATATAATAATTCCACCATTCAGCTTTTAACAGAATTATAGGTTCACCAAACCTTATGGCTAATAAAGCTGCTAGCCAGTTAGTATAGATTTCTTAATTTCTTGCCTTTTTGGTGTAGCATTTGCAATTAGCATTTAATTTTGCACTTAACGACCCATTTACAATTTGCTTAGGTTAAGAGTTAAACAAGTGGTCCTTGGATGGAGTAATCGTGATCTGTAATTTGGTTCTCGGAAAATCTTTCCGTTTCCGTTTCGTTCATGAGACGATCGCACAAGCTTCATTCTCTTGTTGATTGTTCTTTTGTTGGATTGTCTTCGATCTTGTTCGATATTTAATTACGGAGACTAAACCTCAAGCTTTTTAACAAAATACAGAGACGGGCGGCATAGGTGAACATATTCGAACATGCAAACAGATAAATCCCAAGCCATAAAGCAGATTTGTGTTCCTCATTTGAAGTCAGAGATGCAACTCAGAGGTTAAAGTGAGGCAAAATTTATTAGGAAGTGAACAGATGATGAAATGAGTTACCTCATTTCTCAATCACCCGCTTCGCACCGTCTAAGGTGTTCCTGAGCAGCATAGCGACTGTCATAGGGCCGACGCCACCGGGAACGGGTGTTATCCATCCAGCAACCTTAGATGCTTCTTCGAAATCCACATCTCCCACTAACCTGTATCCTGACTTCTTAGTTGAGTCATCAATGGCATTGGTCCCAACATCGATAACCGCAGCACCGGGTTTAATCCAACTGCCTTTGATCTGGAAGTTAACTAGGATATCTTAAGAGATGGACAAAACATACCATTCCAAAACAACCAAATCACCAAATGGAATTAAGGATCAATTATTTCCCTTAAAATAGCCCCCCATTTTCCCTGAGTTGAATACGTTCAAAGTTTCAGACAAGGTGATATTATGTTGGACATTTGATGTCGTGAAGTGCTTCGAGTAAAGTGTTGTTTATGTCATAATCCAAAAGGACCAACGCTTTTACTCGGCAAAACTAAGCTATAAACTAAGCTTGAATGCTAAAATTCAAAGGGAGAAGCAAAGCAAGGATGAATTATTGACTATGCTTCGCTAGAACAGAAAACTTTAAAATGTTTGTGCAACTAAAGATCAAAATACATAGCTACCAACTTACCATCATAGCTTGTCCTGCTGCAGCGATAACAATGTCAGCTTCACGAACAAGCCTTTCGGGATCCGGTGTACGTGAATGAACAATGCTAACAGTAGCATCAGCCTTGAGCAGCAACAAAGAAACGGGCAATCCGACAATGTTACTTCGACCCACAACAACAGCATTCTTTCCCTTTATGTTTACACCGCTCCGAGATAGCAGTTCGAGGCACCCCTGTAGAAAAGAGGGAAAACTATCAAAAACACATCATATTAATCATAACAGCAAGGGTAAATCAATGTTACAACATTTGAAAGCATCATAAGATTGCCTTGGGAGTACAAGGCTCGAAAAGGGGTTCTCGGCCTTTCATGCAAGTTTTCCGATATTCAAAGGGTGAAAACCATCTACATCTTTCTCAAGGCTGATTTCACTCAAAACTTTCTCTTCATTTATGTGTTCTGGTAAAGGAAGCTGAACCAATATGCCTATTAATTCAACAAAAAACACATAATTAAAAACAAAATCTTCATATGGGAAATTGAGCTACAAATTACATTAACCAACCGTGTACATCAGGATTTGCATTTAGCTCGTGAACTTTGCCGATCAACTCGGATTCAGGTACTTCCTCAGGAAGATTCACATCAAAAGATTTAATCCCAACTTCAGCACAGGCTTTTCTTTTCATTGCCACATAGCTTTGAGAATCTTTCCTACTCCCAACAATTACCACAGCTAGGCCAGGTACCTAATTTGGATAATATTAAACTTTTTTTCAATCTAGGCATAACAAATGAAATTAAATTTATGGACTGTTTGGGAAATCAAAGGCAATGGCGATTAGCTTGTAGAGAAAAGAGGGAGGTGTCAATCCTTACCTTGCCGTATTTCTGGGAGAGTTGACGGACCTCGTCGGCGATTTCGGATCTGATGGTCTGGGCGATGGCTTTGCCGTCGATGATGGAGGCTTTACGATCTGATTGCGACGCCATTTGGGGTGATAGATGAGCGGTCTAAGATTTGAGGTGAGAGATGAATTTAATAAACCAAATATGGTGACACGTGTAATTTTATCTATTATAAATTTATTTGGTTAATTTTATTTAATTAAATTTAAAATCAAATTAATATAATAGATAAATAATATAGACAAAATGTATAATTTTACAAATTTTCGTTAATGGTTATGTCACTTATCCGTTAGTTTTTTAATAACGATGGTTAAAATAATAGCAATTTAAAAATTTAATAGTTTGATTGACGAATTGTCTAGTTCGATAATAAAATAAATACACACAAATAATTCAGTGGTCACATGAATAATTTATCCGATTTAAAATGAGGTTACAAAATAAAAAACACATAAATTGTGATAACATAAAATATATATAATTTTGGATTTTTTTTTCACTAAGAAATAAAAGGAAAAAATTGGGCGTATAAAAGATACTAAATTTTCAAACTACAAATGATTTATTAAGTATATAATTATATCTTGATAAAAAAATAAATTTATGATTTATAAAATAAATTTGAAAGGAATGTTAAAAATATAAATTCCACTCCAAAAAGGTTTTTTCCCAAGCACAAAATTAAAATTATCTATTTAATTTATGACTAAAAATATTTTACAAACCTAACGTTAAACGAGACTTTAACACTTAAACCTAAGTGTTATGGGCCTTTAATGGGTTAGCCCTAATGGCCCAACAATCAAATGGAGTAATTATACTTTTGCATTGCTTCATAACTTAGATCCATGGATCAACAAAATAAATTTCCGGGTTTTGTATTTCCACGAAAACAAAACCAAGAAACACCTTTTTTGGATTAACACATATTTAATTATATATATATATATATATATTAAATTTTTAAAAGTTTGTGCCCTATTTGGACACAAATGATGAAAAGGCTTCATAATTACATGGATGAACCCTTTGTGCATTATCTCAAAATTGGTGGATATGAACAGTATCAGTTGGGAAACAAAGCCAAATAATTAATCATGTATTTTTTTTTAACTCTGTGTAATTAAATGTTTTTTATTTTCATTTATCATGTAATTGAAAAACATTATATTAACAAGTTTTAATTTATTTAATCAAAATGACATTGGTATCTTGTTTAATTGAAGATATTTTTTTTTGAAACACAAAAGCATTGTTGTTATTAGTCGATCGACATAGCCACTCGCCTCGTTAAAAAACTTCTCTAACCCTAAATGGAAGAAAAAGAGTACGACGTGACTATGCGTGAAATACAAATCTTACAAAGCATAAAGTCGAGGCCACGACCAACCAAAGCCTAGGACGGTGGGAGTAAAACACATCCCTTACAACATACTGACCTTGCCCTGGGTTGGCTCTAATTGCTCTAACTACTCAACACTACAGGCAACAAGGGCCGTTACAACAGTGCAAGAATAATGTAACTGCACATGCCCAGTTGCCGATCGAATAGATTAGAATCGTCTATCCAACAGTGTATCAACAAGTCTAAATGAATTCCACATAATTTTGGTTGTGAACGATACCTTTCTTGTCTAACTTGTCGGCCACCAAATTTGACTCTCTAGGAATATGAGAGATTTTCCAGCTGAAGCAGCTTCCAATCCAGGCAGTCCATGATTAAATGTCTGAAAATAATAGGCGAGGCAGCTGGGTTCAGCATCCACTCGACCGCCAATTTACAGTCACACTCGATAATTAGAGATCTACTACTGCTCCAGCGGGATTGCTTGAACAGCAATAATGCTTCATTAATAGCTAGAATCTCTGCTGAAGTTGCATCCAACTAAATGCGATTAGGTGCGATTTATCAAATTTGAAGATATCACTGTTGACAAGAATAAGACTATATTCACTACGACGTCACATCCAACTAAATCTGCGAAACAAACGAAACATGCAATAAAAGTTGTAATTGCATTTATCTACGAATATTGTGGTTGTGAGCCGAGTCGGATTCCTCTTGATGTGCTACATATAATCACCTACATTGGTAGATATCCAATTCGAACTTTATAAAAGATGGAGTTAAAAGCTCTACTGAAAAAGAATAAAAGCATTCCATTCGAACTTTATAATCTTTCAAAGATGGAGTTAAAAGATTAGGTTGTTTTAACGCAGCAGATATTATTTGAAAACATCGGATGAGATCCTACTTTCAAGAATGCCGCTTAAAATGTATACAAAAAAGTCATGAATACGAAAGATGGTATTCAGGATATTAATCTTTATTATCAGGGAAAGAAAAATTCAAAATTTCACTATATTTTTGAAGAATTTCTACCTTCATGTAGATGATTATATGGATGCACACAACAACATCGATACATTAGAAGAGAACTCAAAGTTCTTACATAGCATATCCAAAATTTATGTCTATTATTGTTTCGGTGTTGTTTTATGAATATAAATTCAAAAAAAATATCTAGTTATTTTTCCCTTTCCCTTTTCTTTTTCTTTTACTTTTTTTGGTTTTTTCCCAAATATTTATTTATATTGAAGGAGAACTGTTCTTTAATTGCTGACTGACTACACCAAAAAACTCTTTTAAGCAGCACCGATTTGTTGATATTGTCTGATGTAATGGTGAGTTGATGACTCGTTTGTTGTATGATTGTATGGCATGTTTTTTGAGTGCTTGGGTAGGGAGGTTTTTTCGTTTGTTGATATTGGAATTTTTTTCTCCACTTAGGGTTAGGGAGGTTTTTTAATGAGGCACGTATCATTGCATATTTTGTACGATCTTCAGATTTAATAATACAATTTCCTTAAAAAACACCGATGATATCCCTTTCAAAAGCCTATTGTCAACGGCTTACTCTTTTCTTCTCGCCCATGAGGTACTTAGACACGCTAAGTGTAGTGGCAAAAGATATCCATATTTGATTTTGCGTTTGGGATTCAAAAATCTTGATTGAACGAGAAAACATGCCTCGGTCATTGTGGCAATATGTTTGGATCTAAAAATTTAAACGTGACTTTAGACACTAGGTAGAAGTAGCTTTTGCGTTTCGTCGTTGTTTTTACACAATCGTGATTTTTTTAAAAAAAAACTCTCAAATATAAAACCAATTCTACGACCGCAAAACCAAACACACACTGGTTCAAGTATGCAAAAAGAAAACTCAAATGTTAAATACTTGAAAAGAATTTTATTGGCTTGGACAATATTTTACAAGATGTTAGTATTCCTAGCTTTTTAGTTTACATTGTCATATGGCCAAAGCCACCTATTTATAGTCTTCTAAATCCTTAATAGACGGTGGAGATCAATTCAATCCTACGGTTAATATTTAGCTTCTAAATAAATCTATACAACCTAAAAATATCTTACAATTTCTAGAACTTTCTAGACAGTCCTATAATAGAGTAGTCTTGAAAAATTTTCCATAACCTTTTAGAACATTTCATAATCTTTTATCGTATTCTAGGACTTCTAGGATGTTCCGGAGTCTTGCTCAACATTCTAGAACTTTTTATAATATTTTGAATTTAGGGTTAGAGTTCTAGTGTGATTTTTTTAGTAGCGGGTCTTATTTGGAGATGTATGGTCCTTTACAAGAGCTTTGAGGAGTTGTGGACATGTGTTGATTGATAGACTGTGAACAAGTGTTGATACTAACACTTAGGGATGGGCACGGAACCCTGACCCGACGGGTTCCGACCCGACCCGGCCCGATCGGGTCGGGTATTTTTATGAAAAAATTGGGTTTGGGTCGGGTTCGGGTTTTAGGGTGAAAAAATCCTACCCGACCCGACCCGAGACTAATAGTGTAATTTTTCCCTAAATTTTTTAGGGATATTTGTAATAATACTCTTTTTTTATATATATTTTTATAATTAGGTCTTTAAAATTGATTTTTTTATTTACAATTTAGTCCTTAAATTTATTATTTTTTACAATTAAGTCTTTTAAAATTATTTTTTTTACAATTTAGTCCCTAAAATTATTTTTTTATATAGGTCGGGTCGGGTCGGGTCGGAGTCGGAGTCGGGTTTAAGGTATTTATTTCGGGTCGGGTCGGGTCGAGTTTTTTAAAAAATATGGTCGGGTCGGGTCGGGTTCGGGTTTAGGGTTAATATTTTCGGGTCGGGTTCGGGTGGGCCAAAAACCCGGCCCGACCCGACCCGTGCCCATCTCTACTAACACTTTCCCAGGAGAGGATAAGTTATAAAGTGATTTTTGCAAGCTTGAGAACTCGAGCGGGGTTTCTAAAAAGAGTTGAAAGGTGTTTTTTTTTTGTGTTTAAAAAATTCTACTGACATCTCAACCCTTCAACGTTCGCTTGTGGGCTTTGGTTTTCTATACGAAGAATGTGCGAAAGTGGACTTCAGTATATTGAATTTTAGATGGTCATTATGGGAAACTTTTATTTCGTACATGAACTTATTTTCTTTTCGTATGATGTGCTTTTTTTTAATCTTGTATAGTGATAACATATTGGCTTTTCTTTTGGGTGGATTCTTGCTCTCCAGTGATGAGAAACTTAAAGAGTATAAATTATAAAGTTCGAATTATAAATTATACTCATATTCTGGTGTTTGCATTGTACTTCTCTTTCCAATATAAATGAAATTATTGTTTCTCATTTAATTTTATGCGAATTCTTAAAACGTTTCTTTCTTTAAAATGTCGAAACATAAATATAGACTTCTAATATTGCAAACTTACAAGATAAATAGGTAGCAAACTATATTTTCTTGTGTGTTCGCATATTATTTTTTATGAGGGAATTCTTGCCCACAGGTAGAGCAATCATTGCATACTTGTTCTGGTGCGAATTGTTGAGTTCGGAACTTTGAGACTTTTCATTTCAAAAATTCGAATTTGATACTTTATTTTATTCAGTGTTTGTATTTTCTTTTGTATTTTGAGGTGTTAAGATGTATATATTACTTCTTGAAATTAACCATACGTTCCGAATTCAAACATGGCTTTTTGAGGGTTTTGATTGTTAAATTAACTAAAGTTTAGGGGAAACTAAACAAACATGTTCTTTATTTGGGGAGAAGTTGGAACCTACTAATATCCCTTAATGTTGAAAGCAAAAGACATTCGGACAGTACAAAAATGTTTTAGCCAAAGAACATGTAGAAAAATAGGGGAAGTGAGAGACTACAATACCCCTTAAAGAGGGCTTATAGTGCTTAATTACGAAACCCTAAAAACAAAATTATTACAGACAACGTAAATAAAGACAACCTAATGACTATAAAAACCTCCAAACCCCAATAAAAGGTAAAACCAACTTTTTTATTTCTCCCTAAGCAAAAGTAGCCTTTTTCCTTCTTTTTTGAATTTGCATGCAGAATTAATCTATTGTTTCACATGATTGAGCAGACACTTTGATCATCATCGTAGTAGTAATAATCCCCCCTGAACTTATGGTTAAGATCAGACGGTGGAGCTGGTGGCACGTAGTGCATGGTGGGTGCATAATATGAAGAGCTTGAGCTAGGGTAAGTGGTGTTGTAACTTACCCCACAAAATGGAGAGCCGTAGACCAAAGGTGTGTAAGGGTACATTGGCTGATTCGGAGGGATCGGATCGGTCGGGGCATGGCCGGGGGGTGCCGTGGCCGATTGAGTGTCGCCGTCGGGACCAACGTTGGGTTTTTGGCCTTTCTTTTTCTGCTTTTTAATACCTTCATTGCTAGCAGTAGCACCACCAGTAGTACTTTGCGTAGGGTCGGGTTCGTCGCTTTTGCCTCCGGTTTGGTCCTCTGCACCTCCGTTTTTGGCAGCGGCTGGTTTGGGTTTCTCCACTGAATTATTCTTCTTCTTCTTTGGATCATGACTAATATCATCACCACCACCGCCGTCTTCTTGTTTGTCATTGCTGTTTGTTTTGTTGCCGGGCTTTTTGTCTTTCTTTTCCGGCTTTGATTCCGGCCAAAGCTCGACGTGTTTTCCCGACTTGGTGAGCTTCTTGATGAGCGTTTCTGCATCCAATCTGCTAGTGACCGTCACCTTGTGCTGTTGGGAATCTATCTTCGTCTCATAAACACCTGCAGAAAAACAGAATAAAAAGATTCAGAACATGATACAAAAGAAGAAAAAAACTGAAGCAGAATCAGAATCAGAATCAGAATCTGTCATGAACTGGAAACAGTAACAATTATACCATCAATGGCTTGAAGAACTTTCTTGACTTTCTTCTTGCAGCCTTCGCAATGGATGAGAACTTTCAAAACCCAGGTCTATATACAACAGTAAAGGAGGAGTCAAGTAAATTAGAAAACTATCATTAAATATTGCACCGGAAACAAATGATTAAATAAATACCCATGTCTGACCTTGTATTTCAGTGCTCCTCCACCGCCGGCGGCATCTTGATCGGCGGTTTTTGTAGCCATCTCCGAGAGAGGATGGAAGGAAGGGAATGTTGAGAGAGAGAGAGAGAGAGAGATGGAAAATGAGAAAGATTACGTTACAAAGTGGATTTATAGGAGGGAAATTGAACTTAAAAAAAGTATAATGTATATATTTTTATATATTATTTAAAATAAAATATTTATAAACAAATACTTGAAACATCAAACTATAATTATAACTAATTTTATTTGTATTAGGATAGATTATATTTTTACATTAAATTAAATTTTATTTACCTTTTGTTATACAACAATTTTCAAATACATTGATTTACTTAAACAAGTATAAAAATGAAATTTATGATAATGGTCGTCTATTGGGTACACTGCATTCATAAGGTAATATGAAACTTGAAATTTTAAATATATTTTTTGAATAAAAAATATCTTAAGAAAATTGAATACGATTAATAAATAGATCCGTAAATAAATATATTCGAGATATCCTTTAAATATGAGAATAAATATTGTGATTGTATCATTAAATACATCATTAAAAATAAATAAAAATGAGTGGGCATGCGAATCCAACCTTTAATTATATAATTTAAATTATTAATGATAAAATCATTACCGTCTGTTTTGCCTTTACTCTTCTTCGGCTGCTCAAAATTATATTTCTTTGGATATATTCCAGCAATTAACACAGGTTAAAAAACCAGACATCAATAGAAGCAAGTGTACCTTCCCTGACTTTCATTTGCTTGCCCCATTTCTATCGGAATGGTTTCTTCATCTGTCTCGAGTGTTGACCGAGCTTTGACCGAGTCGAACTCGAGTAGCGCGCGATGCCCCTAATTATGATAATGATTTCTTGGTTTTGGTTCTCATTTAAATCAAACATCTCAATGAAAAGTAGTTAAACCAACCAGTAACTATATAAGAAGAACCCAAACGTACCGGTTTGAAGATAATCCCTCGATCCGTCTGAACATCCCGGAACAGAAGTGAACAACGGACTGCTTCCAACATGAAGTCAACTGGTTATGCTTTTCAAGGGACACTTCTCAATATGGAAAATATACAGAAAACAACTACTGCTATGAAACTTGCAATTGGTATAATTTTAACCAGAAAAGAGGACAAGAAACTTTCATGGACTTTGTAAATAAAAAAAACCACCCGATTTTCTTATAAAACTTATGCCCCACTTTGTTTAAGCCAATGGCTGTGCCAGGCTTTTGTGGGTAGTGGGACTTGTGACAACACTTGCTACTCACAATATATAGGTCTTGCTTTTATGCCCTTTTTACAGAAATAATGCAAAAGGAGAATGCTTATTATCATTAAAAGCCAATCATCCGAATCCCAAAAGAAGAAATCGATAAATCTTATGGCAGCAGCAACCTTAATGTGGTATGCGACCACACTGAAGGGGACTTATCTAAGGAGTGGACCACTCATTATGGTAATGCATACATTGATAAAGTCACATTGCTAAAAGCTTTAGCAGTAGGATAAATCAAGGCAGTAAATTGTGAAGCATATGAAACCTGGGAAGAATAACACACAATCAAGGACTAACATGGATTATGAACTCTAAGTGGAGAACAATCAAATAAAAAATCAAGACAATAAAAAATAACAGAATCAATCTAGAAAGTAATCTGCGCCTACTGTGCACGAGTTATTAGAAAATAAAATATCTGTGCTCCCAGAGATTTATGGAACGAAGCAAGCTGAAATACTTTTCCCCTACCCTCAATGGAATCTCTTCAACCTGGTGTGAACCCAGTAAGCCTGCAGTAGCAACAAAAGGTACCTTCTTGTATGGTCCTAAAACATTAGAAAGGAAAAAGAAACCAACTCCATAAATCCATTCTAAAAGTATGCTTATCCTAAGGAGCAAGTTCAACTTTACATCAGAGGTCTTTGGCCTCGGTAAAAATATAGTCCGATTCACATCTAAAGTATGCCACATTTGGCACATAAGATTTAAAAAATTACTCAAGGAAAAAGCTTAATTATTGCACGAGTTATTATGAGTTCTAAAATAATTTGTCATAACATAAAGAAGCATTAGTACCCTAAACCCTTCTTTAAATTCTAAAACCTAAAACCCTAACCCTAACACCATAAATTTTAAACCCCAAACTCTAAACCCTAAATCTTAAATTATAAACCCTGCAACATAAACCCCTAACCCCTAAATTTGACAAGCACATGTAAACTTTAGTTTACACGGACTGTGTATCAAAGTTTTTCTCTTCAAAATAATCAATATTTATTCTTTCTCTTTGTTCAATCTAAGTCCTATGAATGGAAAAAAATTACCAAAGTGATGTTAGTTTATTGCTAACTCATGTACTAAAACATGAGATACAATTACACTCATACCAAAAGTAGCACATATGATTATTCATAGAGAGAAATTTGAAGTTTGAAAGTAACTCTTTGTTTCATGGTATAAAAAGCATTCAATCATACAAAAAGGCACTTCAATATCTAACAGCAAGCAATCAAAAGAAAACCCACTGTATTCTACAACCTTTAAGTAAAAGATGCAGTAGAGACTTCTTATATTATATAACTAGTAACGATAAGAGTAATTCATCGTATTTGTTGTCATTTAAAACTACAACAACATCACTTCCTTATCAAGAAAAGACAAGAGTTATAACCAGTTTTAAACCACAAGAAGATGGTGATTGTATTCGTGTTACCTATAAACTACTAAAAGCATGAAATTTCTTGACCACAACAACGCCCATTATCACACCAAGCAGAGCTGAGAACGCTCCGTCCCTGGAAAGCCAGAATTCAGTCCATGTCAAGGGACTTTTGACCTGAGACAGTACCACGCTGAACCTTTCCTGCAAGTCCTGAAGTGATCCGGTGTTATCTATCACTATATCTGCTTGGCTCTTCTTCAAATCTAGAGACATCTGAGCACCTATCCTATTTCTGGCATCCTCCTCTGTCGAATTATCTCTTTCCATTAGTCGTCGAAGCTGTGTTTCAGGATCAACCCATACAACAACAATGGGTTTTGTCCACTTATCCAACTTGGCCTCAAACAACAATGGGATGTCAAGAACGATCACCTTATGACCTTTTATCCAAAGCTTCAAAATTTCTAAAAAGATGCCAGAAGATATATAAGGAGCCAATAACCTACGAGAAGAAAATTAACCAAATTTCGGAATCAATACAATCCACAATTCCAACACAAGGTAAATGATAATGATACATAATCAACCCTTCATCCGGATTACCTCCAGGGATAAAGGACACTAACGTTCCTGGCATTTAGCATAGATGAAATGGAACATCAAAGTAATAGAATTTGACCTGCATGAGGCAACATAACTTCAAATCGCCTTTAAATCGTTAAAAGGCAATCTCCTAGGAGCTCATGATATCAATTTGCTATGACACCACCATAAGAGACTACTTGAGAAAATCATGTTATAAAACCAACTTAAAAAGACCAAATTTCAACCAACAATTAGTTGGTCTAGCGGCAGAGAAAATTGGGTTGAGACGGTCACCCCATAACGAGGCTCTGCAGGCCAGTACCCGATGCAGAGTAGTCCGTTAATGATTTAGATACCGGTGGTTAAACAAAAAAAAAACAAATTTCACCCTACAAATGCTAATATTTACTAGCATTTGTGAAGCTAAAACTCCGACCTCTAGTACTAGTAGGCAGCCGGAATAAGTACAATACAAGGGGAAATTATAGAGAATCTACCGATTAAGGAGTTGACGTTTAGAGGCATCGGAGAAGACGATTCGGCCCAATTTCAAACGATCAACATGGCCATCATCTTGTAAAATGTCCGGCCCGAATTCCGCCACCACCTTTTTGTACCCGCCGGAACCCTTCTTCAAGGCATCCTGCAAAAATCAAAATTAGTAGTACTAGTTTCTTTATTTTTTTTTTCTAATCGTAATTTGATCGAACATGTGATGTGCGAAAACGAAGAAGGAAGAGGACAAAGAAAGAGAAGAGAGAGTACACGAGCAATGACGTCAGCGTCGACGATGGGAATACTGTTTTGGTTGAACAAGGAAGAGACTGTACTCTTCCCCGATGCAATCCCTCCGGTTAGCCCAACCATCCTCATCTTCACTCTCTCTTCAGATCACTCCCTTTGAGTTCGACAAATCCCCTGTTTCCTTTGCCGCTTTACCTTACCTACTTTGTTGAAGAAGAAAAAAAAAAATAATAAAGTGGCATATATTTTAGGCTTAATGCACAATTTATCCCCCTTAACATTTACTATTTTCCTCAACTTAACACCTAACATGTTTTTTACGCTCTTTTGCGGGTTTACGAACACCGCTGCAAAAGATCAAGAGTAATTCAATTTGTTTAGATAATAAAATGGCCAAATTTGACCAGAATTTTCGTTCGCCGATGATATATTTTCCCGACCGGTGAGTGGTAGCGGATGTGCATTTAAAGAAGTCAAATTTGCTGGCTTCACAGGGGAAACAATTATGCTTTCCCGAGAGGAATCCTCTTTATAATCTTTCATTTCCCCCTTTTTTATTAATTAGTTAAAGCAGTTTTTTATATGAAATTTACTTAGTAGTAATGAATGTAGTTTTCACGTCCTTAGCTTATTTCAAAAAATCTTTGGATGTTAGCCAGAACTGATCCTTTCTACATTCTGTTTATATATATATATATATATATATATATATATATATATATATATATATATATGTGTGTGTGTGTGTGGAGAAGGAAAGGGATGAAGAAAGAGAGATACGAAGACGGAGAAAAAAAAGAGAGAATAAGCTCAAAAATAGGCCCCAACATTTTACTATTTTTGTTAATTTTAGTCATATATTTTTTGGTGCAAACAACCGCCCAACGTTTTATTTTTTTGTTCAAATTTTACTTTTGTTGGATGAAAACCGTTAGTCAACTAACGGTCAATGCCTGAAACTGATGTGGTATATCTCCAGAGCATGGGGAGATGGCGTGGGACTGCTACGTGGTACTTTGCTGATGTGGCGATTGGTTAAAAATATTTAAAAAATAAATAAATAATTTTTTAGTTTTTTAAAAATGTCATGTAAACAAAAATGTCACGTTGCAGTGCCATATCGTCTCCTCATGCTCTACAGACATGCCACGTCAGCTTCAGGTGTTGATCGTTATTTGATTAACGATTTTTATCCAACAAGAGTGAAAATTAAACAAAAAATAAAAACATTAAGTAGTTGTTTGCACCCAAAAAATAAGGTTAAAATGACCGAACAATGAAACGTTAGGAGCTATTTTTGACCTTTTACCAAAAATAAGTATCGGCAAAGGCGAAAGTAGAAGTGAAGGCAGAAAAAATATTCAAAAGTGTCATCAGCGGTGGCTTTGTTTAGCATTGCTTTTCAAACCAGCTTTTAGTTCCAAAAGCTGGTTTGAGGCCAAAAGTTGTGCTAAACAGCTAGCTTTTGGAGAAAAAACTGCTTTTGAAAAGTGATTTTCAACCCAAACGCAAAAGCTAAAATTTTTAGCTTTTGCGGTTGTAAAAGTGATTTTGAGAGGCAAATTACAATTTTAACCTCCATGTGCTATTATGTTTATTTATAATTTATAAATTTATAATTCTTTACGAAGATATAGTAATATAATTAATAATTATTTTTTAAATTTTAAATGATATATATTTATTTATGTCAAGTTTTAAAAATAAAATATGTCAATTTTGTTATATTTTCATAGAATACATATAATTGTTAAAAAATATATTTATTAATAAAAATATTTTTATAATAATTTAAGTTGATATATTTCATATATTATAATATTAGAAAATTTGAATATCATTTTTATATAGGGTAATTGTTCTATACACAAGCGCTTGTGGAAATTTTTTTACACAAGCGCCTTAGTTTTAGGGGTTAGGGACTTCGTTTAGGGTTTAAAATTTAGGGGTATAAGTGTAGTAGTTTTGAATTTAGGGATCGTTGATAAAATTTTGGGTTTATGGTTAAAATTTTGGGTTTATAGGTTAAAACCTAAATCCCCACCCATATTACCCTAAAACTAAACCCTAAACCCTAGACCCTAAATTCTAACACTAAATCCCAAATTCTAAACATGAACCCTAAATTCTAAACCTTTACACTAAAACCCCTAAACTCTAAACCCTAAACACTAACCCTAAACCATATAATTGAGGCGCTTGTGGAAATAAAAACTTTCCACCGCCAGTGTATAGGATATTAATCCTTTTATATATCTATACATACAAATATATATAACTAACAATGTCATGTCCAAAATGGTCATTTATCTTCTTAAAAGCACTTTTTGACAGCAATGATAAACACTAAAATATTACAAGAAACTTTTTAAAATCCCTTTTCAAAATCTCTTTCTAACAACACTTTTAAAAATCACTTTTTAAAAGTAATGTTAAACTAGCCCGTAGTAGGGTGGTGACGATTAAATTTTAGATTTTCTCCTAAATCAATTTGGTTTGGGGTAAATTGTGGAAGTAAGTTTTATTTAATGAATTTTTTATTATATTATATTATATTAATATTAATATTATTTTTTATTTTATTTTATCCAAAATTTAAAAATAAATAGAGATATTAACGTGGCGTAATATTATTGGACACAGAATTATTTTTAAACAAATGAGGTAATATAGGTAACATCTCAAATATTAAGGGACAAAAGAACCTTAAAAAATTGAGAAAAGTGGTAAATATTAGAGGACAAATAGTGAAACGACCCTTTGTCGTTGCCCATCATTTATAACTTAAATAAAACTGAGCTACCAAGCAAAACAAAGCTGAAAGCATTAAACATGGTTCACCACCATTGGACAAAAATATCATTTTGATTTAAAAGCACACACCTTTAGCAATTAGCTCTTTTTTCTCGTTGGATTCTCATCAGTTTTTAAAAATAAATAAGTCTCAAAATTTTATCTTCCTTTAAAAGATTCAGATGTGTAAAGTTTCGGTTCAACAAGACCATGAAAATCAGGCCAGGTTTTAATTTTTGAACAAAATTCAAGCGGTTCAAACTCTTCCGGGTATCTGTTGGTATTCTTAACTTGTTTGTGTGATTTGTTTCTCCTTTTACTTGGATTATAGAGCTGTGGCTAAAGGGTTTTGCCTTTCGATGAAATATGGGGAAGAAATGAGAATGATGGTTTTGCCTTTTGATAATGAATAAATAAAATAACTGGTAATAATATATCAACATATTAGCTTAGTTTAGTGGTTAAACATCGAGCTTATAATCTATTGCACATGGGATTAATTCCCAGCAAATGCAATTGATAACGTTTTTACATCTTCCCTTTGTCTTAAACCAATATAAAAAATTAAGTTTTCTTTATTAAATATTTTTTAAAAAAAGGGAAAACTACACGGGAGATCACCCAACTATTACCTTTTTTTGTTTTGGTCACTCAATTAATTTTTTTGTCAAAAATGTCTCTCACATTAGACATGTTTCCCATTTTGGTCCCTCCCCGTTAAAAAATTAACGGTAATATTGATGTGGCATTTATTAAAATATTTTTTTTAATAATTTCTCTCTCCTCCACACATTATTTTTGTTTAATTTTATTCAACCAATCATGTGGTGACACGTGTCTCTACCATATTGATTGAAGAAAACCTAAAAAAAAAAATTAAAATCCCACCTTGCAATGGTTGGGATTCAAACCCAAGCAAAGCAACATGAAAAGCCAAAGCAAGAATCAACTGTGCTAAGCTAAATATTTTATTTAATTCTACTAACATTTTTATTTAACTTATATAGGTTATTAACAACACATATTTAATGAATATAAAAATTAGAGAGTGACTCGAACACAATATCTCATTAATAAAAGTTTAAATATTTAACCAACAAGTTAAACTAATAAGTTATTAAATTATATTTAATTAAATTTTGATTAAATTAAAAATCAAACTAGCCTTAATTTTTTTTCTTTGTTGGATAATAATAAATTACTTAAATAATTATTTATTTTTATGAAATTAAATATTAAATTATTTTAAAAATTAATTTAATATTATTTATTTATGATAGAATATAAATTTTTAAATTATATTTATTATTATTTTTAAATAATTTAAAATTAAGATCTAAATAATTATTTTTAAATAATTTAAATTTTATATTCAATAATAAATAAAATTATTTAAAAATATTATTTAGATCTAAATTTTAAGTCATTTAATAATTTATTAATTATAATTTACAAAATTTATATTTTATTGTTAATAAATATTATTAATTTAATATTAATTTTATAGAAACAAACAAATATTTAATTAGTTTTGTTATTATCAAACAAAGTGAAAAATATAAATCTAGTTTGATTTTTAATTTTAAACACAATTTAGTTAAAATATACTTAAGTTAAAATTAACACAATTTATTAGTTCAACTTGGTGGTTAAATATTTAAAATTTTACAATAAGATATTGTATTCGAGTCACTCCCTGCTTTTTATATTCATTAAGTATGTGTTGTTACTAACCTATATACATTAAATATAAATATTAGTAGAATTGTATCAAATATTTGGCCTAGTACAATTAGTTCTTGCATTGGCTCTTTATGCTATTCTGCCTAGGTTTGAATCCCAGTCACTTTAAAGTGGGGTTTTACTTTTTCTTTGAGTTTTTTCCATCAAAATGGTAGAAATACGTGTCATCACATAATTGATTGAATAAAATTAAACAAAAATAATGTGGGTAGAAGAGAGAATGATTAAAAATGTTAGAAAATATTTCAAAAAATGCCATGTCAACGCTACTATTGTTGGGTGACCAAAACAGGAAAAGGGTAATAGTTGAGTGGCCACCCGTGTAGTTTTTCTTTAAAAAAAATGTGATGCTATGTCAATAAGTCCTGCCATGTAGACATGCCACGTCATCGAAAGACGTTGATCGTTAGTTAACTGACAGTTTTCATTCAATTAAATAATATTTAAACGAATATAAAACATTAAGAGTTCGTTTGCACCAATAAAATAAAAGTTAAAATGACAAAAAAAATTAAATATTAGAGGCTATTTTGACTTTACATTCAGCTATACAAATTTTACGTATCGAAAACAATACGATGAAAGATTCCAAATTTGAAGTCATAGTTGTACAATGGCATATACTTTAATTTTATTTAAAGAAAAGTTGAATAATTCTCGTGTTAAATTAGGTGCAAAAGTATATTCTCGCAACCGCACTCAACTATATTATATAGAAACAATATATCAATGGTTGAATATTTTATTTTACTTTTGTTGGCATCCAAAGGCTAAAGTTATTGGGGGCATTGGCAGCCTCCTTTGGTTAACCTAATTTTTTCTCTGCTCCAATACTAGTGTGGCACTTGTTCCCTCTACTTTTTTGACACGTTCTTCTTTGTTTTTTTGATTTGTTTCATCTGTCGTTTTGACATGATTTTATCATACTTTAGCGGTTGTTTGGTGCCCGTACATAAATCTTCACGATGCTAATTTTTTATTATGATTCTATCGGTGGTTATAGAAAGATAGATCCCACTCGATTAATGGTTGTTTGCCGATGTAATCAGACCTGGATAACAGAACAATCTGTCTGATAGTTTGGTTCACTCAACACTTATTTTTCACCCGTAAAACGTCTTGTTTAGATAGAGACAAGGAGATTCAGGAAGACTTTTAAATTTTGACAGTATACTTACTTCTATGAAAGTATTCACTTTTCTTTGCACCTTTGAGTTTTTATATGAAATTTTAGTGAATTATTCATATTATTCTCTCTTTTAACTGTGTTCTATTTATGATTTTTTATAATTTTTTTAATAAAATTTAGTTACCTTTGTAAAAAAAAACTAAAGTTATTGGAAAAAGAGAAGATTCCTAAATAATAGGTATAGATTAGATGAAACACAATCTCAAAACCTTCAACCTAAAAGTTGAAGGCAAAATGGCAAACGGCACACAAAGGCACAAAACACAAGACGAGGCCCCAAAGCGCAATCTTCGTATTGAAAAGTTATTAGATGGATTCGAATCGAAGACGATGCTCAAACGGCCTTTTACACAAACACTGAAACCAAAATGCAATAGATCCCACACCCCGGCATTATTCGTAAAACATAATAGTTACTAAACGGCATAGGCGATGCCACAACTCTTTTTAATTACTGTTTCTGCATAGCCAGGACCTTGGCCCACGCCGGCCTAGCCGTGATCTCCTTTACCCAGCCGCTAACGTGGGGGCGCGATTCGATCAGCTTCTTCGCCGGCGTCGCCAGCAAACACTGCATGTTGGGGAGATGATACAGATCGGCCAAGGTGAAGTTATCAGATGCCAAGTACTTCGACTGAGTCAACCGAGTCTCGTACACGTCGAGAACTTTCCCAAGCTTAGTTTCGTTTTCCTCCACGACGGCGGCGTCGGTTGCCATGCCGAAAATTGGCTTGTAAAACAGTTCCCAGACTACCGTTGAAGCTGGGTAATTGAACTGCTGGGCTTCCACTTCTTTCCACAATTCCAAGACCGCCGTCTCCTTGTTAGAGCCGGAGATCAACAGTTGGATCCCTTTGTCGGCGTATTCATGGGCGATATAGTGGGTGACTGCTCTTGATTCTGCGTTTCAAAAGAGGGTTTTAGCTAAATTCGACATAAAACTTAAAACAAAATCTGGGTTTGGGTCATGAAACTGTACCGAAGAGCTTCAAGTCCCCATCTTCAAAAGCTGGAACTTGTCCAAAAGGCTGTATGAATATGATGGGAAAGATTAGTTTCTGGGAAAACATGGATTAATAGATCTTTGATATCGGAATACTTACATTGAGGGCAAGGAAGTTGTCGGATTTATGTTCACCGGCGGCCATGTTTACAGGAACAAACTGGAAATCAGTTTCTTTCTCGTAAAGGCATGCAAGAATCCTCTGAGTAGCTGTTGACAAAGGGGTTCCGTGGACTTTGATGGCTGCCATACTTTTCCGACGACGACGACGGCAACTTGTTCAAGTCTTCAAGACGAGATAAATTTTCTTTTGTGGAAATATGGCAAAGAAGCGTTTTCGTGCATATAATATATAAAACGTGGAAGGAGAAGGAGACATCCTCCCGTCATTTTTTATAATCACGGTATCTAGGAGTACATTAATTGATTGATTAATTTTGATTCGATACTTCAAATATTTACTATGAATATGACCCTTTCAATATAATTTTTTTGTGTATACTGTTAAAATTCAAATCTTTGAGATATTGTTTAAAGAATTTAACGTTTTACTAGAGTTGTAAATAAACTGAATGTTCACTGAACTGTTCGTGAACTGTTTGACGGGAAGTTCGTTTATTTATTAAACGAACGAATATGAACAAGATTTTTCGTTCGTTTAATTAAATGAACGAACACGAACAAATTATTTATTCGTTCATTTATGTTCATGAACGTTTGGTAATCCATTCATTTATGTTCGTTTAAATTTATTCACATATGTCCATCTATATTTTTTATTTTTTCATAACAAAAGTATTAGTATATATATATATATATATATATATATATATATATATATATATATATATATATATATATATATATATTAAAAAATTAAACAATACATGATGTACAAGGCTTCAGACTTCTTAAGAAAAAAACTAAACAATACTCGATGTTCACTTGCGTTCGTTTGTATTCGTTTATTATTTTAACAAACGAACATGAACAAGAAATTATGTTCGTTTAGTTGTTAGTGTTCGTTCATTTGTTCAGTTAAAATTAAACAAACGAACATGAACATACTCTCGTTCGTGTTCGTCCGGTTCGTTTATAGGCCTATGTTTTACCTTAATTTTTTTCTTAGCATCTTATACTACGATAAATTATTAGATAGATCCGGCTCACCAGATCATTTATGATCCTAGCTAATAAGATCTATTCATCCCAAAGTAACTTCCAAATAACTACTCACTCCTTATTTACAATGTAGGAAAGAAATGAATATTCACCTTAAAAAAATTGAGATAAATGGATCTTACTGATTAAAACCACGAATGATGTGAATAATAATTTTTTCTTATACTCTTACTTTTATCTCTTTTTTCCTTATTCTTATATATAACGTTCTTTAAAAAATTATTATATATAACGTCACAAGATTTTGACGAGTTACCAAAAGAAAATACGTCATTTTTTTATCATAAAATTAATTTGAAATTAAAAAAAAATGTTTTTATTTATATTCAAAAAAATTGTTTTTATTTCAATATTTATATTCGATAGTAACAAATATATCATGTTTCTAAACTAGCATATATTGTTTTTATTTTAATATTTATATTCGATAGTCACAAATATCTCATGTTTCTAAACTAGCATATCAACTAAAATTTCTCATTTTAGTTGCCAGAATGATATAGCTGAAAGGAAGAATAGACATTTGGCAGAAATATGTCGAAGTATGCTTCATGCAAGAAACACTATGAGTCGTTTTGAGGCAGAAGCAATGAAAATTGCAGCTTATGTGATCAACAGACTTCCTCAACAATGGTTACATTTTCTTTCACTTTTTGAAAAATTATGGAAAATGAAACCAACAATTAGCTATTTTCAAGTTTTTAGAAGTGTTTGTTATGTATTTGTGCCTGATCATTTATGTAGCAAGATGGACAAAAAAATTGTTAGGTGTATTTTTGTAAGGTACGACAGCCAAAGGAAAGGGTGAAAATGTTGTGATCCTACAATTGAAAAATGTTATGTGTCTCATAATGTGGTGTTTGATGAAGCATCTTAATGGTGGTTTTCAGATAAAGAGTTACTGCCAGACTCAGATACTCTCAAGAGAGAGTTGCAATCCTCTCAAGTTCAGTTGAGTTTAGATAAAATTGGAATTGTCGATGATGATGATGAAGAAGAAGGTGTAACTCAAAATCCTTGGCAAACTTGTCTTCACCAACAACCGATCGAAGATGACGAGCCGAGTGAAATAGAAGAACCATCATCGCTTAAAAGATCAACAAGGATCAAAAAGCCAAATCCCAAATATGTTAATGTTGCCATAGTAGAAAAGGTGATGCAAAAGAGCCAGAAACCATTAAAGAAGCTTCTAAAAAAGCTGAATGGACTGAAGTAATGAGAGAAGAGATTGCTGCACTTGACTGGAATTAAACTTGGGAGCTCGTACCTAAGTTAAGAGATGTGAAGCCCATTTATTGTAAATGGATCTACAGGATAAAGCGTTGCACATATAGATCAATTGAGAGGTACAAGGCTCAATTGGTAGCTCGAGGATTCTCTTAACAATATGAACTAGATTACGATGAAACATTTAGTCCACTGACAAAGGTTACAATTGTTCGAGTCCTACTAGCACTAGCAGCTAGTAAGGATTGAAATTTATGGCAGATGAATGTCAAGAATATATTTTTACTCGATGAGCTAGATCGAGATATTTACATGGACCAACCAATGGGTTTTCGAAGCATTGATCACCTTGAGTATGTATGTAAGCTTCGAAAGGCGTTGCATGGATTGAAGCAAGCATCTAGGGCTTGGTATGGTAAGATTGCTGAATTTCTAACTCATAATGTCTATTTTGTGGCTCTTTTAGATTCCAGTTTGTTCGTGAAAGCAATTGAAGGGAAACTAGCTATTGTTCTACTATATGTGGATAATTTAATCATCACTGGTGATTTTGAGGATGAAATTCTTTGAACCAAGAAGAATTTGTCAGTCCATTTTCAGATGAAAGAACTTGGCAACTAAGACACTTCCTTGGTCTAGAGCTTGATCACACCGAAAAAGAAATTTTTTTCCATAAAAAAAAGTATTCTAATGATCTATTGTAAAAGTTTAGAATGCTCAATTTGCCAAAATTTGTGCTAATAAAGGGAAACAGTTAAAAGATGATACGATGTACCATCAAGTAGTTTGTAGTCTTATCTACTAAACTTTAACAAGGTAAGAAGTTTCTTTTGCAGTTGGCATTGTGAATCGCTACATGCAAAATTCAAAGAAATCACACTTGAAAATAGTTTGACGAATTTTAAGATATGTGAAGAGTAAAATTGATCATGGTATCCTGTATAAAAAAGGTGGAGATTGCAAGCTACTTGGCTACTGTGATGCTGAATATGCAGGTGGCCATGATACCTAACGCTCAACTATATGGTATGTGTTTATACTTGGATCTAGAGCAATTTCCTGGTGTAGAAAAAGACAACCCATGGTGTCTTTATCAACCACCGATGCAAAGTACCGTACAACAGCAATGACATCTTAAGAAAGTACTTAACTTTTGCATTTGTTGGAGGACTTGCATCAACAAATGAAATTTTCAGTCACCCTATATTGTGACAACTTGTCAGCCATATGTTTAGTCGAGAATTCATATTTTCATGAAAGAACTAAACATGTAGATGTGCATTATCATTTTGTTAGAGAAAAAGTATTGCAAGAAGAAATCAAGCTTAAACATATGAAGACAGAAGATCAAGTGGCAGACCTGTTTACAAAAGGCTTAATTAGTAACAAACTCAAAAGCTTATGTCGTCAGCTTGACATAAAAATCAAAATGGAAGTTGGTATTGGGGGAATGTTAAAATATCAACACCAACTTAATGGCTAATTAAGTTCCTTTAATGTTTACATAAGTTTCACTTAAATTTAAGGTTTAATTTAATAAATAGTTAATTAATATCCTAAAGGCATATTAATAACAAGTGATTCTATGCGTATATAAAGCATTGTAAGTTTGCATTTTACAACACACCGAATGAAAAATAAATAGAGTCTCCATTCTTCCATTTGAGTTTTTTTTTCATCTTTTAATTGTTTTGGACTATGGGGTGTTCAACAAAATATTCTTTATTTTACTATCGGTTTTATTTTTTTATTTTTATATATACACACATATATATTAGGGTTCTGGTAGTTTGAGACATCTTTTGGTGAAAACAAAAAAAATGACCTTCAATTTATAAAAGATTGAGAACTTCTATGTGAGATACCGAAGACACCAAAACCCTCACCGACAAAAGCAAAAAAATGATCAGGTAATAATTCATTGATTATTATTCTATAAATGCATAATTACATAATTTATTATGAACATTTGAAACTTTTACTTAATATCAACAGGAACTGAAGATGACCAGCTTTCGTGATTATATGGATGAACCATTTGTATATAAGCTCACAATCGGTGGATATGAGTGGTATCAATTGGGATACAAAGGCAAACAACTAATCAATTATTTTCTTTTAACTATGTAGGATTAAATATTTTTATTATTATTTTCGTTTAGTATGTAATTGAAAACTAATATTTTAACATTTTTTTTCTTTAATCAAAAGAAAATTGGTATCTTCTTTAATCAAAGATATCAAATGCAAACGGGTGTAATTTTTCAAACTTGAGGATATCATTGTTGACAAGGATGAGATTATAATCATTATGGCATCACATCCAAACGAATTTGAGGAACGAACGAAATATGCCATAAAAGTTATAATTGCATTGATCTACGAATATTGTGGTTTTGAGCTAAGTCGGATTCCTCCCGATGTGTTGCATATGATCACCTACATGGTGGATATCGGTATATTAAGGTTAGTATAACTAATTTTGTGATACTTTATATTAGATATATACATTTGTAAATCATATAATTAATTATTAATATATAATTTTTCAGGGATCATAGTGATTTTCTGTTAAACAATCTTTGCACGTGGTCAACAGATAGAATCACACATGTGATAAAAGATTTAAGAGCACTACTAAAGAGAATTCCATTCAAACTTTATAGCCTTTTAGAGAAATTAGATTGGGTTGTTTTAACGCGGCAGAAATTGTTTGAAAACACCGTATGAGATCCTACTTTCAAGAACGCCGCTTAAAACGTCTGTAATAATCCCAAAGACTCGAAGAATGTATTCAAAATATTCATCTTTATTACCAGCGAAAGGAAAAATTTAGAAGCTTTATTATACTTCTGAGGAACTTGATGATTACATAGCATATCTAAGATGCATATCTATTACTATTTCGGTGTTATTCAATGAAGATGAATTCAAAAAAATAATCTGGTAATTAGTTTACCCATTTCAACAACACCAGTTTTTGATGTAATGGTGAGCTGATGATTGACTACACCGAGAAGACCCTTTCAACAACACTGGTTTGTTGATGTTGTCTGATGTAATGGTGAGTTGATAACTAGTTTATTGTATAGTTGTATAGCATGTTTTTGAGTGCTTGGATTGGTTCGTTAGTTGGTTTGCTTAGGGTTGATTTTTGTATATTCGGCTTCAATGATATGTTGCACTCTTTTTACTCCACTTAAGATTGGAGAGGTTTTTTAACGAGACACGTATCATTGCATATTTTGTATGATCTTCGACTTTAATCATACAATTTTCCTTTCAAAAGAAGAAAAACACCGGTGGTATCCTATTCAACATTGTTTGAATATACTTGGTCTTAGGTGAGTTGATATATGGAATTATTTTCAATTTTTTATTATACTTAAATGACATCGAACTCATTTCAGTTTTTGTACTTGATTGAAGCAATAAACTTTTACTAATCAAGCTATAAATTATAGAGGAGACAAAATTTTAAAAAATATTAACACATTAACAATGTTGAGTTTGATTTAATGGGACTTCAGCGCAAATCAACTTTAAAAAATGGGTTTCGGTTTTCATAATGAAACAAAAAGAAATAGAATATCCACTGTAGTGTACGACCAAATTGTGTTTTCTAGTTTGATTTCATGAGACTTCAGCGCAAATCAACTTTAAAAAATGAGTTTCGATTTTCGCAATGGGTCGGAATATGCATATCATGTCTTTTACTATTTGAAACTATAAAAAAACGTAAAAGTGGTATAATTTCATAGTAAATCAACTTTAAAAATATGTGTTTCATTTATTTATTTTATCTCGAATAGGGACTGAGCTATGATTGAACTATGAGAGGACAAGTTGATTAACTTTGAAATGAATAGAGTCAAAAAAAATAATTAAGTCATAAAAATTCAAGGAAGTATAGTAGCTGGGAAAACAAGTAAAACATTTCATTAGCCAACTGAAAATGTTAATTGAAACGGTTGGTAACCAGTAACTAGGAAAAAAAGTATCGTCGTATAGTAGACGCACATACTGAACCCCATATATAGTTCAAAACTACTGATTCTTGATTTTGTTATTCTTATAGTTCTCTTCTTAAAAATATGTTTATCATTTTTTTTTCAATTTTTTGGTTTTCTGAAATCTTTCTTTCTTCATTTTAGTTTCTTATTTCTATCTCAACTAAACTCTACACAGGTTCCTTTCATCATCTTTATCATTTTTTGGAGGTTTTCTCTCATTTCTTGATATCTGAGTTATAACCTTTGTCAAAATAGGTTGAGTTTTTCCATCACCATCGTTGGTTACTGTCGCACTCTACAAATTCTTTTGCTTTTGATTCTCTTCTCAAAACATGTTAGTTTCCATCCATTTCTCTTATTTTCTGGGTTTTTTTTTTAATTTTCGTTGAAAATTTAGTGTTCTACTGTTGTTTCTTTCAAAAATATGTGGTTATTAGTTTCGTTGATTTTCATCCCCATTTCTTGTTATTATTTGATGGGTTCTTTAAAAAGATTGTTATAGAGCTTATAAATTTTATTTCATTGCTTCTTGAACTTGAATATTTGTTTCGTAGTTGAAGAAAACACGATAATTAATAAACAACTATAAACTTGAGTCCAAGCTGCCATTGTCACCAAGATCATTAATCTCATAATTTTTTTTATAAAAATCAACGAAATTAAAAAAACAGTCTAGCTTGGAATATGTTTCATAGTTTTGTACTTCTTTTTTGTGAAGAAATGGCAACGATTTTAAAATTAATAAGATTTTTTTTAATATTTCAGCTAATAATGAGGAAGCTAGTTTCTTTAAAATTTTAACAACTCAAATCATTAACGACAACAACATCATCCCAGCCATCCTTACTGATGTCGCTTACTTTAAAAGTTCAGTCTTTGAACGACCCTTTGTTTGCAAATCATATTAAGAGGGTAAATATGTTGAACACTTTATAGCCCAAAACAATGAGAAGAGGAAAATGAGAGAATCAAGTGGAAGAAGAAACATTTGTTCTGATACCATGAAGCGTTCAACAATTGGTATCAAAATTTCGATGAATGTTATTTTGGTTGCTCGATTGCTACAAAGTAGTGTGGTATTGTGTATAAGCTCACAATCGGTGGATATGAGTGATATCAATTGAGATATAAAAGCAAATAACTAATAAGGTATTTTCTTTTAACTATGTGGGATTAAATATTTTTTTTATTATTTTCGTTTAATATGTAATTGAAAATCAATACATTAACATTTTTTCTTTAATCAAAAGAAAATTGGTATCTTCTTTAACTGAAGATATCAAATGTAAATGTGTGCGGTTTATCAAACTTGAGGATATCACTGTTGACAAGGATGAGATTATAATCACTACGGCATCACATCCAGACGAATATGAGAAACGAACGAAACATACAACAAAGTTGTAATTGCATTGATCTACGAATATTGTGGTTGTGAGCTGAGTCGGATTCCTCCCGATGTGTTGCATATGATCACCTACATGGCGAATATCGGTATATTGAGGATAGTATAACTAATTTTGTGATACTTTAAATTATATATATATATATATATATATATATGTAAATTATATAATTAATTATTAATATATACTTTTTCAAGGATCACATTGTTTTTTATTAAACCATCTTTGCACGTGATCAACAGATAGAATTGCATGTGTAATAAAAGATTTAATAGCTCCACTGAAAAATAAGAAGAGAATTTCATTCAAACTTTATAACCTTTCGGAGAAGAAATTAAATTGGATTATTTTAACGCGACAGAAACTGTTTGAAAACACTGGATAAGATCCTACTTTCAAGAATGCCACTCAAAACGTATGCAATAATCACAAGGACTCGAAGGATGATATTTAGAATATTTATCTTTATTACCAATGAAAAGAAAAATTCAGAAGTTTTATTATATTTCTGAGTAACTTGTACGTTTCCGTAGATAATTATATGGGTGCGCACAACAACATCGATGCATCAGAAGATATCTCAAAGTTCTTACACATAACATATCCAAGATTATGTATATTACTGTAATATAGTGCAATATATTGCATCAGCATTGTTCTCTGATGGCTGACTGACTACACCAAGAAGACCCTTTCAACAACATCGATTTGTTGATGTTGTCTGATGTAATGGTGAGTTGATGACTAGTTTATTGTATGGTTGTATAACGTGTTTTTTGAGTGCTCGGATTGGTTCGTTAGTTAGTTTGCTTATGGTTGATTTTTGTATACTCGGCTTTACTGATACATTGCACTCTTTTTCCTCCACTAAAGATTAAGGAGGTTTTTTAACGAGACACGTATCATTGCATATACTTAGTCTTAGGTGGGTTGATATATGGAATTATTTTCAATTTTTTTATTGAACTTGACATCGAACTCATTTCAGTTTTTGTACTTGATTGAAGCAAAAAAATTTACTAATCAAGCTCTATATTAGAGAGGAAACAAAGTTTTAAAAATATAAACGCATTAATAACGATGAGTTTGATTTCATGAGACTTTAGCGCAAATCAACTTTAAAAAATGGGTTTCAGTTTTCATAATGAAACAAATAGAAATAGAAGATTCACTGTGGTGTACGACCAAATTGTGTTTTCTAGTTTGATTCTATTGGACTTCAACACAAATCAACTTTAGAAAATGGGTTTCGGTTTTCACCATGGATCGAAATATGTATATCATGTCTTTTACTATTTGAAACTAGAAAATAGCATAAACGTGGTATAATTTCATATTAAATCAACTTTAAAAATATGGGTTTCATTTATTTAATCTCGAACAGGGACAGAGCTATGATTGAACTATGAGGGGACAATTGATTAACTTTGAAATGAATAGAGTCTAAAAAAATTTAACATGTTAATAATAAGCTCAACCAATCCAAACATTCATATTTGCCAACATTATACATACACACATGGCACAATTTTTGGTAAGCTTATTCAACAACTCTTTGATTGGTTCGATTAGATATACACCTTCCATACTTGGTCTCTAACAAATATGGGATTCAAGCTTACTATTTCCTCACCAATCTTTGCAAGTTGCCTACTTTTAGCATCAATTTCTCATTCATAACTCAACCAATTTGAGCACATGAGATATCGTTGTAAAAATCTCATGAAGTAGAATATAAAGACGTAATTTCAGATTCGATTAAAGAAGCTTTGAAAAATTGCGAGCAAAAACGACAGAAATCATACATGACTTGTTCACTAGGATCGAGTAAACTGTTTTCCTCTACATGAAGACAGTCCATGGTAAAATTAAACACAGGGTACCGGGCAAATGGATCTCCAACAAATAATTTCTTCATAGTCCATTCATTACGTTCTGCGTCATACAGAGGAGGAGGAGGCAACACTTCCCAGTGGCAACTATCATATTTCAAGACCTCAAAAAGTCACTTCCATCAGAATATATGGAGAAGACATAAATGTTACCCATAAGAGAGAATACCAAAGGGCAGTCCCTTCCAACTATTTAGACTAGGGCCCTGTTGCCAGTGCCATCACGAAACGGTAGCAATTTTATAAATTGTCTTATAATTATAACATTTGCCTTGATGAATGCACGTTGTAATTACATTTTTTTTTCTTTTTTTTTTTTGACTATAATTATATTTTTTAATATGTTTGTGTGATGCAAGGGTAGAATCTGTTCAACTTTCTTAGTTTTTTCAAAGACAACACACACATCATGGTATTACTAGTGCTCGAATCCGGGTCTCAAGGGATAATAAACATCAACCTTTACCACCAGGACACAAGAGGATGAACGACTATAATTACATTTCTATATATGATGCGAATGGATACATTATTTTTTTAAAACGATAACGGTAAGAAAACAATTATGGGCTCTAAGAAATAATAGTTAGGAATGGTGTTGGCTACTTTGCATTTTTATAACCGTTTTTAAAGGAATTATAGATTTTGTGTAAACTACATAAATGGTTCTCCAATTATGATTTAATTTTTTATTGAGTTTCCTGATTATGAAAAGTTATAAATAGGTTATTCGACTAATGGTGACTAACAAATCAGTTCAATTCTTTTAGAAAAATAAACGGCTGATGACACGACAATTATAAAATTTATATAATAACGAAATTAACCCTCAACCTTTACATTGTATTTTAATTTGAGCCTAAATTTAAAATTTTAACTCTCAATGTTTAAATATTATAACATTTCAGTCCCTTAAATTTAGGACCAAATTAAAATAAAATGTAAAGGTTGATGATTAAATTCATTATTATACATATTTTATTAAGTTCAATTATATATATATATGAACTTGATTTATTGATTCAAATAGGTACCCAACTATACTTTTTTTCCACTTAACGAGAATTATTTACTTGAATCAATTTAAACCATAAAACTAGAGTTAAATATCAAACAACGAAAAAAGTTCATACTTAATTAGGTAAAAAAAAAATATTAGCTATGAGACTAAATTTATATTAACCCAAAACTATAAAATATAAAATGCCATATCATCTCAACAACTCTTGACTTTTTTACCTTTTTATAATCTTTTTCTTTTATTAAATATTCCGCGACTTAGGTGTAAACACATTTACTCGCAATTGCACTCAAATATATTGTTTATAAAATAATTAAGAAATAAAATATTTATTTTAGTTCGCATCCAAAGACCAAAGTTATCGTAAAAAAACTGAAATGAAAAATCAGCTATTAAACTATGTTTTTTAGTTTGTTTTTAGCACTTAAATCAATTATTTTTTTAATAAAATAAGTACTTAAATTATTATTTTTAGTTGTTTTAAGTTTTCAAACTGTTATTATTGGTCGTTTTAAGTTTCTAAATTATTTTTTAGTTAAAATAAGTACTTAAGCTATGTTACTTTTTGCTTTTAGTCCCTAATCTATCTATTAGTCATTTTTTTGTGATGTGTTAATATCTTATTGGTCAAAATAATTTTTTTACTTAAATAACTACCAGACTTAAAGTGACCAGAAATAATAATTAAATATTTATTTTGATAAAAAATAATTTAAGAGCTAAAAGCAAACAAAATATAATTTAGGGGTTATTTTTCATTTAAGCCAAAAATAAAAGGGTAGCAAATTGTAGCTTGCATTAGGAATATAGATGAAATGAAACACAATCTCATAACCATCAACGTAAAAATAAAAGGGTAGTAAATTGTAGCTTGCACTAGCTTCAATGTCTCATAAGTAGTATCACTACCGTAATCTGATGTGATGGATGAAATGCCAGCAAAATGAGATATATTTGAATTGGGAGAAACATTATTTATGAAATTGTGCTATTTCCAGTAATATTAGCTTCGGATGAACATTCATTTAATTTTTGGAATGCTGGATTGAATAAATATAAAACTTGAGAGATTCAATATGTTATTTATCCATTTTTATTAAAGTTAGTCAATTTTTTGATCAAAAGAGCCACGTAGCGCGATCTAATTAGCGCATCTTTTTAAACGGACGCCAGATAAGAGGGACTAGCAGAGGTTATGATTTTTAGTTCAAGAAACAAAACGTCCTAAAAATACTTTAAGGAACAATTCGATATTTTGTGTATACTTCAAGGGCGAAATGGGCCATTAAGCAGAAAAAACTATATTTTCTTGAAAAAAATTACTTCCAAAGATATGTTATTGGAAAAAGAAAAGGGTAGTTTGCATTAGCAAATAGCAATTGATGAGATGAAACACAATCTCAAACCCCTCAACATAAAAATTGAAGGCGAAGGGGCAAACGTGTACAAACACAAACAGTGAAACCAACATGCAAAAGAAAACACTCCCCGGCATTATTCATTCAACATATTACCAAACGGCATCGGTAATGGCATAAGTCATTTTACTGTTTCAGCATAGCCCGGACCTTGGACCACGCCGGCCTAGCGGTGATCTCCTTTACCCAAGCGCTAACACGGGGGCGCGATTCGAACAGCTTCTTGGCCGGCGTCGCCAGCAAATTTTGAATGTTGGGGAGATGATACAGGTCGGCCAAGGTGAAGTTATCGGATGCCAAGTACTTTGACTCAGCCAACCGAGTCTCGTACACGTCCAGAACTTTTCCAAGCTTGGTTTCGTTTTCCTCCACAACCGCGGCGTCGGTTGCCATGCCCAAAAATGGCTTGAAAAACAGCTCCCAGTCTAACGCTGAAGATGGAGTATTGAACTGTTGACCTTCCACTTCCTTCCACAATTCTAACACTGCCGCCTCCTTGTTAGAGCCGGGGATCAACAGTTGGGTCCCTTTGTCGGCGTATTCATGGGCGAGATAGTGGGTGACTGCTCTTGATTCTGCGTTTCAAGACAGAGTTTTAGCTAAATTTGACATAAAACTGAAAACAAAATCAGGGTTTGGGCCATGAAACTGTACCGAAGAGCTTCAAGTCCCCGTCTTCAAAAGCTGGAACTTGTCCAAACGGCTGTATGAACATGATGGGAAAGATTAGTTTCTGGGAAAACATGGATTAATAGATCTTTGATATCGGAAAACTTACATTGAGGGCAAGGAAGTTGTCGGATTTATGTTCACCGGCGGACATGTTTACGGGAACAAACTGGAAATCAATTTCTTTCTCGTAAAGGCATGCAAGAACCCTCTGAGTAGCTGTTGACAAAGGGGTTCCATGGACTTTGATGGCTGCCATACTTTTCCGACGACGACGACGGTAACTTGTTCAAGTCTTCAAGACGAGAAAATTTTTGTTTTGTGGGAATATGGAAAAGAAGCGTTTTCATGCATATAATATATAAAACAAGGAAGTTGGAGGAGACTTCATTAGCCAACCAATTGGATTAAAAAAATCTATTGACAACTTGGATTATTCGACAAGTACAAGATTTTAGAAATATTTTTTATCAGCTAAATAAAATTAAATATTATTGAACACTCCTAGTTCAATGAATAGAAACCTTAGGTTCTTTTTAGTGTACTTATATATATATATATATATATTCTAATACTAAAAAATAAGTTTAAAATTTAAGGTTTAATTTTTAGGATTTAAAGTTATAATATTTAATTTTTAGTGTTAGGAGCATCCATAAAAACACAAAAAGGACATATGACTTTTATACAAGTTCAAGTACATTATTTGCAACTGTGCGCGCACGTTATCAGAGGCTAAAAGATAATAGACATTATCGTAAGATAACAACATATACTAAAACATAATTATCATATATATATATATATATATATATATATATATATATATATATATATATACGCACACGTGTCTCGAAATATAATATTATTAAAGGATATATGGCCCTGTTTGGCTGATTGTAGATTACATTAGCTGATAGCTAATTGCATTAGCTGATTTGACTAGCGGATTGTATTAGCTGATTGTATAAAAGTGTTTGGTAAAATTAACTGATAGCTTATAGCTGTTAGATTATTTAAACAAGCAAAATGACATATAATGACATGATTATATTCAATACTTGTTTGAATAGTTTATTAGTTACCAATATTTTGTATCTAATTATTATTAATTAGATCTATAAAATTATTTTTAATATAACTTTTCTAAACATATTCAAATGATTTATATATTAATTTATTAGTTATATAATTATTTTAATATAATTTAATTAATTAATAAATTTAAATAAACATATAAATATGTGATAATAAAAAGAAAAGAAAAAGTAAATATGATTAGCTTATAAATAGGGAGAGAAAATATTTAATTTAGGTTATTTTGAGATTTTTGATAATTTAATTAATTAATAAATTTAAATAAACATATCTAATTATGTCTCAAACCTCTAATTTATGCCTCAAACCTCTAATTTGTGCTAATAAATAGATATAATTGAAAGTAATTAATTAGGATTGATTTCCAAAATTTAAACTACACATTTTAGTTTGTTAGCTTATTTCTTTGTTTATATGGATGATATATTTTTAATTTCGAACTAGGAATAAAAAAAATATTTGTTAATTATAAACATTTCAACCAAAAAAAAAATTATTTGTTAATTGATATGATAAAATAGTAGTTATATATAGAATAATAATTTTTATCAAAATAATAATTTCATATTATGGTTGGTGCATTTCTTCTTGTGCGTGTATTTAAATATAAACTCCAGCTTAAGCTTAATAATTGAACGGTACAAGTTAGGGACATGGACATCATTTAGCAAACAAATTGCATTAAAAAAATATATTGACAACTTGGCTTATTCCCCGACAAGTATGAGAATTCATAAATATTTTTCATCGGGTCAAGTCAAAACTTTGCTAATAGTGATCAAATTTTTATGGTGTTTTCATTTTGGTCAATTAAATTAATTTTTTTATATATAATCATTAATTTTTTAGTTTATTTTCATTTAAGTCACTATTGTTAGTTCCCGTTATGAAATGTTGACGTGGCATATTCAAGTCTTCTTCTAAAAAGCAATTATAATTTTTCAAATTTATAGCCACCGTCAAGACCAAAATTCTAATGAACAGAGGTCAATCCCAATGATGGAAAAAATTGTTTTGCCAAAAGATTAACATAGTTTGGTTTCATGTTGATTCATCGGTTATCACTAGTGAATCAAAACTAAAAATCTCAATCGAAATTCAAAATTAGAATATTGTGATCTGTCATTGTTAATCGTCGGATCAACTTGAAATCAAACTATGTTAATTTTCTAGGTAAACGGATTCTTCCCAACATTGGGATTAATTGGTGACCACTCCATTAATCAGAATTTTGGGTTGGTAGCGACTTTATATTTGAAAAATTAAGGTTCTTTTTTGGAAAAAAAAATTAATATGTCACATTGATATTTCTCAATAGTAGTGACTAGAATGAAAGTAAACTAAACTTTTAGTGTCTATAACGAAAAAGAATTGAAAATTTAATTAATGTAATGGAGGTTTACTGATTTCAACAACTAAAGTGAAAGTGACCGGAAAACTCAATGGCTACCACTACAATTTACTTTTTTCATTCAACCAACCATCCTAAATAATTTAATATATATTATGAAGAAGGAGAAAAAGAAAAGGAAAAAGGAAGTACAAAATAGTCATATTTGAAAACCAAACGAGTGGGAAATGAAGGTTTGGTTTACTATACTTTATAGGTAGGGATGTAAAAAGCTGACCCGACCTGAAAACTCTATTGAAACCTACTCGAGTCAGAACCTGATTTGACCTGAAAATTTAATGACTCGAACCTGATCTGTAACCGACTGTTGTTGACCCGAACCTGAATTCAACATGTTACTGTAGTGACCGAACCCGACCTGCGTCCGACTGAAAACGACCCGAACCGGAATTGGACCTGTTACTGTGGACCTGAAACCCGACCTGCGCCCGACTGAAACGAACCCGAACCCGAAGCTGACCTGGCAGATAACCGATTTTACCCGACTGAATTGACCCGAGATCCGATATTACCCGACTTGTTTTGAACCCGACATGTTTTGAACCCGACCTGTTTTGGACCCGACCTGTTTTGAACCCGACCTGTTAATTGACCCGACTTGCTTTGAACCCGACCTATTTTTAACCTGAACTGATATTGATCTGACTTGATATTTACCTGATATATAGTTGAAGAAGTTTACGATTTGATAAATTTAAAGTGTTGATAAATGTAAAGTATTAATTTATTAAATTAATTTAATACTAATTCGTTCAATATAAATTATTTGTGAAGTTTAATAAGAATTAACATACTTAAATTTATTTTATTAAAAATATTCAAAATTTAAAAGTTTTATTAAATTAATAAGTTGTGATGGATGAATTTAAAACAAATTATTTAAAATTTACATCAATTTATTAATTGTGATCATTAAATTTAAAAATATTTTATTAAAAAATTTAATTATAACTATTAAAATAAAAAATATATTTTTTAGTTTAGGAAAAAAATTTGAATTAGCAGGGGAAAGTTATTTTGATTGATAGGAAATTATAGGAGGAGATTTTGACACCATATCAAACAAAAAAGGGGGGGGGGATTTTTGCCGCCAAATCAAATTTGGGGGAGGGTTGCCGCTAATATCAAACAAAAAAAATGAGTGGAGATGAGATTTTTTTTATTTATGGGTTAATTATCCTTTAGGTCCTTCCTTAATTAGATTATTAGGGTTTAAGTTTTTTAGGTTTTAGTCTTAACTTTTGGTTTAGTTTCTTTAAATTTTATTTAATTAGGCCATGCTTCATAAATTAATTAATTATTAAGTTTTTTAGTTTGCTTTAAATTTGATTTGGTCCTCGTATAAAGATTTGGTAAGTAATTAGGTTTAATAATTTTATTCATTTGTGATTTGGGCTCTAATTAATAATTTAGTTTTAATTTATTTTTAGATTTGTCCTTTATGTTTCAATTTATTTTGTTTGTTAGATTTATGAGTTTATGTTTAAGGTTTAAGGGTAAGTGTGTCAAGTTGATTGTTTGGGGCTATGAGATTAATTTAGGGATTATGTGATTAGGCTTGATTCTAATTATTAGTTAATAGTGTCTGTAAGATTTAGATATTCATGTTTGAGGTATAGGGGTAAATGTGTCAACTTAATTATTTGGAGTTATGAGATTAATTTAAGGATTAGGGGATTAGTCTTGTACTCTAATTATTAGTGATTATAAGATTTAAGAGTTGAGGTTTAAGTGTATTGTTTAGGGGTATACATATATACATATAAATATGTATGTTCTAGTATATATATATATATATATATATATATATGCATACTAAAACTTACATATATATATATATATATAATTATAACAATATATATATACAAAAACTTACATACATACATGTATATATATACTAAAACTTAAATACATGCATATATATATATATATATATATATATATATATATATATATATATATATGTGTGTGTGTGTGTGTGTTTTAGTATGTATGTATACATGTGTGTTTTAGTGTATATATATATATATTTAATTAATTATAACAATACATGTATATGTATATATCATAATATATGTATATGTGTGTATATATATATATGTAGATATAAATTTTATTATTTTTAATATGGTAATATTTTTATTCATTTTATTCCCTAAAATTTTATATTTCATAGAAAGTTACCTTTATTATTTTTTAATTTTTGTAATTTACTCCAATATTTTTGTTCATTCTAGTGCCTAATTACTCTAATTTTTATACTTTTAATTTGATATTTTTGTTCATTACAGTCCCCGAAATTTTATTTTTGTTCCAAATTGACCCATTTTCATTGTTTTCTTTTAAATTTGTCTAATGTTTTATAATTTTAATTTGATATTTGTATTCATTATAATCCGTGAAACTTTATTTTTAATCCAAATTGACCCATTTTTAGTATTTTTTAATTACTCCAATGTTTTATAATTTTGATTTGATATGACTTTAAATAATTAACTCCAAATCAATGACGATTGACGAAGGCCAACCTAAAGTCTATCGACTACTTATACGGTTGTACCGAACTCAAACTCAATACGAATTTCAATCCTAAAAATACCCCGACCTGAATTACCCGACCTGAAACTACCCGACCTAAAATAACCCGACCTGAAATGCACCCGACCTGAAATGCAACCGACCTGAAATGAACCCGACCTGAAACAAACCCGACTTGAAATGGACCCGACCTGAAATGGACCCGACCTGAAGTGTATCCGAACCCGAATTAACCTGTCAATTATCTGCTTCGGACCCGACCCGTTTTGACCCGACCTGAAATGGACCCGATCTGAAATGGACCCGACCTGAAATAGACCTGACCTGAAATGGACCCGCACCCGACCCGAGTCGAGTCAAAATAGAAAAATGACCTGAAATGACCTGTACCCGATTTTACTCGACCTGACAGTACCCGACCTGAAACCCGTCCGATTACCTGTTTTTACATCCTATAATTATAGGTGGCAAAATATGAATAGCTAATGGGCCTTCCACTCCACTAAACGCACGTTTTCATATTATTAGATTTTATATTTGTTATCTTATATTATTTTTATCATTATTGTCATCCACTCTGTACAATCATATATAAATAAAGGATTAAAATTTAATTAAATAATTTGAGAAAATAAAAATATAAATAAATAGTGTTGTTGATAACGAAGTACGAGGAAAATTGTACGACGCTCGACGAGCACCGCTGAGCACCACTAACGATAAGCACTGTTGAGTACCATTAAATTAGTTTATAAAGATTAAAAATTTAAAAGATTTAACCTATAATTATAAATTATTTAAACATATAATTATAAATTATTTAAAATAAAATATTAATTAAATTATTATCCATATATATATTTTAATTTTTTTAAAAATAATTAGATCAAATACCAACCTTAGTCAATTTAAGAAATAAAAAACCTTAAACCATAAATAGTAAACCTTAAACCCTAAATCATAACTCATAAACCCAAAACTTGAAACCATAGAATATAAACCTTAAAGTCTAAAGCCGTTGTTCAAATTCAGGGTTCAATGTTTAGAGTTGAGGGTTTATGGTTTATGGCTTACTATTTATGGTTTAGGATTTAGAGTTTAAGGTTTATGGTTTTTTTAAGTTGACTAAGGTTGGTATTTGACCCAATTATTTTTTTTAAAATAAAAATATTATATATATGAAAAATAATTTAATTAATATTTTATTTTAAATAATTTATAATTATATGTTGAGTCTTTTTGATTTTTAATTTTTATAAAATTAATTTAAAGGTGCTCAGCGGTGCTCATCGTTAGTGGTATCCAGCAATGCTCGTCAAGCGTGGTAGACTCATCCCAAGTATAAACACTATCATAGTTAACATGATAATAAAATATGACAACACATTGACTATTAATTCTATTACAACTCAAATATGGCATATTTAGAGGGCTTAATAGTCAAATAGGTGCTCAAACTATACATGTGGCCCACTTTTAATGTCTAAATTATCTTTCGCTCTAAATAAGTGCCTAAAATTTTATTTCGATTATTTTAGGTGTCTGACTGTTAAAAAGCCGTTAGCCAATTAGAATGTGACATGTTTTAATTTAAATTTATTTTAATAATTTTTTAAGTAAAATTCAAAATTCATTTTTTTAAAAATTATCAATTTTAAATTTTTACAAAATAGTCCTAGATCCCTAACCCATAATCTCCAAATGGTCATCGTTTTCGTCATTAACTGCCTCATCAAAGACCGCCACTACCGCCGTCAGACCACCACGGTCATTTTCCCCAACCATCCATCGCTGATAACCGACAGTAGGTGTGTCAACCGACTTTCTTTTCACAAGTTTGGCTTCTTCGACGTTAGGATGTTGATCGGAACACCTATCGTCAATTACTGGTGATGGGTGGTTGGGGAATTATCGTGGTGGTCCGACGATGATTATAGTGGGCGACGACGTGACCATCAATGAAAAATCAGCTGGGGAAGTTAGGGATTTTGAATTTGTGGGTCATTTTGTGAGTTTTGTGAAATTTAGGGTTTTTTAAATTAAGTTAAAAAATAAATTAAAATTAAAATAAATAAAATAAAAAATTTAAAAAATATTTTTTTAAAAAATAACTGTAGTTAATGGTTAGGCACCTAAAATGAATGAAATAAAACTTTAAACACCTATTTAGAGCGAAAAGTAGTTTGAGACCAAAAATGAGCCACATGTATAATTTGAACACATATTTGACCATTAAATCTATTTAAATGATTATAGCATCTATTAAGATGAGATAACAAACCATAGTATTTAAAGTACGTAATAGTAAATCATCAAAATAATCAAATAATCAACAAACGGAAAGACGATGACAAATTAACCTTGGAAAAAAAAACTTGTAAAGGCAAGCATAAAACGCGTTACAAAAACAAACAAAAAAAATCAATATTTTCATAAAAAAGCAAAAGATTTGTTGAACAAAATTTATGAAACAAAATTTAAAGAGATGAGAAAATAAAAAATGGGAAAAAGTTAATAATAATTGTTATTCTTGATATTGTCGTTGTTGTTTTGAAACTCTTTTTTGCCTCTCATTTTTTTTAAAATAAAAAAAACCATTTAATTTTTTTTTTCACTCTTAAACTTTTATTTTTTTCAAATTAAAATAACCAAAGAAAAAAAACAAAAATTTTAATATTTTTATACTTTTCTGGTTTTTATAATTTCGACATTTTTCAAATATATTTTTATATATTTCTTTTAAAATTGTGTACTATTTAAATATTTTATTAATTATAAACATTTTTATTGTTTTACTTTTTGCCGAAAAATGACAAAATAACTGATTCAACATTAACGAAAAAACAAAATAATTGAAGTGAGCCCGTTCTTTACCTTTTTTTCCCCGTTAATTGAACCACGTTAACAAAAAAAAAAGTAAATTTAAAGGCCAACATAGACGTAAAAAATTTAAAACTAAAATAATTTTCTTAAAAAAATTGAAAAAGAAGAATCATTAGACTTTAGTTTGAAGTTACATATATAAAAGGATATGTATAAAATACATTCACCACAAGCGCATTAATTTTAGAGTTTATGGATTTAGTTTATAGTTTATGGTTTTAGGTGTATGTGTTTATAATTTAGGGGTTATGGTTAGAATTTAGGAGTTAGAGTTAGAATTTAGGATTTAGAGGTTAGGTTTAGGTTTAGGGTAATATGTTGAGGATTTAGGTTTTAACCTATAAATCCTAAATTTTAACCATAAACTCTAAATTCTATTCACAACCACTAAATTCTAAACTACTAAACTTAAACCCCTACACCCTAAATTGAATCCCCAAACCCTAAATTTAAGGCACTTGTAAAAACTAAAAGTTTCCACGTCAGTATATCAAATAATTATCCTATATAAAATACATCTGATGATCTAAATAATTATTATAAAAAAAATTAAAATATATTTTTAACTAATATTCCATTTGTCCCACTAAAATTGTCACGTGTCATTTTTTTAACTTTGACTGTATTTTTAAAAATATTTTAATTAATTAAAGTTTATAAATATATATTTAAAAGGCTAAAGGGTCAAATTTGCTCCTGTAGTAAACTCAAATCAACAATGTTGCCCCTAATTTTTTCATGTAGTTTTGTCCTTGAAGTCATTCAATTACAACAATTTTATCCTTTGACCGGCGTTGATCGTTGAAGTGCTGATGTGGCAATTAACGGTGATGACGTGGTGGTTCATGACGGTGACGTGGCCGTACAAATGTAATGATGACGTGGTAAAGGGACTGAATTACTTTTTTAAACCGACTTAGAGGGTATAAGTGATTTTTTTTGTTGAGTTTAGGGCCACAAATTGATTTTTTTGTTGAGTTTAGGGCTACAATTGATTTTAATTGAAAGTTTGATAACTTATTTAATCTTTAAGCTAAAAAAAATTTAAAATTTTAAAAATATTTAAATAATATTTTTTTTATAAAATATTAAAAATAAAAACACTATAATGAAAATATAAAATTAAAAATATCAAAAATTATAAATATAAAAAAATCAAAATTTCAAAACATTTATAAAAACCGTTGAAAAAGTATTCGACTGTTTCTGGTTATGCTAAGCCAACTAATATTCCTTGAACATATTTTTAATGAAATTATCCTTTAATTAGAGTAGTAATAAAACTTACCAAATATTAATGAGCATCAGTTTGATGTATAAAAGCGAAAGAAAATTTGATGAAATTGTTCAATTTTTAATACTTTATAATTTTTATGTTTATATTTTAATATTTTATAATTTCTAAAACATTTTAACTTTTATATTTGTTTTTATTTTCAATAATTTTTTAATATCTTATTTATTTTTATTAAATTTATGATTTTTTTTTAAATTGAAGAATATTTTGACTTTTTGTGAGAGTTCTTACTTTGCTTATTTTTAAAATTACCAGGGACCCAAATGATATTTACACCAATTTGTTAATCGTTTTTTTTATATATTATGTTTGTAAAAGTTCAACTCAAAAAGTCAAATTATGTATCCAATTTTATTCAAAAACTAAATAAACCGATTACATTAATTTGAAAATACTTGTCCATTTATAATATTTTAAAATTTTAATAATTTGTTAAATTCTCATTTTTAGCTTAAAAGTTAAATAAGTTATCGAACTTTCAATTAAAATCAATTATCTCCCTGAACTCAGCAAAAAAAATCAATTATACCCTCGAAGTCAATTAAAAAAAGCAATTTAGCCCCTCTATCACATCATCATTACACGTGTATTGTCAAGTCAGCATCGTGGACCGCCACGCCAGTACAGTGGACTACCATGTCAACACTGTTAATTACCACATTAGTACTTTAACAGTCAACGTCGGTTAAAGGATAAATTTGCTACAATTGAATGACTTCGATGTCAATAATGCATGAAAAAATTAGGAGCAATATTTCTGATTTGGGTTTACTGTAGGGGAAAATTTATCCCTTTAACCTATTTAAAACTACTTGAAATTTTTTAAAATATATATTTTTATTAATAATAAATGTTTCTCTCTCATTCCCACAATTTTTGTCCTTTATTGACTTTTTTCTGGTCAATTTTTTTCAATTTTAACTCATAATTATTTAAAATGTATTATTGATAAAAATATGAAAAATTATATTTTAAAAGCCTCTAACCGAGTAGTTTTCAAATATATATTTTATAAAAATTAATTATTTAAAATATTCAATATAATAGTCAAAGTTTAAAAATTTTGACTTTCACAAAGTCAATAAGGGACATTTTTTATGGGATGAAGAGACTAAATAATAAGAAGTTAAAGTTAAAAAAATTAACAAAAAAATATTTAACATGTAATAGTTTTAGTGAGACAGGCGGAATAACATCAATGGTTAAAGCTTTACATTCTGAATTAACCAACAATCGAGGCTAGCAATCAATGGTCATCGAATCTGACTCTTAATCCGATCAATCATCAACGTCATTAACGGAAGTCATGACGTTACTACGAATATAGGTGAATAAAATTAGGCCCAATTAAAAAAATTGAATTTTTGACACGATTTGATTTATCTCGGATCGTTATTTCATAAATTTGATTAAAAAATTTCAAATAAAGTTTGAGTTATAAAACGAGACTCGAATAACTCAAATTTTGTAATAATTAATGGATTAGTTTTTAACTGAGTTAAGTGAAATCCCTCGACTGTGTCTGATATGTATATCACATAGGAAGAAAGATTATATGTATATCCTATATCATTATATAAAGTTGTTTAAATTAGAATAAATTAGTATCATAACATTATTGACTCGAATTTTATACACCAAACTCGAAAAAGTCTCAAATAAAGTTTCAATTATAAAATAAAACTATTCCACTCGACTAACACGAATTTTTTTTATTAGACTTGACTCGATGAAATAATATCCCTAACTATGAAGGTTGATTCGATCATCCCCGGTATTTATTGCCTGCAATTATCTAGCCCAAGGGAACAAAACAGCTGATTTAATAACTAAGGAAACTAAAAACTGTGAATGCCATGTCAATTGGCTTGAATCACATCGCTCATTTTATCAAATGAAATGTTACTCTTTTAAAACAACTGCAAGAACTTCAACAGGCTGAGCATGGCCCTGGATTTTAGCTTCAGCGACGACTCTTCCAATATTAATTTTTGTCACCCAAAGTTAAACCGGCAGCCACCTTCTTGAAAGCAGGCCGGGAAGAAATATCTTCCCACCACGCCTTAACACGAGGGCGTTCGTTTATGAGTTTCCCATACGGAGTCTTCATCAAATAGTATATGTAAGTAAGGTGGTGCAGATCGGCCAAGCTGTAAAAATCCCCGGCAAGGTACTTGCTGCTGTTCAGCTTCTTCTCGTACACATCCAGCACTTTCCCTAACTTCACCGAGCTCTCCTCGATTATCGTTTGATTCGGTGTCCCGCCGTACAGGATGGGCACGATGATGGATTGGTAAAATATGGGGCTCATTGCGGGGCTGAACTGCTGGGATTCCACCTCCATCCATGTCTTCACCACTGCTGCTTCTTTCGGGTTTTGGCTTCTTACCAGATCACACCCGCTTCCTTTGAATTTTTCAGCCACATAGGCCGATATTGCTCTCGATTCTTGTAGTTCAAAAGGTATATATATACACATATAAACATTAATGAACCAACAAAATTAAGGTAGGACTTTTTTAGTGTTTCTATATATGCTCAACACTAAAAATTAAATAGATTAAGAGTTGGGGTTTAAGTTTAGGATTGATAGTTTAAGTTGTAGAGTTTAATTTTAGGTTTAGAATTTATGACTTATGATATAGGGTTAGAGTGTAGGATTCAATTTTCTAGTGTTGGACATACATAGAGACACCAAAAAAGGGCGAAGAATAACAGTCGAACAAAATTCTTCTATCCATTTTCAGTGTCACTATCTATGCTATGACGCTAAAAAACTGAATCATAGCTTAATTCTAAACCCTAAACCTTAAAAAAATCATACAATATATACTATAACTCTAACTCTAGACCTTAATAATAAATCATAAATCTAATTTTTTAGTATTGAAACATTAATAGAACACCAAAAAAGAACAAAGGGTTTATGTTCGTGACAATCCGGTTGTAATGAGAGATTTATGTTAAAAAGAACTTACCAAAAAGAGTTAGGTCACCATCTTCTAGCACAGGGATCTGACCAAAGGGCTGCATATATTCGAACACCAATTTAAAATACGAGTCATAGCTGAAACATAAACAAAACAAAGTATGGGAGATTTTTACATTCTTGGCAAGAAAAGCAGGTTGTTTATGTTCGCCGTTTTGGAGATTGACAGGGACGAGCTCAAACTCTGCACCATGCTCATGGAGACAGGTTATAACCTTAGCAGTGCAAGTCGACATAGCAATACCATACAACTTGATCGTCATTGAGAGAATAAATTAGAAACAACACAGATGAGTGAGCTAGAAATTGATGAGAATGTAGAAGTACTCTGGTTTTTAAAATATACTCAAAAAAGATTTCAATACCCTGGGAAGTTAATGAAGGGATATTAGTTCTATATATAGATGTGAAGCTGTGGACCGAGTATTTATATGCTAGAAACATGGACATGAGGCCATTTGTTATGCATTTATTATATTTTGGCTTTTCATTCAAATATATTAATTTTAAATTATTGTTTAATGTAGTACCTATAAAAAGTTATTTAAATAAATTACGCCTTGGGGATGGTTCGTTGAGGGCCTTGTTCTCTGGTCTTGTTACTGGATTTGGTTCAGATTTTGCCGAGTTAGTAGCCTTGTAGATATCAGAATCTATAGATCATTGATAGATCAATAGAGAAGAAGACAGACAATTAAACTATCTTTGACTTATGCCCAATTTTTTTCTCTGGCTTATGCCCAGTTTTTATTTCTTTTCTTAGCTCTTCTTCTGGTTTTTTTTTCCAGTTTTTCGCTTTATCGTGCTTCTTTGTCTGGTGTGCTCTGCTTGGTAGTTCATGGCGTCTGTGGATGATGTTTTGGCAGAATTGTCTCTTGAAGAGGAGGAGGAGGAACAAGAATTGGTTATTGCTCCCGGACAAGCAGGAGATTCGATCTCCTTTGAGTTTTGCTTCGTCGGCTCGTTCCTTACGACCAGTCAAATCCACTTTCAATCTATGAAGGCAACATTGGCTAATGTCTGGCATCCGATTGGAGGTATTGCGATAACAGATCTGGGGAAAGGTCGTTTTCTCTTTCGTCTATTTAATATGGTTGACGCTGACAGGATCGACAAAGAAGGCCCTTGGTATTTTAATCTCCATCTTCTGGTTCTCCATAGATTAAGTGATGGTGAAGATCCGATGACTGTGGAATTAAAAACTGTAGATTTCTGGGTTTTGATAAATGATGTTCCTAATGGTTTTATATCTGAGGCTGCGGCTAGACAGTTTGGGGACTTCATTGGATCTTTTCTCGAGTATGATTCTGCAGCTATTCTTTTGGGTTTAAAGGGGAGTATGAGGATTCGGGTTCGTATTCCTCTACTGCGTTCCCTTAAACGCCGTAAAAAGGTCTTACTCCCGTCAGGGAAAATAGTTTTTGTTACGTTTCAGTATGAGAAGCTCAGGCTGTTTTGTTTCCGTTGTGGAAAGTTGGGCCATGGTGAAAACTTCTGTCCATTACGTGTGCTTCAGCCCCAGCGGGAGACCCCTTTTCTGTGGGACATTTCTTTACGGGCTCCGCCGCGTGGTCGTAGTGTTCCGGCGAGTATGTGGCTTCAGGATGAGGATGGTGGTGTGTCGCGACTGTCTGGCCGGAATCTATGCAATGAATTGCGGAAAGATAAGGGGCCCGAAAATGTAGCACCCTTATCTAATCAAGGATAAGTTCGGGGGAGTTCATCTTTATCCCATAGAGGACCGCTGATTACTCCTGGATTTGTGCACTCTGAAGGTATTGGATCACGACCGTTTGGGCTGGGGCCTCTTATTCCAACTTCTTTTGGTGGGCCTCCATTTGATACAGATATGGCCCAGGCGGATGAGGATGTTCCGGTTCAGTCGTCTGATGGGCTTAAGCGCCCAAGGAGTGGTCCAGCAGAATTGACTCATGTTTCGGTGGGGGCCTCCCACTCAATTGAAGATAATTTATCGGCCGACCTGGATAGTCAGGCCCGCCGGGCTCAATGAGGCTTTTAAGCTGGAATGTTCGAGGCCTGGGGAAGCCTCGAACTGTAGGGCGTCTCCGTGATTTTCTACGGGACGTTAACCCCACTGTAGTTTTCTTGATGGAAACGAAACTACAGTCTGATGAAATGATAAAGGTTCGTAAAATGTGTGGTTTTCCTAATGGCATTGAAGTGAGCTCTCGAGGGCGTAGTGGTGGGTTATGTTTGGCTTGGCGTGCCGGGTGCCAAGTATCTCTTCGTTCGTTTTCAGTTAGACATATTGATTGTATGATCTTTGATGATGGATCTGGACTGTGGTGGCGTTGTACGGGGTTTTATGGAGCTCCGGAGGAACAAAATAGACGGGCATCGTGGAATTTGTTGCGGCAGCTGAATGATTCGCCGGCAGTCCCATGGCTTGTTATTGGGGATTTTAATGAGCTTCTCTTCTCTTTTAAGAAATCTGGTGGGCGTGTTTGGAGCCAAAGACAGATGGACGACTTTCGGACAGCTTTGGAGGATTGCTCTCTATCCGATATTGGCTATACGGGTCGTTGGTATACTTGGGAGAAAGGACGTTTTGCCAGTACAAATATTCGTGAGAGGTTAGATAGGGGTGTGGCGAATCCTGGTTGGTGGTCTTCGTTCCCTGACTTCACGCTTTCTCATATGCCTCATTCCCTCTCGGATCACTGCCCACTGCTGTTATCAACATTAGATCAGGATAGCTCTCATGTCCAGTGGCATTTTAGGTTTGAGGCGGCATGGTTGTTGGAAGAATCTTGTGAGTCTGAGGTTGGCAATCTTTGGGCTTCATCTTCGGGTTCTGTGCCGGAGCGTCTGCGTAATGTGAGTATGGGGCTGAATATTTGGTTTAGGAAGTTACAAGCCAGCAGGAAATTTTCGAAGAAAGATTTGACTGATAGGCTTGAATCCTTAGCGGCTGCCCACCCGTCCGATGACATTTTGGAGGAGATTTTGGAAGTCAAATTAGCACTAAATCTGGAATTGGATAAGTCCGAGCTGTATTGGGAACAACGAGCCCAAGCTAATTGGCTTCGTAATGGTGATCGTAACACCTCCTTTTTTCACCGGCATGCTTCGCAACGTAAAAAGATTAATCGCATCTCCTCCCTAGTTGACAGTCAAGGCGTACACTGTTCGTCCCAAGATTCTCTTGCGAATATTGCTCGTAATTATTTCTCGGAGTTGTTTACAACGGTGGGCGTGGCAGATTGCTCGAATATTTTGCAAGGTATTTCTCCAACAATCTCTGCTAAATCGAATAATTTCCTTTTAAAACCTTATACGGGCGAGGAGATTTATCATGCGGTTCGGTCCATGAGGCCTTTAAAGGCTGCCGGTGAAGATGGGCTTGGGGCGGTGTTCTATCAGAGGTTCTGGCATATTCTGGGTGAGGATGTTATTTCTTATTGTATTAGTGTGTTATCTGGAGATGTCCCTATGGAGGAAATTAATGGTACACGTATTGTTCTCATACCGAAAGTTGCTAATCCTACCCAGATGAGTCACTTCCGCCCTATTAGCTTGTGTAATGTGCTTTATAAAATTATTTCTAAAGTTCTAGCTAACCGTCTTCAGGGCCTTCTCTCGGGTTGTATTGATGAGGCCCAAAGTGCATTTGTCCCGGGTCGGCTTATATCGGACAATGTTATGGTGGCGTACGAGATACTACATTGTTTTCAGAAGAAGCGTTTGGGCCGTATGGGGAATTTCGCATTGAAGCTGGATATGTCGAAGGCTTATGACCGTGTTGAGTGGGATTTTGTGGCCCAAGTGATGTTAAATATGGGCTTTGCTTTGGATTGGGTTAACCGGATTAATGCATGCATTTCCTCGGTCTCTTACTCAGTGGTCCTTAATGGTTCAGTGGGTGAGTGCTTCCAGCCCACCAGGGGCCTTCGGCAAGGAGATCCCCTCAGCCCATTTTTATTCCTTATCTGTATGGAGGGCCTATCTTCCCTCCTGAAGCAAGAGAATTTGCTGGGCCAGGTTCAAGGTTTTCGGTTGAATCGCTATGCACCCACGGTTACCCATTTATTATTTGCGGACGATAGTCTCATTTTTAGTGAGGCATCAGTCTCGGGTGCCGTATATCTTAAGAGTCTCCTTGAAGAATATAGCAATTGCTCTGGACAGATTATAAACTTTGACAAGTCGGGTTTGTTTTTCTCCTCGAATGTTTCAGATGCTACCCGGGCGGATATTCAGTCGATCCTTTCGATTGGGCACTCGACGTCTATTGAGAAGTACTTGGGCCTACCCTCATTGGTGGGTCAGAATAAACGCCAGGCTTTTGCTAATTTATTTGATAGGGTTAGAGCTCGGGTTTCAAACTGGTGTGTTTTTCCTCTTTCTCAGGGTGGGAAAGAGGTTTTCATTAAGTCGGTTCTACAGGCGATACCAGTTTATGCTATGGGGGTGTTTCTTCTCCCTAAAGGATTGTGTCGTAATCTCGAGACTGCTATGGCTAAATTTTGGTGGCAAAAATCTGTTAATCAAAAAGGGATGCATTGGTGTAATTGGGCTGAACTCTGTAGTCCGAAGGCAGTTGGGGGTTTGGGCTTCCGTGATATGGCTAAGTTTAATGTAGCCCTGTTAGCTAAGCAGGCTTGGAGGCTCCTCTCTAATCCTACGTCTCTTGTGGGCCGGATCTTTAAAGCTAAATACTATCCGGGTTCTAATTTCATGCAATCTAGGTTGGGGTCTCATCCATCGCTTGTATGGAGAAGTGTTTGGAGTGCGAGAGGCCTAATCGAACAAGGGATTTGTTGGAAAGTAGGTGATGGTAGATCCATATCGATCTGGAACGACTGCTGGCTCCCATGTTCCCCTCCTCGGCGTCTTGAGTCCCCTCAAGTTGATGGGCTCCATTGGGTCTCCGATCTCTTGTCTCCGGGCACTTTTGTTTGGGATGTGGATCTTATCTCTACTACATTTTCCCAGCCTGAGGCCCAACTGATTCTCTCTATTCCTATATCGGGCTTTTCTCAACCAGATTGTCTGGTATGGTCGGGTGAGAAGTCGGGCTTATACTCAGTTCGTAGTGGATATCGTTTGCTTTTGGGGGAATCTGATGTAGCACCATTAGAGGCATCTCTTTTTAAAAAATTATGGTCGATCCAATGACCGTCAAAGATTCGTATTCAGATATGGCGTTTTCTAAGGGGTTTTGTTCCTACTAAGCAAATCCTATACAATCGTCGCATTGCTTCTAACCCCCTTTGTCCAGTCTGTACCTTGGCCCCCGAAACCATCGAGCATGCCCTTCGAGACTGTCAACAGGCTTCGAGTGTTTGGTCTTCATTAGGGGTTATCTGGCCCTCGAATTTGAATAATCTATCGTTTAAGGAATGGCTATCCTGGATTTTTATATCTATCCCTACCGTACGGCTTATTGAAATCCTAGTTTCTATATGGGCAATTTGGTTCGTTAGAAACAAGAAAGTTCATGAAGGTTTTTTACAGTCAAGTAACATTACAGCCACATTCATTAAAGCGCATTCTTTGGAATTGGAACGGTTCTTACCAAAAGCGTTGGCCGGTCCGCATTCCACAGGTCTGCCGTGGTGCCCACCGTCCGAGGATTTGGTTAAGGCAAACTTTGATGCCCATTTCCCTAATTCTAGAAATCACATGTGGTCAGGGGTGGTTGTTAGGAATTCAAACGGTGAGATTATGGGTGCGGGAAGGAGAGTAGCTTACCGTGTCTCCACGGCGTTTCAGGGAAGCTCTGGCGGCGCTGCATGCCGTCCTCTTCCTCTCCGACCTAGGTTTCCGGCGGGCGGTTGTTGAAGGTGATTCCCTCTCAGTCATCCATAAGATTTGTTCTCCGATAGAGGATTTATCAGAAATCAGTGCTATCATTCATGAAATCAAAATAAGAAGTGTTGGGTTTGAAGATATTAGCTTCCGCCATACCTTGTGTTCTGCGAATCGAGCGGCTCACTGTCTCGCCGGTGATGTCCGCTTCAATTCTGGTGATAGATTTTGGGTGGAGGAAATCCCCGATGGTCTCTCGCAGGTGGTTCAAGATGATCGGCCACCGTAGGGGTGAGTCTTTCCGCTCCTCCATCTGAGAATTACTCATGCATGCTTCATATCAACGTTCTCAAACTTTCTCTCTCTCTGCCGCGCGTGCCCGTTTCTCTTCCCAGCGTTTGCTGGTTTTCTAGAGAGTTTTTGGCCTTCTAGATTTATCTGTTTGTTTTGGTATTTTTCAGGTGACTTTTCACCTTTCCTTAAACGCAACCTACGCTGCGTTTTGTTTATCTTTGCTTTATTTATTTTAATAAATGATCTGGAAGGTTTTATTAAAAAAAATAGAGAAGAAGACGATGAGAACAATGAATTGCAGAAAAAGGAAAGAGGGATATCGAAGGAAAAATAGAAAAGAAAATAAACTTCTGTAAAAATGGATTTCATGAATAATATTGAACTGTTGGGCTTACAAGACCCATTACAATATTTATAGGCTTTAAGCCTGTACAATCATATAAGCTGAGTTGGTTACAACAGCCTAACCAACTCCCTAACGGCCCAACTACAATTTATTCTCTATACTCTTATATTCTCCTGGTTTCTTCTTCGTCTGAAAGAACAGAAATAATCCCCAACTTAGAACGAAGAACAACGAAGGCAGTGGGAGGGAGAGGCTTGGTGAGTATATCAGCAACTTGTTCAGTAGAAGGAACAAATTGACAACAAGTTGTCCAGCGAGAACACGTTCACGAACAAAGTGAATGTCAATCTCAACATGCTTAACACGAGCATGATGAGTTGGATTTGCTGCCATAGACACCGTAGAAGTGTTATCACACCAAACAACAGGCAGACAAGGAAGCACAAAGCCAATCTCAGTCAATAGACTTTCTAACCATATTAACTCAGAAACAGAGTTAGCCAAACTTCGATACTCTGCCTCAGAAGAAGAACGAGATACAACACTCTGCTTCTTGGAGCACCAAGTAACAAGGTTACCACCAAGAAAAATACAGTAACCAGTTGTGGACCTTCTATCCTCAACTGATGCTGCCCAATCAGCATCAGAGTAACACACCAGATCACAGTTATCATTGATAGAATAGACCAGTCCATGTTGAATAGTACCTTACAGATACCTTAGAATTCTTTTGACAACTTTCCAATGCACATCCTTAGGAGCATTCATGTATTGACTAACCTTATTTACAGCAAATGCTATATCTGGTCTAGTCAAGCATACATACTGGAGACCCCCTACAATGCTTTGATAAAGGTGTATATCAACAAAATTCTGACCATCATCCATATGCAACCGAGGAGAAATAATCATAGGTGTTGGTACAGGATTGCAGTGTTGCATATTGGCTTTCTCAAGCAAATCCAACACATACTTTCTTTGATTCAAAGAAAGACCAGTAGCACATTGCTGAATCTCCATGCCAAGAAAAAACTCTAGCTGGCCAAGATCCTTTAGTAGAAATTCAGAATGAATCTGTTGTACAGTGAGAGAAACATCAGACTCTTGACTACCAGGGATGATTATGTCATCCACATATACCATAAGAAGCAGCTTGACACCATCAGTAGACTTGATGAACAAGGAACTATCAGACTTTGAAGAAGAGAAGCCAAGTCTGTTGATCAGAAGATTTCTTAAGGTGATGTACCAGGCTCTAGGGGCATGTCTGAGGCAATAAAGGGCTTTGTTTAAATGACACACAAGCTCTTCTCCATTAGGACCCTTGACTTCAAAACTTGGAGGTTGACTCATGTAGATTTCCTCAGTTAATTCTCCATTGAGGAATGCATTATTGATGTCCACTTGTCGAATGAACCACTTCTGAAGAACAACTGTTGCCAACACAGTCCTGATTGTAGCAGCTCGAACCACAAGACTGAAAGTCTCTCGAAACTCACTACCTATCGTTTGAGAATAGCCCTTAGCCACTAATCTGGCTTTAAACCGATCAACTGATCCATCAGGTTTGCGTTTGACTTTAAAAAGTCACTTACATCCAACAGGTTTTCGAGAGGAAGGTAGTGGTTGTAAGGTCCAAGTTTCATTCTTCATTAAGGCTTCATATTCAGCTAACACTGCTGCCTTCCATTCAGACTGCTGCAAGGCTTCATATACAGAGGTGGGCTCTTGAATATCTCCCTTCACGAGAAAAGCCTTGGGCTTAAAAATGCTTGCTTTAGCCCGAGTGACCATGGAGTGAGAATTCTGAGAGTTTACAGAGGGAGGAGGAAGGGAAAAAGGTATGGTGGATGTAGGAGGAAAAGATGGTAACTGTTGTGGAGATGATATTGATGCAGATAGATGTGGAGATGGTAATGTGGAAGAAGCAATAGAGGTGGAGGATGGACTTGATGGAGATAGATGTGGAGATGGTAAGGTGGAAGTAGCAAGAGAGATGGAGGGTAGACTGGATGGAAATAGTTGTGGAGATGATAATATGGGAGTAGCATGAGTAGTGATCAATGGCATTGATGGAGATAGATGTGGAGATGGTAGTATGGGAGTAGCATGAGAAGTGGATGATGAACTTGATGGAGTTAGATGTGGAGATGGTAAGGTGGAAATAGCAGGAGAGATGGAGGATGGATTGGATGGAAGTAGTTGTGGAGATGGTAATATGTGAGTAGCATGAGTAGCGGTCAATGGCATTGATGGAGATAGATGTGAAGATGGTAGTATGGGAGTAGCATGAGAGATGGATGATGGACTTGATGGAGATAGATGTGGAGATGGGATTATGGGAGTAGTATGAGTAGTGGATGATGGCATTGATAGAGATAGAGATGAAGATGGTGATGTGATAGTAGCAGGAGGTATGGATGGTGGCATTGATGGAGAAGGGAAAGAGAGAGAAGGCATACTTACAGTAACAGACTGTTGAGAAACATGCTTAGCAGGCAATTGTTGAGTGAGGGGATGAAAAATAGGAGGAAAAGGTTAAGAACTTTCAAAATCTTTAGGCACAGTAGTTATACTATCAGGACATTGAAAATTCAGAAAATTAGCAACAATAATTAAAGAATTATCAACAGAAGATGTCACAGAATGAGATTTATTTTTAGAAGCAAAGGGGAAAACACTCTCATCAAACTTAACATGTCTTGAAATGTAAATTTTACCATTAGTATACAAACATTTATATCCCTTATAAAATGAAGAATAATCAAGAAAAGTGCAGGGAGTGGATCTAAACTGTAACTTATGCTTGTTAAATGGCCTAATTAGGGGAAAACACAGGCAACCAAAACTCCTAAGAGATGTGTACAGAGGCTTAGTCCGAAAAATCTTTTCATAAGGATACCTGACAGAGCAGTGGATGGGAGCCTATTTATCAGAAAAATTGCTGTGCTAAAAGCATCACTCCAGTACCTTAGAGGCATGGAGGACTGAGCCAATAAGGTAAGCCCAACTTCAACTATTTATCTGTGCTTCCTCTCAACCAGCCCATTCTGCTCAGAAGTGTGGGGGCAGGTGAGTCTGTGATGGATGCCTTGCTCTTGAAGATAGGGCTTGAGAGCTGCAAATTCACCCCCTCCATCAGATTGAAAAACCTTTAACTTTGCTCCAAGTTGTCTTTCAGCTTGTTTATGAAACTGAATAAACACTTCTTTGACCTGAGACTTAAACCTCAAAAAATACAACCATGTAAATCTAGAATGAGCATCAGTAAAAGCAACATAATATATAAAAGTACTAGAGGCTATAGGAGCAGGACCCCATACATCTGCAGCAACTAATTCTAAAGGATTATTATACACAGTTTGAGAATCTGTAAAAGGCAACTTATGAGCCTTACCTAACTGACAAGCACAACAAAGAGAAGAATCAAATTCAGCTTTATTAGAATCAACAAAAAGATTACAATTCAACAACGCTTGATGTAAAACCCTAGAAGAGGGATGTCTTAACCTATGATGCCAAACCTCTAAGGGAACAACTTTATTGACAGAAGCAAAGACACATTGAGAATTAAAAGATGAAGGACACAAATGAAACTTAGAATTGCTGAACCCAACAACCTTATTAAACTTGTATAAACCATTAACTTCAGCACCTTCAAGCAGAACTTGTTTTGAGTGCAGATCCTTAACTTGACAGAAAGAAGGGTAAAATTCTACACTGACCTGACTATCCTGTGTGAACTTAGAAATAGACAGTAAGTTTTTAGTAATTTGAGGCACAAACAGAACATCATTCAAATGAAACAACTTATTCTTAGCTAAAAGAGAAGATTGACCCATAAACTGAATAGGCAAGGTATTACCATTACCCACTTGAACAGTACCTGAATTAGGATAAGTTGTACCAGGTTGGAAATTGTTGACATCATTGGTAAGATGATGTGTAGCACCAGAGTTAGGGAACCACTCATTATCATCAAAAACTTTAGTTGTAGCAAGATGCACCTGAGGAGATAACTGAGTAGAAGTGGCAGCAGAAAGTTGAGAAACAGGAGCATGAAACTGATTGGAAGGAAGCAGTGGCTGAACAACAAAACTGACATGATACACTAAAGGAGCAGCACCAGAAGCAACTGTAGGAGAAGGTATAACACCCATTGGTGAAGGGACAGATGTGGGATAATACATGGAAACATAAGGAGAATTAGTAAGGGTGGTGACACGAGTTTGAGCAGGAGCCATGAGAGAAAAAGTTACAGGCCTGGAGTTTGTGTTTCCTGAGAACCTTGATGAGTCACTATTATTCTTAAAATGCATGTCATATCTATAGTAGCATCTATCCACCAGATGACCAAATCTGCCACACAACTGACACTGAGGCCTATTAGCATTAAAGTTCCTTCCTCTGCCTCTACCTCTAAAGTTACCAGAAAACTGAGCTTGTTCAGAAGAAGTCTGCTGTAAAGTTGTACCATAAGCAACATGATGAACACTAGGAGGTTGAATAGGAGAAGAAAACTGATGACCAATTACAGAACTAGATTCAACAGGAGTGTAGACAGAGGAACTAGGTAAGGAAGAACTGTGCACAGGAGGAACTATAGGAGATTGAACATGGGTAACATTGGACTGAAGAGTAACAACATGAGCAGAGGCAGAAATAGGAACATACAGATTATTTTGCCTAACATCAACATCAAGGAGTATAGTACAAACAAAGGATAGATCTGAAGATGAAGGACTGGCAGTGATCACAGTAATTACATAATCATACTCAGGAGGAAGACCATTCAGAATAGCAGTTACATGTTCTTGTTCTGAAATTCTCTCACCACAATTTGCTAGATTATCACTAATAGATTTAACTTTCATTAAGTACTCTTGCATACTCAAATCACCTTTCTTCTGAGTATGAAGCATCCTCCTATAAGACATTAACCTAGATGTTATCTTGCTACTATAACGTCTATGCAAAGTATCCCAGATAGCAAAAGATGTACTAAGGCCAATGAGATGATGTAAAACAGGCTCACTCACAGCAGATAATAACCATGTGGCAAGAGCTCCATCATGCTCTTCAAAAGCCTCAAAATCCGGATTAATGCAGACAACACCATTCTGAGTTATATACTTAAGAGGAGCTTGAACAGTACCATCTATAAACCTAAGCAAACTGTGAGTTTTTATGGTTAAAAACACTTGTTGATGCCACAAAAGATAATTGTGGTCATCTAGAGTGACATTGATCTTTTTAGAGGCAAAGAGCTTAGATCCAGAGGTACTGCTAACAGGCATAGTAGTAGTATCTATAAGAGTAGTGTGAGTGGTATTGTTATCATGAACAGTTTCTTGCTCACGAGAGAGAGTACTTCCAACAGGTATGGTATTATTAGCAGCAATGTTATTGGCAGTATTATCAATATGAACAGAGATATCAGGAATATCAGTGTTTGTCATAGTAACAGAGATGAAGAAAACCACAACACAAAACCACAACAAAGATACCAGAAGCCAGCAAAGATACCAGAAACAAGCAGGTAGAGTACACGCAACAGATATAGATCATCAACAACTCTCACCAGATAGCATCAGATAACATAAATCGGAGAAAAGAACAATCTCACCAGATAACCTCAGCACGCGAAAACAAGAATCAACAAATCTTGAACAGCAGCTCATGAACAGCAACTCACGAAATCAGCACAAACAACATATGAGCAGCACCACCGCAATACGAACATTAATCGCACACAGAAACACGAACGAACTCCAAACGAACACAGAAACTCAAAAGAAAACCAAACGGATTTAACGAAATAAAGAATAGTGAAGAGGCCACTGGCACAGAAAAAGCTCACACACTCAACCGGAAAAACGAATTGACAACAGAAAAACGAAAAAGGAAAACCCTAGGGATTGGGGATTTTGACTGAAAACTCTCACTGGAATCAAAACAAGCAAGGATCAATAAGACGACGGTGGTTAAACCGGTCAGATCAATAGCTCTGATACCATATCAGAATCTATAGATCAGTGATAGATCAATAGAGAAGAAGACGATGAGAACGGTGAATTGCAGAAAAGGGAAAGAGGAATATCGAAGGAAAAATAGAATAGAAAATAAACTTCTGTAAAAATGGATTTCATGAATAATATTGAACTGTTGGGCTTACAAGACCCATTACAATATTTATAGGCTTTTAGCCTGTACAATCATATAAGCTGAGTTGGTTACAACAGCCTAACCAACTTCCTAACGGCCCAACTACAATTTATTCTCTATACTATTATAGTAGACAACTTTGGAAGTCTTTGTAGAAGCTGGGTGGGTGGGCTAGGCATCTCTTGTGCTGGAATCAGATTCGTTGTTGGCTCTAAACTGGGTCCCAATCAGCTGACTCAACCATGGAAATGGTGGTCGCTGCTCTTGGAGATCGACCGGTTGACTAAAAATATTGGTCGAGTTCATTTTTCTCATGTTTCAAGTTTGGGTAACAAAATGGCTGAGTGGCTAGCTATGGTCGGATTGAATAGACATGCCATGTTCAATGCTTGGTGGTGAGCAAAAGTTCCTCATCTCAGTTAGATCTGAAACCCCTTTGCATTTTTGTGTAAAATATGTGCGCTATTTTGCATTGCAGGGTATGGTTTGTATGGGTTTACTTGTACTGGTTGTGTGTCATTTTACAAATGTCTTACTCATGTTTGTTTGTCGAGTTTACTAAGTTGTCGGGCACCTAAATTTTATGGCAGTGGTCATATTCATATATATTTTTATTTTTGATTCGTTTTGAGTTATCTTGTATCTTCAGTTTGGGTGAGTTGTACTCTTTTCCTCTAAAAAAAGTTTTTAATAAGGCACACACTCATTGTTAATTTGAGCTAAAACTCATCCATTTCATTCCAAATCTGGTTGGTTTACATAGTGCACACAGTGGTGCATTTATACAGCTGTTTTAACAGCTTTTCCCGCCAAGACTAACAAATAACAAATAGCCTAACAGAAAGCTGATGACTTAGCTTTCTCTTGAGAATTCTACTAGGCCTCTAGAGGCTTCTAATATTCCCCCCGCTTCTCAAGTTCCCTGGAGATAGATTGAACACAGAGTTGAAGTTGAAATTCTTCAAAACTTGCAGTAGAGTTGGCTTTAGTGAAAATATCGGCAACTTGGGCTGCAACTGGAACATAATTGACTTGAAGAGTGCGGGCCATAACTTTCTCTCGAATGAAAAAGAGATCAAGATCAACGTGCTTCGTTTTTTAATGCAATACAGGTTGCAGCCATTGCAACGACACTCGTATTGTCACTCCAAAGGACAAGAGGTTGAAGAAGCTTAATATGCATGTCATGAAGAATAGCCTGGAACCATATAATGTCCGCAGCTGCATCAGCAAGGCTTCGAAATTTAGCCTCAGCAGTAAACCTTGAAACAGACCTTTGCTTGCGTGAGCTCCAAGATATAAGATGAGGGCCTATGAAAGTGCAATGTCCCGAGGTAGACCGTCGATCATCAGGGTCACTACCCCAATCTACATCAGAAAAGGAGTGCAGTGTATAGGTAGTGGATGGTTGGGAAGTAAACCATAAACCAAGATCAAGTGTGCCTGTAAGATAGCGTAGTACTCTCTTGACAGCCATCCAGTGAAGAGCAGTAGGTCGTTGCATGAATTGAGCAATTTTATTGACTGAGAAAGCAATGTCTGGACGGGTATGACAGACATATTGAAGGGATCCCACAAGGCTTCAAAAGTCAGTGGCTCGTTCAACAGGTGAAGTAGCATCTTTATGAAGCTTGACAGAGGTAACCATAGGAGTTGGAGCAGTGGTGAGGTCTCGAAAATCAAATTTAACAAGTAACTTTGTAATGTATTTCCTCTGTGAAAGAAGTAAACCAACAGATGTACGAATCACCTCAATACCAAGGAAGAAATTGAGCTCCCCAAGATCTTTTAAGGAAAACTTTTGATGCAAATGCTGAACCACTTCATTGATGTGCAGTGAGGACGACCCTGTAATCAGAATATCATCGACATAAACAATGATGTATGTCATGATTGAAGCATTCGAGTAAACAAACAGGGAGGTGTCAGCATTAGAGGATCGAAAGTTCAGTGTTTGAAGAAAACTTTTGAGCTTGTCGAACCAATTTCGAGGAGCCTGACGGAGTCCATACAAAGCTTTCTTGAGCTTACAGACAAGTTGAGTACCATCCTCAGCAACTTGCTGAAAACCATTGGGCTGAAGCATATAGACATCTTCATCGAGATCACCTTTTAAAAAGGCGTTATTAACGTCCACTTGGCGTATTCCCCAGGAATGAGTCACATCAAGAGAGAGGAGCAGATTTACAGTGGAAGCTTTTACCACAGGGCTAAAGGTTTCCTTGTAATCACAGCCTGCAAGCTGAGAGTAACCCTTCGCTACAAGGCGCGCTTTGTAACGATCAACAGTGCCATCGGCAAGCCTTTTAATTCTGAAGAGCCATTTACACCCAATTGCACGACGATCTTGAGGCAATGAAACAAGATCCCAGGTATCATTTGCAAGTAACGCAGCATACTCAGCATTAACAGCATTTAGCCAATTAGGGTTTTGCATGGCAGCATGAACGTCCACAAGAATGTCATCATCAAGTTGAAGGTGATAGGCTTTAGGTTTAAATACTCCAGCTTTGCTGCGAGTAACCATAGGATAGGAATTAGGAGGAGAGGTAGAGGGTGCAATGTGGGAGGGACCTGGAGGAATGTCAACTGTGGTGGGAGGGTCATCGATAGTTGTATGAGGTGATGGTGGAATATGAACTAAGTGTGGTTCAGGTGTAGGTGAAGACTGAGGCAAGGTAGATGGGATAGGGGAAGTTGGTGGAGCAGGTGTATCAACATCAGGATTCAAGGGTTCAGTAGGAGTGGTAGTGGATATGGGTGGGTCACTATGTTCAGAGGTAGGTTCGGGGACAACATGAAGTGTGGAAGAAAGATCATTTGAGGCTGAGGAAGATGGTGGAGTAGGAGATGTAGTATGTTGAAAGGGAAATATAGTTTCATGGAAGATGACATTCCTTAAGACAAAGATACGTCCTGTAACTTGATCAAAGCACCAATAACCTTTATGCAAGGGAGAGTAACCAAGGAACACACAAGCTCGAGATCTGAAATCCAGTTTATGAGCATTGTAAGGTCGAAGATGAGAGTAGCAGAGACACCCAAAAACCTTGAGAAATCTGTAATCAGGGTCCTTGTTGTATAAGATTCGAAAAGGTGATTGCCCAGCAAGAACAGTGGAGGGCATTCTGTTGATTAAAAACACAGCACTGAGTGTTGCATATGACCAGAAATGAAGGGGAAGAGATGCCTGAGCAAGCAACATAAGAGATGTTTCAACGATGTGCCTGTGCTTCCTCTCAACCACACCATTTTGAGAGGAAGTATGGGGACAAGTGACACGGAGCTGAACTCCTAATTGAGCCAATAGATTGTGAAGAAACTGAAACTCTCCTCCTCCATCAACTTGCACTACTAATAGATTCTTCCCAAACTGATTTTTTATTAAATTGTAAAACTGAGTAAAAGCATTACATGCATCAGTCTTTCTTCTAAGCAAAAACAACCAAGTGTTGCGTGAGTACATGTCAATACAAGACATATAATAGAGATAACCATCTGAGGCCACTGAAGCGGGTCCCCAAATATCAATTTCAACAAGCTGAAAAAGAGAAGTATAAACCGTAGTAGACTCCTGAAATGGTAGGGTGTGACTCTTGCCCAAGGGACAAACATGGCAGAAGGAGTCCTTGGGAGGTGTAAATCTTTTATTCAAGGCAAGACTAACAACATCAGAGGAAGGATGACCCATCCTATTGTGCCAAAGCCAGTAATCAACTGAGGAGGAAGAAGAACACGCATGCATGGAAGGAAATTGTTGAGGAAACTCATAGAGACCATTAACTTGAACCCCTCGAAGCAAAACAGAACCTGTGCGTTCATCCTTGATACAACAAGAAGAGGCATGAAATTAAAAAAAACATCATTATCGGATGTAAACTTTGAAACAGATAACAGGTTGTGTGTGATATCGGGAACAAGAAGAAATTGCTCAAGATGTAAAGTACGTGACTCAGTGGGCAAGCAACCTTGACCAACGTGTGTGATTGCGAGGGACGAGCCATCCCCAATATGTACTTTACCTTGACCTTCATAAGACTGAGGAGATTGAATCTGAGAGTTGTCACGAGTCACATGGTGCGTGGCACCTGAATCAGGGTACCAGACCCCTGGATTAGCAACAAAGGAGTTGACCTGGGGAGTGTCAGCAGATGGGGAAGGCCCAGCATCAGGAGCAACATACGGTGAGTAGCCTTTTTCTGGATCAGTGTGAGTGCAACAGCAGTTATGAGCTTCAGCAGTGGACTTCTGAGAGCTTTGATAATTTTGGTTGAATCTATACCAACATCGATCGGCAAGATGCCCCAATTTTCCACAGATTTGACATTGAAAACGTGGTCGTCCTTTGAATCTACCACCAGTAGCTGCATTCGATTGAGCACGTCATCCACGAGTTGAGGATCCAGAAGTGTAAGTGGCATCTGTGCGAGAGTCAGCATCAAGAGTTGTGTTATGAATTCCCACAGAGAGGAGAAGAGGATCTTCAAGTCTCGTTTCAGCATCAGTGAGCAACGAGACAGCTCCATCAAAGGTGTATGGATCCTTGCTGGCAGTGATGACAACTACAACAGATTCAAATTTTGAGGGAAGGCCATTGAGAATGGTGGCCACCTGTTCAAGCTCAGAGATAGGACTCCCACAAACAGCAAGTAAATCACAAATTTCCTTAATCTGGGCAGTGTATGCACTAATGGACAACGATCCTTTTTTGAGAGATCTCAATCGAACATGAAGATGCATGACTCGCGTTGTAGACAGGCTAGAATAACGAAGAACAAGGGTCTTCCAAATGGAGGAGGAAGATTCACAACCAACTAAATGAGGAAGAATAGAGTTACTGGCTGTAGAAAGGAGCCACGAGGCTAAGGAACTGTCTTGTTTGAAGAACCGTTGATAGGGAGGGTTGGGAGATTTGGATCCATCAGCAGCCACCAAAAATTTCACCGGAGGAGTGTAGTCCTGATCAAGGTAGTGTTCAAGACCTTGCCCGCGTACCATAAGCAGGACCTGTTGACGCCAGAGGAGGAAGTTTGTATCATCAAGCTTAACACTGATTTGCTTGTTGAAAAATCCTTGAGAGGAATCATCAGGTACACTGGAATCGGAGGCAGGAGAAGAGTCACCGTCGGCAGGCATGATGAACGAGCAAGAAAAACGAAACTAGCAAGAAATATGAACCAAGATCGTAGAGGCGGATGATACCATGTTAATTTGAGCTAAAACTCATCCATTTCATTCCAAATCTGGTTGGTTTACATAGTGCACACAGTGGTGCATTTATACAGCTGTTTTAACAGCTTTTCCCGCCAAGACTAACAAATAACAAATAACCTAACAGAAAGCTGATGACTCAGCTTTCTCTCGAGAATTCTATTAGGTCTCTAGAGGCTTCTAATACTCATGACTTTTGCTCTTAATAAAAATTATCTTTGCTGAGCTAAAAAAACACATGTTTATGATAAGTATCATACACCTGTTCTCTTTTAGAGCAAAATTCATTTTAATTTTTTTCTTTATTACTTTACATTTTCTCTAATATATGTTTAAGTGACACGTCCTTTTAAGATTTGTTTCCTAAATTCATTCGTTTTTTATAAGTTTTTTTGTTCTTCTCGTCTTTAAATTATACTATTTTAAAATATTTTTTATTTTTTTATTTTAAGGAATTAATATTTATATATATAATTACATCTAAGTAATAGTATTTTTGTAATTTAATAAAATAAAATAATATCTTTTATTGTTACAATTTTATATTTTTATCAAGTAATCATGAGTGTAATATAAAAATTCTTTATTTTTTTTTATCTAGATAGAGATGGTAAAAAATATGTACCGGGTTTTGGCTTGAACTAATTCAATAAGGATGAGTTTAATTATGAAATTTAGGGGTTATATTGGATTACATAAAAATATAAAAATAAAATAAAATTGTACTAATAAAATAATTTATTTTATTTTCACAAAATAAAATACATATTTATGGAGTTTTAGGTAAACTGACACAATTAATAATCAAAATGAAGAAAATAAAAAAGTGCTGAGCCTTATTTAGCTAACTTGAACTGTTATCAAGCAGACAAGCAGAGATGAACCGTGGGACTGCGGTCCTCCTTTTGAAATTTATTTTTTTAATTTTTTATATATTTTTTATTGAAAATATATTTTCGTCTCTTAAACTTTTATAAGTTCATCTCTTTAACATAAAATCTTGCGTCCATCATTGCGTACAAACATACGCTCATCGGCGAGAGTTAACAGAATTTCACAGTAATTCCAAAGCTTTCATAATATAATAGGGTAGGACACGCAATTAGAGCAACATAAAATTAGTTGGCAAAACCAAACCACCGGACGACATACATATATACATACATAACAAAGCAACATAAGCTTTACGTTTACATGTCACACTTGTTATTCTAATCTTCCAAACTGTGTAAACCACTTATTTATGTAGGATAAAACCAAGCTTCCCCGGCTAACTCAAGGTGTGGCTGGGATACATGACTGCACTCGGATCGGATTAGTATAAAGCCTGTATACGAGTAATGTCGTCTTCGCTAAGGTTCCTTTTGATACTTTCATAATTAAGTATAGGATACATGACTGCGCTCGGATCGTCGCTGTTCCCAAGGCCGAGTGTGATCCCGATTACATGCAGGGCTCCGGACATCAGGTCTAGCTCGTCGATTGCAGGGTAAGATTTAGTGCTCCATGATATGTGGCTGTTATCAAGGTAAAGCCTCCCATCGGGTGGAAAATAAGCATAACCATAGTAGACGGTGTCTAGTGGAATGAAGTCAATTTTTATATTAGCATTCTCGCCTAGAGATATCCTTTGGAATCCGAGCTCAGGGACGGCAACTTGCCATGTTAGGAACGCCGCGTCGATGATCGAAGTCACTACTTGAACATCTAAACCTACCGGAAGGGATGAAGTAGATACGAAACCGTAGGTCAGCGGCAAGCTGTTCCATCCCCTACTTACTAGGGTGTCGTTAATATCCGATTGAAACGTGTCGTCGGAAGTTGGTGGACCGACGCCATCTGGGCTACCGTAACTTCCCTGGCCAACCACAAAAGGTAGCAACATAAGGCTCGTTAGGAATGCTCCGAGAAGCTGATGGCTAAATTTAGCTGCCATTGCCTGCTATGATGATATATTGCTTTATGTGTTTAGGGTGTGTGTTTTGGTGTTTGCCTTTACTCCAATTTATAGCAAAAAATAAAAATGGAGAATTAAATAATTATGTTTGCCTTCTTTCATTATTTTAGGGATTAGGATTTTAAAATTCAATATCTGAATTTGTCAACATGTATAAGTTCACAGAAATTACATTAGATGGTATGAGATAGTATATAGGGCATACTAATACGTAGCTAAGGGTATTACTTTTTCCTCATTAAAATTAAATATAAAATTTTATTTCCAACAAGCAACCATCCATAACAATAAGAGTAAACTACACCCAATGTCACTTAATTATAAATTTAAGACTTAAAATATAAATAAGAGCCTAAATTATACTTCTTGTACTTTAGGTGTTTAATTTTTTTTTTAAAAATAGGTGTTTAAAGTTTATACCATTATAATTTTAGGTGTATGGTCGTGAAAGGCCCTTTAAAAAAATATGTTATCCAATCATTGATTGACACGCAATAATAATTTTAATTTTTTTGAAAAAAGTTGTAATTTTTTTAAAATCTCGAAATTCTAAAAAACTTCCAAATCCTCACCGCTGTAGTCTCCAATCGTCGTCGTCGAGCCCACTCCAGCTGCCAGACCCATCTGACAATTTCCCCCAACGTGTCGTCGTTAAAAACCGACGAACGACATGCCACGCGAACACACATATGTCGTTCAATGTTCGATTGAAACACCGTTCGTGGTTTCTGATTACGGCACATTGGGAAAATGAACGACTAGATTTGACGATTGAAGGGACGGGCTCGACGACGACAATAGTGATGATTTGTGGATTTGAAGTTTTAAGGATTGTTTAAAATTTTAGGATTTTTTGAACAATTTTAAATTATTAAAAATAAAAATTAATTAAAAAAAATTAAAATTTTAAACATGCCACGTATCAAATTTTAATAGGTTAATAATTTTTTTAGCGATACTACCAGACACCAAAAAGTAATGAAATGAAATGTTAGCACCTATTTTTACCAATAAGTAGCACATGCACATGAAGTTAACATAGGTATAATTTGGGAACATGTTTTTATATTAAGCCTAATTTAATAACAAACATATCACTTCTCTTCTAAAAGTCACAAACAAATGATTCAATTAAAATATTATTATAAATATGTTACTCCGCCATTAAAATTGACATAAATGTCTTGTATGACTTGGTATAATTACATTTTAGTTATCAAAACTTATATATTCTATTAATTTTGTCTCAATTCGAAATAATTCGATAACTTTAATTCTTCGTATTTAAAAATTCCATCAATTCAGTCTTTTTTGTAAAGCAAGTGAACCCATCAAATCAAAGCAGTAATTGGATAACTTACATTCTGTTGTAAAGTAGCAAAAAAATACTATTAAATTGTTATTATACTAGGGAAATAACATGAAAAACATAACATTTTTGAAAGAAGAACAAACGATTTAAGAGAAGAATACATTCTAAAATAGTGAATTTTTTAAATATGAAAATTATATTTATTGAATTGTTTTGAATTAAGATCAAATTAACTATTTTTTCTCCCTCTTCGACTCTGGCCATCTCTTTTAACCCCTCCGGTGACCTAAAATCATCCCGACAAGCTCAAGAAATGTCCTCATTAATTTACTCTGTTTTAACACTATTTTTTTTTTTTTTTTTTTTTTTAAATTTTGAAGTCTAGATCTATATGGCGACGATACAGGGCAGTAGGGGAGGACCGGCGACGGTACAGGAAGAAGAGGAGTACAACCCAGAAGGAACAATAATTTAGTCACTCTCTTTGTGAATAATCTTCCAACAGCCTTGCATTGGAGTGGGTTAAGACAAACATTCGGTAGACATGGTGACTTGGTGGATTCCTTCATAGCTTCGAAAAGAGATCGAACAGGAAAGAGATTTGGCTTTGTGAGATTTTCTAACAGAATAGATGCCGAAAGAGCAATAGAGAGATTAAACGGGTCCAGACTATATGGCTTCAGGTTGAAGGTGCAACTGGCAAGATACCAGACAAGAAACTCATTCTGGAGGAAGATTCGAACCAACAAAACAAATAAGCTGCAGACGGGGAATGAAAGTAGGAGCAAGGAACTTGAAGCCAATGCGGAAACTAATAACCAAGAAGATGAAGATTACAACGACGACGGTAAAAGATATGTTAATCACAAAGGAAAAGAGAAGCCAGTGACAAATTAAACTTCTTCATCAGACCACAATCCAGAACATGAAACGAGTTGTAATTTTTTTTTAAATTTCAAAATTCTAAAAAACCTTCAAATCCTCACCGCTGTAGTCTCCAATCGTCGTCGAGCCCACTTCACTCGCCGGACCCATCCGGTAATTTTCCCCAACGTGTCGTCGTCAAAAACCGACAAACGACATGCCACACGAACACGTATTCGTCGTTCAATGTTTGATTGAAACATTTGCATTACCCACAAAGGACCAGACCGGTTTAGACATTTGCGTTACCCATGTCGTACACGTCTGCACATTTACGAACCAACAATTGGATCCACATTTCCCTCAACAACGTTTGAATCAATTTCTCATTCAAAGCTCTAAAATTATCGAATTTTTCCAACACAATCGTCGTCGTCGAGCCCACTCCAGTTGCCGGACCCATCCGACAATTTCCCCCAGCGTGTCGTCGTCAAAAACCGACGAACAACATGCCACATGAACACGCATTTATCGTTCAATGTTCGAATGAAATACTGTTCGTGATTTGTGATGATGACACATTGGAAAAATGAATGACTAGGTTTGACAACTGAAGGGACGGGCTCGACGACGACAATAGTGATGATTTGGGGATTTGAAGTTTTAGGGATTGTTTAGAATTTTAGGATTTTTGAACAATTTTAAATTATTAAAAATAAAAATTAATTAAAAAAATTAAAATTTTAAACATGCTACGTGTCAAATTTTAATTGGTTAGTAGTTCTTTTAGCGACACTATCAGACACCAAAAAGTGATGGAATGAAACGTTAGCACCGTATTTTACCAATAAGTAGTATAGGCACATGAAGTTTATTTGGGAACTTTTTTTATATTAAGCCCAATTTAATAACAAACATATCACTTCTCTTCTAAAATCACAAACAAATGATTCAATTAAAATATTATTACAAATATGACACTCCGCGATTAAAGTTGACATTAACGTTTTGTATGACTTGGTATAATTATATTTTAGTTATCAAAATTTATACATTCTATTAATTTTGTCCCAATTCGAAACAATTCTATATCTTTAACTCTTCGTATTTAAAAGTTTCATCAATTCAGTCTTTTTTGTAAAGCAAGCGAACCCATCAAATCAAAGCAATAATTAGGTAACTACATTCTGTTGTAAAGTAAGCAAAAAATACTATTAAATTGTAATTATACTAGAAAAATAACATGAAAAACATAACATTTATGAGAGAATAACAAACGATTTAGGAGAAGAATACATTCTAAAATAGTGAATTTTTTAAATATGAAGAATTATATTTATTGAATTGTTTCGAATTAAGACCAAATTGATAGGTTGTACATGTTTTGAGGACTAAAACTGATATTATACTATGCCGCATCATTATTCTCATCTAATATTTAACTGTCATTGAACTATTTGTAATAATATTTTAATCGAGTGATATATTTAAAACTTTTAAAAAGAAAATTGATACATTTATTGCTAAACATATAATTAAATAACCTTGGGTGTAATTTACCTATTTTGTCCACTTTATTTTTTTGTAAGATCAATAAACAAGAAGCGGAATTCTATACAAATTAAACTGGAATACCAAATTAATTTTAAAATATCCACAATCTAAGTTGACAAACCCTAATGTCCTCTTTTTCTTCTTCTTCTTTTAATCCGTAACCGTAACTGTTATTGTTATTAAAGTTTACTTAGCTGACAAGAATATTAATTGTGTTGGTTGTCTATTGTAAGTGATTATTTTCCTCTTTATTTTTCCTTTCAAGTGTTATTATATTTTTATTAGGTTATATTTTGTCGGTTATTGTGATATGCTTCTTGTCTGGTCTCGAGGCATGTTTTTTTTAGGGTTGATTTTGGCGTTGCCTCTTCAGATTTAGATATCGTTTATTTGATTATCTCGTTGATCTAACCATGCTTGAACTTTTGAGTTAATTTTTTAATATAACTACTTGTATCTAACTTATTGGATGACTAATCTGTATCAAATACTGCGAAGGCTTATTACGGGGTCAACTCTTCCGATTCAGTTATTTCATTTACAATGCAATCGTCAATGCTAAGTCGCAAATGAGTTGTACTAATGCTTGTTTGTCAACGAATCATGTTTTATGCATTTTGATATTAGTGATGATGTATTTTGTATTTTTCATCAATAGTTGGTGTTTTGTTTATATTTATCATTTATTTTGAGTTATTTAGTTGGGTTTTAACCCTTCCTTGTACTGTCCGCTCTATTCTTAGGTGGCTAAATTGTTGACTTCGATAGGTTATAGAAGATATACAAATTATGTGATTAGTTTATCTTTATTTTATACTTTTAGTATAATTTTGATTATTTCCTCCTTATTTAATAAAATTCTAACGACTAATTATTTCAAAAAATATATCCACAATTTAGTAAGTAAATTGAAATCATAATTTATAAAAAAATCTAAAACTTAATGGAAATGAACTAATCTTATTTATTTAGGATTATTGTTCTATACACTGACAGTGAAAAACAAAGTTTCCACAAGCGAGATTATTTAAGGGTTTACGGTTTTAGTTTAGGGATTAGAGGTTATGGGTTTATGTTATAGGGTTTAAAATTTAGGATTTATAGTTAGAGTTTAGGGGTTGTGGTTAGAATTTTAGAGTTTTAAGGTTAGAAATTTATATTTTAGATTTAGGCTTGAAAATAGGCATGCTTGTGAAAACTTTTTTTACACTGACAGTGTATCAAATATTATTCCATTTATTAAACCTTGGTGCAAAATATCCTATTAGTTTAATTTAGGCATAATGTCAGAAAATACTACTAATGTTTGATCAGATAACCACTTTGGGTCTTATTCGTTTCTTTGAAACATTTTAACCCTCAACTTTTTATTTTGGGTCAAAATGGCTATAAATTTATATTTTGTACAATTTTATAAAATTATTTTTTGACTGAAGTGTCATTCTGTCAAGTCAGCACACCTGTGTATATGGCACTGCTATATCAGCGTGCACTACATACGTTTGTCACGTCATTTCAAGCCATTTGTCGTTAGGTGACCAATAATTTTCATCCACAGAGGGACCAATTTGGCCAAAAATGAAACAATAAAGGTTAAAATGCTTCAAAAAATAAAACCAAATTAACTATTTAGTCGAACATTAGAAATATTTTTTGACGTTATACCTTTAATCTAATCCAAATTAATTCTAAATCAGTATCATATAATAAGTCAACCTTAAAATAATTTAATCTAATAAAAAAATATGTGACTATATAAATATAAAATTACAAGTAAGTTATATTTTTATTGCTCGGAATAATTGATGGTGACATAATGGTATACATTAGATTTTGTTAGTTAAAATAGGACAATTTTTTTGAATGGTGACATAATAAAATATGTAACACCCGGGTTTAGGGGTTGGGTGAAAATAATATTTTAATATTATTTTGGGCTCGGTTTTACAATTAAAATAATCTTTTAAGTTTCGGGTTTCAAAAACAAATATTTTACGTTGGACCAAATTGAAGAAATTGCAAAGTGAAGAATTTTTAAAGAATAAAGAAGAGAGCCATTCATTAATGGCCATTTTGTAAATAGCCCAACTTTGATTTTAAATCCCCTTATCCAACACTTTCACTATTCATCCTCTTCCTCAACCAAATACCAACGTGAAAAGAGCTCTCCCATCTCTTTCACTTTTCCACCTCATTTCTCCTCCATTTTGGCTCGGTTTTGAAAGGTAATTATATTTCCGACTTACTCTCATCTTCCTCTACTTGGAAGTACAAATATATTTCATTTTCATCAATGTTTTAAAAATTGGGTTTTTGAAAGTTTAGGTTAAAGGATGGAGCTTTATGGGTTTTTACTAAAGCTTTTGATTTATAATGGTTAGATATGATGTTTGTGAATCAAATAGTTCAACATATATAATTTTTAGAGTATTTTAAATGAATTTCCGAAATTGGGTAAAAATGGTTTTTTGGAGGGTTTTGGGTGAGTTTTGGGGGTTGTTTTAGGTGGAAATTGATAGCCCAATGGTAGCACTATGGTTAGGGGTTGATTTGGGATTGTTTGTGGGTGCTATGGATGTTGGAAACATGATTTTTGGACATGGTTTAGGGGCTGTCCGAAATTGCTAAAAATGGGGTTTGGTCATGGCTTGCAACATTGTGAATTGTATTTGAATTGTGTTCCGGGTTGGTCTTTTGGTGATGGGCTGATTTGGAATTGTTTGAAATGTGTTTGAGGTTGTTTGGAAGCGGGAATTCGTGTTGGAAAAGCTTCGGGAAGAAATCCGGAAATTTGAGGGAGGTTGCTAGCTTGGCTTGGAGCTTGGATGTTTAGGTGAGTGGTTAAATATTTTTAAATGGTTTTTCAAGTGTTGGTTCAAGCATGTGAACTAGGTTGGGATTGGTAGACCCACCTAGAGTTGGGATTAGGGTGGTGGCCTAATCCCAAACTTTAGTTAGAGACCTTGGTTGATCTTTAAAGTGTTGAATTATGCCTTATGTTTAGTCATGCTTATGGTGGTTATGCTTATGTTGTTATACATGTACATGGAGGCATGACTTAATGTACTGTTACATGCATGTTGATTATAAATGTGATATAGATATACATATGTATGAAATATGATGTGATATTTGTGTTATTGAGATGCATGTAGTGTTGACATGTGTAATGATGTTATGAGATGATTATATGATCCAAGGATCATGGTGAGTACATGCTAGGCATGGAAATGTGGTTTGTGCATGACGGTAAGTCAAGGTGAGTACGTGCTAAGCACGGAAGTGTTATGAATCAATATTGTAAAAGAGTAATGAAATGTGTAGTATTGGCACTAGTATGCTTGGGTACAAATGATCGATCATTAGGATGTTAGTGTGTACACATGAGTCAAAAGTCGCGCGTGGCCTTGGTGGCGTTGAGTCACCAAGGAGGAGTACGGGTTCGCCCGGAAATTGTATTTATATTCTACGTGATGATGAGTGGAATCCCATCCGTAGGGCATGTGGCGATGAGTGGAATCCCGCACATGCAATGACCGGTGATGAGTGGAATCCCACCGAGGTAATGTTGTTGTTGGAAATGCGTTCCAACGGTTATCCGCGTATTCGAGTCATAGCTAGGTGCCAATACAGATTGCAGTTTATGTTACCAATATGTGGTTAATTGTGAACCAATGTGATTTGGGATGCGTTGCTAACATGGTTTAATATATGTGATTTCATGTGTTGTGGATTTAAACATGTTGAGCATGACATGATATTGAATATATGTTCATGCATCATCTATAATTATGGCTCATGTGGATCGGAGGTAAGATCATGCATTTTATCTGGGTTGTGGTTCGTGCTTGGACCCTGCATTGTCGAAGGTTTGATTTATGAGCTTACCCTCACTAAGCTTTTATGCTTACGCTCTCTATTGTTCGACAATGCAGATCAATGGGTTGTGGGTGGCAAGGGCAAGGAAAGGCCTCCAAGTGTTGCTTACGGTTAGCTCAAGTATGATGTTTAAACTTGAAGATTGTAATAGTAAAGCAATGGGATAGGTGTTATTGAATTGAGTTAATGTTGGATGTTTAAGAGCATGTTTAAACTCCTTAATTGTGATGTTTTTGATTGGCTTGTCGATGCCATGTTTGGATTGTAAATCATGTCTAAATTGCTTATCATGTGTGTTGGTCATATGCCTTGTGAGAATGCCTAAGTTGCTCTTTCGAATGTTAGTCTTATGCCTTAGGAGTTTTTACATGTGTTTGAATGTTGTTTGAATGAATGCATGTTGTGGATTGTTGCCTTAGTATTAGACATGTCTAATTAATGTTGAAGCATGCTAAAATAGTTGTTATACCTTAAGATGTCTTGTCTTGAAGTGGCTTGGTGGCTTGTTGGTGTTTTGGGGCATCCTTGTGCCTCAAAACAGCCCAGAAAAGTCTGCAGACAGGGGGTGTTTCGGAACGGGTCCCCGTGTTCCGAAACGGCCCCTGTGTAATGGCTTGCCGTTTCGAAACGGATGAGGGCCGTTCCGGAACGTTTTCGCCACTGGAATTTTGAGAAATTGGCGAGATGAAACCGTTCCGAAACGGGCCTTTGAAGTTCCGAAACGGTCGAATCTCGTTGACCACGAGATATTGACCGTCAAGGTCGTTCCGATACGGGTCACCCCTGTTTCGGAACGGTCGCCTTGTGGTTGACCCAGGCCTTTGACTAAGTCAAGGCGTTTCGGAACACCCTATGGGCGTTTCGAAACGGCCTGCTGTAATGAAGTAAAATGGACTGTTTATGTTTTGTTTGGTCGGTGAACATTTCGTTGTTTGTATCTTCCGCTGTTGTGCTTCACGTAGGAATTAAATATGCATATAGATAAGATTAAAGTTAAAAGAAATTTTCTGGGTCGTTAACCGAAGGGAAGCCTTAACGGGTTTCGCTTCGGTTTTCCCCGTGTAGCCCACTCGGACCGGTCATCCGACCAGACCGGGACGAGGGGGTTACACTTGTTGGTATCAGAGCCTAAGGTTACCGAGACCTTGGGCAGGTAAGTGAGGTAAGTTTAAGTTTTGAATTGATATGCACGGTGTTTGCTTGTTTTGTAAGTACGATTGCTTGTATGACAAGTATGTTGATTGCTTGTTTAAAAGCATGCTGTTTGTTTTCCGTGTATGCTGTGATGTGTGATTGTTTGATTGAGAATGCATGTTGTTTGATCGTACGCATGTGTTGCTTGTTTAGCAAGTAATCTTTGTTATATGCTTGGTTGAACATGTATGTGTGTTGATTTGGTTGAAACATGTTTAGTAGAGTCCCATTGCTTCTATTACATCGGAAAAAGGATTTTAAGTGAGTGAAATCATACTTGAGCCACTTGGACCTTTCCTTTGCTAACCCAACTTGTATGTTAAATTGTTGATTGATTTATTGCTTTTAGTAAGTTTAGGGCCAGTGTGTGAGCCGCGAATCGGTAAGTGGAAGTTGGAGTTTTGAAAATGGGGATGATGTAGGGGAAGTCCTTTGCTATAGTTAGGGGAGTATAGTTGTACCGGAGTGGAGCAACAATTTGTTTGCTCGAGTCCGCGTGCACGTGAGTTGATTCTTGCTGGTGGGAGACGATGAGACCGATTTTGGTATTGGTAGGTGAAAAGAAGTGAAGACCTATGAGTGGGAGTCAGGTGGTATCTATGTTATAGTGGATAAGCCCTTGGTACAGTTTTGAGTTTGTCTCTTCTGATTGATTCTGAGTTTGTACTTCCGTATGTTGTTAACAAGCATGCAAGTCTGAATGTGCTCGATGAGGTAGGTATGAGTACCTTAGTTCTTTTGGCGAGATCTAGGTAGGGGTCTCGTGTGAGTAATCTAAAAGCCAGAAACGTTAGTGGTGACCGTTGGGGTTCAGCCTATGATTTCGATGCAAGACAGCCGATCAGTGTCCGTGAATGGGAACCAATTTGTGTGTTTGGGGCCAGTGTGCGTCTTGGTGGTTTTCCAGTATGGTTGTCTGTGTGTGCCCAGAACCGCGTTTTTGAAGTTTTGAAATGCTCTACGAATAGTTTAGAAGAGTCAGATTTTGTTGAAGAATCAGTCCGAAAACAAGAGGACCGAAGACTATCAGTTGTGTACTTGTGAAGTTACAATTTTAGCAGAATCGTCCGTTTGTGTGAGCGTGCAAGGTTTTGACGTATCTCTGTTGAGATTTTAGACGTAGGGACGCATGTGACTAGACCTTTTTGGGAGATAGTAGTGATCAGAAAGATATACAGAAGATGTTTGTTGGTGGTTCAGAGTTACTAGTTTCTAGTAGATGTGAAGTGATTGCCTTTCTACGGTTTTGATATACCTTTTGTCAAGGTTTGGCTCGAAGAGCATAGAGTTAGTGTATACGTTGAGACAAAGAGAGAGTTGCTTTGAAGACGCAAATTTTTGTGTGACTGTAGTGGTAGGTGAGGAGGTGAACTTCTTGTTGAATGTTGATCCAGGTTTAGAGGTCAAAGGTTGAATGAGTTTAGTTGACATGCTTGCTTAGCAATTGTGATGGATTTGATTTTTGAATGAAGATTGGACTGCAACGTGTTAGGATAGTTTGTGTTTTCTTTTCCTAGAAGTATTTGGAAGAATTGTCGGTTTACCTCTTGTTAGAGGAGAAGAGTTTGTTATTGAGACCGTTTTCGAGGTTGCTTCTGTTTTGTTTGCTCTGTAACTTGTGAATCCCGGAAGAATTGAGAATGTTGAAGAATTAACTTCGAGACTTGTTAGACCTTAGATTCATTAGGCTTAGTGCATCATCTCAGAGCTCTACAGTGCAATTTGTGAAGAAGAGAGAAGACCATACAAGAATGTGATCAGATTACATACAGTCGAAACAAGTGACAGTGAATGATTAATATCTGTTTTCGAGTGTCAGTGATTGGTTGGTCAGTTAGTGTGTGCTTCAGTCTATTTGAAGATTAGTTTGAGATCCGTTTATTACCAGTTGAAAGTGAGAAAATTTGAAGTACCGAACACAACTTTTGAGGCAAGATGTGACCGTTTTGAGTTCCGAGTTATGCTGTTTTGTTGGACTAGTGTGTTGGTTACTTTTATAGAGATGTTGAACAGAATATTTTCCTAAGCTTCCTAATCAGTTTGTAGTAGTCCTCATAGATGATACCTGAGTATATTCAAGTACCGAAGAAGACCATGACAAGCTTTCGAGTTAGTATTGTAGATTCTATTAGAGAATCAGTTGAATGCCAAGTTGAGCCAACGTGAACTCCGAGATTAACGAAGATGTCCTCCTAGGACATGTAGATCAGCTGAATGTGTTAGAGAAAATCCCAAGTAGGCAAAAGAAGATATGAGTTGGAAGAAATTGAAGACTGTGACAGATATCTATAGTTCCTAGGTCTAGTATTGTTACTTTCAGAAATTGTAAATAATCTTTTGAAGATAGTTGCTCCGTTGATAGATTGCTACAGAAGAATGTTCAGTTGTGTGGTTAGATGCGAGATAATGAGCCCTTGAGAAACCGAAAGAAACTTTGAAGAGAGCTTCGACCTTGAGTCAGCTTATAACAGAGAAAGAATTTGTGAACCATAGTGATGTGTTACATGTAGAGTTAGGTTGTGTGCTTATGCAAGACAGAAGATTGTGGCTTGTTCATCAAGATAGTTGGAAGACCGTGAGAAGAGTTATTTGATATGAGACATAGAGTTAATTACAGTTGTATTTGCTTCGAAGACTTAGAGACAAAGCTTATATAGTAAGAAATGCACAATGTATATGCACGTATCATCAGAACTTGAAATATTTGAAAACTTAGGAAGGGTTGAAACTTGAACAACATGAGTAGTTAGAATTGCTTGAAGACTGTGATCTCAAGATTGAGAACTATCTGAAGAGAGTATACGTAGCAACCGAGTTCCGAGTTGTATTTGCTGTTAGATTAGTAGTTGAGTTACGAGTTGCAATTGCCGAATTCCGTATATCAAATGATAGTAGTTTTGTGGCCGAGTTTCGAGTTGAGACTACCTCGAGTCAGAATGTTGAAGAGAAACAGTTGCAAGACAGATTCTTGGCACCTCACGTGCGAGGCATAGTAGAAGGAAGACCTTCAGAATACAGTTTCAGAGATGACAGAGTTTTGCATTTCAGAGACAGAATAGTTGCACCGATTGACATAGTGTTTGAGACATATTGATTTGACCGAAGCATACGGCAGTTCATTTGTATTGCATCTGAGTTGTATGAAGACGTATTGTGGGTTGAAGATGAGTACTTCTGGATTGAGTGGATGAATAATGTGGTTCAATATGAGAGTAAGTGTGTAAATTGCCAGCGTGTCAAGACCGAGCTTCAGTTTTCTTCTAGTTTGTTACATCCGTGGAAGGTTCATAATGGAAGTGGGTAATAGAGATCCGAAATTTCTACTAGATTGTTTTTGAAGACGCCTGCGTAGTGTTTGGTTAATTGATGAAGTCAGATGATCAGTCAGAGAAAGTCCTCGGTCAATTTTTGAACAGTGTTGTATGAGATTGTGAATCGGGCTAGTTCTGTTGTTATCTGTTGCGGTTACCACCAGAGTTAGAAAGGGGTTTGGGATGTGTTACGTGTATCTATGATTCAGAAATGTGAGTTAGATCTGTTCCGTGCTATGTTTGTTGAAGAGATCGAGTTGAGTTTGAAATTGGCATGCCTTGAAAAATCAGTTGAGATCTTAGTGTAAGATAGCAAGTGTTGTGTGGTAAGTCTTTTGAGTTGGTTAGTACGTTGTGGTGAAAGAGGAAAGCGTGGAGGTGCATATTTCAGTGGCCCTCCGTGATCGATAAATTTCGGGGACGAAATTTCCTTAAGTGGGGGAGAGTTGTAACACCCGGGTTTAGGGGTTGGGTGAAAATAATATTTTAATATTATTTTGGGCTCGGTTTTACAATTAAAATAATCTTTTAAGTTTCGGGTTTCAAAAACAAATATTTTACGTTGGACCAAATTGAAGAAATTGCAAAGTGAAGAATTTTTAAAGAATAAAGAAGAGAGCCATTCATTAATGGCCATTTTGTAAATAGCCCAACTTTGATTTTAAATCCCCTTATCCAACACTTTCACTATTCATCCTCTTCCTCAACCAAATACCAACGTGAAAAGAGCTCTCCCATCTCTTTCACTTTTCCACCTCATTTCTCCTCCATTTTGGCTCGGTTTTGAAAGGTAATTATATTTCCGACTTACTCTCATCTTCCTCTACTTGGAAGTACAAATATATTTCATTTTCATCAATGTTTTAAAAATTGGGTTTTTGAAAGTTTAGGTTAAAGGATGGAGCTTTATGGGTTTTTACTAAAGCTTTTGATTTATAATGGTTAGATATGATGTTTGTGAATCAAATAGTTCAACATATATAATTTTTAGAGTATTTTAAATGAATTTCCGAAATTGGGTAAAAATGGTTTTTTGGAGGGTTTTGGGTGAGTTTTGGGGGTTGTTTTAGGTGGAAATTGATAGCCCAATGGTAGCACTATGGTTAGGGGTTGATTTGGGATTGTTTGTGGGTGCTATGGATGTTGGAAACATGATTTTTGGACATGGTTTAGGGGCTGTCCGAAATTGCTAAAAATGGGGTTTGGTCATGGCTTGCAACAATGTGAATTGTATTTGAATTGTGTTCCGGGTTGGTCTTTTGGTGATGGGCTGATTTGGAATTGTTTGAAATGTGTTTGAGGTTGTTTGGAAGCGGGAATTCGTGTTGGAAAAGCTTCGGGAAGAAATCCGGAAATTTGAGGGAGGTTGCTAGCTTGGCTTGGAGCTTGGATGTTTAGGTGAGTGGTTAAATATTTTTAAATGGTTTTTCAAGTGTTGGTTCAAGCATGTGAACTAGGTTGGGATTGGTAGACCCACCTAGAGTTGGGATTAGGGTGGTGGCCTAATCCCAAACTTTAGTTAGAGACCTTGGTTGATCTTTAAAGTGTTGAATTATGCCTTATGTTTAGTCATGCTTATGGTGGTTATGCTTATGTTGTTATACATGTACATGGAGGCATGACTTAATGTACTGTTACATGCATGTTGATTATAAATGTGATATAGATATACATATGTATGAAATATGATGTGATATTTGTGTTATTGAGATGCATGTAGTGTTGACATGTGTAATGATGTTATGAGATGATTATATGATCCAAGGATCATGGTGAGTACATGCTAGGCATGGAAATGTGGTTTGTGCATGACGGTAAGTCAAGGTGAGTACGTGCTAAGCACGGAAGTGTTATGAATCAATATTGTAAAAGAGTAATGAAATGTGTAGTATTGGCACTAGTATGCTTGGGTACAAATGATCGATCATTAGGATGTTAGTGTGTACACATGAGTCAAAAGTCGCGCGTGGCCTTGGTGGCGTTGAGTCACCAAGGAGGAGTACGGGTTCGCCCGGAAATTGTATTTATATTCTACGTGATGATGAGTGGAATCCCATCCGTAGGGCATGTGGCGATGAGTGGAATCCCGCACATGCAATGACCGGTGATGAGTGGAATCCCACCGAGGTAATGTTGTTGTTGGAAATGCGTTCCAACGGTTATCCGCGTATTCGAGTCATAGCTAGGTGCCAATACAGATTGCAGTTTATGTTACCAATATGTGGTTAATTGTGAACCAATGTGATTTGGGATGCGTTGCTAACATGGTTTAATATATGTGATTTCATGTGTTGTGGATTTAAACATGTTGAGCATGACATGATATTGAATATATGTTCATGCATCATCTATAATTATGGCTCATGTGGATCGGAGGTAAGATCATGCATTTTATCTGGGTTGTGGTTCGTGCTTGGACCCTGCATTGTCGAAGGTTTGATTTATGAGCTTACCCTCACTAAGCTTTTATGCTTACGCTCTCTATTGTTCGACAATGCAGATCAATGGGTTGTGGGTGGCAAGGGCAAGGAAAGGCCTCCAAGTGTTGCTTACGGTTAGCTCAAGTATGATGTTTAAACTTAAAGATTGTAATAGTAAAGCAATGGGATAGGTGTTGTTGTTTGGGTTTGATGTATGTCTATGGTTGACTTGATTTGTAAGCATGATGTGTCTTGCCAGATGCTTGTGTGATGAATGTTAACTCATGCCTAAGTTGCTCTTTTGAATGTTAGTCTTATGCCTTAACTGTTTTTACATGTGTTTGAATGATGTTTGTATGAAAGCATGTTTGTGGGGTGTCGCCTTAGTGTTAGACATGTTTAAATCATGTTGAAGCATGCTAGTTTAGTTGGTAAACCTTAAGTCGAATTGTTTTGTTGTTGTATGGTGTTTTGGTGGTGTTTTGGGGCACCCTTGTGCCTCAAAACAGCCCAGACGAGTCTGCAGACTGGGGGCGTTTCGGAACGGGTCCCCCTTTTCCGGAACGGTCCCTGCGTAAATGGCCTGCCGTTTCGAAACGGATGAGGGTCGTTCCGGAACGTTTTCGCTACTGGAATTTTGAGAAATTGGCGAGATGAAGCCGTTCCGAAACGGGCCTCTGAAGTTCCGAAACGGTCAAATCTCGTTGACTACGAGATATTGACCGTCAAGGTCGTTCCGATACGGGTCTCCCCTGTTTCGGAACGGTCGCCTTATGGTTGACCCTGGCCTTTGACTAAGTCAAGGCGTTTCGGAACACCCTATGGGCGTTTCGAAACGGCCTGCTGTAATGAAGTAAAATGGACTGTTTATGTTTTGTTTGGTCGGTGAACATTTCGTTGTTTGTATCTTCCGCTGTTGTGCTTCACGTAGGAATTAAATATGCATATAGATAAGATTAAAGTTAAAAGAAATTTTCTGGGTCGTTAACCGAAGGGAAGCCTTAACGGGTTTCGCTTCGGTTTTCCCCGTGTAGCCCACTCGGACCGGTCATCCGACCAGACCGGGACGAGGGGGTTACAAAATAGGATAGTTGAATTTTACTAAAATTATTTACATTATATTTTAAAATTATCAACCCGAGTATTACCATTTACCAAGTCACACCCACAATCACCCATTTGCCCATTGGAAACGACAACTAAATAATATTTTTTACCCACATAATTATGTGATTTTAGCCTTTGGAAATGCCATTACTTCTCTTTCTGAAATTTAGGCGTTTTTAAAATTTAAAAAATTATTTTAAATGGTATAATCAGAATTTTAATTTTTTTTAAATAATTTATGAATAATATATTTTTTTTTATATTTTTTAGAATTGTCATCAAGAATGTTGGGAAAATAAAATTTGATATTTTATATGATATACACACACATATAATATATGGACAAAGACATAAAAAATGAAAATAGGTACTATAAATTAATGTTTGGTGAGATCATTTGACCGGTTAAAATAAAATTTAAAAAGATTAAAGGTTAAACTAGCCCTCAACAAAAAATCAAAAATCAATTAAACTCTTATAAAATTTTCACATCAATTAACCCCATAATTTAAATTACGATCAAATCTGCTCTAATGTAACGTTGATAACATTGACCGTAAGGATCCACTAACGGTCAATGTTATGAAACAGTAAATTTGCTCGTAATTTAAATTATGAAGACTAAATTAAATGCAAAAAAATTTACGAAGGTTTAATTATTTTTTAATATTTTATTGAGAAATGAATTTAGCCTTAAAGCCAAAAGAAAATTTACAAATTCATGATTCACTGCTTCCTTTTGAAGGAGAGGATTTATAAAGGAAATTAATTTATAGACTAAAAAGAACACCAAGATATTCAGCAACGAAACCATTCGACATGACTTGTCTTGGCGAAGGCGGTTCATGTGTCCCCCAAGAGCTTTAGATTTGGAAAACTTGAGCGAGAAAAACCTACATTCATAGACCTTCCCGCACTATTTTTTTTCTCGACAAATATAATTTTATTAAAAATTAAAATATACATACCTTAACCCTGCATGTATGTCTTGTTAAAAATATCTCTAAGTTTAAATAGAAAAAAAGAGTGTAACACATCTTTCTTATTCTTAGTATCCTTTTCTTTGTCTTACGGTCTGCTTTCAAAAAAACACCAATTAAAGTAACTCCTATAAGACCATTCTAAGCACTAAACTACAACCCTAATTTATCTAAATCAGTGTATTATGTATAAATAAAGTCAAAGGCTTACGGGTAAATTTCTCTAACGAAAAAAATCAATTATGTCTGTATGAGTTTTTACACCCGATTTAGCCCTCATAAATTTAAATTATTATCAAATCAGCTATTCAATAGTGTTGAATGTATTGACTATAATGTTGATCGTTAGTAGATCCTAACGGTCAACCCAGTCAATGTTAAGGAAGGGCCGATTTGATCATAATTTAAATTATAAAGACTAAATTAGGTAAAAATTTCACAAAAAGATTAATATTTTTTTGATTTTTTTGTTAGGGGCTAATTGGCCTTTAAGAAAATTAAAAATAAATGACCAAAAGGAATAAGAGTCCCTTGTATTTAGGGTTGTAAATGAACCGAACGTTCAGTGAACCGTTTGGCGGGAAGTTCGTTTATGTTCGTTTTTTTATTAAACGAACAAACATGAACAAGATTTTTTGTTCGTTTAATTAAATGAATGAACATAAACAAAGGGCTTGTTCGTTCATTTATGTTCGTGAACGTTCGGTAATTTGTTCGTTTATGTTCGTTTGTTTGTGTTCGTTCGTTTATGTTCATTTAAGTTTATTCACATATGTCTAGGGGTGTTCATTGTTCGGTTAAACCAAACTAACCGACCAAACCAAAACAAAATTGGTTAATCTATTAGATAATTTTAGGTTTCAATTAATGATTAAGAGTTTTTTCAAATTTCAATTATCGATTAATTTGGTTTAAAATCGATTAATTAACTAAATTAATCGAATTAACCCAAAACATTAAATATTTAACGCATTATATATGTTCGTTTGTGTTCGTTTATGTTCATTTGTGTTCGTTTATCATTTAAACAAAAGAACATGAACGAACACCAACAAGCTACATTCCTTAATGAACGAACACAAACAAAAAATTTTGTTTCGTTTATGTTCGTGTTCGTTTATTTGTTCGGTTAAAATTAAATTTACGAACATAAATATACTTCCATTCATGTTCGTTCGGTTCGTTTACCTACTTGTATTCGTGTGCGAGAGAGAGAAAAACCAATCGATTTGAATTGTTTTAAATTTTGTGCTCAAATCCCATGCGCGTGAGATTATCTTCTAATTTTTCTCTTATAAGCCAACAGTCTATACTAGTAAGGACAGACACAATATTTAATAGTAGGGAGAAACTCATAAAAGTTTGAACAACGAACTTATAAAATTTTAAAGGATAAAAATAAATCATCAATAGAAATTATACACACTCTAAATTATAGGTGAATTTTAAATTTTTAGGGAGACGATCACCCTTGTAGCCTCATTCGATCCATCCCGAGACACTATCACCTTTGCACACAAACAATGAAATATTAACATTGGAAAACTAGAAGTTCAAACCAAGGTGAAAATCTCTAAATTTGGTGAACCAGATCCTACGAGCCTGTTTAAGGCCGTACAAAGAGTTTTTAGTAAAAGGTTTCATATGGATAACAACATATATTAGCCTGTGGTCGTCTTTATATCTCTGTTAAATTCGATTTGATTTAGTCGGTCAATAAATCGAATATCAATGATTAAAAAAATTTAAAACTTATATGAGCCCATTACATTATCTGTTTAGGTAACGATGGTTGCATTGACTGTAGTGAACATGACGATCAACATGGTCAATATTACAAAAATATAAGTTTCGGTTCACCTAAAGATATAATTGAGCATAGACGAAGTCGTGATTGAATATCGAAAGGGATCGACATATTGAAATTAAAAAATATACAATAATTTATTAAGTGTATAAACTCTGAATTTAAAAGACAAAATTTAATTTGCCTAATATTTAAATTTATAAGGCCTTAAATTATTATTAGACCAAAATATCTGAAAACACGATTTCATTCTTCTTTATTTAGTTCACGCTCTATTTATTAAATATTTAATAAATCGTAACCCTTTTGAAGTGCAATCGAAGATTGAACTCCAAAACCTGTGTTTGCAACTGAAGTGCCTGCTGAAATGGTCAAATACCATTTGCTTCAGCCTCCTCAGTTCCTCACACCACCTATAACCAATGACAAGGCAACCAATTCACCCTTTATTTTTGTTTCCCCAATTCTTCCTGCAACTCGATCATCTCCCATAATTTCATCCCACAGTGCAGCGGCGTTCGAAATTAACCATAAGCTACGCAATGGACCTCAATTCGAGTTTATGTTTGAACTCTTATAATCTCTGTCTCTATAGTATTGGTACGCCATTGGGAAAGCGTTAACAGAATGTCATAGTAATTTCAAACCTTTCATATTATAATAGGGCAGCAACTTAAACTGGTTGGCAAAACCAAACCAGCAGACGACATACATGACATGACACAAAGAAAAGCAACATAGGCTGATAGGCATATCACTTATTGTTCTAATCTTGGACACTGTGTTTATCACTTATTTCATACGATAAAACCAAGCTTCCCATCCCCAAGGTCCTGATTCCTGAAGCTAAATTGATTTCGCTAACTCGAGGTGTGACATGGAATACAAGTACAAGTTCTGTATGCGAGAAATGTCTTCAGGGCTAAGGTTCCTTTTGATACTTCCATAATTAAGTATAGGATACATGACTGCATTCGAATCGGTACTATCCGCGAGGCCGAGAGTGTGCCCTACTGCATTCAGCACTGCAGACAACAGGTCTACTTCGTTCCCTGCAGGAGAAGGTTTAGTGCTCCAGGACGTGTGGCTGTTATCGAGGTAAAGACTCCCATTTGGTGGATAATAACCATAATCATGGTATCCGGGTAGCGGAGTGAAATTGATTTTAATATTAGCATTATCGCCGGGGAGATTGATCCGTGAGCATTAGAGGTGGTGTGGAAGATTTCGGATGCTTGGAAGGCTTGTTGGCTAGCCTTGTTTTGTGTATCGGTGAGTGAAGTTGGGTTTTCAGCTTTTAAACCAAGGTTTGAAGGTTTTGGGAGCTTAGTTTAAGTCTAAACAACTTAGCTAAGCTCAAGAGTAAGTAAATGGAATTTCTCTCTTGGTTGTGTTATGAAATGGTTTCTAAAGCACTTGTGATTGTTGGATACAATGCATGTGATTTTCATGTTTTAAATTCTGTTTTGAAAGCATATTTTAGCATGGTTTAATGCTGGTTTTGAAAGCCATGTGTGAAGGATGCTCAAGGTAAGAGATCCTTGGTTTGTACATTGGAATTGTGGAATTTATGCATAGTGTTGCATGTTGTTTAATGGCTTTGTGTAATGCTTCAAAAACAGTGGATTAATGATGGTAAATGGTGGCTTTTGCATTTTGGTTATGCTTGTAAATCAATGGATTAATGTGGTAAGATGGTTATATTGGCAAGTGATGTAAGTGGTCCTTGGTTACTTAAATCGGATATAGTTAGCCGGCTATAGGATTGAGTGCACCGTGAATAAAGTCGCCTTGGATGTGGAGTGGTTGTGAGTGAACCAGTAACTCCATCCAAGTACAGTAACGAGATGGTTAAGAACACCATGGTGTTTAAAAAAAAATGGGTGGGTCTTGTGTTAAGGTCATAATGGTGGTTAAAATTCCATTTGAGGACCTTGGGTAAGCAAAGGTTATAATGGTGGTTAAAATTCCATTTGAGGACCTTGTGCTTGTTAAGATCACAATGGTGGTGTAAAGTCCATGTGTGGATCTTGTGAAGTATGTCCCGGATCTCGTTAGTGATGTTATACAACTACCAATGGTGAATGTTAAGGTTATATGGTGGTTAAAATTCCATATGAGGACCTTGTGAATGTTAAGGTTATATGGTGGTTGAAATTCCATATGAGAACCTTGTGTATGGTAAGGTCAAATGGTGGTTAAAATTTCATTTGGGGACCTTGGGATTGGTAGTGTGTATGAAGCGTGGGGACAACGCTTGTGATCCGCATATCCGATTGGATGTTGAGTTGAAAAGTGGATTTGGTTTATCACTTGGAAGCCAATATAATGTTCTTGAATATAATGAAGCATGAGATGCTTGAAATGATGCATGGATGCATGAGAAGTGTATAATGATCTATGAATGCATGTATTACTTGTTAGCTTGAACAAGTGTTGTTTATCTATTGAGAATGGTGCATGTGTGCATGAAATATCTTTAGTGCATTGAAGTCTTGCGAAGACTTGTTTTTAAAGGCATGTGATGCAAATATTGATGGTGTGGTTCATATGTTGCATTTGTTTAATGCACGTGTTAGATTGAATGAGTAAATGGTTTTTAAAAGTTTCTTGCTTTAAGATGATTTTCAAGTATAAGAAAGGTATGATGTAAGTGGAAGTGTTTTCCAAGGATTTTGTATTTAACCTTGCATATGAGGTTCATGCATGGAACGGTTAAATTGTTGGTTTTGTAAATTTGTGCTTTGGAAAGGATTACTTAGCTTTCTAAGCTAAGGGTTGGTTTTCATGTTTGAGCAATGCGTGATTTTAAGCATGTTGTTGGAAAAGGATTTTCAAACATTGCTTTGGTTTATTGAATCGAGTTTGCTTTTAAAAGTGGTTTTATGACTCGTTGCATTGATGGTGTTTTGGTTTTGAGCATTCCTCACTAAGCATTATGTGCTTACGCTCCTTTTTGTCCATCAATGCAGATATTTGAAGTTGGAACAACGAGAAGCAAGAGATTCAAGGAAAGCTCCACTAGAGATGTATGTCTCGGTTAATAGCTATAGATAATAAAGGCAATGGGGGAAGAATCTCTTATGTTGATGTATTATAAGATTGTGTATGTTGGACAAGATTGGTTTATGGTTTTGAACTATGTGGATTAACGCTTGCAACGTTTGAATCATCTTATGCTTAAGTCGATATGTTATGCTTCTTGTTTTAAAAGCATGTTTGCGTGTTGGATATGTTGAATGAGTTGGTGCACCTAGGGGTGGTATTGTATCTAGATTTTGATGCGATTATGTTTCTTGAGTGTTGAATAACTTGCTGGTATGATTTGGTTGCCTTTGGAGCATGTTTGATGGGTCAATCGTGTGTTAAACCATCAATTTTTCTGCAATCTGGGCAGCCTGTTTCGGAACAGGTGCTACCGTATCGGAACGGGGGCTTGAAATGGCCTGGGCGTTCCGAAACGGAAGGAACTGTTCCAGAACGGTTTGGCCTCTGCCAAGCCCTGTTTTGGTACCAGTTTCGGAACGGTCCCGCGTTTCGGAACAGGTCATCCCTGTTCCGGAACACTCGACCGTTGGGCACTGAAATTGTTGGTTAAATGTTTTGAAAACCTTGCGTTTTGGTCCTGAACTTTGTAGATGCAAATGGATGAGTTTGAGATGTCCGTTTGAGCTGAAATTTGACAGGGAAGCATGAAAAATGACTAATTTCATATTGGTAACTTTTAATTGGGTTAAGTCCCTGTAATCCTCAGAATTTACAATTTGGTCCCTAATTCCTTAATTTGTGCAATTGAGTCCCTGATTGTTCTCTGATGGTTATGATCTTTGAGTATGCTGATTGTATGATCATGTCTAGGGTTAATATGCATCTAGATAAGATTAAAAAGAAAAAAAGGGTCGTTAATCAAGGTTGACTTTGGTTTTCCCCGTGTAATCTTCGTAGTTCGGTTCAACCGTCTAGGCCGGGCTACAGGGGTTACATTTGGTGGTATCAGAGCTGAGTTGTGAATGCTTGGGGAAAACGGTTAATTGTTGTAATATGTGTTTGATGTTTATTCTGATCTGTGGTTGAAAGCCGGTTGAAATGCGTGTTTTTGAGCGAATTGTTGATGTTTTTAACATGCATCTTGGTTATGAATCTTCGCTGAGCTAATGTGGATTTGTACTGATGATATGTTGTTGTTATGAGCTGATTTTATGAATGATGAAAGTGTGATGGGTATGATATGTAGATATTATGCTATTGTGGGTGAATGTTGTTTGATGAGAGCATGATCGAAGTATGTGGATTGATATGCTTGATGTTGTGATATCCATGTTTTTATTGACTGTTATGTCATGTAAAAGGGGAGAATTCGAGATACCCATTGCCTTATTATTATAGCTATTGTATTATTTTGGAGTTGGAGTTTGAATCCTTGCTTAAAGATGGTCTAATTGATTTGTTTGTTTTGTTATGATTGTTTGCTGTTAATAGCATGGTGAAATCGATGAAAGAATGGCAGTTAGGTGAGATGGTTGCTGCTTTAGAGCAGGTTGTTAAGGCGTGGAATTCACCTTTTAATGGAGGTGTTTTGTCTCAGTCTTCTGTGCCTGGAGTTGAGGTAGTAAGGCAGGAGGAAGAAGTTGGTTCTGTGATGGAGAGTTCATCACTAATTGTTCAAGAGGTGTTGGGAACATCTCAGGATGTGGCGAAAGTGAGGCCTATAGATGTGTTGACTGTGGGATGTGCGGGTTTGTCAAAACAACGTTTACATGATTTGGGAGTTGTGGAGTATCATGGCTCGACACCTGAGACGTTCGAGGCCTGGTTGGCCAGTGTGATTCTGATTTTGGATCAGGAAGGTTGTGACTATGCCTGTAAGCTGGGAAGTGTTGTCTCATTGATGCTGGAGGACGCTTGTGCCTGGTGGACATCCGTAGCGGTGGCATCGCACATCCAAGATATTGATTGGGACTTCTTTGTGTCTGCCTTTTATGAAAGGTATCTTGGAGGGAAATTCCCAAGGGTTAAGCAATGTGAGGGTGTGGTTTCTGTTTATGAAGGTGGGAAAGGTTTAAGCGAGAGAGTTGTGGATACTGACCTCGGGGGCGGTTAGCGTAAGAGGCTATATGGTGGAAGGTTTGGTTTGAATCGAAGTTTGGATGGTAGCGCAAATCTGGGGCAAGTGTTGCCTGACCAAGGAGTGGGAGCTCAGTTACCGGTGTGTGACTGTTGTGGAAGGCGCCATGTTGGAGGTTGTTGGGGCGCAGGTGCTTGTTGGAACTGTGGTTCTAAGGAGCATGTGAAGCGAGATTGTCCTCAAGTGGTGAGATCAGCTTCAGTGGTAGCAGAAGGGTCTCTGAAGGGTCGTGGGCACGGCCGAGACAAAGTTCGAAGGTGGCAGGAAGAGCAGAAAGTTGTGAAGAGTTTGGGAAGTGGAATCTGCTGGAATTGTGGGTCTGTTGGGCATATGAGACATAATTGTTTGATGTTGGCTCGGGGTAGCCAGGGTTCTTTACCGCAGGGAGATGATGATGACCTTAGTGTGTTAGTTGATGCTACAGCGGTGCGGCTGGAGGATGATGGTTCTGCGAGGAAAAGAGTTCGTCTGTTGTAGCACCAGGGCAGTGAGGTGTTTACAGGTAACCTTGTTAAGTAACCTCTGCTTAGTTATCTTAGTTTGGTTTCAGTTTGGTCTTTCCTTGCGTAGTGGGTATGGTCTCATTGCTAGCATGTTGGGGTAGTAGTTGTTGTTGTTTTGAAAACAACTGTGAAGAGGGCATTAGTGAGTATCTTGTGGATAATGGGTTGCTAGAATGATAGAGTTGGTCAAGTTAGAAGTGAGATAGGAGGTTGTTCTTAGACGGATTCTGAGGATGTTATTGGTGGGTGTGAACCGACATCCATGCACAGTTAAAATCATTCGTTATATGCTATATTATATATGTGCTGGTCCATGCATACATGTGACATGACATTAGAGGTTTTGCATACATGTACATCAGGCATTGATAGGGCATATTGGTGACCATGCATACGAACGTTCACACTCGCTAATAGCTAGTCGGGTCCGTTAGTGTTGTGATAGTTTAGGTTGGATGGTGGGTTTTAAAAGTTGTTCTGGTGATGGGTGAATTTTAGAGGTAATGGAGGGTATTAAGCGAGTTGTCAGTAATAGTGAGTGCGGTATAGCATGTTGGTAGAAGGAAAGTGTTTGATGCTTTATGGGTTTAGCGGTGTGGTGGTGAGGAGATTACCGATTGTAGTTAGAATCGGTCAAGTGGTTTAGAATAGCTAGTAGAAGTGGTAGTTCCTTGGTGTTAAGTGATGTTGCAGGTTAGTGGATGTGTACCAAAGTGCTGAGGTAACTTGGCATTGATGTAGTTGTAGAAGGGTTGTTTTTGTAGGTGAGGGTTCGTAGTAACCTTCGAAGAGTTGAGAAGATGTGTGATGTGGGTTGTAGAAAAGGGTTGGCCCGGGAGAATAGAAGTTTTGTAACCTAAATATGTAAGTGTAGGTTGGGCGGTGTCCTGGTAAGGCTAGCGTTGTAGTTTAAGCTTGGAGTGGAAAGGCAATGTAAGAGCAAAGGCCATTGTTGGTTGGGCGAGTTCTTGTGAGAAGTGGTTGGCTGGTTGTGATTAAGTAAGTTCCTGTTGAGGTCAGCTGGTGGTGTATGGAACGGCTGGCGGAGTCAAGGTTGGGGGTTTTGGTGATGTGATTTTTGGATATTGGGTGAGTAGTCCTGGTGAGTTGTTGTGGTGAGGGTAGTGGTAGATGTGAAGTAGTGCCAACAATGCGTTGAGAAGTTTGAGCAAGCAGTTGATGCTTAAGAATTCTTGCTTGTTGTGGTAACCTTTGGAAGAGGTTGAGTAGTTGTGCAAGGGGTTTTTGGAAGCCGTGAAGGTTGTGGGTTACATGGTGGCTGAACTGGTTTTGGTTGGTGTCACTGTGTGAACAAGTTTTGGGAGTTATGAATTAAGGTGGTGTATGCTGTAAAAGGGTTGGAGGTTCTTCAGGTTGTTGTTGGGGCTATGTGTAGTCCGGAAGTGTGAAAGGTTAAGGTGTGGTCAACATTGTAGTGTTCTGGAATTCGTGAATATTTTGTGGTGGTGTTGAGTTTGGGTGAAGTTTTGTGAGGAGAGTGTTCAGTGGTGGATAAGTCTCCTGTGTTACCTTGTGTGTTGCTTTGAGAAGGTTGGTTGTTCTCTTTTCGCCAGTTGAAATTTCGAGGACGAAATTTCCTAAGAGGGGGAGAGTTGTAACACCCCAATTTTGGGCTTAAAAGTTTTGGGTTTGGACCGGACCGGTCGGGTTGCGGTTCGAATGTAAAAGGTGATTTTTAGGAAAGCCTAGTTCGGGTTGCATTAAAAATATGGAAAAATGTCTTAAAATCCTCTTTTATTATATATAAGAGAAAGGTGAAATCAATTTTACAAAATGTGGTTTGGAAGAGTGACATTTTGGGTTAGTGACCAAAATGTAATTTTTGAAAACTGTGTGACTGTTTTAAAAAGGATTGAAACTTTGAATCTTTAAGGAGCTATTTACCCAATGAGAGTTTCTCCAGATTTTTCTTAAATATTAAATGGTTTATTATTGGTTTTAAAATAAAGGAAAAGGGAGGGAAGATATTTTCCTAAGTTTCCAACTAACTTTTCCACATTTTCCATTTTCATTTTCTCTCATCTTTTCTCTCAAACCAAACACATTTCTCCAGAGCTTTTCCCTCTGATTTTGTCATCTAAATAACTCATTTCAATCCTCCTTTGATCACCAATTATCTCTTCAACAAAACCTTTGCATTTGCTATTTGGATTTTCAAGAATTTTGGTTCTAAAAAGGGAGAAACTCAAGTTTGGAGGTAAGAACGTCCTTCTCCTCTAAACTCTCAGTTCTTTACTGAAATTCCCAAGTTCTCAACCCTTGAATTGTGTTTTGTTAAAGGTTTTTGCAAGGTATTCTTGATCTTGGCTTTAAAATGCAAGATTTGGTTGATTTTGATGAATTTTCGTATGATCTGATTGGGCATGGTTTTGAGGTGTCTTTTTGATGTTAAATGAATGTTAAATTGATGAGAAGTTGAGGTTTAATCAATGCAATCCCGAATAGGTTAATTTTCCTAAGTTTTACTTGAGTTTTTGTTGGTTTTTGGAGTGATCTTGATGATCTGTTATAGCTGGAGGTATAAGGACGTGTTTGGGATCATTTTGAATGTTAATTGATGTTTATAAATGGTTAGAAGTGATGGATCTTGGCTGGGTTAAGTTTTGGAAGTGTTTGAAGGTGATTTCGGTTGTGTTTGGTAGCCGAAATGTTGGTTTTGCAAAGAGCAGCGAGTTTAGGTGTGTTGCTGGTGTTTTTAATGCATTATGATGCATTAATCCTCTGTTATTGTGTGCTTGAAACATGGGAGATTGATCCGTGAGCATTAGAGGTGGTGTGGAAGATATCGGATGCTTGGAAGGCTTGTTGGCTAGCCTTGTTTTGTGTATCGGTGAGTGAAGTTGGGTTTTCAGCTTTTAAACCAAGGTTTGAAGGTTTTGGGAGCTTAGTTTAAGTCTAAACAACTTAGCTAAGCTCAAGAGTAAGTAAATGGAATTTCTCTCTTGGTTGTGTTATGAAATGGTTTCTAAAGCACTTGTGATTGTTGGATGCAATGCATGTGATTTGCATGTTTTAAATTCTGTTTTGAAAGCATATTTTAGCATGGTTTAATGCTGGCTTTGAAAGCCATGTGTGAAGGATGCTCAAGGTAAGAGATCCTTGGTTTGTACATTGGAATTGTGGAATTTATGCATAGTGTTGCATGTTGTTTAATGGCTTTGTGTAATGCTTCAAAAATAGTGGATTAATGATGGTAAATGGTGGTTTTTGCATTTTGGTTATGCTTGTAAATCAATGGATTAATGTGGTAAGATGGTTATATTGGCAAGTGATGTAAGTGGTCCTTGGTTACTTAAATCGGATATAGTTAGCCGGCTATAAGATTGGGTGCACCGTGAATAAAGTCGCCTTGGATGTGGAGTGGTTGTGAGTGAACCGGTAACTCCATCCAAGTACACTAACGAGATGGTTAAGAACACCATGGTGGTTAAAATTCCATGGGTGGGTCTTGTGTTAAGGTCATAATGGTGGTTAAAATTTCATTTGAGGACCTTGGGTAAGCAAAGGTTATAATGGTGGTTAAAATTCTATTTGAGGACCTTGTGCTTGTTAAGATCACAATGGTGGTGTAAAGTCCATGTGTGGATCTTGTGAAGTATGTCCCGGATCTCGTTAGTGATGTTATACAACTACCAATGGTGAATGTTAAGGTTATATGGTGGTTAAAATTCCATATGAGGACCTTGTGAATGTTAAGGTTATATGGTGGTTGAAATTCCATATGAGAACCTTGTGTATGGTAAGGTCAAATGGTAGTTAAAATTCCATTTGGGGACCTTGGGATTGGTAGTGTGTATGAAGCGTGGGGACAACGCTTGTGATCCGCGTATCCGATTGGATGTTGAGTTGAAAAGTGGATTTGGTTTATCACTTGGAAGCCAATATAATGTTCTTGAATATAATGAAGCATGAGATGCTTGAAATGATGCATGGATGCATGAGAAGTGTATAATGATCTATGAATGCATGTATTACTTGTTAGCTTGAACAAGTGTTGTTTATCTATTGAGAATGGTGCATGTGTGCATGAAATATCTTTAGTGCATTGAAGTCTTGCGAAGACTTGTTTTTAAAGGCATGTGATGCAAATATTGATGGTGTGGTTCATATGTTGCATTTGTTTAATGCACGTGTTAGATTGAATGAGTAAATGATTTTTAAAAGTTTCTTGCTTTAAGATGATTTTCAAGTATGAGAAAGGTATGATGTAAGTGGAAGTGTTTTCCAAGGATTTTGTATTTAACCTTGCATATGAGGTTCATGCATGGAACGGTTAAATTGTTGGTTTTGTAAATTTGTGCTTTGGAAAGGATTACTTAGCTTTCTAAGCTAAGGGTTGGTTTTCATGTTTGAGCAATGCGTGATTTTAAGCATGTTGTTGGAAAAGGATTTTCAAACATTGCTTTGGTTTATTGAATCGAGTTTGCTTTTAAAAGTTGTTTTATGACTCGCTGCATTGATGGTGTTTTGGTTTTGAGCATTCCTCACTAAGCATTATGTGCTTACGCTCCTTTTTGTCCATCAATGCAGATATTTGAAGTTGGAACATCGAGAAGCAAGGGATTCAAGGAAAGCTCCTCTAGAGATGTATGTCTCGGTTAATAGCTATAGATAATAAAGGCAATGGGGGAAGAATCTCTTATGTTGATGTATTATGAGATTGTGTATGTTGAACAAGATTGGTTTATGGTTTTGAACTATGTGGATTAACGCTTGCAACGTTTGAATCATCTTATGCTTAAGTCGATATGTTATGCTTCTTGTTTTAAAAGCATGTTTGAGTGTTGGATATGTTGAATGAGTTGGTGCACCTAGGGGTGGTATTGTATCTAGATTTTGATGCGATTATGTTCCTTGAGTGTTGAATAACTTGCTGGTATGATTTGGTTGCCTTTGGAGCATGTTTGATGGGTCAATCGTGTGTTAAACCAGCAATTTTTTTGCAATCTGGGCAGCTTGTTTCGGAACAGGTGCTACCGTATCGGAACGGGGGCCTGAAATGGCCTGGGCGTTCCGAAACGGAAGGAACTGTTCCAGAACGGTTTGGCCTCTGCCAGGCCCTGTTTCGGTACCAGTTTCGGAACGGTCCCGCGTTTCGGAACAGGTCCTCTCTGTTCCGGAACACTCGACCGTTGGGCACTGAAATTGTTGGTTAAATGTTTTGAAACCCTTGCGTTTTGGTCCTGAACTTTGTAGATGCAATTGGATGAGTTTGAGATGTCCGTTTGAGCTGAAATTTGACAGGGAAGCATGAAACATGACTAATTTCATATTGGTAACTTTTAATTGGGTTAAGTCCCTGTAATTCTCAGAATTTACAATTTGGTCCCTAATTCCTTAATTTGTGCAATTGAGTCCCTGATTGTTCTCTGATGGTTATGATCTTTGAGTATGCTGATTGTATGATCATGTCTAGGGTTAATATGCATCTAGATAAGATTAAAAAGAAAAAAAGGGTCGTTAATCAAGGTTGACTTTCGGGTTGACTTTGGTTTTCCCCGTGTAATCTTCGTAGTTCGGTTCAACCGTCTAGGCCGGGCTACGGGGGTTACATGAAACCTAGTCAAGGGGTATCGATACACCCCTTAAGGGTATCGATACCGCCTGTAGTTAAAGCTTAAAATTGGGCTGTAAGATATTGAGCTGAGTTCGTTTGTTTGCCTCGTGAATGTTGTTCCGCTGTATGATCACATAAGATTAAATACTCATCTAGACAAGATTTAAAATGAAATAAAAAGTAGGGTTGCTAACCGAGGGGGGAATCCTTAAGAGGTTTTCACTCGGTTTTCCCCGTGTGGCCCACTCGGACCGGTCATCCGGCCAGACCGGGACGAGGGGGTTACATTTGTTGGTATCAGAGCCTAAGGTTTCTGAGACCTTGGGCAGGTAAGTGAGGTAAGTTGTGTTTTATGATTGATATGCACGGTGTTTGCTTGCCATGTAAGCATGTTGCTTGTTATCCGTGTATGCTGTGATGTATGATTGTTTGATTGAGAATGTATGTCGTTTGATCGTACGCATATGTTTGCTTGTTTAGCAAGTATGCCTTGTTATATGCTTGGTTGAGCATGTATGTGTGATGATTTGTTTGAAACATGTTTAGTAGAGTCCCAATGCTACTATTACATCGAAAAAGAGATTTTAAGTGAGGGAAACATACTTGAGCCACTTGGAAGCCTTGCCTTGCTAACCCAATCGTGTATGTTTTACTGTTGATGTTGTTGTTGATTTAATTGTTTTTCGGTAAGTAGAAGTTGTAGTCCTAAAAAAGGTGGACGATGTTGAGGGAGTCCATCATCTTAGTTAGGGAGGTATGGTTGTACCGAAATTGAGGTACAATTTGCCCGTTCAAGACGGTGTATATGTGGGTTGATTCTTGTGGATGAGGGACGATGTGATCAACACTGACATCAGTTGGTAAGAAGAAGTGATGGCACATGAGTGGGAGTTAGAGTGGTGTCGATGTTTTAACAGATAAGCCCTTGGTACAGTAATAAGTTGTTTCATCCAGTTGATTCTAAACCCGTGCTTTTGTATATCGATAGTGAATATACAAGTTTGAATGTGCCCGATGAGGTGTCAGAGGTAGGTATGAGTACCTTAGTTCTTTTGGCGAGATCTAGGTAGGGGTCTCGTGTGAGTAATCTGAATTTCGGAAATGTTAGTTTGTGACCGTTGGGGTTCGGCCTATGATTTTAATGCAAGACAGCCGGTCAGTGTCCGTGAATGGGAGCTAGTTTGTGTGATTGGGACAGTGTACGTTGGGTTGTCTTCCAGCAAGCGGAAGAGATGAAGTCACTTCCAATATAGTTGAGCCGAGAAGGGAGTCTCGAGCTTTGACTCCAGGTTGTTTATTAGGGGTAGAACAAGTCCAGCATGACTGTTTGTGTGTGTGATCAGAATTGAATCTTGAAGTTACGAGATGCTCTAAGAACAGTTTAGAAGAGTCAGATTTTGTTGTAGAACCAGTCTGAAGACAAGAGGACCGAAGACTATCAATCGTGTACATGTGAAGTTGCAATTTCCGCGAATACCTCCTTTTGTGTGAGCATGTAAGAAATTAGATATCTTTGTTGAAACCTTAGATGTAAGGACACTTGTGACTAGCCTTTTGGGAGATAGTAGTGATCAGAAGGATGTACAGAAGATGTTTGTTGGTGGTTTAGAGTTACTAGTTTCTAGTAGATGTTTGTTAGATACAGAAAGAACAATTTACCGCCGTGAAAAGGGGGTGAAATTATTATTTTATTATTATTATATTAATTTCTTTTTTATTTTCTGTATTTTATCTTTAATATTTAGAAAATAAGAAATCAGAAATAAAGAGGCGACGTGGCGGCTTGTGATTGGTTGTCGTGTTTTTTTTAACGACGTCAGTTTTTGGAGGAATATGGGTAACGCTGAAAAGTTTAAGGGGAAAAAGTGGGCAAAATGAAGTTTAGGGGGCAAGTTGGGAAAACGGGTATAGTTTAGGGGGGAAAAGTTGTATTAAGCCTTTTAAATAAAAATAAACACCTATGAAACGAGAACGAGAATTGCGACAGTTTACCCATAATAATAATATAAAACTTGTATATGATCAATGCCCTCTTGGCTAAGCTCCCTTCTGATCAGAGACGGACACCTGGGTGCTAGGGGTAGACGCACCCCTAAATTTTTTATGTTCCATTATATTTTATATATTTCCTTTGTATTTTCTGTTGATAATCTAATTCTGCACCCCTAAAATCTTGTAATTTTGCACCCTCTACATTTCTAATATTGTTTCCTGATAGTTTGCACCCTTTACATGAAATCTTGCATCTATCCTGCTTCTGATAGTTCCATAATCAAGTGTATGATACATAACTGCATTTGGATCGGCAATATGTGTAAGGCCAAGAGTGTGCATGTTAGACCAATGAGTCAGTTTAGACTGTTATGGGCCAGCTACTAGTTTGTTAGATTAGTTGGCAGCCCATTGAGTGGTTATGAGTTAGTTGGACTATTGCCTTGTATGTCCTATAAATAAAATTGATGTAATCATGCTAAGTACTCTAATAAGATCCAATAGTTTGTAGTTCATCTTTCTTATTTGATTTCATATTTCTTTCATTGCATCTTTATCATTTCAAAAACCTTAACCGTCCATCACTTTCATCTCACACTTCATCGTCGGTTATTATCTCCAGCCACCACAATGCCTCCATTCTCACAGTGCCCTATTTCATGCATGGCTCCAGACAGCAAATCATGTTCGTTCAATGCAGGATATGATTTGGTGCACCGAATCATGTGGTCAATATCAAGGTTAAGCCTTCCATTAGGCGGATAATAACCATAACCATATAAGCCGGGAGACAGTGTGGTAAACGAAATTTTAATATTAGTATTCTCGCCTTGGTATACCCTTTGGAACGTGAACTCCGGTACGACGACCTGCCACTTTCGGAATGCCTCATCCACGACGACGATCACTATTGTACGAGGTAAACCCGACAACATAGGAGAAGTGGATTGGAAACCGTAAGTCAACGGGAGGTGGTACCATTTTCCACCGGAAAGGGTGTACTTGGCATCCAAATGAGATAATTCATCGAGATTTGATCGTCCGAAATCAACCAGGCTACTGATATTTCTTCTTTGGCCTTGCTTATGATTCTGAGTAGATTCGAGTTCGACAAGTTTAGACTCAACTACAAAAGATTGCAACAGAATAAACGTGAGAAATGCTCCATAGAGATAGAGTTGATGGGAAAATTTAGCAGCCATTGCAATTTGCATGCTACGGTGAAAGTTGTAAGATGAAAGATTGCTCTATGTGATTGTGGTTTGGTGTTTGCCTTCATTCCTATTTATAACCAAAATTTTATTTCAAATTATCAATATAATTTAATGGTATGCTAAATGATAAAATAAGGTCAAGAAGGAGATAAAATCGAAAATATTTATAAATAAAGAAGCACATGAAAAGTTAAAATTTTAATTATCTTTGCAATTGGAATCTTAGATAGAGGAGATTTTCGATGGATGTGATCATTAATGAAGTATACCCTTACTTTGTTTTAGGAAAATAAATTAAAATTTTGAACACACTAATTATATAATATAAATATGATAATGCAATCTTTAAAAACAAAAATTTAACTTAAATTGTTACGAAAAATATAGGAAATATAAACTATATTAATATATTATATAATAATTAAAATAAATTATTGTAGAAATTATAGATAAGTTGGTCTTTGTATAGTTTTTTTTAATGAATTACACACATTAATCTTAAGAATTTTTTATATGGTACAAATCTTTTATGGTCGACACGATGGATCACCGATGATGATAAATTGTAAAAGCTGATAATACAAGTCAAATCAATTTAATTTCAGATATATTTTAAATTATTGTGTATGTGTGTCATGTTTACATTATTTTTTTATTAATTTATATAGTTTATCATAATTATTTAATTTAAATAAAATTTATTATTTACATTATGTCTCAATTTATCTTATGTTAATGAATTAGCTAAATTTACCTTATCTATAAATTTTTTTTGAAAAGGGCTGGTATATGATTAATATCGAGAATCATACAAACATGGTCTAGTACGTGTCTCCTTAAAAAACCTCCTTAAAATCTAAATGGTGGGGGAAAAGAGTGCAACATACCAAACCTTACGACTCTAGAGTTTCAAGATGTGAGAAGGTGATGAGAGCAATACATTAAACCAGCAAAGTTAAAACAAAATTTTATGGAATTTAATTCTTTACCCATAGGAAAGGTTGTTCTCTGTCTATTCCTTCGCGAGCCAACATGATGTCTAGTAATGTTATTAGAGAAAGAGTCATCCTGAATACACAACGTTCTAGTAATGTTCCGCCATATCCATGTTGTCTTCCGGTCTTGTTTTAGCGATGGCAGAAATCTCGATGAATCATTCCCATATATCGCATCTATCATTCTTCGCCATAGGTTTTTTTGTTTACTCCCATACCTCCAAAGCCATTTGTTTAAAAGATATATGTTGTGAAGATTAATATCAAAAAATCTGAGTCCACCATATGCCTTAGGCTTGCATATCTTCTCCCATCCCCAGTGTATAGAGTGCTTGTCAGAAGCTCCCCATAGAAAATTGACAATGATGTTGTTGAGCTTATTCGATACAGTCGCCGGTAATTGAAAAACCGATAAATAGTAAATTGTTAAATTGGCAAGTCAGATTTTATCAAAGTTAAACGGCCACCAAATGAAAGCAGTTTCCTTCTCCATCCAGCCAGTTTAATTAAGAATTTGTCAATGATAGGTTGCCATAACGCACTACTGTTTCGGGGATGGCCCAAAGGAAGACAGGTATTGTGTTGGTAAACTATCCGAGCTACATTTGATCGTCTCAGCCCAGTTGCGAAGGATCGTTTTCGTCAATGTTGATGCCAAACAATTTACTTTTCTTTGTGTTGAGTTTTAGCCCCGATGCAACCTCGAATATTCTCAAGATCCTCTTTATGTTGTGAACATGATCTTCACGAGCTTCGGAGAAACGGATAAGGTCATCCGCGAACTGTAGATGTGAAATAACCAAGCTGTTATTTCTGACCTCAATCCCTTTGAAGAGACTAATATTAGCAGCCTTCTTGATTAAGGCACTAAGGCCTTCACCTATGATGTTGAACAAAAGTGAGGATAGGGGACACCCTTGACCTAATCCCCTTTTTGTAGTAAAATTTCTTGATGGAGATCCGTTTACTAAAACTGATAGAGAAACTGTCGATACAAAAAGTTTGATCCACGATCTCCATAATCTGTCGAAATCCATCTTCTGTAGGATGAGATCGAGGAAAGACCAGTTTACCGTAAAGTCCGCCTTGATCAGGATTGCTTCCATTTTATTTTTTCTGATATGGTCTATGAGCTCATTTGCTATTAGAACAAAGTCTGCGATCTGCTTGCCTAAAGTGAAAGCAAATTGGCATTTCCTAACCACTTCGTTTATACAACTATTCAATCTTCGTGAAAGCACGCAAGCTAGGATTTTGTAGATGCTGCCTACAAGACAAATTGGTTTGAAATCATCAACTTCAAGGGCATACATAGGATCACACTGGGCTCCTAGCTCACTCCCTCTTCTGTCTTTCCCTTTCAGATATTTTTAGATGATAGTAATGGTATACATAGGATCGAAGTCTCGAATTTTTGGCATACATAGGACCAGTTTACCGTATCATAAGCTAGGATTATGTTCATTAATATGTTGTCTTGTATGTTTGTGTCTTCGGACCACAATGGGCTTCTAGCTCAATCCCTCTTCCGTCTTTCCCTTTCAGATATTTCTAGATGATAGTATTAGTTTCGCATACATAGGATCGAAGTCCCCTAAACTATACCTGTAACCCCCTGTACCTGCCTATGCGTTACACCTAAGTTACAGAGGATTATCATAACATATACATATATGACATGTATTCAGTTTTTATGAAAAGCAAGCATCACTATAGAGTGATTAAGATAATAATAGGTAAAAACATATCCATTCTAAAGTCTCGTGACGATGATACTCACATACCATCGAATCAACTATCAAGTACATAATCTAAAACCATTTTAGAGTTTGAGTTACAAAATAATGCCATCATGGCTAACTAGTAAAATATATCATAACAAAATATAGGCTCATGTCACCCGAAATAGACAGTATGGTGGATAAGAACATTACAACAAAAGTATAATAAGAATGTGTTGATCCTCCAAGTGCCAAGTCCATGGATAGCCTATCCAAAAGTATCTGAAAGGGGAAAGTTTGGGGGGTGTGAGCTAGGAAGCTCAGTGTGTTCCAATAAGTGCAAGATAACATATATATACATTTCAGATATGCATAAGACATTACAAACATGCCATAAGAGCAACCAAGGTTCCACTTTAACTTATCTACACTCCAACCGAACACCAAAATACAATTCCCCATGAACTGCATACAGAAGGTCTTACCCTAGGCTTGAGGCGTAGGAGCCTACCTAAGGGAATGCCTTAAGTCCAGAAAGACTTACCCTAGGCCCGTGGGCGTAGGAGCTTAACAGAAGGATTTACCAGCTGGATCAGGGCTGTACCTGCAGACACTTCAAATCATAGCCCCAGAATATACCCCCAAGCAGTACAATTTTATTCACTATACGTAGGCATCAGAATTCAGATGGCATACATATGTTTAATCACATCAACTAGAAATCAGATATTTCAATTCCAGATCAGACATGGGGCATGCTATCAGATATAACACAACTATGTTCTCAAACAACAATCATGCTTCCAACAGAATAGTCATGCTTTCAACAGGAATATAATCATGCTTTAACAAAAAGGTAGTCATGTCCTTAGTTCAGAAATTGTCTCATAATCATACATTTTCATATCTATGTCCAAATAAGTACATTCGAGTGAACAAGCAAAACAGAAATGTAGCACACACGGAACACACCTCAAAAGCTGGTCAGAGAATCTATCGGGCTCCTGCCTCGCTATGATCTGCCACAGTTCTAGATCCTAGATCAATAAAAGATTATGGTTACTACAAGGCATAAGTGCTAACTCTAATAGCTTACAAGGTTTACGGATTCATACTAGTAACTATCGGAACGCGCGGAGGAGCAGATCGGGAGGAATTAGGCTGAGCAGACTAATGGTCAGGGGAATCTCGATTACCTTTAAACAGATAAAAGCTTATATTAGTCATTTATTCGATTTACATTTAACAAAATGAAACAATTAAACACATATGCATGGTTTGGGTTTAGGGACGGATTCGGAGGTCTTCGAGTTAGAATTTCGCAAAACGGGCTTCAAAAACGGACTCAGGACGTCGAAAAACATAAAATAAGGTTTTTAAAATTTTTGGTCAAAGTCAACGCTGATGTCAGCAGGTCAAGGTCAACGGGGTCAGGGTTAACGTTGACGTCAGAGATCAGCAGAAAGTCAAATGAGTTGACTCGGCGAGTTAACTCACTAAGTCAACTCGGGCGAGTTGACTCAACGAGTTGACTCAGACTCGGGGCGGGTCAGACTCGGGTCGGGTTAGACCGGTTCAGTTCGGACTACTTAGGCCGGCCGGTTCAGATCGGTTCTTACCCTTAGGAGATCGGGCGTCGCCGGACGGTGGCCGAAAAACTCGCCAGAGAGCTCAACGGACGCGGTTCTGCCGGAAAAACACAGATCATTAGACCACAATTTCAACTCACACATTTTTAATTCGAAACAAGCCGGAAAAATAGGTTGGACCTCACCTTAAAGGTTCGAAACGACCGGAAAAGTTCGAAGCTCCGATGAAGCCCTTCCCGGTGTCAAAACGCCAATTTTGATGCAAACAGCGGCACGGGAGGGCGCGTTACCGATGGCGAAAGGCCCGGAGCGGCAAGGCGCGTTCGCTGGCACAGGCGGTGACGCACACCGGACGGCGGTGTGGACGGCCAAAGGTTTCCGAAAACTGGGGAGAGAGGGATCTGTGAGGGAGATGAGGGGACAGTTCAGTTTTCGAAGGTGGGTGGGGATTAATTGCGGGTAGGTGGAGAGGCAGATAAAGTTTAATGGGTTCGGAGTTTTTTTTAACTAATTTAAAAACAAAGTTTGGTAAGCTTTAATAGAAATGAGCCCTTAGCTTAGCGGTAGAAACATTGGATGGTGAGGGGTGAGGTCGCGGGTTCGAGCCCCCACACCCTCATTTTGATTTCTTTTCTTTTTTTTTGGCATATAAATATATATATTTATCAGGGTGTTACAATACCCATAAACTTCAAACCTTAACCCCACATAATCAAGTTGACACATTTACCCCTAAACCTCAAACATGAATCTCTAAATCTCACAAGCACTATTCACTAATAAATAAAGTGCAAGCCTAATCACATAATCCCTAAACTAATCCCATAACCCCAAATAATCAACTTGACGCATTTACCCCTAAACCCCAAACATGAACTCATAAATCTAACAAACGAAATAAATCAAAACATAAAAAGGAAAAATTCGAAAATAAATTAAAATAAATTATTAATTAGAGTCCAATTCACAAATTAATAAAATTATTAAAGCCAATTAATTACCAAATCTTTATACGAGGACCAAATTAAATTTAAAGCAAATCAAAAAGCTTAATAATTAATCAATTTATGAAGCATGACCTAATTGAATGAAATCTAAAGAAACTAAACCAAAAGTTAGGACTAAAAAGAAACAAACTAAAACCTAAAAAAACTAAACTTGAAGAATCTAATTAAGAAAGGACTTAAAGAATGATTAACCCATAAACAAAAAAAACCTGCCAATTCCCCTGCCCCTTATTCGTTTGGCAGCTTGCTTCCCCCCAATCAACTAAAAAAAATTCTCCTCTCAATTCAAAAAAATTTCCCTCCTAAACTAAAAATATATTCTATTAATTTAATGGTTATAATTAAATTTTTTAATAAAATAAATTTTTAACGTTAAACTAGAAAGTATTTTCTATTAATTTAATGATTATAATTAATTTTTTTAATAAAATATTTTTTAATTTAATGATCACAATTAACAAATTAATTTAAATTTTAAACAATTTGTTTTAAATTAATCTATCACAAGTAATTAATTTAATAAAACTTTTAAATTTTAAATATTTTTTATTAAAATAAATTTAAATATGTTAATTTTTATTAACTTCAAAAATAATTTATATTGAATGGGTTTAGAACTAAGCATATTGAATTATTTAATAAAATTTAAAACTTAGTAGAGTGAAATGGATATCTAAATATAATTATATATATATATACTAGATTGATTATATATGTATATATAATAAAAAAATTATTTAACACTTTAAATTGATTTAATAAATTAATAGTTTACATTTATCAACACTTAATACTTTACATTTATCAACACTTTAAATTCATCAAATCATAGACTTCTTCAACTATATGTCAGGTCAATATCACTTCGGGTTAAAAACAGATCGGGTTCAAAACAAGTCGGGTAATATCGGTTATCTGCCAGGTCGGTCTCGGGTTCGGGTTCGTTTCAGTCGGGTGCAGGTCGGGTTTCGAGTCCACAGTAACAGGTCCAATTCGGATTCGAGTCGTTCTCGGTCGGATGCATGTCGGGTTCGGTTACTACAGTAACAGGTCCAACTCGAGTTCGGGTCAACAACAGTCGGTTACAGATCAGGTTCGGGTCATCGAATCCTCGGGTCAAACCAAGTTCTGACTCGAGCAGATTTCAGTCGAGTTTTCAGGTCGAGTCAGCTTTTTACATCCCTAACTATGAGTGATGTTGTGACTGTCACATAATAATCCAAGAAACATGCTCATAGCGGGTCAGTCTAATATGTCGTTCTCTAACGCATACTTATGTATTGGTTTTGACATCTCCATGTCAATGACAACACTTTGTTATCAATCAACTATATATTAGTCTTAATGCATTATGGTTGTCCATGTCCACAATAATACTCGACTAAAAAATTTAAGAATAACCATATTATTCTAAAATTTTAATTATAATTCAGTTTATTTACGCACGCAGAATTGTAACTGAAAATAATAATAGCAATGTCTTTTATGAATAAACAAGGTAAAAACAATTGTCATTTACAATTATCTTATAATTAAGAGTATATCCCAATTCAAGCTAAGCGACTCCAGTGCACGCAGAATTGTTGTCCATGACCATTGATGAAGTATATCCTCGCTTTGTTCCATGTAAATAAATTAAAATTTTAAACACGGTATTTATATAATATAAATATGATAATGCAGTATATTTTAAAGTAAAATGAAATTAAAATTTAGCTTGAATTGTTAGGAAAAAGTATACGAAATGTAAAATATATTAAGATGTCATAAAATAATTAAGATAAATGATTGTAGAAATATAGATAAGTTTGTCTTTGTACATTTTTTTAATGAATTACACATGTTAATATCAAGATTTTTTTTGTGTCGGACAAACCGTTTATGGTCAACACGAGGGTTCATTGATAAAGATACATTGTAAAAGTTGTTAATGCATGTCAAAATATCACTAATTCTAAATAGAGAAAAAGAACACAATACAAATACAAAATAAAGATACGGTCGCAAACAGAACCAACACCCAGGGACGGAGCCACAGCTCCAATGGGTGGGGCTGTGGCCCCCCCGGTAGGGGAAATTTTTTTTTTTTTACCCTTTGATTCTTTATATTTTTCTGGAAAAAATTGGGATAATTGTAAATTTGCCCCTCCCACCTTTCAAAATTTATGTTTTGCCCCCCCTCAACTTCAAATCCTAGCTCCGTCCCTGCCAACACCTACACTATCCTGCCCAACAAACGAATGTGATAGCAACACGGCACCAACGCTCGCCTGACGCCTATCTACTGATATATTGTTACTTTGTATGGCCACACTTGGACGAGGTACACGACAACCAACCCATAACAGCAACTCCCTCAAACTCAACATCCTTCAAGAAAATGACTCGTAGCATCGCGAACCGACACGACCATAATTGAGCCCGAACCCAAGCATCTTGAAGGACCTCGTTTGTACTAAATCCCCTTAATTTCTATTTCAGATACTCAAGTCTAAGCTATGGTATTTGGAGAACCTCGTTTTCCAGCTTTATTTATTTATTATTATTAGTATACTACTTGGACCTATTGATATTATATGTTTTATCAGATTGTATTTAATTTCAGATTTCGGATGTTTTATTTGAGTTATTACGTTTTATCATGCATATACATTTTGGATATTTAATACTTCCAGAATGATTTTATAATTATGTATTATGTAATATTATTATTATTATCTATTTTAAAATTAAAATTTTGAATCAGGTTACTTACTTGAGCAACAAACTTTAAACTTGACTTCTTATATTCGATCTAATTCTTCTGGGTCGGATTTAGGGGATTACACATGGTCCGAGGTCGAACGCATCAGTCCAGTTTGTACCAAATCCCTGTGTATCAGCATCCAATGATCATCTAGCACAAATCTGTCTAATCTACTCTTATTATTTTGATAACCAAACCAGGTGAACTTTATTTCTTCGGACCGTACTATCTCTTTTTTTCCTTTCCAATTCAGAGATTGCTTTATACTGCCACTCTTTTGAAGTTACATTAGTTCCAACAGTGGAGAGACCAAGGATAAACGGCTTCAAAAATCTCTTTCATATATGATTATCCGAGGTCTTCTAACATTATATTTTGGCAAAAATCACAAATGTAACTAAAGGGAATTGAACTCATGTCACCCAACAACAAGAAATGCTAACTTACCACCATGCCAAATGCTATATTGTGATTTAATTCTTGACGAAAATTATAAATACGATTACTCGATGATTTTCTCTTTGAAGCTCCCTGGCCGTGACTAAAATCAAAAAAATGAGAATTACATAAAGACTACAAGCACCAAAAAAAAATCAAAAAGTGGAGATCGAGCCGTGAAAGGAATTCAGTGACAATGCAGAGACGTTGAGGAAAAGTGACAGCTCCCATGAACAGCAGAACATTTGGATGCCGCAGTCTTTTCATCAGAGAAACCTTCAAATCAAAAGAAAAATAGTGAGAGCAGCACTCAAAGAGGAAGAAAGCAACTCAAAACAAACAATTATTGTTATTTTAGTCGATGACTGCAAAGAGATTGAAAAGTAATTTAACAATAAAGCACACCTCCTGTTTAAAGGAAATTATGACATCATCTGAATATTTCAGGTTCGAAAATATCTTGATAGCAACATCCTGCAGTAACATGAACATGGTTAATTTACACATAATAAGACGATTACAATTTTTTCATTCTCCCTACCATTTTCATGTAAAACCAATAAATAACTGAAGAGCAAAAGGGTTCATGTATTGCAATGACACCATTGCTTACATTAAATAGAATCGACTGCAAATCATAAGATCCATAAATGGACTCTGGATGTTTCATATTGCATTCTCGATATTAGACTCAGGGATCATATGTAAGTTTGATGAGCTTATATTACACATTACCACCTATATCAATTGGATGATGGAAATGTCACCAGTTTTCCAGCTAATATAAACTCTATTTACATGATAATATAAATGAGGTTAGAAGGAAAAGGCCAAAGCAATTAATGATATATCTTACACCGAAATTTTAACTTAGATTCATCTGTAATGAGTTCATCTTATTAAAGATTAAAGCAGTGAAAGGAGAGGAGAACATATTGATCCATACCACAGACCATGATATACCGTTCCACAACAACCTGCAAGGAAAGAGAAGGTTATTGAGTAATCGTATTTGTAATTTTCGCCAGGAATTTAATCACAATACAACATTTGGCGTGGTGGTAAACCAGCACTCTTTGTTGCTGGGTGACACGAGTTCGTTTCCCCTTAATTGCATTTGTCACCACCTGATTGGAGGTTGAAAATAAATTTATTTAATCAAATATAAATAATTAAATCCCTCCAATAAGGTAGTGACACGTGTCATCACCTAATTAAATAATTAGGACTAAATTGAAAGATTGTGTAAATAGTAAGGATCAAATGTGTAATTGTACCCTTATTTTTTAACTGCCACGTCACCCTGTCGTTAATTTCTAACGGCTGGTGGTCAAATTGCACCCAATTTAATAGTATGATAGTTTAATTGCTTCGAAAAAAAGTAAGGTGGTCAAATCGTAACTTTTGTAATAGTATGGTGGTCATTTATGTAGTTTACCCTTCATTATATTTTGGCTTTCTATTCAAATATATTGATCCTGTTTGACAATTAGGTGTTAGTGAATTATATTAGCTGATAGCCGATTGTATTAGCTGATCTGATTAGCGGATTGTATAAAAGTGTTTGGTAAAATTAACTGATAGCTGTTTGATTATTTAAACAAGCCAAATGACATATAATGACGTGATTATATTCGATACTTGTTTGAATAATTTATTATTTATCAATATTTTGTATCTATTAATATTAATTGCATTATGAAAAATATTTTTTAATATAACAATATTAAGCATATTTGAAGGATCTATATGTTAATGTATTATTTATACAATTATTTTTAACATAATTTAATTAATTATTAAATGCAAATACAAATGTTTGAGAATAAAAAGAAAAAAAAGTATTAGTTTAGAAATGTCACAATGTAAATACACGAGGTTGAAGAATTAAAATAGAAATAATTAAATTTAAGTTATTCGAAGATTTTTGATAATTCTTAAGGGTAAAATGGTCTTTATAACTCTTATATCAAAACTTCTAATTTAAAAAAGCTTGTATTAGCCGCTTTTTTAAAATTAGAGGTTTCACCTCAATCCGCTATTTCAATCCGCTCTTTACTAAACATCCAAATTAGTAAATTTAACCAGTCAAACTTCTAAATTTAATTCAAATCTTTAATTTTGGCTCAAACATCTCTTTACCAAACATGGCCATTAATTTTAAATTATTTTTTAATATAGTACCGATCAAAAGTTATTTAAATAAATGAAAATTTTTATTACTTTACTTTTTAAGTTTTTTAATATAGTATCTATCATAAATGGCTTCTTATTTTAAGTTTTTTCTTTATTACTTTACATTTTCTCAATATAATTTTGATGGATGCTATGTTAATAAATAACTAAAAAAATATGAGATAGAGTTCCATTTCCATATATATGATATAGATTAGAAAATACTGTACGAGTGGTCACTAAACTATGTCCATTCCTGACGTTACATTTTTTTCTGTTTTAGTTATCGATTGTTAAAAAATTAACGATAACGCTGATTTGATAAATTTTTTTATTTTTTTCACATCATCATCTCTCTCTTTGTCAGTAGATTACATAGTGTTTTATTATTATTGTATTCAAAAATTCAGAAAACGACACATGTTACCTCGTGATTTTGAACAAATCAAAGAAAAAAAACCCCTTAGATACCGGTGGATGGAATATGGTTTATAATAAATAAATAAAACAGTTTTGTGGAAAAAAACCCAGCTAGGCTTAGAATATGGTTAACTTTTTCTAAACTAATATTTAAATTAAACTCTCACCACCTCAAAATTAAACAAAACTGTCTCCATGTAGAATTGAAGTAGGAACCCTTGCACAAAAACTTAGTGTTTAACCACTAAGCAAACTAATTATAATTTTACTAAATTTAATATTTAATTTAAGATGTATTATCATCTCAAAATTAAATTAAAATGTTACTAAGGTCAATCTAAAATTATTTTTCAATTCGTTTGGGATAGAAAGAACTAATTATTTATTTTTTGTAAAATTGTATTAGATCATTCTAAAACTTTTTAATTTGAACTCTTACCAAGCATACGCTCATCGGCAAGAGTGAACAGAATTTCATAGTAATTCCAAAGCTTTCATAATATAATAGGGTAGAACACGCTATTAAAGCAACATAAAACTAGTTGGCAAAACCAAACCAGCAGACGACATACATACATAATCTTCACGTTTACATGTTCCACTTGTTATTCTGATGTGTAAATCACTTATTTAAGTAGGATAAAACCAAGCTTCCCAGGCTAACACAAGGTGTGGCTGGGATACATGACTGCACTCGGATCTGATTAGTATAAAGCCTGTATACGAGTAATGTCCTCTTGGCTAAGCTCCCTTTTGATACTTCCAAGATTAAGTATAGGATACATGACTGCACTCGAATCGTTGCTATTCCCGAGGCCGAGAGTACCCCCTATTACATGCAGGGCTGCAGACATGAGGTCTATCTCGTCGCTTGCAGGGGAAGATCCAGTGCTCCAGGATGTGTGGCTGTTATCAAGATAAAGCCTCCCATCGGGTGGAAAATGTTAGAGAATAGTGTAATTGGTGGTTTAATTACTGATATTAGTTTGTTAGCAATTGGGCTAGTTTGTTAAACAATCTGTTATGGCTTTGAGATATATAAGCCCATCATTTGTATTGAACAAAATATCCCTATTTCATTCAAGTCTAATTTCATATACAATTTCTGTGTAATTTTACCAAAACACAAGAACCACCTTCATTGTTTACTCCGGCCACCACCATGAGTCCATTCTCACATGGTATCAGAGCCGATGGTCCTGAGGCTGTTTCCTCCGTCGCGCTTCTTCCTTTTTTGTCCCAACTTTTATTTTCGATAGCCTTCAAATTCGTGTTCTCTGTTTTTTTTCCTTTCTCTGCTGCAATCTATCTTCGGTCTTCTCGTGTTCTTCAAATCCTCGCGTCTCTATTGTTGATTACTGATTTCATCTTTGGTTCTAGCAAAGATCTGGCGTAATCGCTGTTAATTGAGTCATCAACTGTCAGCCAAACAACTCTTAATCTTATTCCAGTTCTTCTGATTAGTAACTCTTTTCTGCAACCAGTCTGAGTAATCCCCGAGTCGATATTCCTTATAACCTTTCCCAGACAACACTTCCCCCGCCCCTTTATTCGTCACCGCGAAAGCAAAGATCGTGAAGACGATCCCCAACACGATGAGGAGGAACATGACGACCAAGTAGAGCCAGAGTAGCCATGTCACGCGACAGCACGCGCCGACTAGTCCCGCGAGTAATAACAGCATGAGGAAGACTCCGATTACGATAACCGGCCTGTCCAAGAACCGTTCGCACTCGGTCACTCCTTCTCGGCTCAGCCAGATGCCGGCGCCAAGGATGGGGATCGAGAGGAGGAATGTGATCAAGTTGAGGATATCGACTAGGTTGTTGCTCAAGCGAAACGCCATCGCTTCAGTATTCCGGTAGGTTCTCTTCCCTGGTTTTGTTCTTTGTTTGGATAGAGAGAAAATTAGAGAGAGGTAAAATTATATGGTTATGATTTGCCTATGAATACTTGAATCACATAAGAAGAGATATTGGCTGTGCATTGTGGCCTAGAATCTATTTGGTTCATTTGAACTTGTTGAATTGTTTGTGTTAGATTGTTTGGGTAATATTATTTTATGGAATGTGATGATTGATGGGTATGTGAGATTTGGGGATTTAACGGCTGCTAGGGAATTGTTTGATAAAATATCTCAAAGAAGTGTGATTTCATGGAATGTGATGATTTCTGGGTACGCACAAAATAGGTATTTTATGGAAGCAATTGAGATGTTTCGTTTGATGCAAATGGGGGAAGTCATGCCTAATTATGTGACTTTAGTGAGCATTCTTCCTGCTATTTCGAGAATCGGGGGACTTAAGTTAAGGAAATGGGTGCATTTGTATGCCGAGAGGAATGAGATTGTGATCGATGATGCGCTTGGATCTGCATTGATTGATATGTATGCTAAGTGTGGGAGCATTTGTGCTCGGCTTGGATTGCAACCTTCATAGATTTCCAGATTTGGTTTAATTTGGCAACAAATGTTGGCTTGAGTCTTGTGTTATGCCGAACTGTGGGGTTGTTGATTTCTTAAGCTAATTGATGCTCAAGTTTGGGTTAAGGTTAGAAACTGAGTTGTGTTGGTTCCTTTATTCAAGAGAAGTCAGTAGTTAGCTATTGTTTTTGCTATGTTCTACTGGTTGTTAGAAGTTGGTGAATGTTGAGCTTATGTTCAAGAACAATCTAGTTTTTCGTTTCGTCATTGGTTGATGCTTCTTCTCACAAGGTACACATGGAACTTGAGGCTTAACAGCCAAGTATCCATCAAAGAAAATATTTGGGGAGAATTAAGTGTTTAACAGCCTTGTTCTCCTTAACCAGACATAAGAGGGTGCCTTCTTGCCCAAGAGAGGCTTCAGATTGCACCCAGAAGCTCGACGCCTAACAGCCTTGCTTCCAACAAAAAGGCAGTCCAAATAAGTGAAAAAAGAAGAACAATGAAGAAAGGAGGAAAAAGTGAATGAATGAAGGCAAGCATGAATGAAGAAAAAAAAGAAAAGTTTTTGTAGCAACGTTTTGGTAGGGATACCAGTAGCTCACAAATAATTTCAACTCATTGTATTCTGCATCTTTTGCTCGAGAAGTCGACATTGAATTGGCTCATGAACTCAACTCCTACTCAATAAAGAAGATTGAAGAAATTCAGAAGAAAAAGAAATTAGGGTGAATGTTAGAGAATAGTGTAATTGGTGGTTTAATTACTGATATTAGTTTGTTAGCAATTGGGCTAGTTTGTTAAACAATCTGTTATTGCTTTGGGATATATAAGCCCATCATTTGTATTGAACAAAATATCCCTATTTCATTCAAGTCTAATTTCATATACAATTTCTGTGTAATTTTACCAAAACACAAGAACCACCTTCATTGTTTACTCCGGCCACCACCATGAGTCCATTCTCACAGAAAATAACCAAAACCATAGTAGGAGGGGTCTAGTGGAACGAAGGCAATTTTGATATTAGCATCCTCGCCTGAAGATATCATTTGGAATGCAAATGTAGGCACAGGAACTTGCCATACTTGGAACGCATCATCGATGATCGAAGTCACTACATCAAGATCTAAACCTGCAGGTAGGGAAGAATTACTTAGGAAACCGTAGGTCAGCGGCAAGTTGTTCCATCCACTGGGAGGGGTGTCGTTATCATCCGATTGGAACGTGTGATCGGAAGCCGGTGGACCGACGCCATTTGGGCTACCGTAACTTCCCTGGCCAGCCACGAAAGTTTGCAACACAAGGATCGTAAGGAATGCTCCGAGAAGCTGATGGATCAATTTAGCTGCCATTGTTTGCTATGATGACCTATTGCTTTATGTGTTTAGGGTGTGTGTTTTGGTGTTTGCCTTTACTCCTATTTATAGCAAAAAAAGAGAGTTAATTAGTTATGTTTGCCCTCTTTCATTATTTTAGGGATTAGGGTTTTAAAATTCAATATCTCAATTTATCAACATGTATAAGTTCACAGAAATTAAATTAGATAATATGACATAGTATATACGGCATACTAATACGTAGCTAAGGGTATTGCTTGCTATGATGATCGATTGCTTTATGTGTTTAGGGTGTGTGCTTTGGTGTTTGCATTTCCTCCCATTTATAGTAAAAAAATAAATTATGTTTGCCCACTTTCATTATTTTAGGGATTAGGGTTTTAAAATTCAATGTCTGAATTTGTCAACATGTACAAGTTCACATAAATTACATTAGAGGGTATGACATAGTATATACGGCATATTATTTTTTTAATATGCTGGTGTGGTTATAAGACAATATTTATTTAATTTTCTTAGCCCTTTAATAACGCACGCACACCGTGCATAAATAATGCTCAAACTCAAGTCACGTGAATAAAATATATCATCATTTCCGCTGTAACCACTCCACGAGTTCTATATACGGCAAACTAATACATAGCTAAAGGTACTACTTTTTCCTCATTAAAATTGAATATAAAATTTTATTTCCAACAACTATCAAAACAATAAGGCTAAACTATACCCAACGCCACTTAATTATAAATTTAATAACAAACTTGTCACTTCTCTTTAAAAAGTGACAAACAAATTATTCAATTAAAATATTATTACAAATATGTCACTCCGCTATTAAAATTGAAACAAACGTCTAATATGACTTGGTATAATTACATTTTTAGCTAAAAAAATTATACACTACATTAATTTTGTTCTAATTCAGAAAAATTCGATAAATTTAACTATTCATATTTAAAAACTCCATCGAATTAGTTTTTTTTTGTCAAAGCAAACGAACCCATCAAATCAAAGCAGTAATTGGATAAGTACATTTTGTTAGAAAGTATCAACAAATTACTATTAAATTGTTATTATACTAGGAAAATAACATAAAAAAATCTAACATGTCTGAGAGAAGAACAAACAATTTAGGAGAAGAACAAATACTAAAATAGTGAAATTTTTAAACATGAAAGATTATATTTATTGAATTGTTCCGAATAATGACCAAATTAATATATTTTATGTGTTTTGAGGACTAAAACTGATATTATACTAGGCCACGTCATTATTCCCATCTAATATTTAACGTTCATTGAAATGTTTGTAATAATATTTTAATTGAGTGACATATTTATAAATTTTAAAAGAAAATTGATATATTTATTGTTAAATATATAATTAAGTGGCCTTAAGTGTAATTTACCTATTTTGTCCAATTCAATTTTTGTAAGATGAATAAACAAGAAATAAAATTCTATACAAAATATGAATACCTAACGTCCTTTTTTTTCTTTCTTTTAATGCGTAGCTGCTTTTTGTTATTAAAGTTTATTTAGTTGAAAACATTATTAATCTTATGTTGGTTGTTGACCCTAAGTAATTTTTTTTCCCTCCATTTAAAATAGGGCGGTTGTTGAGTGTGTAAAAGTTCTATTATTTACACCCTTTTTAACCCATATTTCTGCTGCATTCAAGCTTCATTGCATTGCATTTAGGTTAGTTTACAGCAAAACATCACAAATATAGTAAAGGCACGGATTCTATTAAAAGATGGCTAATTTTGCAGGTTGCTGCCATAGTAGACGGAGAAGGCGGGCGCAGGGCAGAGAAGCAGAAGAGCTGAACTGGACAAGCAGACGATGAGGACGATGCTGCCATGGATCTGCCGTGACAACATCTTTAGGACAGTTTAAGGAGAAGTTTAGAGCCTTTCTATAGTTCTGAAAAACTTAAACACCATTGTGACTGTTATATTGCTTAGATTTCTTTTAGCCAAACTAGAATAGGATGCTTAGTACTTGAATAGCCCCTAGAGGTGCCTAACACTGGCTCTAGGAAAAAAGTTGAGCAAAAGAAACTCAAAAACCTAGAGGTGCCCGAAATCGGCTCTAGGAAGCTAACTAGAGGTGCCCAAAACTGGCTCTAGTAAATCTTAGCTTGAAAATAGAAGAAAAGAAGCATGAAAATGTGTCTTCAAGAAAATAAACTTTGGCATAAAAATTTGAGTTAAAGAGTTGAATATTCTAGTGAAACTAAGAGAATCTTAGCATATAACTGTTCACAAGCATGCACACACTGCACGAGGACTATAGTGAGATTCCGGACAGATCCGAATCTTTGAGGAAGGTTGCTGCCGTCACAGAGAATGAGCGACGGGTAAGGGACAGTTCATTGTTTGAAAGCCAACACCAAAATATTCATTTTTCTTTTAGGTCTTCATTGCTTGAGGGCAAGCAAAAACTTGAGTTTGGGGGTGTGTTGAGTGTGTAAAAGTTCTATTATTTACACCCTTTTTAACCCATATTTCTGCTGCATTCAAGCTTCATTGCATTGCATTTAGGTTAGTTTACAGCAAAACATCACAAATATAGTAAAGACACGGATTCTACTAAAAGATGGCTAATTTTGCAGGTTGCTACCATAGTAGACGGAGAAGGCGGGCGCAGGGCAGAGAAGCAGAAGAGCTGAACTGGACAAGCAGACGATGAGGACGATGCTGCCATGGATCTGCCGTGACAGCAGAGGACGACAGCAAATTAGTGGAGAAAAAGTAAAGTGGACCTCGATAGATAGAGAAAATTATGCTCGTCTATCGTGTGAAAACCATATATTTTTCCAAGTCCCGGATCAAAAGATATGTCAAGCCAAAGCTCAAGGAGAGGAAATCCCAAGAAACAAGGAGGGCGGCTGAAAAGTAGGATCCTTGGAGATTAAGTCTTTATTAGAATCTTACTTTTAATTAAAGTTGTAATCCTTGTTATCTTAGAATACTTGAGCCCAAAGCTTATATAAGGGCATAGATTTTAACCTAGGAGACACCATACCCCATAACCGACAACCAAACCCCTCCGTTGTTTACCCGCCATCGATATGTTCTAAAACCCCCCTAGGGCCACGGGTTGATTTGTAAAGTAGTTGCAAGGGTTGCTTTGTTTTAGGATTTCTCTAGTTCAATAAAATAAACTTCAAGTTCTCTTATTTTGGTTATTAATATCTTGCAAGAGCATCGGGAGAGCATTGTGAGGTTATCCATTTACTTAGCATCGGGAGAGTTAAGTATACGAAAGAAATAAGAGCAAGTTCTCTAGTTTATAGTTGAACTATCTTGTGCCTAGGGATAGGGCAAGGTTAAGTGGCTAAAGAAGAATTCATACACATCGGTGTTCATCCTTCGATTCACGCCGGGAGGTATCATCAAAGACGTGATCACCGACAGACTTGGACCTAGGGATAGGCTAAGGCAGATCTGGGATTCTTGCCAAGCTTGAAGTACTGAGTTGATGTGTTTGCTGCCGCGACAGGTGCTGCCGCGACAGGCGCAACGACAGAACTGGAGTTCCTAAGCATTGCGATACCTGCACTACTGAGCAATTCAATACCAGCCCATTCTCTCTATCTTGATATTTCAATTCTTTTATTTGCGTTTTTTCCTTATTATTCTCGTGACAATTCTCTCAAATATTCCTTTACTTCGTGCAGTGAATTAAGGTGAAGCTATTAGCCCAATCCCTGTGGAGACGATATCTGATACTTCTTATCACTTACTACTTGCGTCGTGTACACTTGCACTACAATTGCGATAGACTCTTTTACACGCAACAAGTTTTTGGCGCCGTTGCCGGGGATTGGCAACATAACTACACCTTTCTTTTATTGCACTTTTCGTTTTTGTTTTTGTTTTTCTTTCAATTTTTCTTTTTCTATTTTTCTTTGGTGCTTTCAACTCTTGCTTTTCACGAGGTTTTCTTGTTTATGCGCAGATCTAAAAGAGGTGAAGATCCTGAATATCCATTAGATCCAGAAATCGAACGTTCCTTCAATCTCAAGAAACAACTTCGTCACCTTTTAGCCAGGAACGAGTACCTTGAGGAACAGCTAGAGAAGATGGCCCGTAACCCGCCCGCTGGTGGTGGTATACCGCCTGTCGGCGACCCGCCTGCCGCCGATGGACGACGGTCCTGTCGTGACTACATGTTGAACGATCATGTAGAGTTGGAGACCACGCTGCCGGATATTGATGTTGATAACTTCGAGCTTAAACTTGTCATGTTTAGTATGATCAACAATGCCGGGCAGTTTAGTGGTGCTGTGACAGAAGATGCTAGGGAGCATCTAAAAACGTTCCAGGAGATCTGTGGTTCGTTTAGACTGCCAGGAGTTAATCCGGAGATACTGAGGCTTCGGTTATTTCCCCATTCATTGAGGGACAGAGCTAAAACTTGGTGGAATAAACTTACACCGGGTTCAATCATAACTTGGGCAGATTTATCTCGTGAATTTTTATCTCGTTTTAATCTTTCGCATTTATCTGAGCGATTACGTAATGAAATTGCTACTTTTCAACAGGAAGATTACGAGCTGATGCACGAGGCCTGGGACAGATTTACTACTCTTCTTCGGAACTGCCCGATGCACGGATTCCCCGTCTGGAATCAGGTAACAAAGTTCTATAATGCTGCTAACTTACAAACTCGCATTCGAATTGATTCTGCAGCAAATGGACTATTATTGGATAAAGATCCGGACGAGGCTTTGCAAGTTTTAAAAAATCTAGCAAAGAATGAGGAGCAGTTTCCGACTGCAAGAAGAGGGGGTAAACGAGTACTTGCTGTCAAGGATTATGAAGCCGACAGCACGATGAAATCACAGGTAGCATTCCTTACTAAATCAATGAAAAGGTTATTGAATGATGATGGTTTACATGGATTTGCTGTTGAGGAAGTATGTGATATCTGTGAGGGAAATCATAGTCGGGATGAGTGCCCAATACAAGTAGAAGAGGGAAAATATATTGGAAATTACAAGCCGAATTATAATTCCAACAATTATAATCCCAATTGGAGGAAGGATCCCAAATTTTCTTGGAGTAATCCTAATAACGCCCTGAATCCTCAAGCACATAATCAGAATCAGGGAGGACCTAGATTGCTGACGCGACAGCAACTGCTGCCGCAACTGTCGCCGCAGCAGCAACAGCAGCAACCTGCTGCCACGAGCAGTATACTGGAACAGACTTTGGCCACCTTTATGTCTCAGACAGGTACTTATATTGAGAATATGAATCAGTTTGTCAAGAAGACAGAGAATTTCATGGATAAAACAGAGATGAGGATGACAAATCATGAAGCTACTTTGAAATCTTTGGAGACACAAATGGGTCAGGTTTCCCAACATATTAAGCCGAGGCAGACTGGAGGATTCCCTAGCAATACTGAAAATGCTAGGCAGCCCACACATGAGCAGTGTAAGGCAATTACTACTAGGAGTGGGAAGAAACTACCAGGGCCGGAAAAGGAAGCTGAAACAGTAAAGGAACCTGCCTTGGATAAACTTGTCGAGGAAGCTGCCCCGACAGGTGATAAACAGACTGCTGCCGATGAGCCTGTCATGACAGCAGAAGCGACAGAGGAGAAAAACGATGATATTCGTCCTCAGATTCGTATGCAGTGGGAAGGACGTATTGCTGACTATCGTCCCCCACCACCTTTTCCTCAACGGATACAACAAGCTAAGCAAGAATCTAACCTTAAAAAGATTTATGATATTTTTAAGCAGGTTCATATTAATATTCCGCTGTTAGATGTCGTTAGGGAGATGCCCGGTTATGCCAAATTTCTCAAGGATGTTATGTCGAAAAAATCTAAACTTGGGGAGTTTGAAACGGTAAAGATGACAGAAGGTTGCATGAGCATTCTTCATCGGCAGCCACCCCAGAAAAAGAAGGATCCGGGGAGCTTCATCATACCTTGCGTAATCGGAAATAAATTTGTGGGTAAGGCACTTTGTGATCTTGGTGCTAGTGTTAATTTAATGCCAAAGTCTGTTTTTCAGAAATTAGGTATTGGAAAGGCGCGGCCCACGACAGTAACTCTGCAGCTGGCAGACCGCTCTTACGTTCATCCAGAGGGAAAAATTGAAGATATTCTGGTAAGAGTGGATAAGTTTATTTTTCCTGCTGATTTTCTTGTTTTAGATTGTGAGGCAGACGAAAACGCACCAGTCATCCTTGGGCGACCCTTCTTAGCCATGGGAAGATCACTGATTGATGTGGAGAAAGGAGAACTCACCATGCGAGTGAACGATCAAGAGACTAAGTTGAATGTTCTCCAAGCGATGAAACATGCTGATGTAGATGAGGAATGCAAGGCTATCACTGACGTTACCCTTGATCAACCCTGCATCAGGTCGGGCTGTCACGATATTAAATTTGGGCACTGCCGCGGCAGCCACTTGCAGGACTGTCATGACAGCAACGACAACAGCACCGACGACAACAACTCCTCTGAATCCGATACATCTGATACTGAATGTCAGGAGGAGGTAAACTGGTTAGGCAACCGTCCAGGTAAGTTATTCGAACCTTTGAATTATACTTCGGATAACCATTTAATCCAAAAGACATCTACTGTTGAACCACCTGCCTTAGAACTGAAGCCCCTGCTAGGGATGCTTAAATATGCTTTTCTTGGTTCAAATGATACGTTGCCCGTAATCATCTCTTCTAAGTTGCCGCAGGAACAAGAACAGCAGCTAATCGGCATGCTAAGGCAGCACAAAAAGGCAATTGGATGGACGATTGCTGATATACAAGGCATTAGTCCAGCGTTATGCATGCACAAAATCCTCCTCGAGGAAGATCATAAGCCGACTATAGATGCCCAAAGGCGGTTAAACCATGCGATGAAGGAGGTGGTGCGTAAAGAGATAATTAAATGGTTAGATGCTGGTATTATTTACGCCATCTCCGACAGCAAATGGGTGAGCCCGGTGCAATGTGTTCCCAATAAAGGAGGAATGACCGTGGTAATCAATGAAAACAATGAGTTAATTCCAACCAGGACTGTGACCGGTTGGAGGGTTTGTATGGACTATCGGAAGCATAACAAAGCTACCCGAAAGGACCACTTTCCGTTACCCTTTATTGATCAAATGCTTGATAGATTAGCGGGTAAACCTTACTATTGTTTTCTTGATGGTTATCCAGGTTATAATCAAATTGCAATTGCACCAGAAGATCAAGAAAAGACGACTTTTACATGCCCCTACGGAACGTTTGCTTTTAGGAGGATGCCATTTGGACTATGCAATGCACCCGCCACCTTCCAAAGGTGCATGATGGCCATATTCTCCGACATGGTAGAGGACTTCCTTGAGATATTTATGGATGATTTTTCCGTCTTTGGAGACGATTTTGAAAGCTGCCTAGGCAATCTACAAAAGGTACTTGAAAGATGTGAAAAAGCCAATCTCGTCTTGAATTGGGAAAAATGCCACTTTATGGTGGATGAGGGGATAGTCCTTGGCCATAAGATTAGCTGTCGTGGGATAGAAGTCGACAGGGCTAAGATATAAGTGATCGAGAAGCTGCCGCCACCAACCACAGTCAAGGGCATTAGAAGTTTCTTGGGGCATGCTGGTTTTTATCGGAGATTCATTACAAATTTTTCAAAAATCACCAAGCCCCTCTGCCATCTTTTAGAGCAGAATTGACCCTTTGACTTTAATGATGAATGTACTGAAGCATTCAAGGTTCTGAAGGAAAAACTAGTAACATCCCCAATAGTACAGCCACCAGATTGGACACAGCCATTTGAGATTATGTGTGATGCTAATGATTATGTTGTCGGGGCAGCACTTGGGCATCGCAGAGATAAGCTGTTTCATGTCATATATTATGCCAGCAAGACATTGAATGACGCCCAAGTGAACTACACCACCACAGAAAAGGAGCTATTAGCTGTGGTATTCTCCATCGACAAGTTTCATTCTTACATACTTGGGACGAAGGTAATAGTGCACACAGACCATTCTGCCCTGAAGTATCTGTTCGCGAAAAAGGATGCAAAGCCTAGGTTGATACGGTGGATCCTGCTATTGCAAGAATTCGACCTTGAAATCAAGGACAAAAAGGGACAGAAAACCAGGTGGCAGATCACTTGTCGAGGTTGGAGAAGGGACAGAGTCTTCCAATAGATGAGACAAACATACTGGAGACCTTCCCAGACGAGCAGCTCTTTACTGCCGCAATCGCTGCCGCGACAGCCATGGCGGCAGGTAAGTCTTCTGAACTCCCCTGGTATGCTGATTTCGTTAATTTTATAGTTAGCGGAATACTTCCTTCTGATCTTAATTATCAAGCCAGGAAGAGGTTCCAAAATGATGTTAAGCATTATTATTGGGACGAACCTCTTCTTTTCAAAATGTGTGCAGATCAGGTTATAAGGAGGTGTGTACCACGAGAACAGCAAGAAGACATTCTCCATCATTGCTATGCTTCACAATATGGAGGTCACTTAGGAGGCAACAAAACTGCTGCCAAGGTGCTGCAGTCAGGGTTCTACTGGCCGACACTGTATAAAGATGCACAGGACTTCTACAAGAACTGTGACAGGTGCCAGCGGACAGGTAACATCTCGAGGAGAAACGAGATGCCACTGCAGAACATTCTAGAAGTCGAGATCTTCGACGTTTGGGGGATTGATTTTATGAGACATTTTCCATCTTCATGTGGAAATCTATACATCCTCCTAGCAGTGGATTATGTCTCTAAGTGGGTTGAAGCTATCGTCACTCAAAAGAATGATGCCAAGACAGTCCAAAAATTTCTACATAAAAACATTTTTTCTAGGTTTGGCATCCCTAAGGCGATTATCAGTGATGAAGGGAGACATTTTGATAATAGGGTAATTGCTGCCGCCTTGAAGAAATATGGTGTCAAGCATCGGATCGCGACAGCATACCACCCACAGACCAATGGACAAGCTAAGATATCCAATAGGGAAGTTAAGAACATTCTTGAGAAGATGATTAAGCCAACTAGGAAAGATTGGTCTTTACTCCTTAATGATGCATTATGGGCATATAGGACAGCTTTCAAAACTCCATTGGGCATGTCTCCATTCCAATTGATTTATGGAAAAACCTGTCACTTGCCTGTCGAGATAGAGCACAAAGCATACTGGGCAATCAAGGCAGTGAATATGGACTTGGACAAGGCAGGCCAGAAAAGGCTGTTGGATCTGAACGAGATTGAAGAAATAAGAACAATGGCCTACGACAATGCAAGGATATACAAGGAGAAAACTAAGAAGTGGTATGACAGGAAGTTGCTGCCACGACAGTTCTGCCCAAGGCAGCTTGTACTGTTGTTCAATTCTAGACTGAAACTCTTCCCAGGGAAGCTAAAATCTAGATGGTCTGGCCCGTTCCAAGTTGTACAAGTTTTCCCCCATGGTGCCATCACAATCCGATCATTAAAAGACGGGCACCAATTTAAAGTCAACGGACAGCGCCTCAAGAATTATCAGGGGACTGAAGCCCCAAGAATACAGGAAGTGGTTACCTTAGGAGATGCCCCACAAGGCATCCCTAATTTAACCTAACTTTTATTTTTATTATTTATTATTTATTAGGAAATAAGGTTTATTTTATTCGAATAATGTTTTTTTATATTTTCTGTTTTTAGGAAATAAAGGAGTCAAGAAGAAAAGGAGAAGTGACCCAAGCCCACCATCCATCCATCAGCCCAGCAGAGCCCATTTCTTGCAGCCTGTCGTTCCAGCTGCCGCCGCAGACACGGATGAGACAGGCTGTCAACAGACTAACACGGCAGACGAAGAAGCGTGTGACAGACGCGTAACAGACGCATAAATGCGTGTCAGACGCGTCAGACACGCCAAAACTCAATAGTCGCCCCGTTATTCACGCCTGCCATTACAGCATTAAACGGGCAGCAACTCTACCTCTATAAAACCCCGTTTCATTTTCATTTTCCTCACTTCTGCTTATTCTTACTTGCTCTCCGCTTTCATTTTTCTTTGCTTTCTTTACTTTCACAAAACCCTTGCAACTAATATGTCTTCCAGACGTACCCGCCGCAGTGCTGCTTCAACATCTTCACCGGCAGCACCCACCCCGCAGTCCTTCGCGACCAAGGAATTATGGGAAGAGAGATGTTTCACCTACATCCGAAAGGCAGAAAACATGGGGCTTAAACCATTCATCGCAAGGGCGATAAAGGCTCATCTATGGGAACAATTCGCAGAGCAACCAGCAGAATTGAATGACACGCTGGTGAGGGAGTTCTACGCTGCCATTGACAGCAAGACGGCAACATCAGTAATTGTCCGAGGAACAGAGGTACCATTCACAGTTGATAGCATCAACCATATGTATGGCCTCTATTTTAGTCCCAACGACGATGCCCATCAGCAGTTTTTGGACACCCTCGACTCTGCCGCTTTCGGTGCTGTCATGGCAGAGGTGACAGAAGAAGGGACAGAGTGGAATACGAGCAAGAAGAACTCCAACACTGTCAAATGAGGGCAGCTGCTTCCAGAAGCCAAGTTATGGAACGCTTTCATAAAGAAGCGCATTCTGCCGTCCTCCCATCACACGACGGTGGACCAGCAGAGGCTAGCCCTCATTCATTCGATCATGAACAACCGGCCTATCAACGTGGGCCGCTATATGAGGGAGAGTGTCTTGGACTGCACCAATCGATCAACCGCCCTCCTATGCCTACCATTCATGATCACATCTCTCTGCCGCTGCGCTGCTGTACCAGAAGCCACCACCGATAAACTGGTCAAAGGACGAGGCTGGACCGATAACAACATTATCAGCCTCATGGAGCTGACAGTCGCAACCCCCCTCTCCTCCTTCAACCCGGCTGCCACCCCAGCAGAATCATCCGAGGAACCTGCCCATGAACCTGCCGCAGCAGCCGCTCCGACAGACCAATCTGCTCAGATCTTTGCTGCCATACAACGAGTGGAAGACAGACGGATGGGGCTGATGACATTCATCAGGGATTTCGCCAACTCAACGGTAAATTTCATTACCAATACTTTAAATTATCCCGATGTTGTTTTCCCCACCTTCCCTGCCCACTATTTCACCATCCCCACCCCTGTCCACACACCTACACCACCCGCCCCCCCGCCCCCCCACACACATTCTGATGCTTCCACCCCATCACCTGCCCCGACGGCAGCTGGCAGTCCTCCGGCAGACACCTCTGCCCGAGGAACGAAGCGACAGCCCTCGGATGACATCAATGCCTATGTTGCTGGTTTCTCCCCTTCCTCTGTCTGGGCTGACAGAGAGGCAGAACCTCCTATTCGGAAGAATTTGGAGAAGGAATTCACACCTGTCAAGAGGCAGAAACGAATGGCCGACAGAAAGCTAATGCCCAAGGCCAGCACCACCACCACCAGCAGCAGCACTTGGGATAGCGGCAACAGCTCGGATATCCAGGTCGTGGAGCAACCTGCTCAGCCTGCCCCCAACCCAGACGCCACCACCAAATTTGTGTCAACAGCAGCAGTGAAGACATCGATTAAAAATCTAAGTCTTTTATTTTATTCTTATTGTTGCCTGCTTTATATATATTTTGTGATGTACCTGCCTTCATTTTTTTTTGTCATTTGCATTGAGGGCAATGCAACCCTCGAGTTTGGGGGTGGCAACCCTCAATTTTAATGGAGTCTTAGTACATCTTATTTATTTGCTGTGTCTTTTAGTTAAGTCCTCTTAAAAAATTCAGAAAAGACTAAAAAAAACTGTTGGCTTAAAACTGTGAAGTAAACTTACCTGTCATGACAGCTCTGCCGTGGCAGCATCTTTAGGACAGTTTAATGAGAAGTTTAGAGCCTTTCTATAGTTCTGAAAAACTTAAACACCATTGTGACTGTTATATTGCTTAGATTTCTTTTAGCCAAACTAGAATAGGATGCTTAGTACTTGAATAGCCCCTAGAGGTGCCTAACACTGGCTCTAGGAAAGAAGTTTAGCAAAAGAAACTCAAAAACCTAGAGGTGCCCGAAACCGGCTCTAGGAAGCTAACTAGAGGTGCCCAAAACTGGCTCTAGTAAATCTTAGCTTGAAAATAGAAGAAAAGAAGCATGAAAATGTGTCTTCAAGAAAATAAACTTTGGCATAAAATTTCGAGTTAAAGAGTTGAATATTCTAGTGAAACTAAGAGAATCTTAGCATATAACTGTTCACAAGCATGCACACACTGCACGAGGACTATAGTGAGATTCTGGACAGATCCGAATCTTTCCGACAGGTTGCTGCCGCCACAGAGAATGAGCGACGGGTAAGGGACAGTTCACTGTTTGAAAGCCAACACCAAAATATTCATTTTTCTTTTAGGTCTTCATTGCTTGAGGGCAAGCAAAAACTTGAGTTTGGGGGTGTGTTGAGTGTGTAAAAGTTCTATTATTTACACCCTTTTTAACCTATATTTCTGCTGCATTCAAGCTCCATTGCATTGCATTTAGGTTAGTTTACAGCAAAACATCACAAATATAGTAAAGGCACGGATTCTACTAAAAGATGGCTAATTTTGCAGGTTGCTGCCATAGTAGATGGAGAAGGCGGGGCGCAGGCTAGAGAAGCAGAAGAGCTGAACTGGACAAGCAGACGATGAGGACAATGCTGCCATGGATCTGCCGTGACAGCAGAGGACGACAGCAAATTAGTGGAAAAAAAGTAAAGTAGACCTCGATAGATAGAGAAAATTATGCTCGTATGTCGTGTGAAAACCATATATTTTTCCAAGCCCCGGATCAAAAGATATGTCAAGCCAAAGCTCAAGGAGAGGAAATCCCAAGAAACAAGGAGGGCGGCTGAAAAGTAGGATCCTTGGAGATTAAGTCTTTATTAGAATCTTACTTTTAATTAAAGTTGTAATCCTTGTTATCTTAGAATACTTGAGCCCAAAGCTTATATAAGGGCATAGATTTTAACCTAGGAGACACCATACCCCATAACCGACAACCAAACCCCTCCGTCGTTTACCCGCCGTCGATATGTTCTAAAACCCCCCTAGGGCCACAGGTTGATTTGTAAAGTAGTTGCAAGGGTTGCTTTGTTTTAGGATTTCTCTAGTTCAATAAAATAAACTTCAAGTTCTCTTATTTTGGTTATTAATATCTTGCAAGAGCATCGGGAGAGCATTGTGAGGTTATCCATTTACTTAGCATCGGGAGAGTTAAGTATACGAAAGAAATAAGAGCAAGTTCTCTAGTTTATAGTTGAACTATCTTGTGCCTAGGGATAGGGCAAGGTTAAGTGGTTAAAGAAGAATTCATACACATCGTTGTTCATCCTTCGATTCACGCCGGGAGGTATCATCAAAGACGTGATCACCGACAGACTTGGACCTAGGGATAGGCCAAGGCAGATCTGGGATTCTTGCCAAGCTTGAAGTACTGAGTTGGTGTGTTTGCTGCCGCGACGACCAACGGACCGCTGCCGTGACAGGTGCTGCCGCGACAGGCGCAACGACAGAACTGGAGTTCCTAAGCATTGTGATACCTGCACTACTGAGCAATTCAATACCAGCCCATTCTCTCTATCTTGATATTTCAATTCTTTTATTTGCGTTTTTCCTTATTATTCTCGTGACAATTCTCTCAAATATTCCTTTACTTCGTGCAGTGAATTAAGGTGAAGCTATTAGCCCAATCCCTATGGAGACGATATCCGATACTTCGTATCACTTACTACTTGCGTCGTGTACACTTGCACTACAATTGCGATAGACTCTTTTACACGCAACAGCGGCTTTTAAAGAGACACACAACTTAAGTTTATGGGATGTATGATTTAACTATTTGATAAAATCGTACATTTCCGAGCAAAAAAAATTGTCTGCTCGTGTGATATGTTTCTTGTCTGGTTTTGTGTCATGTTTTTTTCAGGGTTGGTTTTGACGTTGGCTCTTTAGATCTAGATGTCATTTATTTGATTATTTCGTTGATCTATCCATGCTTTGGACTCTTGGGCTAATTTTTTGATATAACCACTTGTATCCAACTCATTAGATGACTAATCCAGATTGGATACTATGAATGCCTATTATGAGATCGACTCTCCTAATTCAGTTGCTCCATTCACAACACAATCACCGATGTTAAGTCGCATATGAGTTGTAGTAATGCTTGTTTGTCAATGAATCACTATTGTTGTAACCTCTTAGACCCGCCTATGTGTTAATACAGATCCTAGGAAGTCACATTAGGGTCACCGGAGCGACCCACGTTAAAGTTTCAAATAAACAAATTGTTAAACCATTTAAAATCATAAATCAAGTTTTGAATTAAAATACCATTCCAGAAAACATTCAGACTACAAGATAGAAACTATGATACAAATTGCTAAAACAAGTTTCGGACTCGAATGTAAATCAAAATGTGATATACATGCCACCAAATTACACAGATACCATACTCCGCGAGCAAGCCGAAGAAACTCTCATACCGACGTTGACAGCTGCGACATAGTCGATCTTCTAACCTGTGATAGTAAAAACAACGTGAGCTTCGGAAAGCTTAGTAATACAGACTACCAAGGGATGCTAAAAGCACAAGCAGGTATATGGAAAGTTTAACACTCTCATGATGAATTGGACAACGATAAGCTCAAATTACGATTTGATAATTCAGTGAAGCATTATATTAGAAGGTCACTGAGTTTTTCTTTATTTGATCACCTGAATCTTAAGAGATGAGTCTAAAGCCGAAGATTCGGAAGAGATTCAGGTTCCAAAAGTTGAATCAAGGAGTTCAGAGTGGTTCATTAAGCGCGAATTGTAGTTTTACTGAGATTTCAACTTTGATACGTTAATTTAGTAGGGTATGTTTCAACAGAGGTCCGAAAGTTTTATTAATTTATTTAACTACCCTCAAACCGAACTCCAAAATGCAATTCCCCCTAAACTGCATACATAAGGTCTTACCCTAGGCCTGAGGCGTAGGAGCCTACCTAAGGGAATGCCTTAGGTCCAGAAAGACTTACCCTAGGCTCAGTGGGCGTAGGAGCTTAGGTCCAGAAGGGCTTACCAGCGCTGAGCCTACAGATCTTCATTTATATCCCAGATAATATACCCAAATGAAATTTAGTTTATATTCAGAAGATAGTAACATCAAAAAACAGATATCAGATATATTTTTATATCAGAAGACATATATCAAGTTTATTTTTGTATCAAAAGACGGATATCAGATATATTTCTGCATCAAAAGACAAAAGCCAAGAGTTGAGCTTTCATTACGGGTAACAAAGTCATATTTTTAATTTAGAGCAGATAATTTTAGTTTAAAGTAGAGTGTATTCATGGACATAGGGTACACACTTTATGGTTCAATATATTTCTCAGAGACACTTGATAATTATCAGAAAGAGAACACTTGACAATTTCAGACTGATTTCAGAGCAAGGTCCCACGAAAGGGAGTTCGATAACAATGACTCAAACCAGGTATCAATGTTGATGCATCAGGATCATTAAGAATTTAGATATATTGAGAGTGATTCGATCATTAAAGTCTATGAGGGTATTTTGGTCATTCTGACCTTCAGAAGTAGTCTGGTAATTAAACCAACAAGGTATAAGCGGTGATGTACAGAATTCAGGAATTCTAGTTGCTCAACAAGTTTCTGAGTCCCTTTGAACTAATCGAAACCCATTAACACAATGTTTAATATCTTATCGGATAGGTACACCTCAACCATTCATTTCTCAGAACTGACTACAGAGCATAACAACAATAGTTCGCCTTCACCAATCGTCCACTGAACTTATTACCAGAAATCAAGCATATATTCAAGCGGTATTTTCCAAGTATTCAAACATGTCATTGTACCTGAACTCATTCCAAAGCATCGAATGTGCCTGAGGAGAACATATCCCTCTCACTATTAACTATGTACTTTCTCTAAATAAATTGCACGTGCATTCACACGGTATTCTCCCACTATCATCATAGTATCTGAATCGACCAACGAACACGGGTCGTATTTTACCACATTTGGAGCCATTACATTTGTTTGTCTTTATTGGGATTTCTAATTCCATGTCTTAGAAGTATTCTCCGGTATTCTAGTATTAGAGGGTATTTCAAACATTACGATGCTCGAAAAAATGTTTCAATTATTCAGAATTTTTCAGTTCTTCCATCTATTCATTCGTTTCAGACCTCGAGGATATATCACATATGTCGGTTGATTGGCAATTAATGCCCGAAGAAAATATCAGTCTTTAGGGTCATTATGACCCATTTCAGTCTTATCAGTATATCCAATCCTTTTTAGTCATTTCAATCAATTCAATCTTTTCCGCCTCATTGCTCAATTCATACATACAAATATTTTTCCGTAAATTTATCCTCGTCGAATTATTCAGAATTCAAGCAACTCAAGTACTTTACAATCTCGAGGGTTTAAGTCTTGTTACCTTGACATTTCAGTAATCTGAGGTTTTCAAGTGTATCAGATGTCTTATCAGATCAAGTATAGCTTCATGAGTTGTTTTTATAGATAGGGGTATTTTCGTCATTCGTCAATTGAATTTTTGACATTTCTTTTTAATAAAAAGAATAATCAGACTTAAAGATTAACTAACTCATTAATCGTGCACTGAACTCAGAAGTCCTTTCAATTTATCAAACCTCTTATTCGAATATTTGTCTTGGCCATTATTATTTTATCTCATAATCGATATACATAGGTGAAAATAATCACATGCTCAAACATGGTCGTGCAAACATTAACCTTGAATCCTTGATATATCGGTCGACCCTCAAACGACATTCGAACACTCTTGAACCCAGATTTGACATCCCTCAACTATTCGTATTCCAGGAACTATGAATATCTTCAATCACACAATATCCCAAGATCAGACCTTAATCACAAAGCTCTTAACCAATTAATTAAATACATAAGCACTCTCGGGTTCAAGGTCAGATTCGGAGGCCTTTGGGTCAAAATTTTACGAAACGGGCTTCAAAATAGGACTCAGGACATCGAAAAACATAAGATATGAGTTTTTGGAAATTTTGACTTTTTGGGTCAAAGTCAACGCTGACGTCAGCAGTCAAAGTCAACGCTGACATCAGCGGTCCAGTCAACGCTGACGCCACGCTGACATCACAGGTCAACTGGGTTGACTCGGCTGAGTCAACTTGGGTGAGTTGACTCACTAAGTTGACTCGGACGGGTTGGCTCACTTAGTTGACTCGGAAGGTTTGACTCGGTTAACAAGTTAACGGGTCGGGCGGACGGGTTTGGGCTCAGATCGGGTTGGGCCGGTTCAGGCCAATTCAGGCCATTTCACTTACCCAAAATAAAGTGATCGTCAGAAGGTCACCGAAAAACTCGCCGAAGCACCACAGTTCAACCAAACCTATAGATCGTAAAAGTAATCTGAAATCTATAGATCGTAAAAATAATCCAAAATCTTTGGCATCGATTTTGTCGAATTTCAAAAGCCCATTAGTACCACAGTTCAACCAAACCTATAGATCGTAAAAATAATCCGAAATCTAACCGAAACTTACCAAATCCGAAGCGATAACGCTAGGATCGACGTATCTCCAACGACCTACTAACCGGCGACGGACGTACGACCTGAGGGTAGTGTTTTGATCGCGATGGTGCAAGGATCTCAGGGACTGTGATGGTGCAATGAAAGGACGACGACAAGGGTTTGAAAACGATGGAAAATCTTGAGTTTTCGTCGAACTTTTCAACCCGACTTTTACGGCAAAAGGGTCGACGGTGTTGCGCGTGGCTGTCGGGGTCGAGCTCGGGTCGGCGCTGCGATTCGACCGGTAAGGGTGGTGGCGGTGACGGGGTTCAGACGGGTGATCGAGGTTTGGGTAGCAGGCGGTCAAGAGAGGGAGAGAAGGTTTGGAACTCGAAAAAGATGGGTTGAAATTAAACGAGGTAGGTGAACAAACGCGTTGTTTTTTTATTAAATCTTATTCAATAGGCTTCCCAAACTTAACTCAAATATTAATACAAGCAAACCCTTGATAGAAATATGCACTTGGCTCAATGGTTAAACACACATGGGTAAGGGACAGGGTGAGGTTGTAGGTTTAAAACCATGTAATTGCAACTCCTTCTCCCTCTTTTTTATGTAGTTTCTTCTTTTTCTTTTTTGTTGAGTGTTACAATTGTTATATGTATTTTAATGTTAGTGATTGGTGTTTAACATATTTTATTGATAGTTAGTGTTTTGTTTGTATCTATTATTTGTTTCGAGTTGTTTTATTGGGTTTTAACGCTTCTTTATACGGTCCGCTTCTATTCTTAGATGGCTAAATTGTGGACTTCAGTAAGTTATGGAAGATGCTCAATTTATGTGATTAGTTTATTCTTTCTTTTTACTCTTCGTATAATTTTGATTATTTCCTCCTTATTTAATAAAATTTTAACGACTAATTATTTCAAAAAAAATATCCACAATTAGTAAGTAAATTGAATCATAATTAATAAATAAATAATCTAAAACTTAATGGAAATGAACTAATCTTATTTATTAAACCTTGGTGGATAATATCCTATTAGTATATTCTAGGCATAATGTCAAAAATACTATTAATGTTTGATTAGAGAATCATTTTTGTCCTTATTTTTTAAAATATTTTAACCATTAACGTTTTATTTTTGGTCAAAATGACCTTAATTTTATATTTTATACAATTTTACAAAATTATTTTTTGACTGGTGTGTCATTCTGTCAAGTCAGCACAATTGTCTATATGACACTGCTATGTCAGCGTGCACTACATGCGCTTGTCACATCATTTCAAGTTATTTATCGTTAATTGACTAACAGTCTTCATTCACAGATGAGCTAGTTTGGCTAAAAATGAAACAATAATGGTTAAAATGCTTCAAAAAAATTCGAAGTGACTATTCAATCAAACGTTAAGAATATTTTTTGACGTTATATATATATATATATATATATATATATTTAAGCTAAGATATCCACCGCCGATAACGGTGACTAATCCTCTCGCCGCGAATGTTCTCACTAAGAGATAATTGACGTTATGTCTTTAATCTAATCCAAGTTAATTCTAAATCAGTTTCATATAATAAGTCTACTTTAATATAATTAATCTAATAAAATAATGTCTGATTATATAAATATAAAATTACAAGTAAGTTATATTTTTATTGCTCGGAATAGTTCATGGTGACATAATGGTATACATTACGATTTTGTTAGTTAAAACAGGACAGTTGAATTTTACTAAAATTATATATATTAGATTTTAAAATTATTAACCCGAGTATTACCATTTACCAAGTCACACCCACGTAATTATATGATTTTAGCCTTTGGAAATGTCATCAATTCTTTCTTTCTGAAATTTAAGGTGTTTTTTAATTAAAAAATAAATTTAAGGTATTTTTTAAATTTACAATTTTTATTTTTTAAATGGTATAATAAGAATTTTAAAATATATTTTTAAAAATAATTTATAAACAATATTTAATTTTGTTTGACATTTTGATATTTTTTTCATCCTTTTGGAATTGTCATTAAAAATGTTGGGAAAATATCAATTTGATATTTTATAATTTATATCATATACATACATATATAATATATCGATAAAGACATAAAAAAATATGAAAATACACTATAAAATAAGTCAACAGTCAATAATAGCAAGGCTGGGTTCAAGCAGAGTTAATTACTTTGACTGTCAAATTGTAAAATTTTTGGGTTTGATTTTTTCTTTGCTAAGCAAGTAATTTTATTAATGAAACTTTTACTATAATTGGTAGCCTTATTAAAATCCTCCTTAAATCTATAGGGAGGAAAATAGTACATTTCAACTAGACTTACAAAACTACCATCTATGGGCGGAGCCACCTTTTGAGATGGGTGTCTCATGACACCTAAAAAATTTTAGAAACTTATTTTTTCTATAAATTTTTTATAAAAAATTACAAATATAGACAAATGACACATCTTTTATCAATAAAATGACACTCTTTATAAATAATACGACACCCCTTTATAAATAATTAATCCTCCTTAAATATTGTTGAAAAAATGACACCCCTTAAATAATTTTTGGCTCCGCCCCTGCTACCACCCGTGTGTTTACAAGCCAACTACTTCTCGAACCAGCACTATGTAAAATACCAGATTTATACAATTACCACCGAGCTTTAAAAAGCACTCATCTACCCATTCTGTGTCTTACTCTAAGAATATATACGAATTTCACCGGTGATATATTCAGTGGCGAATCCAGAAATATATCATTGACTGTGTCAATATAAATAGAACAAAAAATTTATCTACTATAATTTATATATATAATTTTTAAATTAAAAATATAATAACTTATTAAAAATAATATGATTACATGTTTCAAAAGCACACACTATCAAAACATTATAGATTTTATTTTTGAAAAATTCTTATATAGGGGGAGGGGTGAAAAAATTTGCTCCTAACGACTATTGAATCCACAACCTAAAAGAGATGTGAGGGTGCCAACTGAGAGCTTTAAACCAGCTCATCTAGAGATTGTTGACAAACACTCTAAAAAATTTCATTTTTAAAATAAGTTTTCAAACAAAATCAAGCCTTTATCCACAACTTTAACAATACCAAACAAATCTTAACTATCAACATTTCTAAAACTTGAAGCACTTGATAAGAATGGACTATCTTAAAATATCAAGTTGGGTGAACCATAATATTTTTGTGAGAGCTGGGTGAACCATAATATTTTTGTGAGAGCTGGATGAACCATAATAGATCGAAGGATGTTGTCTAAAATTAAGGAAGCAACATTCCTAATTACAATACCGCTCTTTTCATAGCATGAATTTTTATTTATTTATGAAAAGATAGAGAGCCTATAAGAGTAAAAAAATATGCACATAAATGATAAACCAACTGCAACATCGAAGCATCTAACAACAGTAGCAGATTTGAAGACAATGACATATTCAAATAAAAAAGTTTTAAGAAACAAAAATTATCTATTAAGGCGCACAATGAAAAAACACTTGATTCTCAAAAGGTACCACTGGAAAACTTAAAGTGTATTATCGATTTTAATTCCTTCAATTTTTCTTTTAAAATTTTATGTTTATTATTTGATTACATATAAAGTTTTGACACATCCTTCTTTCTTCTAATTTTATTTTACTTATTTTTTATTATAAATTTAATCCTTTATTAATGTTTTATATGCTAAATTTAAACTATAACTAGATCAAACATAAATTTTATTTTTTATACATAATATTCCCTTTTAACTTGTTTTGAGAGCAAGCGTTGATGGCCGGTTGGTTAGAGTTACTCACCTGCTTCATTCCCCTTTTCTTAGGTCCCGAGTTTAAGACCCAACAAGAACATTTCTTCCCCTAGAGTATCTCCTTTCCCCTCTAAGTAGAAGTAGAAGTAATATTTGTCAAAAAAAACTTGTTTTGAAATAGTTGTTTCTCCTTTCATCTACTATATATATAATTCTAAAAGTATTCCCGGTGAAAATTAAATTTTACAAGTATTTATAATTCAATTTATTCATGGGTCGTGGAGTTATCTTTCAAAATATATAATAAAAACAAATCTAATACCTAATAACAAAAGTTGATTTTCCCTCAAAATTAAAAAAATAGAAATATAAGTAAAAAAATTATAAAAAAAATTAAAAAAATCTACCTGATTGAAAAGGTAAAAAAATAAAAATTTTTAACTTTCATGTTTATCCTCGAGAGCAATAGAATAAAAATAATAAGAAAAGAACGACTAAAAACAATACTTTACTTTTAAAATTTTAATTTTAAACTTTTTGGGGGAAAATAAAAATTTGGGCATGAGGTAGGCCACCTACCTAGGCCTACATTCGCCCCTAGATATATCCTTTGAAGATTTGTCAATTTCATCAAAGATATTCCACCAACGCCAAGGTCTAAGAAAGTGATTCACAATCCAGTTTAAAGCTTCCTGGGAATCAGATACAACGATTAACTTTGCCTTATCGATCCATCCTACTTCTATAAACACCTTGAAAGCTGTCTGAATCACCTTTAATTTTTAACACCTGCTCCACACCAAGTGCAATTATAAGAAGCCTCATCCGGTTTCACCCCTCTGTCTACAAGAATCCTATTTAGGTGTCATAGTTCTGAGGTTGCCGTACCGATAATTTAAGAGTTAATTGCTACGCACGTCTTCAAATTATAACATTCATTTTAAATTGGTCTCTAAACTTTTAAAGATTTTAATTGCATCCTTAAACTATGACATTTATTTTAAATTTATCTTTAAACTTTTGAGCATTTTAGTATTATCCTCAAACTATGACTCATTCTAAAATTGGTCCTCAAACTTTTTGAATGTTCTAATTTTATCATCAAATCATCAGTATATGCTAATCATATCTTATGTTAATAAAACCGTTACGAAAATCGTTAAGTGTCATGAAATATTAATGTGTATTACGTAATAACATGATGTGATATAAAGGATGATTTGAAAGTCAGGTTTTATTTTGAACACAAGTTCGATGGAGGTTTTAAGACCGTTCTCCATAGGTGTCTCCGGTGCCTAGCCGACAAGATTGTCCAATTTTAGAATGGTGTTCAAATGAGCAGTTGATTGACGTTCCAAACGTACCCGTCTCAGGATTTTTAGTAGTTTTGGATGAGTCTGTCATATATTGATATACACTACTAAGGATGAGTCTGTCATATATTGATATACACTACTAAGGATGAGTCTACCACGTGCGATGAATATTGATAAACATCATTAACGATGAACACCGATGAACAACATTAATTTTTTTAAAATTTTAAAAATCTAAAGGAATAAAATTATAATTAAAATTATCTCTTAAAAATAAAAATCAAATTTAATAATTACCTTATAATATTTTTTAATAGCTTAGAATCAAATGTACCCAATTCTCCTAAACCCTAACAAAATCAATCTCTTAAAAAAATAGAAACCAGTTTATAATTTTTTTAATAGATTAGAATGAATAATATGAGAATTGGGTATCGATAGGGTTGTAACGGTTGCCTCCTAAACCGGGAAAATGTGACGAATTTATTGTTGAGTGAATTGGGAAATCCTTAGTGGTGTACTAAGGTAGTGGATGTAGGTGCTTGTTAGAAGGCCGAACCACTCTAAAATCATTGTGTCACTTGTCTACCATTATTTCGATTTTAGCCAGTTCAACCACAAAACATTTACAACCCTCCTTGACGGTTTCGGTGATCGATTCGAGCGTGCTACAAACCCAACAGTTGGTATCAGAGTCTCATCTCCATCGAAGGACTAATATCCGGGAGTAAAAATTTATTGCTCGAAGTCCAACCGTTCAAGAAAATGGAAAGATTTGAAGAAGGCCGCTCTATCTCATGTGCACTCTTCGAAGGAGAAGTATACTTCCAATGGGCAAATATCATGAAATTCTTCATCAAGTCTCAAGTCTATGAGGTTTGGGACATCATTGAAGATGTTTATTTGGAAGATCCAAAGAAGAAGAAAAAGCAAAGGGTGCCAACGACACGAAGGTAAAGCTAAACACCAAGGCGATGCACATTCTCTATTGTGGCTTTAACGAAGAAGTTTCCAAGATGATCTCCACATGCAAAAGTGCCAAAGAATTATGGGAGAAACTTAAGAAGCTTTATTGCAACAAGAAGGGAGAAAAGAAAAATGATGATCAATCATGTGCAAACCTTCTCTCCAATTCAAAGGTGGATGGTGTTTTGGCTCTCGATGAGCCTAAGGTACATTCTAACTCAAGTAAGCTAAATTCTTACTCTTTCGATGAGTTGCAAGATGCTTTCGATGAATTATTTTTAGAATTTGAGACCATAAATTCCAAATTTAAGAAAATAATTTAAAAACTCGAAATTGAAAATGGCTTTCTTTTGAAAACAAAATTGAATTTTTAAAATCAAAATGAAATTTAAAAAAAAATGATTTAGAGTTTTCAAAAACAAGTAAAGATGTTTTAGAAAAAGAAAATCTTGATTTGAAAGTTAAGCTTGAAAAGCTTAACAAAATTAAAAGAAATTATTTTTAATAATTCATCTTGTCACATAATGGCAAAATGCTCATATTGCCACTATTATGGTTCATTCCTTACATACTTGTCCTATAAAAAAGAAAAAAACTTATAGGATTAGACAAGTATGGGTTCCCAAGGGAACTAAAGACATTGTGACTAACGTAAATGGATCTAAAGCAATTTGGATACCAAAAATCAAGTGAATGTCTTTTGTAAGTGTGTTGGAGCAATGGCAAGCAAAGCAAAATCAAAGAATGCTCAAATTGCACATGAAAAGAAGATTGGGTAACCTCTAAGCTTAATGCTTTTATACATTTGGTTATCTAACTTTTTTTTAAAGTCTTGGATTATTTGTTAAGCCTAACAATGATGCAATGAGTAAGGGGGAGCCACTTTTAAAACCAAACATTTTAATAGTTTCAAAATTTAAACCTCCATTGTTATTTTGAGTCTAAAAGTATTTTAATTTTTTTTTATATAAAAAAGGGAGAGATTGGTTTGAAAATTGTGTTTTTCAAATGAATAAGGGGAAGCTTTAATTACTTTTCTCTATTTCACCTCTTATTCAAAATTTTAAACTTAAAAGGGGGAGAATCTCAAACAATTTTTCAAGTTGATTTTATTATATCAAAAAGGGGAGATTGAAGAACTAAGTGTTTTGATATAATAATTGAAAAATGGTTTGGAAAATTTTGAAAAGAATTTAAAACACGTCTTTAAGTCTAAACAACTTGAAAATAAGTTTGAGGTTGTTGAGTTGTGTGGTGCTCGATTCAATCAACCAATGTTGCTCACCAAGTGGTGGAGAGGTGGATTTTTTGGTGGAAGGGTTGTGGAAGCTAAAAAGAAATGTGACACAATGATTTATAGTGGTTCAACCTTCTAACCAAGGTCTACATCCACTACCTTAGCTTCCCACTAAGGATTTCTCAATCAATCCACTATTGATTCGTCCCCTTTTCTAGAATTAGGAGGAAACCCTTACAACCGATCAAGCTTTTACCCAAAGCCTTGATCAAAACCCTCTTTACAAAGAGATAAAGAAAGCAAACTTAAAACCCTCTAATAGGTGTTTGTTTGCACAATTAAGCACTCACCCAAAACCTAAAACACTTGAGCAAATTTGACAATTTTGGCTCACTAGTGTTTGTCTATACAAGAATTGACAATTTAGGCACTAAGACAATATTTGATCATTTGATGTTTGACAATATGAGCATTAACCTTCTCTTGATGCTTGGAGGTCCTTTTTATACTCCCAAATGAGTTTCTAGCCGTTTATGGCCGTTGGGGATGAGTCATAGCCGTTGGGGATGCACAATAGTCGTTACCTACAAAAAGTTCAGCATTTATAACACGAGGGATCGATCCCATAAACCAGGGGATCGATCCTTTTTCATAAAAATATGACCGTTACAGTCAAGGGATCAATCCCATAAACCAGGGGATCGATCCTTTTGCACTTGGAGGCTGGAAGCAAAACTTGAACGAATCTGCCAACCAAGGGATCGATCCCTTTTATCAGGGGATCGATCCTTTTTGCCTTGGAGACTGGAAAAACAGCTTTAGTGCAAAAACGGATCATACATGTTTTGAAAAAGATCGGCTAAAGTTAGAAATCATTCGAAACGAAATTTTCAAGTTGTTTGGACTTAAAGATATGTTTTAAATTCTTTTCAAATTAGTCCAAAACATTTTTCAATTATTATATCAAAACATTAGTTCTACAGAGGTGTTTAAAAAGATTTTTGGCAAAGTTTTAAACGTCTTAAAATATTCAAACCTGGCTTTTCAACACTACCGTACCGATACGGTATACCCCGTATTGATACCTTTTTACTCTATATTTGAGTCTGCCAAAACCTGTACCGATACAAGCTTGTCCGTATCGATACGAAGAGGGGTCTTACCGATACGCCTTTAAAGCGTACTGGTCCCTGCTTTAACAACCCCCAACGGCTATTTCCCAACGGTCTTTTAAAATGCAGACCCGATACGCTCTCTAGCGTATCGATACGCATAGGCTGGCAAGAGCCCAACAGCTAGTTCTAAAGAAAGGCGTACCGATACGGTAGGCACCAGAACTGCAATTAACGTGGGAAATAAAGACCCCAACGGCTCCAAAACATCCCCAACGGCTAGTAACTGCCACAAACTAAATTGAGACTATAAATTGAAGGTTGGAACACTTGAAGAATGTTAGAGACAACATCCAAGCAACATAGTCAAGAGAATTAGAGTCTAAATCTTTATTTTACTATTCTCTTGTACATAGTCTTTAGAGAGTGCTTAATTGTAAATCCTTTGTACTTTTGTGAGCTTAAATTTGTGTAAACACCCACCTTGTGAGGTATTTAGTTTATCAAACAAATCCCTTGTAGAAGGAGATGTTCTAGTTTAGCCTTGAGAGAAAAACTAGAGTTGGTTCTATCTTAGCCAAGTCCAAAAGATAGGGTTGTAACGGTTGCCTCCTAAACCGAGAAAAGAGGATGAATTCATTGTTGAGTGAATTGGAAAATCCTTAGTGGTGTGCTAAGGTAGTGGATGTAGGTGCCTGTTAGAAGGCCAAACCACTCTAAAATCATTGTGTCACTTGTCTACCATTATTTCGATTTTAGCCAATTCAACCACAAAACATTTACAACCCTCCTTGACGGTTTCAGTGATCGATTCGAGCGTGTTACAAACTCAACATGTTTATGGTTTGAGTTTTGGGTGTCAGGTTTATGGTTTAGTGTTTTTTATTTTTTAAATTGACTAAGGTTGGTATTTGATCTAATTATTTTAAAAAAAAGATTAAAATTCAATATATATGAAAAATAATTTAATTAAGGGTAAAGTACACCAATAGTCACCAAACTTTTAGGGCGGGTTTATTTTGGTCACCGAACTTTAAGAATTTTCATTGGGGTCACTCAACTTTTAGTCCGCTTTCATTTTTGGTCTCTCCCGTTAACTTTCGTTAAAAAAATTGACGTGGCACGTTATCTCCTTCTTCAACTTTTTTTCTTTTTACCCCTTCAGCATGATGGATGCGGCGATAATTGGGTCAACCGAAGGAGGAACTGGCACAACTTTGTCTGCCGGAAGAATCTGCTCCTCGGCATATGCACCCATAGGATTACCAACATAAGCTACAATATCTCCAACTTTGATAAAATAAGCAATTTAATTTCCAACAAAGCGGCTTTGGTTGCAGAGAAAACACAAGGGGAAAAGAAAGAGGCTGAAGAAGGAGATAACGTGTGACGTCAACATTTTTAACGGAAGTTGACGGGAGGGACCAAAATGAAAGCGGACTAAAAGTTGAGTGACCCTAATGAAATTTTTAAATGTTCAGTGACCAAAATGAACCCGCCCTAAAAGTTCGGTGACCATTGGTATACTTTACCCTTTAATTAAAATTTTATTTTAAATAATTTATAATTATATGTTGAGTCTTTGTGATTTTTAATCTTTATTAATAAATTTAATGAGTGTTCAGTAATGTCCAACGTTAATAATGTTTAGCGATATTCGTCAAGCGTAATAGACAATCATATTTTATTCCATCGTATAATCATAAAATTACTGTAAGAAAAATATTACAAACGAAACTCTTACAAATTTTTTTGGCGTTGCTAATTAAAACAGGACAATTAACTACTGTAGCCATAGATAGGGATTCAAGTGAAACTATATATTAAAAATTACAAAGAAAAATTTAAGAAAATTGAACAAATACAACCTTGTAATCACACCAGTATATTCAAAAAAAATTATAAAGAAAATAACTGGATTATTAAATGATAACGTAAGTGACTAATACAATATTTATTTTAATTCGAAAAATAAGAATGAGGGTAATTATTTAGTATACCATTATGGGAAGCTTTTTTCTATAAAAGAGTTTTTAAAGCTGCCACATGTCCCTTTGTCTAATCACTATATTCGAAACTCTAAACTCTAAATTTTAAATCGTAAAATCTATTATTAATCCTTAAAACATAACTACAAACACTAAAACTTAAAAATAAACACTAATGAAAACTAGAACGACAATTGTGGTAGTTTACCAATCATAATATAAAGATTGTATGTGATCAATGTCCTCTTGGCTAAGCCCCCTTCTGGTATTTCCAGGATAAAGTGTAGGATACATGACTGCACTTTGATTCTCACTATGCTTAAGGCCAAGAGTGTGCCCTATTTCATGCATGGCTCCAGACAGCAGATCGTGTTTGTTCCATGCAAGTTTTGATTTGGTGCTCCAATGCGTGTGGTCAATATCAAGGTAAAGCATCCCATCGGGCGGATAATAACCATAACCATATAACTCGGGGCTCAATGTGGTGAAAGAAATTGTAATATCAGCATCGTCGCCCGGGTATACCCTTTGAAATGCGAACTCCGGGACGACATTTTGCCACTTTCGGAATGCCGCATCTATGACGGCGGTCACCTTTTCACGATGCAAACCCGATGGCATGGGGGAAGTAGATTCGAAACCGTAGGTCACAGGGGAGTTGTACCATTTTCCACCGTAAAGGGTGTAGTTAACTTCCGATTGAAACAATCCATCACGAGACGATCGGGCGATGTCGTCGAGGCTACCGTTGCTTCTTCTCAGGCCTTGCTCATGATTGTGAGGAGATTCGAGTTCAACAGGTCTAGAATCAACTACAAAAGGTTGCAACACAAAGAACGTGAGAAAAACTCCATAGAGTTGATGAGAAAATTTAACTGCCATTGCGATCTATGGTGGAAGTTGTAAGATTTGGCGTTTGCCTTAGATTCCTATTTATAACCAAAATTTTATTTCAATTTATTAATATGATTTTATTTGCAATTGGAATCCTATTGAATAGTGATTTCCTGTACATGTGATAATTAAGTTCGTATGAGTTATAATACCACCGACTAGAATATGAGTTCGTATTCTATTAAGTCGAGATAAGTAATAAAAAATTGAGTACGTTATGTTGATAAGTTTTATTTTCTAAATAAAATTTTATTAGGAATTTTTTTAGTTGATTATAGTCGTTTGTTTGAATTTTTGTACAAATTTAATTCTAAATATATATAAATTATGATATTAATTGGTTTTAATTTATACTTCATTAAAAATTGTATAACCCAAAATTTATTTAAAATTTTGAGTCAACTCAAATGTAAAAATCGATCCATTGATTATTAACAGTCAATTCGACTTCATTTAGAGTTACATTAAAATATAAGTTTTAGTTCGCCTAAAGATATAATTGAGTAGGAACGAAGTCTTGATTGAATATTAAGAGGGATCGAAATATTAGATTTAAAAAATATAATAGTTAATTAAGTATATAAACTCAAAATTTAAGAGACAAAGTCTAATTTATTTAATATTTAAATTTATAAGGCCCTTTTTGTTATTAAACAAAAGGTTTAAAAACACGTCTCCTCTCTCCCTTCTTTAGTTCATCCCCTATCTGATAACAATATTATTTAATAAATTTATGTATTTTTACTTTAAATATTTATATTTACCGAAATCAAAATACTATTAAACCAGACATATCAAATAAAAAAAAAGTTAACCAGGTCTCGGGCCCCTTTAACTCCAACAAAGCTCCCTCTCTGTAGTTGAATAACGACCGATGTAGTTGTTTGACGAACCTTTTCTAATGATCTATTTATGATCTGGTCTGGAAATGAAACCTCTTCGTTTGTGATGATTGCTTCGTATGGTTTTGATAGTGGAACTGTGGAAGTCAACGTGAAAGTTGTTGACCCAAGAAAATTCAATGTCTGAATAACTCTGACAGAGCCAGCTGCATGAGCTAAAGTCAATGCCTGTTTAGATTAAAACCCAAAGGCCTAAATTGTATGTCTGGTTAAAAAAAATTAACTTTAATTAAAAAAAGTACAACATAATTAAAAAATACACGAAAATAAAATCCAACGCCCTACTTCAACAAACTCACCAAGCAAAACAAAATATTTAAGACTGAAATAACAAAACAACACCAAAAAATAATTAGTCTGGAGAACACCGCACATTTACCAACATTCATATCTTCGCTGCTCATGCAGTCATGCTTATTGCCCATCAAATGGTAGGGTTCACTTTTATAACAAATGGATTTGAACCCTTGCTGAAGATGATGCAGTTGTTGGAGAATGCTCATCCCATAATGGGTGGGAAAACTTTGTAGGCTTAGTTTATAAAGGAACCTTTGAAACCTCTTTTGTTGAAGAGTGGTGGACTATGCCCTTGTAAGCCCCTCGTTGTCGCAGATTTTTTGAATTATACTACAATTACGCGTTTATGAAGCATATGTAATTGAGTGTATAGACTGTACAATTTGTACTGTGCATTATACTACAATCTATTTTGAATTGACAGAATTGAAACAGCAAATATTTCTGGTTCTAACCACAACATGATTATAATCATGAATTGAGTGTATAGAATGATTTTTATTCGTACTCAGCAGGGCCGTCCCTGGCTGGCATGGGCAGTACGGGCGCCCGCCTAGGGCTCCTACACTGCCCAGAGCCATTTTTTAAATATTTATAGTTAAGATTTAATATTTTTTAATATTTTGTATTTAAAATTTAATTTTTTTAATAATTATTATTAGTGTTTTATTTTTAATTTCTTTTTTATATTTGTTATTAGAGGTATAGTTTTTTTTTTTCAATACTTGTTATTATAGGCTCATTTTTTCGAATACTTGTAATTAGGGGCCCGTTTTTTATAATTTATTGTTATTTCAATACTTGTTATTAGGGTACAAATTTTTCAATACATGTTATTATGAGGCCAATTTTCAATATTTGTTTCTATGGGCCTATCTTTTCTAATATTTGTTATTAGGGTCCTACTCTTAAATTTTATTTTTTCCAATACTTGTTATTACAACTCCAATTTTTTTCTTCAATACTTGTTATTTAGGGTAGATTTTCCCTAATATTTGTTATTACATGCATACTCTTAAATTTTAATTTTTCAATACTTGTTATTAGGGTTCCGTTTTTTCCTATATTTGTTATAGCAAGAATACTCTTAAAATTTATTTTTTTTTCAAAATTTGTTAACAGTGACCCATTTTTTTTATATATCACTTGTTACTAAGGGTCTAATTTCAAATTTTATTTTTTCCAATACTCGTTATTAGGGGAAAGGGCGACCAAACTCCACTCGATTCAAAAAACTAATTTTTTCGACTCGAAAATAATTTCAAATAAAGTTTGAGTTGTAAAATAAAAATTCTAATCGTAAGGACTCGTAAACTCGCATAACTTGAAAATTTTTTACTCAACTTAACTCGATCGAATGCCCACCCTTAATTAAGGACCTATTTTTTTAAGTTCGCCCATGAACCACCAAAATCTCAGAAACAGCCTGTCTATGTCATCTTGGCTTTCAACCTTCTAAAGCTGATATGTCACTTTTTGTTAAGCAAAATGGTAATGACATCACATATTTGGTTGTATATGTTGATGATATATTGGTCATGGAAAACAGTTGATGAAGTTATATGTGAACTACATGGAAAATTTTCCCTTAAAATTTCGGTCAACTTAAGTTTTTTTCTTGGCTTAAAGGCATAAAGGTCTACATGTGGGTTATTTCTCACTCAGAAAAAGTTCATCATTGAGTTTCTTCACAAGACTAAAATGTCAGACATAAACTCTGCCACCACTCCCATGGCACCTTCTTACAAGCTCAGCAAGCATGATGGGATTCCTCTGGTCAATCCTCAGCTATATCGTAGTACTGTGGGGGTTCTTCAATATGTGTCTCGCGCACACCCAGACATCTCTTTTGCAGTAAACAAAGTTTCACAATTCCTACAATATCCCACATATCTTTATTGGCTTGCAGTCAAAAGGATCTTACGATATTTAAAAGGAACCTTGGTTATGGCATGTGGTTTCCTACACAAGTACAAGATGTTGTGTGCCTTACGGCCTTCTTTGATGCTGACTGGGGGGAGAAGTGGATGACAGAAGATCAATTTTTGGTGTTTGTGTGTTTAATGGGAACCATTTGCTAACATGATGTTCAAAGAAACACCGAGCTGTCTCGAGATCTACAGCCGAAGCTGAATATCGAAGTTTGGAAGACACAATTGCTGATGTTACTTGGATTTGAGCAATACTCACTGAGATAGGGGTTGGATTGTCTGAGCTACCAAAAGTATGGTGCGACAACACGAGTGCAGTTGCCATGGCCGCAAACCCCATTTTACAGGCCAAAACAAAATATATTGAGCTTGATCTGCACTTTGTTAGAGAAAAAGTAGCATCACAAGAAATCCAGGTCAATCATGTTCTTGCAAACAGCGCAGCGCACAAGTTCGAGTTGTTCAAACGCAAGCTATGTGTATATGATGCTCAAGAAGTGTTTCCACATCTAAGAAAGCATGGTGAATATTAAGCATTAATTAAGCTTCACGTGTTTAGAAGGATTACGGTTGTTAAGGTGTTACCAGCGAAAAGAGTCTATATTCATTCACCTTCCGACCTCATTTGAGTCTAAACTGTTAAGGAAACCTCGCCAAACAATCGATTTTTTTTCTCAAGCAGTCGTAGAAGAATTGGTGAGGCTGGAGATCCAAAATAACTATTACTTTCGATGCTACCTAGGTGGTCTAAATTTATAAAGAGTTAACAGAATGTCATAGTAATTTCAAACCTTTCATATTATAATAGGGTAGCACATGCAATTACAATTCCAGCAACTTAAAACTGGTTGGCAAAACAAAATCAGCAGACGACATACATGACATGACACAAAGAAAAGCAACATAGGCTCTACGTTTACACATCACTTATTGTTCTAATCTTGGACACTGTGTTTATCACTTATTTCATACCATAAAACCAAGCTTCCCATCCCAAGGTCCTGAAGCTATATGGGTTTCGCCAACTCAAGGCGGCAAGTACAACCGTACAAGTTCTGCATGCGAGAAATGTCGTCAGGGCTAAGGTTCCTTCTGATACTTCCATAATAAAGTGTAGGATACATGACTGCAGTCGGATTAGAACTATCCCCAAGGCCGAGAGTGTGGCCTACTACATTCATCACTGAAGACAACAGGTCTACTTCGTTCCCTGCAGGAGAAGGTTTTGTGCTCCACGACGTGTGGCTGTTATCAAGGTAAAAACTCCCATCTGGTGGAGCATAACCATAACCAAAATATCCGGGTAGCGGAGTGAAAAGGATTTTAATGTTAGCATTGTCGCCTTGAGGTATCCTTTGGAATCCAAATCGAGGGTCTGGGACAGCAGCTTCCCATTTTCCGAATGCCTCATCGATGACGGAAGTCACTTCTTGGAGATCTAAACCTGGCGGCACCACGTTACCGGATCGGAAACCGTACGTCACCGGGAATTTGTGCCATCTCTCACCGGAAATGGAGTTGTTCATGTTAACATCCAAGTGAATCAAGCTGCCGGAAGTCGTCGGTCCACCGTTGTCACCCGGGCAACGTTTAACAGCTCTGGACTTGACCACAAGAGGTTGCAGCACAAGAATTGTGAGGAATGCTCCAAGGAGCTGATGGCAAATTTTAGCTGCCATTGAATGCTATGGTGGAAGTTGTAACTTGTAAGATGATGTATTGCTTTATGTGTTTAGGTTGTGCTTTTTGGTGTTCAACTTTGCTCCTATTTATAGCAAAAAGAAAATAGTTAATTATTAGGATTCACATTTTAGATTCTTTCTCTGAAATTCAATATCTGAATTTAAAATTTCATTTGGCAAAAAAAAATCATTAGAATTTGTCAAAACTCTAAATATATAAGTTCACATCAATAAGATTAGATGGTATCACATGGTACATGCGGCGTACTAATACGTAGCTAACGGTCCTACCTTGTCCATATGAAAATTAAATATAGAATTTTATTGTCAACAAGCAACCACCAATAAAAATACAGTTAAAGTATATAAAAATAATATTTATTTTAAAGAATTTGAGTTTAAACACACGTGTGTGTAAAGTGTGTGCGCTTTGTCAATTGGTTCTTTTTTTCTTTCTTTTTCTTGTTTTCGAATATGAAGGTCGTCTTTATGCTTTAACTTTTACCTAGTTGTATTGTACATTTTTCTCTATTTAAGTTTAGAGAATTTTTTTAACAAGACACACAACGTTTGTTTCGGATTGTATGATTTTATCTATAGATAATAAAATTGTAATTGCCGAGCAAAAAAAAAACTATTACATAATGTTCACTGCAGGTGATAAATTTAAATAAGCTTAAGGGACATTTTGTAACAGTTTTATAAGTTTTAATGACCATTTTGTAATAGTTCGGTGGAGTTAAGTGACCATTCTTTAACATTTTAATTAATCTAATGGCCATTTTATAATTTTTAAAACTTTAAAGATTAAAAAATTAATTTTACTTAGTTTAGTAATTATTTTTTATATTTTTACCCTAGAAAATAATAAATATAATTTCACACCAAACTTGAATACCAAATTAATTTAAGAAAACATCCAAAATTTAATAAACAAATCATAATCATAATTAATAAAAAAAAACTTAGTAAAATTTATTTAATCAAAATGAATTAATCTTATTTATTAAACCTCGGAGCATAATGTCCTATTGATTTAAGCATTAATATCCTATACACTGGCGGTGGAAACTGAAAGTTTCCACAAGCGCCTTAGTTTTAAGGTATATGGTTTAGAGGTTTAGGTGTAGGGGTTAGAATTTAGGGATGATTATTTCAATTTAAGGTTTAGGGTTATAATTTAGGGTTTATAGATTAGAGTTTATTTTTAGGGTAATATGGTGAGGATTTAGGTTTTAACCTATAAACCCTAAATTATAACCCTAAACCTTAAATTGAAACGACTATCCCTAAATTCTAACCTCCTACACCTAAACCCCTATACCCTATACCCTAAACTAACTCCTTATACCCTAAAACTAAGGCGTTTGTGTAAATTTTCAGTTTCTACCTCGTATAGAATATTTATCCTAAATTTAATGACCAAATTAATCTTAATAATTTTAATGTAACCAATTTAAACGTTACTATTTTAATCTAAATCAAATTCATCCTAATTGGATCTCATCTAATAAGTCAACCCTAAATATAATTTAATATTTAATTTATTTATAAAATTATAAGTAAATTATATAATTTAGGTGTAATTCATGGTGACATAATGACATAATATTTTATTCGATTATATAATTATAAAATTACTCTAAGATAATAAAAAATACAAAGAAACGTATCTTTAAAAAAATCCCCTGGTTTTGCTAACTAAAACTAGACAATTAACCGTGGCATTCAACTGAAAATATATTAAGAAATATAAAGAAAATGACTAGATTATTAAACAATGATCGAACACGTTTGGAACGTAAACCTGTCGAAGATACACTACTAAAACAGCAAAATCAGTGTCGATAACAAGTTTATCTAATAAAATAAAACATTAAAATTTTAAGATAATGTAAGAAATTTAAATTTTATAATGTGAATAGAATAAATTAGAAGGGTCGTCTCATAAATATGCTTGTGTACTATGTAGTACTTTATCTGAATTAGTCTATCAATAAATTGTAACAATGTACATTATTTAATTAAAACTGAATAACCGATCAACTCGGAATTTATATCAGTTAATTCAATAACGATTACAATTTCTTTTCAAAAATATAAAATATTTAATTATTTATATATATTAATATATTTTAAGCCTTGAACCATTAAAATGAATGACCCGGACAATTTTTAACCCAAATAAAAAATACTCACATTAATATAATATAACTAAAGAAAAACATAAATCCTAAAACTTATAACGAAGGTTGATTAACTCGAAAACGAACCAAATTAACCAAATTTTATTCGGTTCTATTTATTATTTTTTAAAAATATTTTAAGTTTGGTTAATGGTTAAAAAATCAGTTAATACAATTTTATTTGATTATTAATCAAATTAACTGAATAACTTAAATATCAATAGTTATAAAAAAACAAAATCAATTGGATTGTAATTACTAATTACCCATAAAGAAAACATTAATTAAAATGTACTAAAACTACATACATTACATTTTAAAATTATTAACCCATGCATTACAATTTACAAAGTCATAACCGCCATCACCCATTGGAATCGACGACTAAATAATATGTTGTTTCTCCATATGGTTTTACCCATTGGAAATGTCATTACGTTTTTTTTTCATTTTTAAATAAAAATGTTATGTATTTAATAAAAATCGGATTTTGTTTTCTAAAATCGTATAATTATAATTTTAAAATAACATATATCTAAATTTTTATTAGAAATGTTGGAGGAAATACTTAATTGATATGATACATACATAGATGCATATAGATAGAGACATAAACGAATGATAAGAAAAAACACTATAAAATCATTAATTTAATAACCCTAAATCCTAAAACACTATAAAATCGTGAGTGGTCAGGTTTCGAGATAACTTATTTAGATTCCATGGGTTTCTGTTTATGTATTTTTTGTGTGGGGACTTTAAAGTTAATAGTAAATATATTTTTTTGTTAGAAAAATACTGGTTAAAATATAATTTTAATCACAATAAATAGAATAAAATATTCATATCGATTGATATTTTTTTCTAAGCCATCAAAGATCACTAAATAATTCAAAAAAACCCAATAACCCTAAATCCTAAAATAATATTTTCTTAATTCTATAAACGAAAAGAAACACCTATAAAACGATAACGACAATTGCAGTAATTTACCCATAATAATATAAAGCTTGAATGCGACCAATGTCCTCTTGGGTAAGCTCCCTTCTGATAGTTCCATAATCAAGTGTATGATACATAACTGCATTTGGATTGGGACTATGTGTAAGGCCAAGAGTGTGCCCTATTTCATGCATGGCTCCGGACAGCAGATCATGTTCGTTATATGCCGGATATGATTTCGTGCTCCAGACCGTGTGGCCAATATCAAGGTTAAGCCTTCCATCAGGTGGATAATAACCATAACCATATAAGTCCGGAGTCAGTGTGGTGGTGAACGAAATTTTAACATTAGCATTCTCGCCCGGGTATACCCTTTGGAATGCGAACTCCGGGACGGCGGCTTGCCACTTTCGGAATGCCTCATCCATGACGTTGAGCACTACTTGAGGAGGCAAACCCGATGGCATAAGAGAAGTGGATTCGAAACCGTAAGTCAATGGGAAGTAGTACCATTTTCCACCGGAAAATGTGTACTTGGCATCCAAATGAGATAATTCATCGAGATTCGGTCGGCCGATGTCAACCGGGCTACTGTCGTTTCTTCTCTGACCTTGCTCATGAGTTTGAGTAGATTCGAGTTCCACCGATCTTGACTCAACTAAAAAAGATTGCAACACAATAAACGTGAGAAATGCTCCATAGAGTTGATGGGAAAATTTAGCAGCCATTGCAATTTGCATGCTACGGTGGAAAATGTAAGATGAAAGATTGCTCTATGTGATTGTGGTTTGGTGTTTACCTTGATTCTTATTTATAACAAAATTTATATTTTAATTTGTAAATATAATTTAATGGTTTGCTAAATGATAAAATAGGGTTAAGAAAGTGATAAAATCAAACATATTTATAAATAAATTATTAAAACAGATGTGATAATTAATGAAGTTGTGATAATTAATGAAGTATGCCCTTACTTTGTTTCAGGAAAATAAATTAAAATTTTGAACACAGTTATTTTATTATATTTATATGATAACGCAATCTTTAAAAATTAAAATTTAACTTAAGTCGTTTGAAAATGTATAGGAAATATAAAATATCTTAAATTATTATATAATGATGTAAAATAATTAAAATAAATGATTGTAGAAATTATAGATAAGTCGGTCTTTGTACATTTTTTTAATGAATTACACATGTTAATCTGAAGATTTTTTTTGTACTGTACAAATCGTTTAGAGTCGATACGATAGATCATTGATAAAGATAAAATTGTAAAAGGTGATAATACATGTCAAAATAATTTAAATTATTATGTATGTGTGTTGTATTTATATTTTTTTATCAAATTATATAGTTTATCATAATTATTTATTTTAAATAAAAAATTATATCTATATTATGTCTCAATTTTTCTCATATTAATGAATTAGCTAAATTTATCTTATCTATGATTTATACGATCAATTATTATTTCATTATCATATTCTTACTGGTAAACCATATAAAAAAACTCTAAAGATATGCTGATGAATGATGATACATGTCAAATTAATTATTTGATGGATTTAAATTTACCATATTGCATTGTCATATTTAATTTTGGATATGCTTTAAAATGTATTATCATATTAATGAATTAGCTAAAAATTACTTTATTTATGGATTATCTCATGTATTATCATATTAATTAATTAGCTAAATTTGGTTTCAAATATATTTTTTTTGTAAAAAAATTATATTGAGTTTAAAGGGGTAATTACATGAGTCTCGTTAAAAAAACTCCCTAAATTTAATTGAAGAAAAAGAGTGCACCATGTCAAAGCCTAGTCCACATGAATTACACTGAATACTATCGCTTATCACAAGATATGTGAAGATCTTCAAACAAGTAAACAAAAACTACACACCGAGATTCTTGGACACATCCTAGGACAATCAAATTACACTGGAATTTTTCCTTGGACCGCTCTCCACATAAAAAATTCCACTTTAGGTAGTACAAAGTTCGACCATACCCATTTTCACACCCTATCCGCATTAGAACAATCGGTTGAAACAATTACGCACAGTAACTTTGGTCGGTAATGACCTGTCGAAGAAAAATAGCGATAATAAACTAAACTTTTCGAATTCAAATTACAAATCCAAAACAATTGTCTACTATTTGTTCACTTGAAGAAAAATATTGTAGCATTCATATTGCCAGAGATAGAGCTATATATGGTGCGGGAAGGGTTGTTGTCTCTTCCGGAATTTTTAGCATAATAATATTTTAGTTTTTTAATTTAAATAATAGTTAAATAAGTATTTTGTCCTCTATTTTTAAATTTAAAGATTAAAATCTCTCTCAATTTTTAATTCTAGTTCTGTCCCTACCTATTGCATTTTGGTTTCTTTATTGAAATTATAGATAAGTTGGTCTTTGTCAATTTTGAAAAGAGTAAAATATAAAGGCGGGAATTTAAATTACACCCTTCAATTTTTTTTAAAAAAAATTAATTAGGCCCTTTAAATTTGTTAGAAATTTTTAGTAAGTCTTATTTTTAAAAATATTTCTAATTAAGCTCCCTTAAATTGTTAAAATTTTCATTAAGTCTCTCCATTTGTTTTTGAAAATTTTAATTAGACCCTCATTAAAAAAATCTCATGAAATCCTCAATTTTTCTAAAAAATTTTGATTAAACCTCCAAAAATTTGTAATTTTTTTTATAAAACACCCCCAAATTATCGCACCAAGATCCCCTGGTAAAATAGTTTATCCGTTAAATTTCATCTATTTTACTATTAATAGATGATGTGATAGTTATAAAAGGGTAAAATAAATTTTTAGTCCTCCACATTTACAGATTTTATCAATTTAACTTTTAATTGGTTAAATACATAAAATCAAAAGGTATATTTTTTATTAAAAATATTGAAAAATAAGTTTTTAGTCGTATGTAATCACTAAAAATTATAAAATAAAATTTAATTTGTAAAAATATTATTGTATATTTTTTAGAAGATTAATTATTAAACTAAAACTCCAATTTCTTTCCTTGTTACAACAGAAAATAAAATTAAAAAAAACATTAATCATATCATTTATTGTTAAAAAAATTGTTAAACCACCCGTATACGCTTTATTGGCTGACTAATTCGGATCGAATTTTACAGAGGCTCATTATGGGGGCAAACCTCTCAAACTAGTTTTCTCCGTTCATAACACCAAGAATTCAAACACTTAACCTTACTTAAGGGACCTAGCACATGATCTCACTAGACCAACCAATTGTTGATTTATTATTCAAAATCTTTAGCATCTTCGTGGGAAGGCTCTTCCTCATCTCCTTTTTGTTTTTGCATTTTTCATAATATCTTCCTTGTTCACTTCAGTTTCTTGCTTACTTTTATGAAAAAGCAAACCCACTATTTTTTATTTTTCTTAAATTTTATTTTTGGTATACTAAAGAAGAAATTTGAGTTTTAATTCAGGATCAATTTTTTAACAAAAATTTGATAATATTTTATTTTTTGTATTTTTAATGATTAAGGACCTAATTGCTAAACAATTATAATAAAAATATGAATAAAATATAATTTTAAAAATAATTTCACCTTTTTATTTTATAAATAATTTTTAATAAAAGTGTTTTTAATATTTGTATATTTTTAATGATTAAGGGCTTGATTGATAAAAAAGCTTTAAATACATAGGATTATAAAGATATTTTTCCCTTCTATAATTATCACACCATCGATTAACAACAAAATGGATGAACTTTTGAAGGGTAAACTACAACAGAGATCACTCAATTATGAGTAAGGTTATGTTTAGGCCACTCAATTATTAAAAGTTATATTTGAGTCACTCAATTATGGGTAAGGTTACATTTGGGTCACCCAATTATTAAAGGTTACATTTGGGTCACTCAATTATGGGTAAAGTTACGTTTGGGTCACCCTTTGTATTTAAAAAATACATCAATTTAGTCATTTTTTCTTCCAAATCACTTGTATACCCTCGTTAACATTAGAATATTTCATTTGAAATCATTAATCAATCTAATACACATATGATATACTTTTTTTTAATATGAAGGGTGGCCCAAATGTAATCTTACTCATAATTGAGTGATCCAAATGTAACCTTTAATAATTGGGTGACCCAAACATAACCTTACCCATAATTGAGTGATCCAAATGTTACTTTTAATAATTGAGTGACCCAAATATAACCTTACCCATAATTGAGTGACCTCCGTTGTAGTTTACCCATTTTTGAACAAAATGATCATTTTATTCTTTGTAAAATATTTAGGGATCCAAGGACTAATATGTTACTTTTACCTACAGAAAGAAATATTACACTTGTTTTATGTACCAAATTATATTATGTCTGTATTTTTTCAATCAAAACAAAATTCATATTTTCATTTCAAAGTGATGTATTTTGTCTTATAACATATTTTTTTGTATATTACTAAGAAAAATTATTTAATTATTGAATCTAATGGGTTTTTTAGACCAATTGGTAAAGAGCATCGTGTCTCACTTTACATTTTTAAATGTTTTATTTTATTTAAAAAAAATCTTTAAAATAGTAAAAATTCTGAAAAACTTATAAAAAATTATTTGTAAACATCATATGATAGAACTCTAGTGTACCATATGACACGTACTTAAAATAAAAGGGAATAAAATTTTGAACTGAAATTTGATTTTTTTTCTTTTCTTGAGCAACAAGTCACCGACTTTACAAAACTATACTTATATATAATATATATTTACACAGTAGACAATGCATTAGGTGACTTATGGGGAAAGAGAGAGGGGTTGAAGGAAGTAGAACCGTGGAAGGTTATATGGCCAAAGAAATAGAAGAAAGCATACATCTATATATTAAATGTAAGTCTTCAGAAAGCTGCCTCCGGCTTCAAGAAGTTGTGATACTCCAGCTGAGTCATTTCCCCACCATTCACCGGGTCAAATTGGCATCGGTAGAAGCTGTGCATTATATTAGATCAGTTACCCCTTTTAGATAATCAAGTAATTATGAACAACAAAAAGGAAAAAGGTCTAAGTCAACCTAATGCCATGAACATATTAAGTACATGTAAACGATCCGTATCATCATCTTGTGATCGTGTCGTTTTTACAATTGCTAGGTAGATGAGGAGAGGAAGGGTAGAAACCTAGGAGAATAATCACATGTTTTGACCACCTCAAGGTGAACCATCTTGATGATAAGTTACCTAGATGCTTCAAGGAAATTTCTAACAAACAGCTAACTCAAGGAATGTGGTGGTGAGTCACAAGCATTGTGTTAGTTATCAAGAATGTTGCTAAGTCACCTAATACTCCCAAAGTTGGCTCTAAATGTGGGATTTTTGTTTTATCAGATTCAGCATATTCAAAAAATCAACTTAAACAGAAAATTTCACGCCAAATTACCGATGGCCGTTCCGACCAATTTTTTCATACAACTATTGGTATTTCGTTTTTTCCTTACCTTCCATCAATGCCAAGAATTACCACTGTATTCTTTTGGTGACCGAAAGCAACAATGTACTGAGAACCTTCAACCAAGCGGAACTGAGCCACTGACCATTCTGAGCTGAAGTACTTTGGTAACACCCCTGCATGCAGAAAAGATAATTAGACGATTACCATAGTAAACTCCCCAAAATAAAAAATCTCAAACGACCTATCTTTAGAGTTTAGACATGTTAGACACAATCTAGTTTAGCTCACATCCTATTGAAGAACTAGTTTATATGATGCCTGAAGTACGAGGTTAACTCACCTATATGCAGAAAACCAATTTAGATGTTCATCATAGTTGCAAACCTCAAATACCTATCTTCTCGAGCTAAAACAGACAAATTTGTTTAATGCTGTTAGAATGCTATTTCGCAGACCAGGTATACTTATTATCCAACCAAATCAGTATTGTTTCGTATGTCATTAATGACAATGATCTCATATGTCAAAATATGAAAAACATAAAGGGAAATTGACATGTATGTTCTTGTTCCATGATAGCTTCTTTTATATAATTCGGTAGAGGGAAGCTTGAGCATTTGCATTATCTAATGCTAGGAAGGAAAAATAAAACAGTTCAATCATGTCAATTTTCACAGTTATCCACTGTCTTTAGAGACAATTACATTGTTTAAACAACAATATGAAGCGGGCAAAAAAAGGGGCACTTTACCTTTGATAAAAGAAAGAGATTTCTGGGGTGATACAGGCTCGGATGCACTTCGTGACTGCGTAGTCCCAGGAGATCCAGCATTAATTTTAAGGCTGAAAACATGGACAGTGCCTTTGTCACTTGAAACTGCTAACCACTGAGCATTTGAAGAGAATGCCAAACTATAAATTTCAGCTCTATCTGCACCCCTCCTTACCTACATTGATATACAAGAGAACTTTCCGAATATAAGAATCGGAGCATTCAAATTAATATCATGTTAAATTCTCAGTGCTAAACAGAATTACAGGACCATAAAAGCCAACATTCAAAGAGTGCCAGATGATAGTGCAATAAAAAAGGCCATGAGAAAGTTGGATTTTTGAGTTATACCAACATACCTCTTGCAGCAAGCTGCCGTCAACAGTATTATAAATGCGAACCAGAGTCCCTTTCGAGCTCGAGGTAGCGAGCAATTGGCCATCCTGCGAGAGAGAAAAGCAAGAAATTCTTGAATCATGAGCCATTATGAACTTAGTGCTCTTCGAGGCGAAATGCTCCACCCTAACTTGCCCCTTTTGCAACCCAGGGCAGACCAAAATCAATGATCCCGCCCCCTGAGACACCGCGCAGAGTCCCTTTGGATTCGCGATGGTCTCAATCTGGTGCAGCAGCTTCAAGTCCACAAAATTGTAAACGAAGATTTTCTGTTCCAAAACGACAATGATTCGATCCCTCCGAAGCCGAACCGATCTTACTTCTGACCGAAACGAAAGCTCGCTGATGCATCGGTTCTGGTGATCGTCCCAGATCATAACCTTATTCGGCGGGTACTGCGGATCGGGTCCACCGCCAACAAGAGCCAAAATATTACACCGAAAAAGCATCTCGACAACCCCGATTCCGCCACCGCGATCGAAATCACGGCGAAAGATCTCGCGGAAAGGGTCGCAATTGTAGATCCGGAAGCCATGATCAGTGCCGGCGGCGAAACAGCCATGATCCTGGTTGAAGGAGAGGTGAAGAAGAGACGGCGGAGGCAGGGATGGAGGAACGGACTCGGGCGGGTTCGAAAGAGCGGTGTGAAAATTAGGGTTAGGGTTGGGGTCCGGTTCGGAAGAAGATTCCCGGTTGAGGCTAGATTGGTCGGAAGGGGAAAGGAAATTGGAGTTGGGATTAGAGTTAGGGTAAGCTGAGAGGGTGGCCATTGGAGGGATCTAAGATGAAATTATGGAGGATTATGGGGGCTGTTGACGATAAAGGTGAAAAACTAAAAGCAATCAGAACTAAATTACGATGTTGTCCTTCTGGACGAAGAACTGCTGTGTAGTGTGTACCGGCCGGCTGAAATAAAGAAGAAGAAAACGGTTGGAAAGAAGTTTCTCTTAGGGTTTATTAGATGACACGTGTCCAACAAACGCCGCAGAATTTCGCTTCGTGCCGACTCCAACTTCGTTAAAACTAAGAATAATTGTTTTTTTCCTGATAGTTGCAAGATTAAAAGCCCAAAGACCTCGAACTGGCTAAAAACATTACCCAGACCAATAACCTCCCACCGGTCCACTAAACATTTAAATCAATCGGTACAATTTGAAAAAATTTACTTTTAAATAATCATATATTATTCTAATCAGATATGAATCCAGTGGCAATACATCATCTCCCTAACTGGGGCGGAGCTAGAAATATATTTAAGGGGTGTCATTTTTTTAACAATATTTAAATGAGATTAATTATTTATAAAGGGGTATCATTTTATTCGTAAAAGAGGTGTCATTTATCCATATTTTTAATTTTTTATATACAAATTATACAAGAAAAATAGATTTCCAAAAAAATTTGGGTGTCTCAAAGGGTGGCTCCGCCCTTTATATGAACACAAATTCAATGCAGAACAGAGCACATCATCTCCCCTATATATATATATAGTGAGCAAACTTTGTATCAAACTGGAATTGTAAAAGCTTTCAGTAATTTTTAAGATGATAAAGTCTTAAAGATATAAGCAGGATTGCTCGGCAAAATTGGGCTAATAAGCCAATATGAAGACAAATATTAGGGGAATATGGTAGTTTGGCCGAATTTTGGCAAAATAGGCCAAAAGCTACAGTGGCATAGGGACCACGCCACCTGCTGCCGGCGAGGTCTGGACAACGCCACCTCTTGCTGGCGAGGTCCTGTTGGAAGCAGGCTTGGCAGCGTGGGCGGCTCAGCTGTGAAGCTGCATGCTTCTCCCTGACGTGCCTGCATGGCACATGCATGAACAGCACCTCGCCATTTGCAAATGGCGAGGTGCTGTTCATGCATGTGCCATGCAGGCACGTCAGGCTTTATCCATGTGCATGTGCCATGCATTTGCATATGGGGTTGGCTTTAGGGTCAGAGAGGGATGTGTTTAGGGTATAGGGTATAGGGTTTAGGGTATAGGAATGTGTTTAGGGTTGTAAATATTTTCAAATGTTTTAAAAAAGATACTAAGATTGAATTCAGATTGTACCGAATATTTAACATATTATTAAATTTTAAATTTTTTAATAAACAAAGTAAAAAAAATCATTGAATTCAGATTGTACCGAATATACAGGTTAACCGAATAAACTGTTAACTGGTTGAATGGTTACTATATAGGGTCGAGATTTGAGTGACCCGAACTTACCGATTGACCGGAACAATTTAAAAATGGTTAGTCGAACCCAATTTTACACACCCTAATTTAATTTTAAAATTAAAATATCCATCGAACCTTATTTAATTTTACCCTTTAATAGGAGGTGTTTTAATAAATCTAGCCCGTACCTAGAACCCTATTTGCAAATGGCGAGGTCCTGTTCACCAATGTAACACCCCCTTCCCGGCCAGGTAGAGAACCGGGTCGGAGAGCGTTACCGAAACAAAACGGAGATCGGAGACATAAATCTTAAACTTTTTAAACCAATATTTTAGTGCCAAATATGTCAATTTTTATTACTAACTCAAAAGTTATTAAACAATAAAACAAATCTAATTATTCTAATACGAACAATGTGTATTCAATTAGGACCAATTTATAACTTTTACAAATTTAGGGACTAAAACGTAAATTTTACCAACTATAGGTCCTTAGCCGAAATTCATATTATTAAACTGTAATTAAGCTTACTAATTATTAGCCTGCAAAAATTCGTTATCAACCAAGGTCGTTTACCTATCCGATTAGACGATACAATATTTTAGTGACCCTTTCGTAATTTGTCTAAAACTATTTTTATAAAACATTTATACAAAACATAGGTAACATATACACAATAGTAGGGCCACAAGACTAGTATAATTACTTTAGCTACTTTGCCACCATACTAGGAGTTCATAAAGACAAAACTCATTACTCTTTACTTGTAGTGACTTGCCAATCTTTCAACTGATCTCGATCTCGATCCGATACTTCCCTTAACCTGAAATGTTATGCAAATGAATGCATTAGACTTATATAGTCTAAGTGAGGTAGCCAATAACAATGAATGAGCATGTTATGTAATGCTGCATACTTTCAAAAATGATCATAATGCTAATTATGCACTAACATGGCATACTTCATATTCACAACAAAGCATAATATCATATCATGACCATAACATGGCATAACGTATCAAACACATATTATATTGGTACCATTGGATACGCGGATTCCCTGTACACCATATCATGAATCATAAATGAGCCGTAGCCCTGAGCCGTAGCTCCATGTATCCCTTACACTGCCATCCTTTTATCTCCCACATATAGGCCGTAGCCCTGGACCGTAGTCCTCCCTTACATGGTGAGCTCGAATAATCCTATGGCATGCCAATTGTATCCAATGTCCATACATACACAAATTCACATATATCCATAACTTTCATATCATACCAATTATCAAATGAGTCGTAGCTCCATGTCAAGTAATATATTATTTTCATATATGTACACAGGCAACATATCATAGCATATCCAAATAATGCAGGGTACTTACCAGATGCAGATAAATTCATAATTAATGCAACGGGGCAGCACCGAGCCTACCCCTGACACGACTACACTCACCTTGACAGACCGGTAATTTCTTGGACTTGACGGTTGTTCCGAATCGACCTCGTGTACTACGATAGTTAATAAGAACTAATTAAAATCAATAAGACAATATCGAATAAATACGGAGATACTAATTAAATTCGATACCAAAACTTTGACCAACTAAGGATTTGAGCTTACCCCGACGTCGGCAGAGATTCGATATTACTATATCAAAAATGTCGAACCGCCAATCTAATACTGGATCGTATATTTATTTCTCACATAATTTTTCCTTACTATATTCTTATTTTTCCTCTAATTCTTTCTCCCGAATGCACACTATTTCCCCTCCCATCAATGGCTATTTATAGCCGGTTACCCTCCCCCCATTTGCTTCTCCATATTCAAAGGGCATGGCCCTTGGTTGCCACGTGTGTGGCAAAATGCCACCAAATTGTGGTTTGGCCGAGTGGCCTTAGACGTGGCTCACATTTAGGAATTCCTTCAAATTGAAGGAATTGATACGGCATTTTCCTCTCTTTTTTTATATAATAAAATAATAATAATAATAAATCAATATGAATACCTATTATTTATATTTAGAAACAAGATCAAACCAACTTATAATCGAAACAAAAATATTTGATTGCTGAACTTGACCCGAATTTATAAATTGACCCGAATATTCTAATAAGATCGAATAACTTATAAAACCGATATAAAATAATCGGTCATCAGAACCTTATTCCGACTAGACCGGTTTTTGGGATGTGACAACTCTCTCCCTCTTTAAAGGAAATTCGTCCTCGAATTTTTACATTAGGCAAAAAGATGAGGATATTGTTTCTGCATAGTTTCTTCTGACTCCTACAAAATACATCGTAATACGTTTTCACTTCCACTGTGAAAGCTCCATGGGTTGTGAGAGACCAGTATGCACTTTGTACTGGGCTTAACTCGTTGGCAGGTCAAACACTTAGCTACAAAGTCCGTGATTTTACCTTTCATACTAGAGCACTAGAATAACTCCATTAGATCCTTGTATATCTTGATAATTTCAAGATGAACAGAGAAAGGAATCGAATGAGCTTTACTCAGAAATTGATTCTGAAGACCATCATCATCGAGGACACAAATACGTTTTCAAATGTATAGCAACCCTTCGAAATACATAGCAAAGTCAGGATTTGATTTTTCCTTAATCTAAGTTTTCGCAACTACTTGTCAGATTTTTGGAGTGCCTTGATTCGGGATACAATGGTTGACTGAACTCTTAGTTCTGCTGACAACTTTCTATGCTCCTTGAGTAGTGAATGGGCATCCAAACATCCCAGAGGAGGGGTACATTTTCGATTAAGGGCACCAGCTACAACCTTGCCTTACCGAATGGTAATTAATAACCAAGTCATAGTCTTTCAAAAACTTCATCCAATGACATTGACGGAGGTTCAAATTTTCCTAAGTTAAGAGGTATTTTAGACTCTTGCGATCAGAATCTTCTGGAGATGAAGAATTCACCTTTCTTAATCTTTCTGGCCAAGATCGCCTTGCACTAACACGTCGACGTTTCTCGGAAAAGTTTTTAGGACAATCTCGAGCGAGATGGTCCATCTTGCTACAATCGAAACAAGCTTCAGTTCCCTTTTTACATCGTCCTATCGAATGATTATCTTGGCAAAATCTATAAAGAAATCTTTCTTGCTTCCGCTCATTTGGTTTCTTGACTGAATCCGACATCACTTAGGAACGAGGGTACTTAAGGAAAAAAATGCTTATTTCACACTCTTGAAACAGAGGTGGGTTTTGGTCTTACTATTGCTGAGGATAACTATCCATATAGAATGAAAATTTTGTCTTTTTCCCACCTTTCTAAGAACCAATCACAAATTCTCTTAAGGCTTTGCAAAGCTTATCCTTTCACCTCTTCGTATTCACCTGACACTTGCACTTTCTAATAGCATTCAACATCTTAGGTGTCCAACACATAGGGTGAGTCATCATCCTCTAATTTCAAGCTATTCTTCTTGCTATTTCTTATTCAAAATCTGGTACCTGTATCGATACACTCTGACCAGTATCGATACGGTTAAGCACAAATCCAAAATTCAGTTAAAAGCTATTAAACTGTTCCGATACTTCATACTTGTTTCAGTACGTTTTTATAAGTCGTTTCGATACGTATCCTTTCCCGTATCGATACGCCCAGCCCATGGTTCATTCTTTCTATTCTATAGATAGGTCCCTAACTAGGCTTACTTAAACAAGATTTTTTATCAACATATATAGACATAAGGATTTAAATTCTTACCCGAAATAGTGTCGAGGTCATCTTCTGAGTCCTTGCCATAATTATGAAATATCCATGCAGAAGCTTTTGATTCGGTCCAGTTGTTACTTTCGACGTCCCCGATCCTCTCGGCTTTCCGAAGGATCCTTAATTTGACCCCTTGCCTTGAGAAGGGTTGGTCGCCACTGGAATGGGCTTGTTAGGATTCTCTGGACAATCTCGAATGAGATGACCTATCTTTCCGCAGAAGAAACATGTACCGGTTTTCTTGCGACACTGTCCATCATGTCGTCATTGACAGAAATTACATTTAGAAACTCTCGTGTCTTGCTTCAAACCAATATTACTTTCAATAGGAGCGACATCCGATGGTAAACGAGATTCAAACTGAGAAGGTTGCGAGTATACATTTTGTCTCGGGTTGTGATGTTTCCATTTCTTAGAAGATCCCGAGAATTGCGATTCGTCTCGATTTCTCTTTTTTAGACTTATTAAATTCACCAACTTTTTGAGCTCTCTTCGCTTCTTCCGTAGCTTTGACTCTATTTACGAGATCTTGGAAATTTGTAATGCACCATGCTGTAAACATGGGGCGTAACTCATCGTTGAGTCCTTCGATAAACATCCGACATTTTCCTTCCTCTTTCTTAAAGTTAGCACCACATCTGCAACACTTGCAAAAATCGTGGATATAATGTTCAATCGGTCGCCCTCCTTGCTTAAGATGAAGGAAGATATTTCGCCTTTCGACAAGGTAGAATCCACGTATGTACTTATTACGGAACTCTTTCAAGAAGAATTCCAAACTCACGGTTTCCTTGGAGACGGTAAGGACAATAGTCTCCCATCACTGTAAGGTTCCAATGCAAGAGCGCATTTAAGCTTATGTTCATCCAAACATCTTAATTGCTTATCCAAAATCCTTAAAGTATTGTCTAAACAAAACTCGGCTATTTCGGGATTATCTTCGTCCCGACCAGTAAAGGTGTAAGCTCGGTATTGCGATAACTTATCGATTGGGGCTCGAAGAGATTGCGCAACAAGTAGCGTAGGTTGCATAACTTGACTAGCCTTTATCACATTCATAAATTGCTGAAACATATCAGCCATATTCTACTAACATTCTACCTGAGCTGTAGGAGCTTCAGGCTCTACACCTCGAACATGAGGGTTCTAAGGATTCAGAGGATTTCCTCCTTGCACCTCCTCGCCATGAGTCGAGGAGTTAACATCAGACTCATTATTACAAGCTTCGTTAGTTCAAGACACATATATATTAAAAAGAGATCGGATCAGTTGACAAGTCACAATACTTAACAGATTAACTCCTAGGTGGCAAAGTAACTCAACACACAATACAAACATACTTAAGTTTAGTCCAGAACCGACTAAACTCTAGCTCTGATACCACAAATGTAACACCCCCTTCCCGGCCAGGTAGAGAACCGGGTCGGAGAGCGTTACCGAAACAAAACGGAGATCGGAGACATAAATCTTAAACTTTTTAAACCAATATTTTAGTGCCAAATATGTCAATTTTTATTACTAACTCAAAAGTTATTAAACAATAAAACAAATCTAATTATTCTAATACGAACAATGTGTATTCAATTAGGACCAATTTATAACTTTTACAAATTTAGGGACTAAAACGTAAATTTTACCAACTATAGGTCCTTAGCCGAAATTCATATTATTAAACTGTAATTAAGCTTACTAATTATTAGCCTGCAAAAATTCGTTATCAACCAAGGTCGTTTACCTATCCGATTAGACGATACAATATTTTAGTGACCCTTTCGTAATTTGTCTAAAACTATTTTTATAAAACATTTATACAAAACATAGGTAACATATACACAATAGTAGGGCCACAAGACTAGTATAATTACTTTAGCTACTTTGCCACCATACTAGGAGTTCATAAAGACAAAACTCATTACTCTTTACTTGTAGTGACTTGCCAATCTTTCAACTGATCTCGATCTCGATCCGATACTTCCCTTAACCTGAAATGTTATGCAAATGAATGCATTAGACTTATATAGTCTAAGTGAGGTAGCCAATAACAATGAATGAGCATGTTATGTAATGCTGCATACTTTCAAAAATGATCATAATGCTAATTATGCACTAACATGGCATACTTCATATTCACAACAAAGCATAATATCATATCATGACCATAACATGGCATAACGTATCAAACACATATTATATTGGTACCATTGGATACGCGGATTCCCTGTACACCATATCATGAATCATAAATGAGCCGTAGCCCTGAGCCGTAGCTCCATGTATCCCTTACACTGCCATCCTTTTATCTCCCACATATAGGCCGTAGCCCTGGACCGTAGTCCTCCCTTACATGGTGAGCTCGAATAATCCTATGGCATGCCAATTGTATCCAATGTCCATACATACACAAATTCACATATATCCATAACTTTCATATCATACCAATTATCAAATGAGTCGTAGCTCCATGTCAAGTAATATATTATTTTCATATATGTACACAGGCAACATATCATAGCATATCCAAATAATGCAGGGTACTTACCAGATGCAGATAAATTCATAATTAATGCAACGGGGCAGCACCGAGCCTACCCCTGACACGACTACACTCACCTTGACAGACCGGTAATTTCTTGGACTTGACGGTTGTTCCGAATCGACCTCGTGTACTACGATAGTTAATAAGAACTAATTAAAATCAATAAGACAATATCGAATAAATACGGAGATACTAATTAAATTCGATACCAAAACTTTGACCAACTAAGGATTTGAGCTTACCCCGACGTCGGCAGAGATTCGATATTACTATATCAAAAATGTCGAACCGCCAATCTAATACTGGATCGTATATTTATTTCTCACATAATTTTTCCTTACTATATTCTTATTTTTCCTCTAATTCTTTCTCCCGAATGCACACTATTTCCCCTCCCATCAATGGCTATTTATAGCCGGTTACCCTCCCCCCATTTGCTTCTCCATATTCAAAGGGCATGGCCCTTGGTTGCCACGTGTGTGGCAAAATGCCACCAAATTGTGGTTTGGCCGAGTGGCCTTAGACGTGGCTCACATTTAGGAATTCCTTCAAATTGAAGGAATTGATACGGCATTTTCCTCTCTTTTTTTATATAATAAAATAATAATAATAATAAATCAATATGAATACCTATTATTTATATTTAGAAACAAGATCAAACCAACTTATAATCGAAACAAAAATATTTGATTGCTGAACTTGACCCGAATTTATAAATTGACCCGAATATTCTAATAAGATCGAATAACTTATAAAACCGATATAAAATAATCGGTCATCAGAACCTTATTCCGACTAGACCGGTTTTTGGGATGTGACAACCAGCATGTCCCCTACACACTGGCAAGTCAGGCAAGTGTATGTAGGGTAAATTAAATAGGGTTTAGGCATGTCCGTCTATTAAAGGGTAAATAGGGTTCTAGGTACGGGCTAGATTTATTAAAGGGGATTAATTTTTTAATATTATTTTATGTGTATATATAGAGGGTTTAGGGAAGATGAGATGAGTGTGTAGTGGTTGAGAAAAAAATTAAGAGAGCTTTTCGGCAAAGAGGGACGAGTTTGTGAGTTTCTGAAGAAATATTCGAAGAGGGTGATTGAAGAGTTCGTAAAAGCCAGTGAAAATTAAGTAAGTAAATTTTTCCTTTTAATCTAAATTTTTTAATTTTAGAGAGTTTGTATAAATCTTTTGTATGATTGAATATATATTCAGATGGTACAAGTATTTTTAAATTTTAATAAAAAAACCCAAAAATTTAATGTTGTGCTTATGTTTTTTAATATTTACAGAATATGAGTTCATCAACATATTCGGACACCGAACCCACAGTTGGTCGTTGGGGCGAATCGCTTGAAGATTTCAGTGATGATGAAGAAAATATTGTTCCTATGAGTGAAGAAGAAGAAGATGGCGTTCAGTTACTCGATGCTGATGATATTGACGCTATTATGACAGAAGCGTCTCAAGGCAATGGTATTGATGTTGAAGAAGATGTTTGGGCCGCGGCTGTTAGTAGGCTCGGGTTGAGAAATGAACAGCCGGCTGTTTGGGGTAATGCTGCACCGCAGCGCCAACAACCGGAACCTCCAGCCTATAAAGCTCCAGCAGCTCGCATGTATGAAGTTGACTATACTGCAATGCAATATCAAGAATATGAAGCTCGCGTATTTGGTTCTACATCATCTTCGAACTTTGGAGAACTGGAACTAAAGGCTCAATTTGAAACAAAAAAAGCCGCGAAGCTTGCAGTTCTAGAGCACTGTCTCAAACGCCATACATCATTTTCTGTTGTTGAGTCCAACAAAATTACATATTGTGTAAGGTGTTATTATTGGAAGAACAATTGTCCGTGGTGGGTAAGAATTTCTTACAAGAAGAGAACTGAAATGTGGGAGGTGTCACGGTTTATTGATCAGCACACATGTACCAATATGGCTTTATCACAGGACCATATTAATTTAAACTCTAATCTAATATGTGCTTCAATCAGGACTTTGGTTGAACAGGAACCAAGAATTTCGATTGCAGTGTTAGTAGCATCTATCCGCTCCCAGTTTGGTTATGTTCCGTCTTACTACAAGGCGTGGATGGCAAAGCAAAAGGCGATGACGGAACTGTATGGTGATTGGGATAAATCGTATAATGAGCTACCAGCTCTTTTACGAGCAATGCAACATTTCATCCCGGGGACCGTTGTAGAGTACGAGACATTGCCGGTGTTCAACTTACAAGGCGAATTAATTCCTGGTAAAAGAGTATTTAGTAAGTTATTTTGGGCGTTCAATGCGTGCATTCAAGGGTTTCCATTCTGCAAACGCATGATTCAAGTGGATGGTACATGGTTGTATGGGAAGTACGGTCATATATTACTCTTGGCCGTTGCACAGGATGGAAACAATAATATATTCCCAATTGCCTTTGCCATAGTTGAAAAGGAAGACGCGGATGGATGGGAATTCTTTTTGAAGCACCTACGCAATTATGTTGTAAAAGAAGACGGGATTTGCATGATTTCTGATAGAGGAACTGCGCTCTTATCAGTAATTGACAGACCTGGGAGTTTATGGATACCTCCACATGCATATCCAGCATATTGTGTACGACATATTGCAGCGAATGCGAAGATGCGGTTCGGAAACAGTCAGATCAAGAGAGAGGTTTTAGGCGCGGGTAAGTTGTTATTTGTTGTTTATAAAAATTTTAATTTTTTTTAGTTCATCTTGTTGTTTTATTTAACTTATTTTTTATTTATAAATAGGGTATGAACTAGTTCAACCAAAATTCCATGAAAGGATGAGAAGGTTGAGGCGGCACGGTGCAGGTGTGATAAAATTTGTAAATGACATCCCCACGGAAAGATGGTCACAAGCCTATGATGAAGGTCGGCGTTATGGTCATATGACAACTAACCTTGCAGAGGCTATAAACTCTGTTCTTAAAGGAACACGGCATCTCCCAATTGCAAGTATTGTGTGGGAGACCTACTTTAGATTGGGCAAAGTGTGGTCCGACAAAGGGCAAGATGCCAACGCCCGAATAAACAACGGACAATATTGGTCGAAAGCCCTGCGAAAAAATGATCGATCTTCAAGCTAAAGCGTCCGCTATGTGAGTCAGATCATTCGACTCAAATAGATGGGAATTTTCTGTGGAAGCTACAGTCCGAGGTGAGCAAAAAATGTTCACTGTGAAACTTCATCAGAATTGGTGTGATTGTGGTGCATTCCAAGCATTTAGATACCCTTGCTCTCACGCACACGCCGCCTGTTTGCATTTTCGACTCGACCCTTACGGTTTTGCGGATGACTGTTATAAACTAGAGAATATTGCAAATATATATAGAATTCAGTTCAACACAATCCCGAACCAAGACTATTGGCCGGTAGAGCCAATATACGAAGAATGGTTACCAAATCCAGTGCTTCGTAGAAAGTTGAAGGGTCGACCGAAATCTACTCGTATTAATACGAATATGGATGATCCAGATGATAGAGAGGGAGGAGTTCAAGTTAGACATTGTAGTCTTTGTAGTCAACCGGGTCATTCAAGAAACAAGTGTCCGCACAAATCAAATCTTTCCAACTATCGTGCCGGACCGTCAACCTAAATGCTTTGTTTAATGTATGTCTAATTTTATGGTAATGAGAAAATATTGCATCTTTTCAATTTTTATTTGTTTCAATTTTATCAGACGTACACCGCCGTCAACTTATTAATTCTCATTTTTTTCAAAAAAGTTTAACGTGTTACCTTTGAAGAAACCTATTAATTGAATACGAAAATTAAAAAGAAATACATATAACATTAAATATTCCAAGTTCGCAACCTATTAATTGAATACGAAAATTAAAAAAAATACATAAATATCAAAATGCAATCGAAATTAAAAGAAATACATATAACATTAAATATTCCGGGTTCACAAATTACAAATAAATAAAAACAAAACAAAATCCTATTTTTCCCTCCTCCCCCTCCCCCTCCCCCTCCCTCTCCTAGTGGGTAATTCTTGCCGGTGGAGAGGGCCTGTTTGTGAGTACCGCGGAGCAGGTTGAACCTGTCTACGAGCTCTTGGATTAGGAGCCAGCTCATCGTCATCGAAGAATTGCTCATCCGTTATTTGCATAGTAGGTGGTGTAGCAAACATTTCTTCAGGATGAAATGATGGGCTGCTAATGGTAGTTGTTGACAACATAGATGCCATGCTACCAACACCAAAACCTTCCCCATATACAGATGATTGAGGATACTGAAATTGTGGTACGTATCCTTCATCATCATTGTAAGCCGGCTAAGAAGATGAGCTACCACCGGTTGCAAAATTAAAAGGTGATTGCTGCGGAACATGACCAAATCCAAATGTTTGATGACTTTGTTGAAATGGGGTTTGTTCCGAAACATTACCAAATGGTGGTTGCTCCCAATAATTACTGCTTACATGTCTCGGGGGGGAGTCAGATCGCGCCCACGAAGAAGTCTAACCTCGGTTGGTTGCTCCCGAAATTCCTTCCAAGTTTGGTTCGTCTGTTGATTGCTGAGAGCTCTGACCAAACTCGGTTGAGAGGCGAACCTGTCTTGAGCAATGCGGGTTTTCAAGCCATCTATTTGCATCTTCGACAGATGCTATAAACGGTTTCCCATTTGTCGAAAACCGTGAATAGTATTCTGTATTAAATTCAAAATCGCTGGCTTGAATTGGACTCAAATCATCAGCCCACCGCTCTCATCTTTCCTCCCACAATTCAATGAAATCGGCTTGCTTCACAATCCAATTCTCATTGAATCTACCTCTACGAACGGTGTGAATTTTTTCTCGTGGAGCTCTTGGAATGGGTTGATGGAAGTTAAACTGCCTCAACACTCTGTCAGCACATTGAAACTCAACAATAGAAAAATGGATCAAAGGCACAATCGCACCCCAGAATCCTGCACATTCAAGCACAGTAGGTGGTAGGCAAGCCCTGACGTCGTCATTCGCGTACGGCTGCCAAATAAACTGTAAAAAAAATTATTAATATGAATTCATTCACAATGAAATATACAATTTTTCTTTCAAAATTAAAATATACAATATACAAAATAAAAACAAATAATAAATTAAATTATATTATATTAAATGAGAACAATTAATATATTAAAATAAATTAATTCAGATACCAGATCTTTTCCTATTGTTTGGATCTTTAATCTCGTCTCTCTAACAGTGTTGTGAACCACTCCCGCATTATTCAACGGATGCCTCCATCTGTAAAGATATATTGAAATTATATTTCGAAGTCATTGGATATAAATTTTATATCAATAAATATTTATATACAACTGCAATCACATTGTTACCTTCCAGCAAGCGGAAACTCCATATCTACCGGTACAGAAAAAATAGGCGTTAGATAAGGCAGCCTGTACCACGCCCAAGACTGCAGTAATACTTGACATCCACCCATATCTGAATTTGCCTTTTCACCATGCATAATTGTGACCTTGCACATTTCATGGTACAAAAATGCTAATACTGCAGACCCCCAACTATATGTAGCAGCTGTGTCCAAATTACCCAAGAACTGCAGGTATTGTGTGTGAACCATATTACCAGATGTATCTGGCATCAACACACCACCAATAAGTTGCAGTATATAAGCTCGAGCTGCACACTCAAGTTCTTGATGACCAGATTCATCGGTCACAATAAATTCCTGCTGCAACCATGATACTCTGACGCGTAGCCCGTCCACACAGCTCTGAGGAGGAGCTTTGCCCAGGTACTGCATGCAAAGCTCATATGTATTGTAATTATTTTATCCAACTAATGGTGTCCCATTTGTTGGAATACCAAGTTGTACCGCAACATCCTCCAGGGTTATTGTACATTCACCAAATGGAAGATGAAATGTGTGGGTCTCTGGTCTCCACCGTTCAATCAATGCAGTAATCAACCCGGGGATTATCTTAAACCCACGGAGAAAGGTGACATTATAAAAACCAGCTCGCTGTAAGTAATACACTAAACGCTCATCAGGTTCCTTTATCTTCATTCCTCGACGGCGTATCATATGCTCTACATCCTATAATTAATTCATTATAATTTTGAGTTATAATAATTACATAATAAATATAAAATTTTAAATTACAAAACATTTACTTACTTGCTCTTCGTGAATATTAGACGAAATGTGTTCATGGTCACGGTACAACAAAACTCCTTCAGATGCCATTATCTATTTCTACAGCTAAAAAACAATTAGCATTCGAATATATACAAAAAAATATATATTAACTTCAACATTTCGAATATATACAGCTAATAAACTAACTTTAAAAAAATCAGATTACAATTTTGCCCAAAAAATACATGCCCTTACCAGATTCAAAATTCGAAAAACGAGCTCTTTTGTTCGAAACGACAATCACAACTTTGCCAAATTCTTCACCTTCACAATTTTTTTCTCTTCTTCTCTTCTCAATTACCCAACTCACACACCACCCTAACTATATATATACACACAAATAATATAATGTAAAAAAAATAATTGGCCAACACCTGCTGTAGCCCGTGAGCAGCAGGCCTGTCAGCCTGCACCTCGCCATAAGGAGAAGGCGAGGTGGGCCAGCCCACGTGAAGCCGCCCAGCCAGCCCCAACCAGCTCCAACCAGCCACAGCTCGCCTGCCATTGGCTCTCCCAGCCGGTCACCAGGGACCTCGCCAGCAGGAGGTGGCGTTGTCCAGACCTCGCCGGCAGCAGGTGGCGTGGTCCCTATGCCACTGTAGCTTTTGGCCTATTTTGCCAAAATTCGGCCAAACTACCATATTCCCCTAATATTTGTCTCCATATTGGCTTATTAGCCCAATTTTGCCAGGATTGCTCACTAGACATTTTGGGTGGACAATTTGTAAGAGTTCAAAGAAAACCAGACATGTTTCTGAAACAACTTTGGTTGATTTTCGGATGGGTCATAATTTATTACTTCATTTACATTAATTGTTGATTTTGGGAGCAAATCCATGCCCTTTTTCTCGGTGCTGAAACAACCTACTCGATGTTGCAGGGTAATTTTTTTTGCTAATTCAAAAGTAGATGTGATGTTGTCCTCTAGGCCTGTATCGAACTTAGGACTGAAATCTGGTTTTATGCTTGAGGAAGAAGATGGCTAGATTGAATAAATATAAAACTTAAGATACTGAACATGTCATTTACTTATTTTTATTAAAGACGGTCAATTTTTTTTGTCAAAAGAGCCACATGGTGCGATCTAATTGGTCCAATTTTTGTTTTAAACGGATGTTAGATAAGAAGGGTCGGGGGAGGTTGCAATTTTTAGTTTATGGGGTAAAACGTCTCAAAAATACTTTAAGGGGCAGTTCAGTATTTTTGTATACTTCCGGAGGCAAACGGGTCATTAAGCCTTTTAAAATAAATATTCACCATTAAATCTCTAAAGTTGCAAACATAACAATTTCTTTTTTTAACATTTTTGTAGCTAAGTCAATCAAAAATGAGTATATCTTTCGGAAATCCCATGAGAATTTATGAGAGTACGATTCGGGTCCCCACAATACAAATATAGTAATTTTCGTGGGCATTATTCTCCAATCTCATTGGATCGGAATCTCATAATTTTCGATTATTTTCCACTCTATTGTCACTCTACCGAATATCGTAATCTTAAGTTATTATCACATAAATCAGACAACGTAATATAGGACTGCAAAAAAAATTAACAAATCAAAACGGGTTCTAAAATTCGAAAAAAAAAACGATCTTCCCTTAGCTTTCCTTCCCTCATGCAAATTTAAAGACAACATCAACAAACTCTAAATCAATCCAACTCAGCCTTCATTCATCCTCAAGGTAAAAAGACCCTGACAAAGGAGTGGTTAGAGAGTAGTTCTAGGGTAAGGCATTTTTATAGTACGGTTAAAATTAGTAGATTTTATATAGTTATATAAATTTTTATTTAATTTTATATAAAAATTTATTATTTTTTATAAAAATTTATGTTACTCGTATCTTAATAGTATTTTTTTTGGCGAGTTTTCCTTAAGACTTCCCCATAGTCGGAGAAACTTTTGTTTAGTAATTTGGGCAACCCAAAGTACATAGAAATCAGATAGTCGGTCTCGGACCATTCATTGGACAAATATGACTCATTATTTTTGGCAAACAAATTACAGGAATTTATCCTGGAATATTCCGGCCTCTGGTTTGCTATAATTAACTTTAAATACTCCGTAAATTTTTTTATAACCATTAATATCAAATTTATTGGTTAATTAATTTGGATTAAATACTGGTGAGACTCATCGTAAAGACGACCCACTCAACCAATTTACTTTATTCATAATTTTAAAATTCGAATCTCAAACTTTGCTTGAGAGATATGACCAACTGATTGTTGGTAAATATAAAGTCAATATGTGAAGTTTAACAAGTGTAAATCATTTTTCTGTTTTTTAATTTTATAGATTTAATTTTTTTTGTATTACTTTGATTTAATAATATAACACTATTAATAACTGTGAACATAATTAAGCTTGTGAATGTAAATACAAGGTATGAGAAGACAGGTGAAAATGATGCAAAATAAGACGAAGAAAGTTGTTAAAGTGTAGTGACGAAGATCTTGATGATATCTCTCCTCGTGTTTATGTGGCCCTCGATTTTGTCTTTATTCTATAAGTAGTTTTATAAAGTCAATTAAATTAGAAAATTCTCAAATAAAATTTGAGTTATAAAATAATATTTGAATAATTTGATATCTATAATAATTAATGGCTCAATTTTTAAATTTGAATTAAATTTCTCACCATTGCATATAAAGAAAATTGAATATGAGCAGAAACTAAAACAAGCAGATCTGACTCAAATTTCATAAATTCAATTAAAATAATTTTAAATAAAATTTAAATAAGAGCATCGACCCGTTGCCGATTTTGGGAGAAAAAACAGAACCCAATAATCCAAGATCTCTCTCGTATTTATGTGACCCGGAAATTTTCGCTGACAGCCAACACTTCCACGTTAACAAAATTCTCTATCGGGTTCGAATATTCCTGTTTTAGCATTCCCCACGAAATTTATTTCGATATTTAAATGTGTGTATAATAATTTTTTAATAAATTGTTGTTTTAACTGGATTTTTATTTAAAAATTTACAAGTCGTTAAAATTTGATTATGTAATTTTTATATTATGATTCAGTTGAGATATATTTCTAACTTTAAATTATAATTTTATCGTAAATTTTTAAATAAAGATTCAATTGAAGTATATATTCATTTAGAGACTTGTTTGATTATCGCTTAATTTGATTCAAGCTAAAATGTTATGTTAAATAATTTTAATTGAGATGTCTTTCTAATTTTAAGATTTTATTTGACTGTGAATTTTAATGACTTAATTAAGATAGCATTTTATTCAGAGGCTTCTTTAGAACTACTTTGCATCAAAAAATGATCTAATTATATCGAATTGTTGACTTTCTCTCATCAAAATGTATCATAGTGACCATTTCACGAAAAAACAAAAAGAACGTATTACAAAAAGTAATTATTTGATTTGCCACGAGCGCTTTAGTTTTAAGGTTTAGAGACTTATTTTAGGGTATGTTGTTTAGGGGTTTGGGTGTATGTGTTTTGAATTTAGGGATAATAATTGAAATTTACAATTAAAAGTTATAATTTAGGGTTTGGAGATTAAAGCCTAAACTCTCACCATATTACCCTAAAAACTAAATCCTAAACCTCTAAACTCTAAATTCTAACTTTAAACCCTACATTATAACTAATATCCTTAAATTCTAAATCTCTACATCTAAACCCCTAAACCATACACCCCAAACTAAGCCCCTAAACCCTATCTAAAGTATTTGTAAAAACTTTTAATTTTCACCGCTAACGTATAAGATAATAATCTTTAAAAAAATAGATGAAAATAAACACATTAATATATATATATATATATTTGAACCGTCAATATAATTTTTAAATCTAATTACAGTCAAATTTATTACCTTATCAACGTTTGAATGAGACAAATATTTTATCTTGTTTATATCACATTATTGGTTCGTTCGACTCAGAAAACAGTTTAATACTACAATTATTGTCTATTTTTAAAACATTTCCTCATGTATGTTTCAATCGACAAATTTTTTTAGGCGTTTTTAAAAGGGATAATGAGTAATCATGGGAGATGATATTGTTGGGAGAGATAGCTTCACACCCCGAATATGAATCGTAAGACGAACATACATATTATCAAAAAAATAAAAGGTAATTAAAATTATATTATTTTTATAATAATTTATTAGTGTTTAGTGAGAAAGATAATTTTTTTAAGCAAGATTAAAATTTTAATATTATAAATGAAATAAACTTAAATAATTATGTGTAACAAATTTCGTCAATAATTAATTTAGATTAATTAATCAATAAATTACGTACCAATAAATATAAAAATTATTATAATTTATCTTTGTCATGACAAAACGTTAAAAAAACATTAAATCAACCTTGACAATGCATACACTTTTTCATTAAAAATAAATATATATGATTCATCATTGAAATTTGAAAACACAAAATCTTACATTATTAACATATTAAACATTAAAAATTCACATAAAAATATTATATACTATGTGTAATAATCAGATCTTAATCATTAATATATTTAATATTCAATAGATCACATCAATACCTTTATTTGCCTATGAAGTGTAAACTATAAATCTAATCTCTACTATCTATACACATGCACGTATTATTTTTTCCTTAATTTTTTTATTATTTACACTAAAAATGTCTAATAATATAGTCTCCGATGATCAGACAGTGGAAACCGATCATGAAGAGGAAGTTTCCGATCAACAGCAAAATTTATTTGCAGAGTTAGGCAGAATTGATTCCCTGGACGTGGAGTCCGCCAAGGTTCTAGGCCGCCATCGCCGCGCTTCTCAGGTCTGCAGCACAATATTTTTGTTAATCTAACTCATCGACTTTGGATTTATTGTTATATTTTTTTTGAAAGGCATTGGGGTGGTCGGCGATACTGCAATTGGCCTTCCAAAGCGTCGGAGTAATATACGGCGATATCGGGACGTCTCCGCTGTACGTATACGCGAGTACTTTTACCGACGGGATAAAGCACGGCGACGACATATTAGGGGTTCTTTCTTTGATCTTCTACACCATCACACTTATTCCTCTCACCAAATACGTTTTTATTGTCTTGAAAGCTAATGATAATGGCGAAGGAGGAACATTTGCTTTGTATTCGTTGTTATGCCGATATGCAAAGGTCGGTTTGATCCCGAGTCAGCAGGCCGAGGATGCCGATGTATCGAATTTTCAGCTGGATTTGCCTAGCAAGCGTCTTGAACGAGCTTCGAAACTCAAGTCCATGTTGGAGAATAGCAAGTTCGCTAAAATTTTCCTTCTCGTCATCACCATGCTCGGTACTTCGATGGTCATCGGGGACGGAGTCCTCACTCCTTGCATCTCAGGTCTACGAAAATTATATCGTCAGTGTATCAAATAATAATTATATGTATCTTCGATGCTTCGAAGTTCGTACACTACTTTTAAAATGTTATTTATCTTGTATAATTTGCAGTGTTATCAGCCGTGGGAGGCATCAGGGAAGCAAAATCTTCTCTATCCGACGATACTATTGTTTGGACATCTATAGCTATCTTGGTTTGCCTCTTTATGGTCCAAAGATTTGGAACCGATAAAGTCGGCTACACCTTCGCTCCGATCATCTGCATTTGGTTCGCATTCATCGGTGGGATTGGGGTTTACAACTTCGTAAAATTCGATCCGACGGTGGTGAAAGCCATAAACCCTACGTACATTGTGGATTACTTCAAGAGGAACAAAAAGGATGCATGGGTTTCCCTTGGTGGTGTCGTTCTTGCCATAACAGGAACCGAAGCAATGTTTGCTGATGTGGGCCATTTCACGGTTCGGTCGGTACAAATAAGCATGTGCACAATAACCTATCCAGCTCTAATACTAGCATACACCGGGCAAGCTTCTTTCCTACGTAAACACGAAGATTTAGTGTCGGACACCTTCTACAAGTCGATTCCAAGTAAACTCTAAACCTTAAACCGTAAACTGTATAACATCGTGTCTAATGCCCTTGCTTCGATGCAGATGGTATATATTGGCCGATGTTCGTGATCGCTGTGGCGGCTGCAATAATAGCCAGTCAAGCAATGATTTCCGGGACTTTCTCTATAATCCAACAATCACTCGCCTTGGGGTGTTTCCCTCGGGTCAAAGTTGTGCATACTTCCACCAAATACGAAGGACAAGTTTACATCCCCGAGATTAATTACCTCTTGATGTTGGCTTGTGTAGGGGTCACTGCCGGTTTCAGGACTACTCAGAAGATCGGCAATGCATACGGTAATACCGGCCCAAACACTTCGATTAATTCAATTTCTCGATTCGATTTCTGAAACTAATCGTCTTCGAACAGGGATCGCCGTGGTATTTGTGATGACTTTGACATCATCTTTATTGGTTCTCATAATGGTAATGATATGGAAAACCAACATACTTTTCATAATCGCCTATGTTCTTGTCATCGGTTCGGTCGAGCTTTTCTATTTGAGTTCGGTCCTATATAAATTCGATCAAGGAGGGTACTTGCCGTTGGCCTTTGCGGCGTTTATAATCACCGTGATGTCGATTTGGAACAACGTGTACCGAAGAAAGTACCATTACGAGCTCGACCACAAGGTTTCCCCTCAAAAGTTCAAGGACTTAACTACGAACACGGATTTCAGCCGAATCCCCGGACTCGCCATGTTTTACTCGGAGCTCGTTCACGGCATCCCGCCCATCTTCAAGCATTATTTGGAAAACGTATCGGCATTACACTCGGTTCTCGTCTTCGTCTCGATCAAATCGTTACCGATCAGCAAGGTCCCCGCCGAGCAAAGGTTTCTTTTCCGAAGAGTAGAGCCGAGAGAGCTTTATGTCTTCCGCTGCGCGGCTCGATACGGGTACACCGACGTGCACAACGAAGGAGACGGTTTCGAGAACAGTTTGCTGGAAAGATTGAAAGAGTTCATCAAAGAAGACACATTGTTCAACACCGGTGATCATGTTCGAAAGGAAGACAACCATGGCGCCGACGAGAAAGACGATATCGCATTCGAACACGAGGAAAATGGAGGAGAAATAGGTAGTGATGTAGAAATGGTGGAGAAAGCATGGGAAGCCGGAGTGGTTCACTTGGTTGGTGAGAACGAAGTGATTGCCGAGAAAGGTGGTGGTATTGGGAAGAAGATTTTGATAAATTATGCTTATAATTTCATAAAAAGGAATCTGAGGCAAACTGATGAAGTGTTTGAAATCCCTCACAAGCGTTTGCTTAAAGTTGGGATGACTTATGAGCTTTGATTTCCTCCATTGAAGACCTGGAAAAAGCTTGGTAGGTTTTGTAGTTCCCCCTGTTTAGTCTGTGAAGGGAGAAACAAGTAGTAGTTTACGGGAGTAAAAATCTTCTGCCCCTAACCGTGCCTCTTTCTATGCCCCTGCCTAAAAATACTTAAAAATTAAATCCTGCCCCACAACCCTAATTTTTATATCTTAAACCCTAAACTCCAAACCCTAAAAAATACACCCTACCCCTAATTCCTTACACCCTAACCCTAAGCCCCAACCTTAAACCCCAAAACCTAAACTCTAAACCCACTATTTTAAAGTGGGGGCACAAATGAGAACATACTTTGGGGCAGATGATTTTCATCCAGTTTACGGTGTATTAAGAATAAAACCAACTCACAAATGGGAAGCATTATCTTTACTTGTTTAATTTGTACCCAATTATTATTATTATTATTATTATTATTATTATTATTATTATTATTAATTGCGTTGTTCTTAATGAGATGAGGTTTCGAATATGAGGTTGTAAACTGTGTAAATTAGATTGAAAGATCATATTTATAGTGAACATTTGCGGCACTTGTAATGAATTAATCAAATAATAATTAAATATTATAAATAATTATATAAAAAAACTATAACGTTTTTAATTCTATAAGTGATATTGAGAAATATTGTGTGCATAACTTTGTTTTATTTTTAAATAATCCATTAAAGAGAAGTCACGGTTTTTAATTTGTAAAATTAATAAAAAAAAAACACAAGTGTTAGTATAAATGTATAATGCAGCAGGGTGAGTCGCAGGCTGACCTTATTTGGAGCCTGATCGATCGGTTGCTGGGTTTGTCAAGGATTAAATTCTTCTTGTGATTACTAATGCATGGGAGGTTGCTAACCAATGTCGAGAGAGAGCGGTGTCACCTCACGACTATTGTGCAATGCGAAATAAGTGGGAATGAGGCTGAAACGTTAGATCATATGTTTCGTCATTGCCCGACGGTGCAGGAGAACTGGAAGTCGGTTGTTTCGTCAAAATTTTGGCCGGATTTTTTCAGCATAGAGTTCGCAGTTTGGGTACGCTCAGGGACGGAGCCAGGATTGAACCATGAGGGGGGCAAGTTAACTAACTTCGAAATAAATAGGGTTCTAAAAAGTAATTAAATCATACAAAAGTAAGGGAATTAAGGTTTAATTTCACTAATTTTAAAATTGAAGGGTCTTAAAAAGTGATTAAACCAGAAAAAATGAGGGGTCATGGCTTAATTTCATTAATTTTAACTTAAAGGGTCTTAAAAATAATAAACCAAAATTTTTTGGGAGGGGCGAGGACTTAATTGCAAAGCTTTTAAAACTATTAATGGCCTAAAAATAATTAAACCATTCAAAGTTGGGTGGGGCAATTGCCCCTCCCACTCTCCCTTTAGCTCCGTCCCTGGGTACGCTTCAATCTGTTTATGTGTTTGCTCCTACAATTGTGAATTGGCCTCTCTTTTTTGGATTGTTACTTTGGCTTATTTGGAAGGAAATGAACCAGTTGATTTTCACCCCTGAGGTCACTTGGAGTTTGCCGATTGTGGAAAAGTGTCAAACTATTGTGCAAGAATGTGAGCAGGCGAGAACCATGCACTCTCGATTGGGGAATGCAATCGCTTCGGGCCATATGGGAGTGGAACGTTGGACGGCACCTCCTCCGAGATGGGTTAAGCTCAATTCGGATGGTGCTAGGGTTCAGGCGGATGGTCGGACGGCGTGTGGAGGTGTGATTCGGAATGATAAGGGCGAGTAGTTATTGGGTTACTCTAGGTTCGTTGGAATTTGTTCGGTCCTTGATTCTGAGCTTTGGGGTGTGTTTGAAGGGCTCAAACATGCTTGGGATAAAGGTTATCGTCGTGCTATCGTGGAGATAGATAATAAGAAAGCCGTTCGGCTTTTAAATATGCCGACTAGGGACATTGGAGATTATTCGATGATTTACCATATCAAGTTGATTTTGCTGAATGATTGGGATGTTCGGTTCCATTGTGTGTCACGTACGGTCAATCGTGTGGGTGATAATTTAGTTAAACATGGGTTGAACTTAGTGAGTGGGGTGGTTGTGTTTTGCCAACCTCCGAACTTTGTGTTAGATGTTTTCAACTCGGACACTAGTGATGACGTTATTGGTGTTTGATTTTATGTAGGTTACCGGGTGCACTCTTTTTCCTCCAATTTAGGTTAGGGAGGTTTTTTAACGAGGTGCCCGGATAACCAATCTTCTTTTTCAATAAAAAAAAAAGCTTTGTCTAACCTATACCCTAAGACATAGGTTAAAGTCTAATTAATAACATTAATTAAGTAGAAGATTATATTGTTGTATTTAATATGAAATATTTAAAGCTTGATACATTTTCCTCTAAACTTTACATGTTTTTTCAACTTGTCGCATAAAGTTTATTTTGACCACTTTTTCCCCTAACGTTTTTGTTATTACCAATATTGCCCCCTAACATTAAAAAGAATTTGTTTTGACCAATTAAAACGCGTCATGTCACCTAATTATTTTTTTTTCTTATTTTTCAGTTTAATATAAAAAATTAAAAATAAAATAATATTCCTACCAAAGGGACCCTCGCTACCTGTTTCCACGGCAGCTTCAAAGACTCTAATTATTGTCCGAGATGTGGAACTGAAGCGGAATTCATCGAGCACCTTATGTTCTTCTGTCCATTCGCACAAGCGGTTTGGAGAGCCTCAAGTTTTAACTACTCTCCATCCCCCTCGGGTTTCTCTGGTTTCTCACGCTGGTGGCTCAAAATCAACGATTTCAGGAAACTGGGCAATTTCGACGAAGGTTGTGCCCATATTGCTTTTCTCCTTTGGGCAATTTGGAAACCAAGAAACGCTTTTGTTTTTGACAACAGGAAGGACCTTCCTTGGGAAGTTTGGTTACGTGCAGACAGTGCCTTCCAGGAATTCTCTCGGGAATCTTCGACACACCCGAACGTGGATTCCTCCAGATCTAAGGAATCGGCAAGATGGACACCACCACCCCGGGCACCATCAAGATTAACTGTGATGCCGCCTACGACAGCCTCACAGGGAAAACCGAAGCGGCTGCCATTGCGCGTGACTTCTCTGGAAACTTTATCCAAGAAATCTCGGAACCCATGCTTGCCCCTTCTGTGGCAGCAGCCGAAGCTTTAGCCATTAGACTTGGTTTAACTCTGGCATCATCGAACGGATTTCCTAACATCATCATCGAGGCTGATTGCCAAACTGTCATCAATAGGTTCCGTTCATGGTCCTTGTCATAGTGGGTCTTCTCGGCTGTCGAAGAAGACATTAGACACAATGTTGACTCATTTCAAGCTTGCTCTTTTTCTTCCGTTCATCGATCATGTAATCAGGCTGCCGACAGACTAGCTAAGTTTACTAGAGACCTTCACGTCCAAACTTATTGGGGACTTTCTATCCCCAATTGCCTCTTTGTATACCTTTGATTTGGCTTAATGAATCTCTTTCTTTGGATAAAAAAAATGATTATCTAAAATTATAAGGTTTTGTGTACTGGATGTGGATTGCCAAATATTTTCCGTTCCTCCGGATGATGTGTACTTTTGCACGACTGTTGTAATGTCATTGGACCGACTATAATATCTTAAGTTTATTCTATTCTATTTTTCATAAAAGAAATTAACATTTTACGGGTTGATTTTGCTTTATTATTATTATTATTATTATTATTATTATTATTATTATTATTATTATTATTATTAAAAAGACATACAACTTTTTTAGAGAAAACTACCTATTGGTACCTTATCTTTGTACGTGTTTTTGTTTTAGTACATCACTTGTATTTTTATGCCTAACGTTTTGTTTTGTTTTTATTTTGGTACCCCTTGTTAAAATATTAACAATATACTGACTAGAAGAAAGAAAAACACACGTGGTATGCTGACTAAGAGAGAGAGAATCACACGTGACAGGTTGTTACGTCATTTTCTCTCTCGTAGTCAACATGTCGTGTGTGATTTTTTATTTCAGTTGGTGTGGCATGCTGCCTAGGAGAGAGAGAAAATGACATGGCAGTCTGACACGTGTGATTTTTTTCTCCTAATCAACACATCGTTAATTTTTTTAACGGTATGTATACCAAAATAGAAATAAAGTGTAACGTTAGGTACATTTTACCAATAAATTAGGCGAGATACCAAAACATAAACACGAATAAAGGTGTGTACCAAATATAAAATATTCCCTATTTTTTTATTTTGTCCGATTGATTTCGTTCTTGTTATTATAGGACAAATAGAAAACATTGTTAATATTATAATCATGACTGCTTGTGTATCAAAATATAACTCATTTATATATATGAATACTTTATTTTAAATGTTTTTCATAATTAAAATAAATTATAATAGTTAACTAAATTTGTGATGTATTGAGTTTTAATTACAGTTGACAATTTTAGAGGTGTTTATTTTCGGGTATTAGATTTTTTAGTATGTTCTCGGCCCGCTTTAATTGGGTACCCGCTAAATCGAGAGTACCCGCATTTTTATCTTTTTTAAAATCATTTAATTTTAAAAAATTATACCTAATAAAAAATTCAATTATATAATAAAATATAAGTAAAAAAATATATATTTTAGGGATTTTAGATTTTTTTTAGGGATTTTAAATGACTGAACGTGTTTTTTTTACAAATTTAAATTTTTAATGTTTTTATATAAATATATATTTAATAAAATATAAAAATAACAATTAAATCGGGTCATTATGTCATCGGGTACCCGATTATAGGTGTTTTTGTGGCCTGGGCCCGACCTAAAAATATGAGAATTTTAGATGGCCGGGTACCCGACCCGGGAAAAAGTTTCTGGGTAAATACTTGATTTTTTACTTCCGAGTAGTTGAGTCGAGTCAGTCAGAACGAGTATTTTTGAACACCCCTAGTTAACATTAGGTCTCAGTTTAATTTCAAACAGTTCTTTCCTTTCCTTTTATATTAAAAAAAGCAACTATCAATATACTTTAGGAACTTAAAAAGGCTTAATGTCAAAATAAGTATCTAAACTATCATATTTTTCCGTTTTTGAGTGCCTAATTTTTGTTTGCTCATTTTAAGTGCCCAAACTATCCCGTTTTTCCTTTTTAGATGCCAAATTTTTTTTGTCCCGTTTAGGTTCCCAAACTATCATCTTTTGCCACTTTTAAGGTCAAACTGAGGCACATACTTTGATCAAAAAATGATTGTTTTGGCACTATTTTGACAAAAAAATAGTTTGGACACCTAAAAGAGGTAAAAAGAAGTTTAGGTACTTAAAAGAAAAAAAATGATAATTTAAGCACTTATTTTAATATTAAGCTCTTAAAAAATAACCTCATTAGTTAAAGATAATTATTCAAAATAGATAACATGAACTTAAGGATTTGGGCGTTTAAAACTATAAAAAAATATCTAAAATTTTTATTTGACTCGAGTTTGAGCATCTTAATCTACTATATATATGTCTAAGTTTATTAAGGATAAACGAATTATTTTAGTCATTCTTTAATGCCACTAGCCACAAAATAGTAGTTAATTAATTGTATCACCTAAGAAATATAAAAGAGGGGGAAAATTAGCCAATTAGGTACTCATTTCTCAATATATTCCTTTTAGATCGAATCTGAACCCATTAATTTCTTTCAACTGTGTTAGAGGAAAACCATCCGTGTATCTAATTATATAAATACATGTAAAAGATTCAATTGTATTAAAGAATAATTAAATTAATTTTATACTTTTTCTCTATTTAATATTTTAATAAATTGATGAATTTATTAATATATTATACATGAAAATTTTTTTTATTCAGGCTTTTTATATTGGATAAATATTCTATACACAGACGGTGAAAATTGAAAGTTTCCATAAGCGCCTTAGTTTTAGGGTATATGGAGTTAGTTTAGGGTATATAGTTTAGGGGTTTAGGTGTATGGGGTTAGAATTTAGGGATATTTATTTCAAATTAAGGTTTAAGGTTATAATTTAGGGTTTATAGGTTAAAACCTAAATCCTCACCATATTAGCCTAAAACTAAACCCTAGCCTATAAACCCTAAATTATAACCCTAAACTTTAAATTGAAACAATTATCGCTAAATTTTAAACTCTTAGACCTAAACCCCTAAACCATATACCCTAAACTAACTCCCTATACCCTAAAACTAAGGCGCTTGTGGAAACTTTCAGTTTCCAACGCCAGTGTATATGATATTAATCCTTTTATATTACCATCATATCAATTAATAGTGTTAGTTTTCAATATAATTAACGATTACAATTTTAACCAACAAGGGTTGGGTGTAATGGTAACGTAGATTGCTCTTTCTTAAGAAGAGAATCTGTGTTAGAATCTTAAAAATAACATTGTTAAGAGAGAAAGTTACGAATCTCAAATATAGAACCATAAAATGAACATGTACTAAAAAACAATTACAATTTTATCAATTTATGAGTTGGTATATCGTGATGAAACTCAATGATGATTCTAGACGGATGCAATGAAAGTGACTAAACATGGTTCAAAATAAATAAATTTTTTCTTTCTTTAATCATCGATATCTAACTTATTGGTTGACTAATCTGAATCGGATATTATAAAGGCTCATTATGGGAGCGACCCACCCAACCCAATTTTCTACATTTGCAATGTCATGACTCAAACTCCTAATCTAAATTAAGGGATTTAGTGTCTCATCACACTAAACTAATTGTTGTTGGTTCAAAATAAATTAAGTTAAATGCTTATAAAAGAAAGATAAAACATTAATTATAGACTAGTGGTAAGTGGAAAAGAATAAAAAGGAAAAGTAAAATGTTGTACTTCATGCGTTTAAGTGCTAGTTTTTTATTCAAAAGTTAACGTGTCACGTACACAACAAGTCAACAAATATTTAATTTATTTTTAAATTAAATCTTTTATTTTAATAAATTACACAAAGCCTTTAAATTATTGAGCTGCCTCTAATGAGACGTTAAATTTTTTAGACAACGTTCATAATTCAATTCGTATTATAAATAAAACAAATTAATTTAGATGAATTAATTTGTTAACGACTTTCTACGATACTCCGTCTAAATTAATAGACTAATGCGTGAAATTTAAAAGTTATAAAAAAATAATTGCAAAGTTTTGCATAACTTGGATTATTATTTATATTGCCATAAAACTAAAATCAATTTCATACTTTTTTTGGTAAGTTTTACGGCAATATATAAGTAGATTTTACACATGGGTACCTATCACCTCGTCTAGTTACTTGGATGGATGAACTTACAAGACGTATTATTGAAAGTGCTAATTATAATATTTGAATATAAATAGTAAAAAAGATATTAAGAATGGAAGTAATATTTTTAAAAAATAATTTGTTAAGGAAAAGTGGATAATTCTTTTAAATATTTTAGTACGTTAATTTTTTTAATGTATACAACGTGAATGATTTTAATTTGGGTAATTATTCTATGTGGAAGTTTATTTACACAAGCGTCTTAGTTTTAAGATTTAGAGATTTTATTTAGGGTTTAGGGGTTTACGTATAATAGTTTTGAATTTGTAGGCTATTGATAGAATTTTGAGTTTAAGGTTAAAATTTAAGGTTTATAGGTTAAAACTTAAATATCTAACCATGTTACCCTAAAACCAAAATCTTAACCCTTAACCCTAAATTCTAACCATGAATCCTAAATTCTAAACTCATACACTAAACCCCCATAAACTTTAAACTCTAAACTAAAGTCATAAACTCTAAATTTGAAGCGTTTGTAGAAATAAAAAAATTTCACCGTGTGTGTATGAGAATTGAGATAATATTTTTTTTAATATTATTGCTAGATTTTAATTAATTTTTTAATTGAATGGATATAAAATAAATTATTAAATAACTAAGTCAAGCTTGTCATTATTTTAGACATACGTGTGAATTTGATACGTACAAATCTATTTTTTGTATTTTTACGACCAATTTTGAATTAAAGGTAAATAATTTTCAAGGGTCATTATTGTACAAATTGAAGTTTTTTTTTCCAATTTATCAACCATTTACAGTAAAACAATTCAAATTAAAATTTCATTCTTTTTAAAAGTAAAACATTTCAAATTAAGTTTCATTCTTTTTAAAAGTAAAATATTAAAAATTATTGAGATAAAACCTCTAATTTTAAAAAGTGTGCTAATAAGGATAAATTATATCATGGACCTGACTTACCACATCAGCCATGGTCCCAACCAATGAAAATCAACCACTACACAGATTTTATCCATATTATTTTTCCACTATATAACAACTTTCAAAAAAACTACTTTATTCCTATGAATAACAAGCTGATTATTCGATTGGTAAGTTCATGCACGTGAGAACTAAAGAAGTAATGTAGAAAGTGAACTGAATGATGTTTATTGAACATGGTTGAAGGGTTTATATAGGAAGAACCCCAACCGAATTACATTATCAACAAAAGGAGATAAAGTTAAATAATTTGAAAATAAAGATTTTAAATCAAAGATAACTAATGATAAGATAACAACAATTGAAATTCAAATGATAATTAAAATTCAAAAGATTATGCTTCATTACGCCCCCGCAAGTTGGAAGTGGAGTCAACGACGTCCATCTTGAGAAAGTGATGATAAAATGTAGCGGGTGGTAATGGCTTGGTTAATAGATCAGCAACTTGGTCCGCGACATAAAAATGTGAAACGTTAAGAATGCTTTTCTCAACGTGTTCACGGACAAAATGAAAATCAATAGTAACATGTTTCATTCGACTATGAAAGACTGAATTGTCACAAATATAAGTGGTATTAACATTATCACAGAAGATTGTCGGAATGCCCGAAAGTGGAGCTCGCAATTCAGATAGCAAGTTGGTGAGCCAATTAACCTCAGAGACTATTGCAGCAACGACATGATATTCTACTTCGGTAGAAGAGCGTGAAACAAAACGTTGTTTTTTGAAGACCATGAAATAGGAGGAGAGCCTAGGTAGACAACATAACCAATAGTAGATGTGCGATCAGTTGGATCACCAGCCCAATCAGAGTCAGAGTATGCAATTAAACGATGATCAATATGACAAGAAATTCGAAGGCCGAAGGTAGCAGTATGTTGAAGATACCGTAGAATGCGTTTAAGAGCCACCCAATGAAACATGGTAAGTTGGTGCATGACCTGAAAAAGACGATTGACGGAAAAGGCAATGTCTGGACGAGTAAAAGTTAAATAGTGTAACTTGCCTATAATGCGACGATAAAGAGAACCGTCAACTGAAGCATCTTTAGAAGAAGGTTTAAAAATAGTAGAAGTTGTCATCGGAGTGGCCACGCCTTTACAATTATCCATGTTAACTTCTTGTAACAAATCCATGATATATTTATACTGACACAAGAAAAGACCATCAGAATGTGGCAGTACCTCAACACCAAGGAAGTAACGAAGAGAACCCATGTCCTTCAAAGAAAATCTGTTTGACATATCATCAATAATACGATGAACTCTGTCGGAAATATTTTCAGTCACAATTATGTCGTCAACATACACCAATATATAAATTGTGCATTTATAACTGTGAAGAATAAATAAAGAAGAATCAGAGTGAGATCGCACAAACCCCAAGGAAAAAAGATATGTTTTGAGCTCATGATATCAAGCACGTGGTGCTTGCTTTAATCCATAGATGGCCTTATTCAACTTGCAAATATGTGTTGGTAAATTGACATCCTCAAATCCAAGTGGTTGTCGCATATAGACATTCTCTGCAAGGTGACCCTGTAAAAATGCATTATTGATATCCAATTGATTAATCGATCAATTATTTTGCGTGGCAATTTTCAAAACAAGGCGGACAGTGGAAGGCTTAACCACAAGACTGAAAGTGCTATGATAATCAAGTCCAAGACGTTGAGTAAACCCTTTAGCAACAAGACGGGTTTTGTATCTTTCAATAGAACCATCCAAATTATGTTTTATACGAAACAACCACTTACAGTCTACCACATTCTTGAAGGAATCATTTAAGATCAGGTTCCAAGTCTGATTACGCATAAGAGCATCAATTTAAGTTTGCATGGCTGAATTTCAGTGGGGAATTAGCTTGGCTTGTTTATGTGAACGGGGTATAAAGTCAGGTTTTGTGATGGTGGTTTGATATTGACGAAGTTTGAGGCTATTGATTTTTGATCGAGTGATCATTGGGTGACAAGAGTTTGTGGTGGTAGGCATAGATGAGGGTGTTGGAATATGAGAACAGAAAATTATTGGTGTAGTAGTAGAAGGAGAAGAGTGGGAGAAAGATAATAAAAGAGGTTGATGTTGGTGATGGCGTTTGTAAGTGAGGACTGGAGATGTGGTAGTATTTATGATACTGGGGGAGGTTAATTGTGGAGAAGAAGATGTGGTGGTGTTATGTCGAGTAGGGTTATGAGAAGGAGATAAAGTACCTGACTGAAGAGGGGTGTTGCTGCGCACGAAAGGTGTCGAGACTGAAGCCAATGATCGAGTGGGCAGTTGTATACATGATGATGAGAGATATGAAGAAGAAATATGAGTGAGATCAATAGTGGGATATGTTTCTGGAATATTTTCAAATGAGATTGTGTCCCATGAGGTATTAAGTTTTTAAATTTTGAAAAAAATATCTGAAAAGGGAAAATTATTTTTTTTAAAAAAAACGAACATCTCGTGAGAGATAGATTTTGCAGGTATAAGGATCAAAACATTGATGACTATAAAATTTGGTTGAAAAACCCAAGTAGACGCAAGCTGTAGAACGTGGTTGAAGTTTATTTTTGACATATGGTTTAATCCAAGGGAAGCAAAGACACCAAACACTTTAATGGACTCGACATTTGGTAATTTTTGAAATAAAATTTCAAAGAGAGAGTGATGTTGTAGAGTGGGGGTGGACATTCGATTAATTAAATATACAACTTGATGACTTGCATAAGTCCAAAACAGTGATGGTAACGATGCTTGATGTAATAATGTACGAGCAGTTTCAAGAATATGTCTATGTCGTCTTTCAACTAATGCTACCCTTTGTGGTGTGTATGGAGTAGATATCAAGTGTTCTATACCATGAGAGTGAAGACAAGATTGAAGACTTTGAAATTCTCCACCACCATCAGTATATAATGACATAATTTTAGTTTCGAACTGACGTTCAAGTAAAGGATGCAATGTTTTGAAAGTGTGTAAAACTTCATTTTTTTTATTTTAAGGTAAACAACCACACATATTTAGAAAATTGATCAGCAAATAAAACATAGTATCTTTTATTGTCAATAGATAAAATAGAAGATGGTCCCCATAAGTCCTGTAAATTAACTGTAAAGGTTTTTCACTTGGCAAAGATGTTTTTGAAAAAGGTTGCCGGTGACTTTTGTTAGAGTGACAAGAATGACAAATAAATTGTTTTTGAGAATTAGAAATTGGAATCGAAAACAAATTTAAAGTCTTATTGAGGGTGCGATGATGCGGGTGACCCAAACGTTGATGCCAAAGGTGATATGGGACAACAAAATTGCATTTTGGTGTATCAAAAATAGTGTTTGCCAACTATTGGTATAGTCCGTCTCTAGTCCGTCCGTGAAGCAGTGGCGCCCCCGTAGTCAGATCCTCCACAAGATAAGAGAAAGAAAAAATTCAATAAATGTGTTATTATCAAGATAGAAACGAAAAACAGAGATAAGATTAGTTTTAATGGTAGGTGAGCAAAGTGTAAGATGAAGTTGAATTTTTTTATTTGATGCATTTAGTGTAACATTACCAGTGTGTGAAATCAGAACAGTGTTACCATTGCCCATGATAATTTCTTCAGAACCATGGTAGTCCTGTGCAGTGTTCAGACTTTGAACATCATAGGTCATATGGTGAGTGGAACCAGTATCTATTATCCAAGGTGCTTGAGAACTTTGAGAGCGAGCAACAAAATTGGCTCTTGCTTGAATATGATTATGATACATGGTATGACATACACGAGCATAATGACCAGGTCTATGCATAGTTGACAGTACACAATGTTGGTAGATCGTTGATGTTGTTGTTGAGTATTACGTCGAGGTCGCCAAGGTTGGGTGCGCCATTGTAGTTGTTGAGATTCTGTTGACGATTACTAGCATAGCATGCTGGTGTGAATGATGAGTTTTGAGCAACATTGTCAGTAACAGGTGTTACCAACATGTTCTTGTTGTCTTCATGTTGCAGAAAGATTTCATGATCAAAGAGTTTTTCATAAAGCTCTTCATAAGGTATTGGGGTTTCACGGGATCTGATAGCGACATAAATATGTTTATACTCAGGACCAAGACCTTGTAGTATCCGAACAATAAGACGAGTGTTGGAGATTGGTTCACCTGCAATGGCAAGTTCATCGACAATCGAACGAATTTCACGAAGGTAATCAACGATAGGTCGTACATCTTTGGTGACATGGGCAAGTTTATCTTGAAGGCTAAGAATCCGAGTTTGAGATTTATTGGCAAAGGCTGTATGTAGTGATTGTCATGCTTTATGAGCATTAGATGGGATTGCGACGGTAGAAGCAAGAGTAGGTTCAACGGAAACTAAAATGGCATTTTGAATTAGTTTCTTGACAAAACCAAGTTTGGTAAGCTGGGTTTGGAGTGGTTTGATTTTCAACGGTGAGTGTTGTAGGTGGTGCAGTTGTTGTGCCATCAAGATAACCAAATAGGTTGTGGCCATGCATTAACATTTCAATTTGAGCTTTTCAAATGGTGAAATTTTGGATGCCAGTAAGTTTTATTGGTAGTTGGGCGAGGGGATTGAATTGAACAACAGTGGTTGTGGGTGTTGAGTTATTTGCGTTGACAATAGAAGGAGCCATTTGTGGATGAGAGAAAAAATGGTATTTTGTTCGTGAGAAGGTTAAGCTCTGATTACCATAAAGAAGTAATGTAGAAAGTGAACTGAATGATGTTTATTGAACATGGTTGAAGGGTTTATATAGGAAAAACCCCAACCGAATTACATTATCAACAAAAGGAGATAAAGTTAAATAATTTAAAAATAAAGAATTTAAATCAAAGATAACTAATGATAAGATAACAACAATTGAAATTTAAATGATAATTGAAATTCAAAAGATTATGCTTCATTAGGAACGAGAAATCTTGTTTCGTGACTTAAAAGATAGACTAGAGGATTTGAATTTTTAAAAGGCTAAAGGGGTTATTTTACTCTCGAGTTCAACTTAAATTAACAATGTTGTCCTTAGCCGTGGAGACGGCTTCCGGACAAAGTTCAAGACTTGGTGCAGTAAGTGGAGGTGGAGGTGGTTTAGGTGTCGGTTTCTTGATCTATCCAACAATTCTCTTTATGGGTCTCTTCCGTTTTCAATTTTCAATGCAACCTAGCTTTGGTTTCTTAATTTTTTCAACAACTTGATTTCTGGTGTGGTTCCGGAGACGATAGGAAAGTCGCAAAGCCTCCAGTTCTTTAAATTTTATTTTAATTTATTTTTAGTTTTTTATTATATGCCACGACAGCACTTTTGCCACGCCACGTTGATATGGCATGCCAGCTGGGTCAAAGATTTGGTTTGAAAAAAAGTAAGAATGACTCATGTAAAAGTTAATGGTTTTCGTCGGTCAACGCTAATTAATGAGTTAATTTGTTGCAATGTACAAATTAGAGGACTTAATTGAACGTGTTTTCGCACGAGAAACAACATTGATAATTTGAGTCGAATTCGGAAGTAAAATAAACCTTTAGCCTTTTTTAAAAATATTATTAATAATAAAAGTAATAGGATGATAAATACCTTTTTAGATTTGATTATAATTGAATGACACTGTACATTTGATTAAAATTTACGTATCAATTGTATATTTGATTAAAATTCATGTATATTTTTAATATTTATCATTGTTAAATTTAAGCAGTAAAATGTACTTTACAGTGACATATTTGATTATCATGTACATTATTTTTTTAATATTTTAATTTAATTATCACATAATATCTTAGTTTGATTTTCAATACGGCTTAATACAACTTTTTCTCCCTACACTATACTCGATTTCTCAATTTGCCCCCTAAACTTCATTTTACCCACTTTTTTTTCTTAAACAATTCATTGTTACCCATTTTATCATATTCTGTTACCTTTTTCCGTTAAAAAAATTTCGGCCAATAACATCCTGCCACGTCATCAACGGGTTGACTAAGTCAATCCGTCTGATTTTATTTAAAGGGTAAATTACATGTCAAGTCTGTCAGGTTTGTTTTTTTGTTCAATTTAGTCACTGAAAAGTCTATTTTTACCTTAAATTGACCCATATTTGTTTCTAATTTTTATAATTTAGTCCATTATTTGTTATTATTAATAATATTATTTTATTAAAATGTTAATATTTAATAAAAATAAATAAAAACAAATATTTTAATACTAAATTAGTAATTTTTTAGATTCGAATTCCAATTAAATTCTAATTATTAATTCTAATTTGAATTATAGTTTTTGAGTAAAATTCAAATTATATTCGAATTATGTTCGTATTATATTCAAATCATATTCAAATTATATTTGAATCATCTTCTAATTATATTCGAATTATTAATTCGAATTTTGCTATATTCGAAATATATTTTTTTAGCAAAGTTCAAATTATATTAGAATTATATTTGAACCATGTCTATATTATATTCGAATCATATTCAAATTATTTTCGAAATATAATTTGAATATGATATTTCGAATGTAATTTGAATATGATTCGAATATAATATGAACATGATTCGAATATAATTCTAATATAATTACATGTTTTTTCAACTATTATATTCGGAACATGTTCATAGTATATTCGAATCATGTTTAACATGTAATTATATTCGAATCATGTTTAACAGGTAATTATATTCCTATTATGTTCATATTATATTCGAATCATATTAAAATTATTTTCGAAATATAATTTGAATATGATATTTCGAATATAATTTGAATATGATTCGAATATAATGTGAACATTATTCGAATATAATTCTAATATAATTACATGTTTTTTGAACTATTATATTCGAATTGTTTAACAGGTAATTATGTTCGAATCATGTTTGACAGGTAATTATATTCGAATCATGTTTAACAGGTAATTATATTCGAATCATGTTTGACAGGTTATTATATTCGAATCATGTTTAACAGGTAATTATATTCGTATCATGTTTAACATGTAATTATATTCGTATCATGTTCATATTATATTCGAATTATATTCAAATTATATTCTAAATATAATTCGAATATAATATGAGCATGATTTGAATATAATACGAACATGATACGAATATAATTTGAATATGATTCGAATATAATATAGACATGGTTCAAATATAATTCTAATATAATTTGAATTTTGCTCAAAAAATATGTTTCGAATAGAGAAAAATTCGAATCAATAATTCGAATATAATTTGAATATGATTCGAATATAATACGAACATGATTCGAATATAATTTGAATTTTACTCAAAAACTATAATTCAAATATAGTGAAATTAGAATTAATAATTAGAATTTAATTGGAATTCGAATCTAAAAAATTACTAATTTAGTATTAAAATATTTGTTTTTATTTATTTTTATTAAATATTAACATTTTAATAAAATAATATTATTAATAATAACAAATGATGGACTAAATTATAAAAATTAGAAACAAATAGGGGTCAATTTAAGGTAAAAATAGACTTTTCAGTGACTAAATTAAACAAGAAAACAAACCTGACAGACTTGACATGTCATTTACCCTTTAAATAAAACCAGACTTAGTCAACCCGTTGATAACGTGGAAGGATGTTTTTGACCGAAACTTTTTTAACGAAAAAGGATAACGGAATGAGGCAAAATGGGTAACGGTGAATTGTTTAAAGGGAAAAAGTGGGCAAAATGAAGTTTAGGGGGCAAGTTGAGAAATCGGGTATACTTTAGGGGAAAAAATTATATTAAGCCTTTTCAATACAAATAAACTCGTGTATACTTGCAACAACAATCCACATAATTTATCACTGAAATTACTCAATAGACTTAAATTGGTCCTTACTTGGTGCTAGTTGATATCCCAGAAAAAATTAAGAAATATTCTTTATAAATTTTATATAAAAAAACATTAAAATAAATCTAACACTGACATTCCTAAAAAAATTAACACACATCATTAATCTTACCTTCTAATTAATTTCTTAAATTTTAATATCGTAATTTAAATTTTCTTTTAACTCTAACTTTGTTTTGCATATATATATATATAAGGAAAATATCTCATGTACTGATAGTAAAATTATTTTCATAATCGCCTTAATTTTAAGGGTTAGATATTCAGATTATAGGTTTAGGATTATGAATTGTTGTTGGAATTTAGGCTCTAGAGATTAAATTTTAAGGTATTATATTAGAGATTTAAATTTTAACCTATAAACTCTAAATTTAAACTAAAATCCCTAAATTTTAAGCAAATAAACTAAAATCTCTAAATTAAAATTTTTAACCACTACAATTAGAGTACTTGTGGAAATAAAAAAAAAATTGTTCGAAAATGAACCCTGCCCCAAATTCCCTAAAATAGGATTCTGGAAAGGCAACGTGATGCAATTAGACATGTCCCTTTTGGTCATTTAACTCACGTATCAAAACCTACCTACGAGCGCGTGTAGTCCCATCTCTCATAAATCGAACCGAACACAAGCGTTAATCTTTCTTCTCTCTCTCTCTCTCTATTTGTTTTCATTTCCTTTTAAATTAGCAGCAAAATAACTACACAGAATTTTCTCTCTGCTAAGTCCTCAAGAATTCAACTTGTTTTTCGTATTCATGAAACTGAATCTCTCCTCTATAAGGTAACCAAGACCTTTACTTTGTCTCGTTTGTTCTTTTCTCTTCTTTTTTGTAGTTTTTTTTACGGTAAAAAAGAGTAAAAAAATGAAGAGAGTTAAGTGAATCGAGGTTTATATATGTATAACGATGAAAACCCATTTTTTTCCAGGTTGGTTTTGGTACGTGGATTTTAGCTTCGAGTTCTTTCTATGGAGGTTAGCTATCTGTTCTCTTCTTTTTAGAAAAAATAAAAGATTCCTTCTTTTTTGCATGTTTATATACATTTATTACCAACTGTTTATTAGTTAATCTCCTTTTTCTTACTGTTCTCTCTAATTGTTTAGCTTGTTTTGTGTTTAAATTACACGTTTTCCAGATTTTTTACTGCATACTCTTATGTTTCAATGTGATTGTTCGAAATTGGCGAATTAAGCTATGTGTTGTAGTTTAGATTTAGATTTAGATTTTTCTTTTTAGTCTGCTCAATCAGTATATGTATATGTCGGCTACCGCTTGGTTTTGGTTCTCTCTGTTGATAATTTAGATTACTTGAAATATAAAATGTTATTTATTTCAATTGCAGCCGTGAGGTTTCATGCTTGTTGGATTAAGGGCTTCTGATTTGTCTGATTTGAGAAATATGCTGGAAATTTTATGACTGATGTTAGATTTAATGTTATATATATATACATATATATATGTTTTGAATGTACTTTCACGAGATGATTATGATCATTTTTGATGAACTTAGTCTGCAAAAGTGTGTTTTCTCTTTTTGATGAATGCTGGTAATTACTTTAGAGAAATTACTATATTTTTGGCATTTAGATTCAAAGAAATTTACTTTAGCAGTGACATGTAGGTATAGCCTGAGAAAATATTGAAAATTTTCCATAATTAATTATAAGGTTCTCCATCCATATGAGGAGGTTCATATTTTTGCATCCCGGACCCTCTCGGAGTAAATTAGGACTGTAGGACTGATTTTATGCATTCTTAGGATATATATTTTTTAGTTTGAATTTTTATTTTATTTTTTTGCTCAATTATTTAGCAGATGGACACCACTCTTTTGGATAATGAAATGGAGGGGATTGAATATGAACCATCTGAAAAATCACTTGCTTCATGTTCCTTTTTGGATGAAATTTCCGGAGATCTACAGCTGATTCCTCGTGTCGGAGATGAATACCAAGCAGAAATTCCACCTCTAGTTGGAGAATGTTGGAGTTTACAGGTTTTAAAGCAACCAATCGATTCAAAAATTGAAATGAGTGTGCCAAACCCTTTTCCAATGGGATTGCCTATCCCTCTTTTCTGGACAAAGACTGAAGCCGAAAGTATAAATGGTGCATTTGAATTTGGAAACAGTGAAGGGAGCCACATTACTTCGAGCCATGGATGTGCAGAATATAAAGTTGAAAGCCCTGCGTTGGCTGATTGGAAAGACATGAAAGGAAATTGTAAGCTTCAATCTACAACTGGAACTAAGATGGATGCTGAATTAATCTTTCCCGAGGAGCCAAATTCTAAGGTGAAGGTGGATAGAGGTACTTGTCCACTTCCAGGGTCTTCGAGTGAAGTATGGAAGGATATTGAACTTGATAGTTTTCTTCTTGGGCTATACATCTTCGGAAAAAATCTGATCCTTGTGAAAAAAATTGTTGAGAGTAAAGGGATGGGAGAGATATTGTCTTTCTATTATGGAAAATTTTACAAGTCTGGCGGATATCGTAGATGGTCAGAATGCCGAAAGTTTAGAAGCAGGCGGTGCGTTCATGGACAAAAGCTGTTCACAGGGTGGAGGCAACATGAATTATTATCTCGATTATTTTCTCATGTTTCGAAAGAATGTCAAGATATGTTGCTCGAGGTATTTTTCTGACTTTTCTATACTCAAAACCTACTCATGCGATCTTTCTGTAAGAGTATTGCTGTTGATTGTTACCTACCTATCAAGAACATCTCAAGGAGTCTACTTATATTTGTACATGATTTTGCAGCTAATATTCGGTCTATATTTTTTCAGAGAATTATTTCACTGTAATGTTTTATGAATTCCGGTTGTTGTAGGTTTCTAAGACATTTGGGGAGGGAAAAGTTACCTTTGAGGAATACATATTCGCTATAAAGAACACAGTAGGCATTGGTATGCTCATAGAAGCAGTAGGTATTGGCAAAGGAAAGCTAGACCTCACTGGCAATGCTATGGAGCCAGTAAAAGTGAATCATTTAGTTTCTTTCCGTCCTGAGATACCGGTTGGTAAAGCGTGTTCTAGTCTTACATTGGAAGAGATTATCAAGTTCCTAACTGGAGATTTCAGGTTGAGCAAAGCTAGATCGAATGATCTTTTCTGGGAAGCTGTTTGGCCTCGACTTTTAGCTAGGGGTTGGCACTCTGAACAGCCCAAGGATCAGGCCTTTTCTGGTTTAAAGAATTCTCTGGTGTTCCTCGTACCTGGTGTTAAGAAGTTTTCGAGGAGGAGATTAGTGAAAGGTGACCATTATTTTGATTCTGTTAGTGACGTTCTTAACAGAGTTGCGTCGGAACCGGGGCTTATTGAGCTTGAAATTGAAGGGCCAAAAGACAGCAGAGAGGACCTAGAAAATAAGTTGGACCCTGTAATAAAACAACATCCTGATTTTAATCCTTCCAAACATAAACGTAATAGTTACCTCAAGCCAAGAAAATCCGGCTGCAATCGAGATGTAATGAAGTTTACAATTGTAGATACTAGTTTGTCCAAAGGGGCTGATCGATCCAAAATCAGAGAGCTAAGAAGCTTACCTCTTGTAGCTACTAGCTCATCCACCCCTTCTAGTATTTCCAGTGATTCTGAGGAGGATACATCGGATGACTCCGAAGATGAAGCAGAAGAAATTAGTAGTACGAATGATGCAGAGGCCCTAGCTAATGGGGGAGAATGTTTCGACATATCGGATTGTGTAAATAGTAACTCAAATACCGTTATTCCCCACACCTCTGAAACAAGCATTATATCAGCGGAAAATCGAGAAAGCCAGAACAGAAGTCTGTTTCATGACGAGGAAGAAAAGGTTAAGAAGTACAATTTCAGCCATAAGGTGCAGCCTAGTGATTCAAAATATTCGGTTCCTGTTACTAAACAGCGGGTTTTAACTGATTGTATCAATGGAGAATCAAGCTGTAGTGTTGACAGGATGTTAAATGAAGACAATTCGCCCTGTAGGTCTAACTCGCCCGATGCTTGTGAAGATATGTTTTTTCAAACGGGACCACAAAACTTGTCACCTGCGAGTTCTTTGTCTAAAGGCAGTCCTGATCAGAGAAAGGAAGGCATTGTCTCTGAAAGCTACCTGCATGGAGAAGGATCTCCAGAAAAGTCTCGGTCACATACATTGATAGACTTAAATGTTCCTCAAGTTTCGATGGGTTTTGAAACTTATGAGCCCTTCATCTCAGAGACGGTGCAAAATAGTGACAATTCTTGTTCACAGATATCATTCTTTCAGTCTGAAATAACAGTGCAGCCCGAGTCATTGAATTCGAAGATTCCTGATAAAGGTGCGGAGGTCAACCAGCAACCTACAATGCAAAACCGGAGGCAGAGTACTAGGAATCGACCGTTAACCACAAAAGCATTAGAAGCTCTTGAATGTGGGTTCTTCAATCCCAAAAGGAAGAGAAAGCCTGCAGAGGCTTCCCAGAATAACTCACGAAGAGTTCGTTCGAGGCCTCATGTTATTGCCCTTTTTAGAAACGGTGCTAATAATTCCAACATGGGGGAAACTTAGGATGGTTTCTGCAGTGCCAAAAAGTAGTCTGTCAGCCTCGCATCATAATCCGATACATCAAGCAAACGAGCCGGAGAATTGCAATATACAAAGCTGTTCCAGAAAGAAACCACATCCTCCTCCATGTCCTCCAAAGGCATCGTGCTTTTGGGTGATTACTGATTTTGATTCCTGCATTTTCCTAGTCAATCCTGGGAGGGAAAATGTTTCCTTAAATCACATGAGGAAGACACTAACCCCCCCCCCCCCCCCCCCCCCTTCACCTCAACTAACTGCAGATTTGTGACCAATATCCGGTGAAGAAGTCGGAAGCGCTGGACATGTTCATCTTATACATAAGTCAGCCGAAACCGATGTTGATCCGATTTGGAGTTATAATCTCAGAAAGAAGGGCCTTTTCCAGTTAATTTGACTTGCAAACAGTGCCAAGCTTTAATGTTAGACTCTTGATAAAGACACACTGTTGTTTTTCCAGTTAATCTTCTCTCTTTCTATTTAAAACTATGTTGTCCAAATTTAACAAAGCTGTCCTAATGTTAATTAAAGTGTGTTTGGTCTTAGAAAGCATTTTTAGTTTCCAGAAAACAGTGTGTTGAAGACATGGTCAAATGCATGGAGGGACCATATATGCAAATACAGAGAGCTTTAGGGTCCATTTCCATTTGAACCTAGAGCTTAGCTTTGGTCATTTTCTAGCTCAATTCTTTATTTTTCCTCACATAGATAAGACTTGAGGGACCCCAGTTTCATAAGGCCGGTGGTGAATTGATGATGATGTTAATCATTAATTTAATGCTATAATCCTGAGCTTTAATTTCTCTGCTAGTCTGATTAAATGATGCTTTTTTTAGATTTATCTTTAATGAGTCAAAAAGTATTGGATTACTAAAGATTTTTTTGTTTTCCTCCCATTGATTGGTATGAATTTGAACCAAAAATTGCATGAGATTTTAGGAAGAAAATGAGGGGAAAAAAACATCGTGTAAATTATCAAAACTTGCTTAATGAAAGTCTTATCGAATGCGTGTCATGTTAGTTGTCATTGTCGATAGTCATTTTCTTTTAGTTTTTATATCAAGTTTTTATTTTCTGTTATATTTTTAATTTTTATTTATCTTGTAGCATGTTTTTCTTCTGTTTTATAACATATTTTTTCTGTCTTATGGTACGCTTCTGTTTTATGTCACACTATCGTCTAACATTGTGGTAGATATGCGTTCGTGGATACGTTTTTCACAACGTTGGTTCTTATTTGTGAATTATCGGTGATTTTAGTAGTTTGATCTCTTAAATTTTTAACAATCATATTTGTTTTATGAAGCAGCCTTATTGTTGGTTTTGTTTACCGCTGTTACTTCAATCATGATTCATGAATCGTGTAGGTGGATCTTCATGAAGTCTTACTCCCAGTTTCTATTTCTCCAATGTCTTGTCGAGATCGAATTCTTAATCAGTCGATCTAATATCTTCCATATATATGGGGGGGGGGGGGGGGGGGGGGGGGGGTAAGTTCATGTCTTTTTAACCAATCAATTATCAATAGTGAAGCTTTTCTTTATCGTCAAAAACGAGTCCATTTCAACGAACAATAGAATATTCATTAGTGTTCATTCACCTCGATTAAACCTCACTTTCATGTGGGAAAAAAATACTTTTAAAAAAAGGACAAACAATAAACAATACAATGTCATGTCTGTCTTTTGTGCTGTCTGTATGCATGGGGTTACTTAGCTAATGTCAATTAGCAACCCGGTTCATTCTAAATTATTTCAGCATTTGTTACATTCCAGCATCTGAAATGGTGCTTACTCTTGTCCTTTATTTACAATAAATTAATGGAAAAAAAACATTAGTGTCTTCACATTGTTGTGTTGATATATATATATATATTTCCTTCATAAGTTATATCGATCTGCCATCGATGATAACCAAGCAATTTCGATTTGTTTTTCTGAAACTAATATAGCTGGTGATGGAGATGCTGCAGATGCTTGCAGAAATGGTTAATAACAATAATAATAATAATAATTTTCTTCTGAAATATGATATTGACCATAGTTTTATAGCTTAGCCAATGGTTCATAATTCCTCTGTCTCTTTGCTGTCTCTCTTTCTATAGCCGGACTTCTTGATATATATTAAAACTCCTGGTGTAAAAAGGGCAAAAAAGAAAAATAAAAAAATCTATACGAATCCTCGTATTGATTTCTTGTATCGGTAGACACTTGAAATGTTTGTGATTATCAAAGATAGTTCGTGATTAAATTGTTATAAATTCAGTTTTTTCAACCCGTGTTATTATTATTTTTGTGTTAGTATTGATGGTTTTAAGAGAAATGACCGATCGGATATTAGACGGAATTATATAAAAGAATGGCAATGAAATTTAAAAGAGAGAAAACCAAGGGCAATTATCATAAGGTTGTCCTTTTCAAATTTTAACCATGTTCATATATATTTATATAAAGCCAAGTAAGACCCGGTTCCAATGTTCCTGTGTCAGCTCTCTCTTCCTACAACAACAGGATTTGGAGCCAAAGCAAAATCAAAGGAAACAGACAACCTTGTTTTCAGATATAATAATCTCATCGGTTCCAAATATGTCAAATATTACAGGTGATGAAGGAAGCTTCTCTTCAGGGAACACCGGAGAGGAAGTCCAGCAGAAACCACAGCTGCAAAATGAAAACTTTCCGGCCTCAGCTTCAGCTGCTTCAAACAGCAATGGCTCTTCCTCTCAACAGCCACTTCAAGCAGTTAAAAAGAAGAGAAATTTACCAGGAACTCCAGGCAAAAAACCCTTTTTTTTCCTCCCAATTTCATGCTGGTTTTATGTTGTTTTCTTACAGTTGATCTTATGAAACACATGGCTTTGGTTGTTCACTTGTTCTATGCCTTTTCTGATGGCTTTTTGTTGTATGAAAAAAGGTTCAATTATTGGTATGAGATTTACAATAATTGCCAAGAAACTGTTTGTTTGATTGCACTTTTCACTTCCCTTTTTGTTTCAGACTGTTGTAGATGGGGCCATTGGCTCTTTTACTATAATGAAAATACAAACAATTCTTGTTGGTTTTGGTTTTTGAATCAGATCCGAGTGCTGAAGTTATTGCTCTATCACCAACAACGCTCATGGCCACGAATCGATTCGTCTGCGAGATATGTAACAAAGGGTTCCAAAGGGACCAGAACCTGCAGCTGCACCGGAGAGGTCACAATCTTCCGTGGAAGTTAAAGCAACGGACGACGACCGAGGTCAAGAAACGTGTTTACATATGCCCCGAGCCTAGTTGCGTCCACCACAACCCGGCTCGTGCGCTAGGGGACCTCACCGGGATCAAGAAACATTTCAGCCGTAAGCATGGGGAAAAGAAGTGGAAGTGCGACAAGTGCTCGAAGAAGTACGCTGTTCAATCCGATTGGAAAGCTCATCAGAAGACCTGTGGTACTAAGGAATACAAATGTGACTGTGGAACCATCTTCTCAAGGTCTAGTTTATGTACTCAACTTTAAGACATTGTTGATTAGAGAACAGTTAGATAATATCTGTCTGGTCCCAAACATAATTCGACCCCACTGCTTGTTCTTTATGCAGGAGAGACAGTTTTATCACACACAGAGCTTTCTGTGATGCATTAGCCGAAGAGAACAACAAGGTAAACCATGGAGCACTGATGAACAATATCGGATCATCGAACTCGGAATTGATGCCGTCAATGCCGATGAGTAATGCCAATGCATCTATTGGAATATCCGATTTCAACAACTTCGACTCAAAGAACCCTCTCAAGTCCCTTCCTCAGGAGCTAGTACCGATGCCGTTTAAGTCCATGAACATTGGAGGAGGCATGTTTTCTAGTAGCTCGGGCAGTCTATTTGGTGGTCCGAGAAGCATTTCCTCGTCTCCTTCGAGCTTACAACTTAGTTCGAATAGCTCATCTAGCTTCAATTATTTACAGGACAGCATAAGTGGTTGCCAAGTTGTCGGGTCACCCCACATGTCTGCAACAGCTCTGCTACAGAAAGCAGCTCAAATGGGTGCAACCGCAAGTAATAGTATAAACTCACCCATGATGCAAAAAAGCTTTGCTAGTAGCATGGCCGGCCCCGACCAATCGATTAGACCACCGTCTTTTAACGGCCTTCAGCAGCAAAACACATCTTACGATCAGTTCCCGTCAAACACCGATCATCAATCGAGCATGGTCGGGATTAGCGAAGGAGGATTTCCGAATTCGCTCATGCAAAAATCCCCTAACGAAATGTCACAACTTTTCAATGTCACCACAGGAGCAATGACTGATATGGGAATGTTCACCACCAACATGTTCAATAATGGAGCGGAACGAAACCAAGGCTTGATGAACACCATGGAACTCGGGGATAACAGTGATAGCTCGGGGCTACTACTAGGAAGATCGCAGGCGATGGAAAGGAACTCGACGATGCCGTCGATATTTGGAGCGAGTGACGGAGGAAGTAACATGACGACACTCGATTTCATGGGGATCGGAGGGTCAAGGCCAACCAATTTGCATGAAGAACACCTTCAACAACAAAGATTGGACATGGAAACAATAAGACAACAACATAGATTGCCAATGCCAATGCTAAACCCTTTCCAACAACAGCTCCCACATAATGGGGATTCAGTCATTGAAAAGCAAATCTGGGATGTCTGAAGATCTTCTAGCTCTTGTATGGTGACAAAGCTGATGTGGCAACTTTCAAAGGGTCCACTCCCCACTTCAAACAATGGGCCTTGAATTTTTAATTTCATGACCAAATAACCTGGTCTCCTCCACTCCCGGAAGAAGAAGACTCATTTTTCTTCAAAAAAACTGAAACAAACAACAAATATGAAACTCCTTTTGTCGCCACAGCAAATTTGTGTTTGAAAAACAAAGAAGGGCTGATGATAAGTCCTTGGAATATGAAAAATGTTCTCCACGTGCTCCATGTTTGCACATTTGATTATGAAAAAGAAGATAGTTTTAAATCAAGTCCTTGGACCTTTGTCAGCTCTTATGTTTATATTGTCAAGTCATAGGAATTGTACATTTATTTCATCTTACCTAACTCCTAGTAAAGACTTGTCGTTTCCCAACTTCTGCCCCATTGGCCTGCAAGGGTTACAGTTACATTTTTTTCTTCATAAAAGTTAAATTATAATTTTGGTCCGCCCACGATGCATAGGTTTGAAATTTAAATATTATATTTTAGTTTGATGTAATTTAATCTTATTATATTTTTGCCAATTATTACACTTCTACCAAAGTCTTAACCCTAAACTTGATATTGCCTCCGAAAAGAGACTTATGCCTCCAGAACCTCTAGTCTTCGAGTCACCAATTCTCATGCACCTTAACAGACGTGATTACTGTTCCGTCAACCAAACTTACTCCTGACAACCCATCAGTAGCCATCATAACTCTAAACTTAGCACAGTAAAAATGTCAAAAGCCTATATATACACATGAACATGAAAATGGAAGAATAAAAATCTTTTTCTTTTTCTCCCTTTTGCTCTCTCTTTCTTTTCGTATACTACTCACTCCAACCACCATTTACGGCTCTCAGTCTAAAATTGCACTGGGTGAACCACTATCGACCGTCAGATCATCACCTTAATTTTTATCTCTACCTTCATATTCGATGTTTAGTGCTTTTAAACATCTACAAATCTCTTTACTAGTTAATGTAAACGTTTAACATTTGTTAACCATTTCAACTCTTAGTTGACCTTTTTTTCTCTTAAATTATGAGTTCAAGACTCATAGAGCAAAAAAAAATTTCTCGCTTAGATAGAAATACCTCAGATTAAAAATGTGAGTAAACTTCTCCTTCAATCACTCAACTTTCGCTTTATTTTTGTTTTAGTTATTCAACTTAAATTTTTTTTTTACCATCCAACTTTCAAGATTGCCTTTTTTTTACCCAACCATTAGTTGCTTAATGGTATTACCAAAACACTGTGTTTTTGACAGTTTTATTTATGAAATTAACCTAATATTTATCCTTCTTTTATACATTCTTTCCCACAGTCATTCAATCACCGCCAATCATTGTTTACAACGTAACTAGTACTAAAATATTTTTCTTTCTCCTTTCTTCTTCTCGTTTCGATTTTCCTTGAAATCGATATAGTTCAAATCAAAGCTTCAACTTCTACTTTGAAATCTCTATCGTTTGATCATCGTAGAATCAAAATATACTGCTTTTCTCCTCCGTCTCCAACTCCCCATTATTTTGACACCATTGAATCAAAGAGAGTCCTGAAATATGGGTTCGAGATGAAAGTTTTAGGGGCTTTTTGTTACCCCAAAATTTAATCGACGTTGGACACATAATTTCCGAGTGAAAAATAAATAAATACCGAAAGTCGAATAATTAAAAATTAAGTGACTAAAACAGAAACAAAGTAAATGTTTAGGACAAAAAATAGTTTACCTATATGTAAATATCTTTGTCGTATTACTACCCTAATTCTTTCTTGGCCCAATTAGAAGTGAACAACAAGTAGAAGTAGGATGAAAGCAGAGCCCAAATCTTCTTCAAATCAAAACCCAAATCTTTAAGCACCAAAGTAGCGAAGGCGAAATCTGGGGAGGTCAAAGCTCAAAAAGGGCTAAACTTTTCAATTGGGGTCGAAATCTAATTATTGTCAAACAAATTCTCGCTAAAAAGAAGAAGAACAAGGCCCTCTTTTCTTCATATACATTCATTCGACTGCCTTTTTTCAACCATTCGTCTACTACGTAATTGCGTTCCCCAATCCCCTTTTCCGACTCGTTTCCTCTTCAGCGATAGGGTTAGGGTTTCTTTGTGAACTCCTTTTCGATCGTATTCCTGGTACGCTATTTCCGATTATTGGAATTTTGCCTGATCGATTAGTTTTTTCAGTATTTTCAATACTTCTCGACCGATTTTAGGGTTTTATATAAATTTGTTATGCTTGATCGATTATTTGAGTATGTTTTATTTGTGGGTATCGTTTCGTTTGAGGTGACATTGTGTAGAAATCATGTTTTTTGCTGGTTGTTGGCCTTTTTTTGCTCTATTTTTTAGGGTTTTCCGTCAATGTTTGACCTTCATCTTTTGTTATATTATTATTCGGTTCATCTTTACTAATATTGATGCTTTTAGGGTTTGATTGTTTGATTTTCCATGGTTTTTCGTCAATGCTAGGGCTTTTACAGGTTTTAACTTGAAGAAATCTTTGCTCCACTTTTAGGACAATGGAGCGCAAGACTATTGAATTGGATCAGGGATGGGATTATATGCATAAGGGGATCACAAAGCTGAAGAGGATTTTGGAAGGACTGCCGGAGCCTCCATTTAGCTCAGAAGAATACATGATGCTTTATACGTATTCCTCGTTACTTATTTTCAATTTTTTTGCTGATTTTGTTTTTCCAGCTGCTTATTATCTTCAGTTATCTGGTATCTTGATCATCATCATCTTTCCTTAATTGAAACTACTATAGGACCATCTACAACATGTGTACTCAAAAGCCACCTCATGATTATTCTCAGCAGCTTTACGACAAGTATCGGGAGGCATTTGAAGAATATATTACTTCAACGGTAAGGAATTTGGTGTAATTGCTGGATACATTTCTAAATTCTAGTTTTAATAGTTTTCTCCAATAGAATATGAAGGCTTTTTATCTGCTTCTTTGTGCTAATTATGTGATTTCTCTCAAATTTCCTCCTTTTCTAAAATCAGGTATTGCCATCTTTAAGAGAGAAGCATGACGAGTTCATGCTGAGGGAGCTTGTTAAAAGATGGGCCAACCATAAAGTAATGGTTAGGTGGCTCTCACGCTTCTTCCATTATCTTGATCGCTACTTCATTGCCCGGAGATCACTCCCTGCACTTAATGAAGTTGGGCTGACCTGCTTCCGTGATATGGTTTGTTATTAGTTCTTGAAATGACACCTTTTATACGATACTGATTCTGCTAATGAGTTGGATTTTGAGAGTTAGCTGCCTATCCATTATACTTTTAATTAACTATATATATTATATGTTTTACTCATTTCAGGTATATCAGGAAGTTCATGAAAATGTCAGAGATGCTGTAATCGCCCTTGTAAGTTTACATCACTGCGTCATGGTCAACTGTATTTAATTCACATTTTGAATATAAAACTTAAGAGGAACATTTACTTGATATCAGATTGATAAAGAACGTGAGGGAGAGCAGATAGACCGAGCATTACTGAAGAATGTCTTAGATATTTTTGTTGAGATTGGAATGGGACAAATGGAACGTTATGAGGATGATTTTGAAGGAGCCATGCTTCAGGATACTGGTGCTTACTATTCACGGAAAGCATCAAGCTGGATTGAGGAAGATTCTTGTCCAGATTACATGTTGAAGGCAAGTTCTAAATTTTTCCTGGATTTTTATTTTTCACAGGTTATAAGGTTTTTACCCTGATTAACACGGATGGTTCTGATAGCGTTTATTTTAAGCTAATTGCAGTCTGAAGAATGCCTGAGGAAGGAAAGGGACAGAGTGTCTCACTATCTGCATTCAAGCAGTGAGACAAAATTGTCAGAGGTCAGTTGACATGGAAATTTATAGCTTAATGGAGAGCTTTTTCTGTGAGCTTAAGTTGGCTTGAAGGGGTGTGTTTTCTCTTTTAGAAAAAAATCTGCTTAATTGTCCGCCATAAGAGGGGACATAATGAATACTTTTTGACATGCGGAAGCTATCACTAAGATTTTACAATTAAAGTTACGTGAATTCTCTTAAGGCGTCATATTTGTTAATGACATGGAATAGTGTAATAAGAATTAACATTCTATTAATAGCTGTTTATTATGTTTCTAGAAAGTGCAACATGAGTTGTTGGTTGTGTATGCAAATCGGCTACTTGAAAAGGAGCACTCAGGATGCAGGGCCTTGCTTAGAGATGATAAGGTATTGTTCAACGACGTTTCTTTTCTAGCAAGGTTTAGCTTCTGGCTGTTTGATTTAGCAAATATATATATCGGATACTTGTTTGACTTTGTTTACACTCTCTAGGTGGAGGATCTTTCTAGAATGTATAGGCTTTATTGTAAAATACCCAAAGGCTTGGATCCTGTTGCCAATATATTCAAACAGGTCTGAATTTTCTGTTTATTCTATTTTGCAAGATCAATGTCAATGGCCACAGTTCTTATGCTACTCCATGATTTTACTGAACCTGTCTGAGTGCCCTTTTTGCAGCATATTACTGCTGAAGGTAACGCCTTGGTTCAACAGGTTGAAGATGCATCAAGTAACCAGGTTAGATAATTCATGAAGTTTTTTTCTGGATAAAATTATGTGTTTGTAGGGGGTGAAATCATTTTCTTTTAACTAATAGAGGATTGCATGGGTGGTATGTAAGTATATCAGTTAGGTAGTGGGGATTTTTTTATCTACATCTGTTACTATGGTTTTTCTGTTACCTTTTTGACATACCAACTGCAAACTTTCCCTTGATATCTCTCTTAGGGGGAAAGGGGAAAAATCCCTGCAACTACAGACTAATATTTCCCAACCATCCAGAGAAAACTAGATGATAGTTTATTGGTTATAATACTCACCTGTTTCCTGTTTAAGGTGCTAACAGTTGCTCATTTCCACAGGCCTCAAGTGCTTCAGGTGTACAAGAACAGGTAAATATCCCAACTTTTATTGCAATGGATTCTCTTGAAATCATTATAGATGTTGAAAGTTTGTATGCTATCAACAGGTTCTTATCAGGAAAATAATCGAACTTCATGATAAGTATATGGCATACGTGACCGACTGTTTTCAAAACCATACTCTCTTCCACAAGGTTAGTGTGATAAATTGTAGTCTTAAGTATCTATTATGGATCATGTCCCATAATTTCCCCTGACCCATGTTTTATTGAAATGTTCATAGGCTTTGAAAGAGGCTTTTGAGGTATTCTGCAACAAAACCGTTACTGGCAGCTCAAGTGCAGAGCTTTTGGCTACTTTCTGTGATAATATCCTCAAGAAGGGTGGAAGTGAGAAATTAAGTGATGAAGCCATTGAAGAGACACTCGAGAAGGTAGCTTATCAATTTTATATTATATTTATGGTTATTTGAAATTGATTCTGAACTATCTGTTTGTTTTCTATAGGTAGTTAAGCTTCTTGCCTATATTAGTGATAAAGACCTCTTTGCCGAATTCTACAGGTGAGGCTATTAATTTTTTTGTCAATTAGTTTCATATCACTTGTCAGGAATGGGAAAAAACCATTTATGGTGTAACTTTTCATGTTTCATTTTGATCCTATCTTTACTATGTGAAATTATGGACAGGAAGAAGCTTGCACGCCGATTACTTTTTGATCGTAGCGCTAATGATGATCATGAAAGGAGTATTCTGACTAAGCTAAAACAGCAATGCGGTGGACAGTTCACCTCAAAGATGGAGGGCATGGTGTGTAGGCCGGTGTTTGTGTAGTTTAGTATTTATCTGCTTTGTTTCTTTTAATAAAAAAATTGTGATGGAATTTGTGTTCTGCCTTTCTAACAGGTCACGGATCTGACATTGGCAAGGGAAAACCAAGCCAGCTTTGAGGACTATCTTAGGAATAATGCAGCTGCACATCCTGGGATTGATTTAACAGTTACTGTTCTTACTACAGGGTTCTGGCCAAGTTATAAATCTTTTGATCTCAATCTCCCTGCTGAAATGGTAATGACTTTAAGCATGTTATTTGCATGATGACTATATTGAATATCTTTCTCCACAATATGGTCGGGAGTTTTATTTATATTTAGGAATATCATTGTTTCAGGTAAAGTGTGTGGAAGTTTTCAAAGGATTTTATGAAACAAAAACAAAACACAGAAAGCTTACATGGATATACTCGTTGGGTACTTGCCACATTAATGGCAAGTTTGAACAGAAAAACATTGAACTGATTGTTTCAACATATCAGGTAAACTGATTCCTGAACTCTGCGCTCTTTAAATTTAAAAAAATATATATATGATGTGGTCTGGATTCATGTCTGTCTCATGATGGTATCCGGTGTTCAACTTTGATGGTAGAATCTAATTTCCAGTTGCGTATGTGAACAGGCTGCTGTCCTTCTGCTCTTTAACGCTTCTGATAGGTTGAGCTATTCAGAGATTATGGCTCAGTTGAATTTGACCCATGATGACTTGGTTAGATTGCTACATTCGCTTTCATGCGCCAAGTACAAGATTCTAACAAAAGAACCAAGCACAAAAACCATCTCCCAGAGTGACTGCTTTGAGTTCAACTCCAAGTTCACCGACAAGTTGAGGAGGATTAAGGTCTGCAACTCCTCTCTTTCATATTATTATTGCCTTGAGTATCTATTTGTATGAACAAGATTTTGACCATGTATGCTATCCTATACGTAGATTCCTCTCCCACCAGTGGATGAAAGGAAGAAAGTGGTTGAAGACGTTGATAAAGATCGGCGTTATGCCATTGATGCTGCGATCGTGCGCATAATGAAGAGTAGAAAGGTTTTAGGCCACCAGCAATTAGTTTCAGAATGTGTTGAGCAGTTGAGTCGCATGTTCAAGGTATGTTCCTCCTATACTATAGCCATGGCATTAGAAAGTTTATGATTAGTAATAAATTGATTGAAACACGTGGAGCGTGGTTTGGAATTTGCAGCCTGATATCAAAGCCATCAAGAAGAGGATGGAAGATCTAATCACAAGAGACTATCTGGAGAGAGACAAGGAGAATCCTAACACGTTTAGGTACTTGGCCTAAAATGCAAATTGTTTGTTCAAGTGATATTTCGAGTATGGTGGCGGCGGCGGTGGTGGTTTTATTATGTAAAGTTGAAGAAAGTTTTTAAAATTTTAAGTATTGAAATTTGATTAGTATTTCACTCTGAATTTTCTGTATTTATATATTGAGTAGACCTTCGTTTTCCCAAGGAACTCTGAATTGATTGTTTTCTTCATGCGAGAGTCTAGGGAACTAATGAGTTGGAAATCCCACCGATATGTGAAGGAACCGGCTACCTTGTTTACAAGGTGATTTTAAAATTAAGTTAAATGCATATTTGGCCCCCCGAAGTTGGGACTTCTCTCACTTTAGACACTGATTTTTTTTTTTTATCAATTTGGTCTATCAAGTAAAAATTATTACTATGGTTAGACGACGTGGTGTGACTAGAAAGGAAAAAGCAACGTATTATGAAAATAGAAAATTCATCAATATTCTGAAATAAAAAATATATAAAACTAAAAAATCAAAAGTGAAAAAAATACATTTATAAAGCATCTATAATGATTTTAACATTGACCTTATCATGAAAGTCGGCTTTTCTATGCTCACGAACACCGGCTCTTTGTGGATTAAATTGCTCCGCGATAAGTATCGTGTCTTTGAGACCCTTCCGGACTCCATTCATAGGCAGAATTGCACCCCTTTGTGGAGGGCTATTGCGCAATACTGGGACGTTTTGAAGAGTGGCATTGCATGGTCCTTAGGGTTGGGGGCTTTGATCCATCCCCTACATGATGTTTGGATCCCATCCCTTGCCCCCTTGTCGGCATATCTAACGCAACATAGTGCTGCGTCCCCAAACATCTCCTTCTCGGACCTTGTTGCTACCAATGGAGAATGGGACCGTGATCAGCTCTTGTCTATTTTTCACCCGGATGTCATCCCACATATTCTTGGGATTAAATGTTCGAGTCTCGCTGATGTTAATGATCAATTGGTTTGGCGTTTGACGCCACGGGGGAATTTTGAAACCAAGTCTGCATACGCCGGATTTACGGGTTGTACCTTGCCAGTTAGTCCATAAGGGTCGGACACCCATATTCCAGGACCATACAATCCTGTTACATGAAATGCGCCAAAGCCAAAGCAAGCCACTCCTGAGAGAAATAAATGAATTCCAAAAATCTTGGGCAAATTCAAAGAAGGTTTTCCTGTGCGCTCATTACAAAAAATTTCTAGATCCCAATATACCAAATGCCAGATAGCTGCCAAGAAGCACAAGCCAGAAAACACAATATGTGCTCCGGCCACACCTTCGTAACTCCAAATACCCGGATTTGTTATAGTTCCCCTGTAATACTCCAACTGCCCCATGAATTGGTTATTCCTAAACGAGTCATGAAGGGTATAACGAACATACCTTGTCTCCACATTGGATCAAGAACGGGATCGGAGGGGTCAAAAACGGCTGGTTTACTCACTGAAAACTTAGGGGCAGCGCCTAACGTTTTTTGGAAGCTTATTTGGCAAGCTCCGGTGCCACAACGATTGCGTGTTTTCTTATGGATTATCTCTCGAAACAAATTAATGACGAACCAAGAGCGTTTTCGACGACATATAGGCCATTCTTCGATATGCCCTCGATGCAATTTGGAGGATGAGACTATCCTACATGTCCTCAGAGATTGTAGTGCAGCCTCTGCCATATGGAATAGACTGCTGCCGGCAAGCATCGCAAACGATTTCTACCAACAGGATACCCAGGTTTGGCTTCTTTCCAATCTCTCCACTGGCCTCAACCATGAAGCCTATGACTTGCCATGGTCGATGTTGTTTATATCAACGATATGACAGCTCTAGAAATGCCAGAATGATTTTGTCTTCAACGGGGTCATGCCTGCGGATGCTGCCACATTTGCTCGAGCCATTACTTGGGCTACTTATTACCGTGAAAGCAAGGTTCACTCACACACCCAACCGTGCGTGCGGATGGTTCAAGACTGGTGCCGTCCAAATTCAGGTTGGGTTAGTATGAATGTTGATGCTGCGGTGTCTGCAACCACAAGCATGGGAGCGGTAGGTGGTGTCCTACGGAACGCTACTGAGCTGTGGCTGCTGGGTTTTCAAAGAGCTGTTGGGGCTTGTCCGACACTTCATGCTGAGCTCTGGGCGATTTATAATGGTCTCCAACTTGCATGGAGTCATGGATATGAATTGGTACAAATCCAGTCCGACTGTGCGGAAGCAGTGCGATTAATAAATGCGTCTCTGGCAGACGGTACGTTTGGTCTTCTCATCCGCGCCATTGACAAGCTTCGACGTAAGAATTGGACAACCAAGGTTATATGGGTACCGAGAGAGACGAACCGAGTTGCAGATATGCTTGCCAAAACTGTAGACCCTGTCGCCTTTGATCTGCACGTGCTGACATCCCTGCCTCCTGCTGTTCTTCAGCTGTTAAACCATGATGCACAAGCTGTATCTTAGATAGCCTTGTTTAGGTGTCTTTTTAATTCAAAAAAAATATATATTTGGATTTTCTTTGAATTATGTGGAAAATTGATTTTTGTGTCTTGTTATGTTTTTTTATAGCGTCATGTTGTAGTGTCTAACTGTTGTAAAAAAATAGATACAAAAGTGAAAAAAAATGAATGATTTTAGAATTATATATAAAATTTTAAATTAATAGTGTTCTTTTGAGCTATGTACTAAGGCTTTTGTATTAATAATGGGACATAACCTTGTAATGAAGGTCTATAAATCAATTTTGTCTTTAACTTGAGGGAGCATTTTGTAATTTTGAGTGTGTACTTGATGTATTAAAACTTTAAAAAAATCTCTGTCAAAGAGATCATAAAATTCGAAAAACAATTCTTGTATTGTTTATTTCTAAAATCTGAAAACCTAATTTCTTTTTTCTCGGCCTCTTACCTAGAGCTGCAGCCTTCTCTTTCATTTTTTATTTGGCCAACTATGATATTAATTTTAGTGTTGGTTGTTGACTATTAGTGTTTATTATTTTATTTTTTATTTTTTATAATATTATTTTCTTTTTCAATTTTTAATAAATTTTTTATTCTTGTGGTATGCTTTTTCTCAACATATGTCGTACTTTTATTTGCTTTTGTGATTCGTTTTCTCTGTCATTTGACACGATTTTCGCATACCGTAACAGTCATCTGGTACTCGTACAAAGATCTTCACGGCACTTATTTTTTTATTTGAATTTTGTCAGTGGTCATAAAAAGTTTGATATCTTTTAGTGGTTGTTTGCTAATATAATTAAAACTATATAGCGGAACAATCTGCCTAATAATTTAGCTCACTCACCACTTTTTTCTTATATCGTAAAACATCTCATTCAAATAAAAACAAGAAAAAAAATTCACGATGATTTCTGAATTCTTTGATTGTTAAAAAAAAATCTTGTACATGAACTTGTTTATACTGTTATCATAATGGAATCTTTGAACATGTCTTTTATTAAGGGTGTGCATAATTAACTATAATTGTTAACTATAACTGTTAATCGATATAAATGTTGTATTTTATAGGTTAATTAACTGAATCGTTAAGGTTAATCGGTTCGGCTAATCGAACCGCTAAAAATGAGGGTTAATAGTTAAGGTTACGAATTTTGACAAATGGTTAATGTTGAGTTGTGAGGAGCTCGATTCCTTCAACCGATATTGCTCACCAAGTGGTGGAGAGGTGAATTTTTGGGTGGATGTGGTGTGGAAGCTAAAACAAAGATGACACAATGATTTTAGAGTGGTTCAACCTTCTAACCAAGGTCTACATCCACTACCTTAGCTTCCCACTAAGGATTTCCATTCAATCCACTATTGATTCGTCCCCTTTTCTAGGCTTAGGAGGAAACTCTTATACACCGATCAAGCTTTCTACCCAAAGCCTTGATCAAACCCTCTTTACAAGAGAAAGGAAAAATGCAAACTTAAATCCCTCTAGTAGGTATTTGTTTGCTCAATAATGCACTCACCCAAAACCTAAAACACTTGAGCAAATTTGACAATTTTAGCTCACTAGTGTTTGTCTATACAAGAATTGACAATTTAAGTACAAAGACACTTTTTGATCATTTGTTGATTGACAATAGAAGCATTAGCCTTTACTTGATGCTTGGAGGTCCCTTTTATACTCATTGATGAGTTTATAGCCATAATAACCGTTGGGGTTGATTTGGAGCCGTTAGAGACTTAATTTCTCACCATAAATGCAGTTCTGTAGCTCTCCGTATTGAAATGCTCGAACCCGATTCGAAACGCCCTTGTTCAGAACTAGCCGTTGGAGTTTGAAAAAGTCAGCTAGTTTCGATACCAGCAAGGTGGTTTCGATACCACTAGCCCTGCATCTGGGTTCTGCTTACTGGAAGACCCCGTATCGAAACAGATCAAAGGTGTATCGATACGAGCCTTGTAAAAATGATATTTTGGTCATTTAAAAAGCGTTTTAGACATGTTAAAAACCTATGAAACCATTTCAAACATATTTTCAAGTTGTTTAGACTTTAAATAAGTTTTCAAAATATTCAAACAAGTCCAAAAACATTTTTCAATTATTATATCAAAACATTAGTTCTACAATCTCCCCCTTTTTGATATAATAAAACTAACTTGAAAAATTGTTTGGGATTCTCCCCCTTTAACTTTAAAAATGTGAATAAGAAATTAAAGATATGAAATTAAATAAAGCTCCCCTTATTTATTTGAAAATTCAATTTTTGAAAATTTAATTTTTCAAACTATTTCTCCCCCATTTTTGTTATATCAAAAAGAATTTAAAACATTAAGTTCAAAATAACTATAGAGAAAAATTTTGACAAAAATAAGAATTTAGTTTTAAAATGGTTCCCCCTTACTCAAAGCATCATTAAAATGTTAGTCTAACATATATGATCATCTAGTTGACATAAAAGAAAATAAATCAAATAAAAGCAAAAGCAACTAGATTTTACCACACTTGAACTCAAGTGAGGATGTGAAGCCTTCCTTCTTCAAGTGTTCTTCCTTGTGTGCATGGAGCTCCCCCTCAATGTTTGACTTGTTGAACACCTCCATCACACCTAGCAAAAGACAATCAAGTAATTTTTGGTATCCGAATTGCTTTGGATCCATGAACATTAGTAGCACAAATTTTAGTCCCATTTGGAATCCATTTTTCAATGTCATCCTTTTTAGTTGAAGTGGTTAGACCTTTTGGGACCCAAACACTTCTAAAACATTTTCCTTTTACAAATCTAAGGGCACTAGATTGTCTTACTTAAAAAGTTAATTTTCCAAAATTGTTTTTCTTTTCAAGCTCTTTGGAAATCAAATCCTTTTCTTCTTGAACGTTTTGAAGCAAATTTTGTAAATCAAAATATTTTAATTCAAACTCTTCGAGTTTTGCTTCAAGTTCAAGTTTGGTTTTAGAAATCAAATCATTATGAATTTTTAACTTTGAAATCAATTTATTGTTTTTCAAAATGTGATTTTTAAACTCCAAAACCAAATCATCATAGGCATCTTGTAATTCATCAAAAGAATAAGAGCATGAAGTAGATGAATTAGAAGTTACCCTTGAATCTTCTTCGATGGCCATAAGGCAAAGGTTGGCTTGTTCATCGTCGGTGGAGTCCTCATCACTCCAAGTAGCCACATATGCCTTTTTCTTATGGCTTGAAGTGCTTGCCCTCTCCTTTTTCTTGGATTCTCGTTCAAGCTTTCTCAAAGCTTTCTTCATGAACGGGGCACACTTCTTGAAGAGATGAACTATCTCTTCATCTTCATCCTCCTCTTCACTTGAGTAGACATGATGACAAGTGGAGGATTTGAAAGCCATGGCACTTGCATTGATGTCAAGCCCTTTGATTTTCTTCTCTCACATAGCTCTAATTTCTTCCCTCTTCTTCTCATCTTCTTTATTCTTCTTTATGATTTGATGAGTAAGGAGTGACCCCATGAGTTCATCAAGCTTCAAGGTCTTCAAATTCTTGGCTTCGATGATGGCGGTCCTCTTTGAGTCCCATGACTCAGAAAGTGAGTAGATGAGCTTTCGAACAAGATTTTCCTCCGGGATGACTTCTCCATAGCCTTTGAGACCATTGGTGATAGTGGAGAACCTATCAAACATCTTCTCGATGTTCTCTTTCGGATCCATTTTGAAGTTCTTATACTCTAAGGTTAGGAGCCCAATCTTGGTCTCCTTGACTTCATCGGTCCCCTCGTATATGAGTTCAAGCTTGTCACATACCTCCTTGGCACTCTCACAAGAAGACATCTTCTCATAGATGGTTGGGCCAAAAGCACAAAACAAGATGTGCAAGGCTTTGTAATTTAGCTCCATCTTCTTGCGATCGTCGGCACTCCACTCCGCTTTGCTTCGTTGAGGCACGAACGGACCATCTTCAACTATGTCCCATAGCTTGTAATCTCTAGATTTTATGAAGAACTTCATCTTTGTCTTCCAATGGGCATAGTGGGTTCCGTCGAAGAAAGGCGGTTTGTCTATTGATTGTGCCATTTGAGCCGGTTGATGAAATAGTGATCGAGCTTGTCGGATCTTCTCAATAGGATGTGAATCCCCTTCGATTGAGCCAAGCTCTAATACCAATTGTTGAGTTGTGAGGAACTCGATTCTTTCAACCGATATTGTTCACCAAGTGGTGGAGAAGTGAATTTTTGGGTGGATGTGGTGTGGAAGCTAAAACAAAGATGACACAATGATTTTAGAGTGGTTTAACCTTCTAACTAAGGTCTGCATCCACTACCTTAGCTTCCCACTAAGGATTTCCAATCAATCCACTATTAATTCGTCCTCTTTTCTAGGCTTAGGAGGAAACCCTTATACACCGATCAAGCTTTCTACCCAAAGCCTTGATCAAACCCTCTTTACAAGAGAAAGGAAAAATGCAAGCTTAAATCCCTCTAGTAGGTATTTGTTTGCTCAATAATGCACTCACCCAAAACCTAAAACACTTGAGCAAATTTGACAATTTTGGCTCACTAGTGTTTGTCTATACAAGAATTGACAATTTAAGTACAAAGACACTTTTTGATCATTTGTTGATTGACAATTGAAGCATTAGCCTTTACTTGATGCTTGGAGGTTCCTTTTATACTCCTTGATGAGTTTATAGTCGTTACTAGTCGTTGGGGTTGATTTGGAGCCGTTGGAGACTTAATTTCCCACCATAAATGCAGTTCTGCAGCTCTCCGTATCGAAACGCTCAAACCCGTTTCGAAACGCCATTGTTTAGAACTAGCCGTTGGAGTTTGAAAAAGTCAGCTGGTTTCGATACCAGCAAGGTGGTTTCGATACCACTAGCCCTGCATCTGGGTTCTGCTTACTGGAAGACCCCGTATCGAAACAGATCAAAGGTGTATCGATACGAGCCTTGTAAAAATGATATTTTGGCCATTTAAAAAGCGTTTTAGACATGTTAAAAACATATGAAACCATTTCAAACATATTTTCAAGTTGTTTGGACTTTAAATAAGTTTTCAAAATATTCAAACAAGTCCAAAAACATTTTTCAATTATTATATCGAAACATTAGTTCTACCGTTAACCTATAGGTTAACTGTTTTAAAATTATTTATACATATATAAATCGGTGAAGGCCTTGAGTGATTTAATCATAGAGTTAACTTTTGTAGCTTCTGGTATTAACTCATTGAAGTTTTATTTACCGTATGTTTTTTATGTTAGTTAAACATTTATTTTTAGAACTTTGATGGTGTATTTTTATCTTGATTTAAAAAGCGTGAGGCGCTCCGAGACGTAAAAAGTCCCTAGAGACGAAGGCGAGCGTATTTCGTAGGCGATGCGCCCTTTTTTCCTAAAAAATTTATAAATTAACTATATAACATATTTTTGTACTTAAAAACATACTAATTATATTATAGATGCTTAAAGATAAAAATATTTTCTACTCAAATTTATATTTAACTCTCAAATCAAATAAAGTATATAAGAAAACAACCATACCAAGCAGTATTAAATAAAGTGATATAAGAAAACAACTATACCAAGCACTAAAAACAACCATATAAATTATTTATTTTATTGAAAATAAAGAATCAAGAAGATAGCAACAATTGGTAGTCGGCAAATATTGTTTTTGCAAAGTGCAAAAGCACTATTGAATATTTTTTTAACTGAAGAAGGAGAATACAATTATACAAGTATACAAATTACAACAGTTATACTTAAAGTACATGAAAAGAAGAAAAAAGGCGTTGGTGGCTGCTCTTACTCACGATAGTGGCTAGGCTTGGCGACGACGGTGGTTGTGGCCGCTGGGCTTGATAGCAACAGTGGCTGAGTCTGTTGGGCTTACCGACGACGGTAAAATTTGGGGAGAGGTAAAGCAATTTGGAAAGAGGCTCTGAGTTTGTTTATCATGAATTTAAGGAGTAGGGTTAACAATTAAAGGTATATTCTAATTAAAATATAAAAACATGTGCGTTTTTATAACACACGCCTCGATCCTCAGAGGTGTCGCCTCGCTCGCCTCACGCCTCAAGCAAAAGCAATTAGAGGTGCGCGCATCATGTACGTCGCTTCGCCTCAACCCTCGGATACGTTTTTTTCAACGCCTCCCTCGCCTCACGCCTCAAGGCACCCCTCAGGCGCGCTTTTTAATACCAATATTTTTATGTTCTGAACTTTAATGGTGTAATTCTATGTTTTGAACATTATTGAAACTTAAAACTAAGTACGAAATTTTTGTATTGTGTTGAAACTTTGTAGTATGTAGGTATTTTTTTAATTAAGTATAAAATTAGTGTTTAAAATCTCACTATTTAAGAAAAATCTGAACATTTTTATATAATATTTTTCCGAGAGATAGTTTCATTATTTTTAAAAGAACATGTGAAAAAAATCTAATAAATTATTGGTTAACTTATTATCGAACCGTCGGTCTGTATCATAATGGTTAATCGTTAACGGTTAATCATTTCTTAACGGTTAAGTTACGGTTAGCAAAATTTAATAACCGTTACAACGATTAACTGACCGTTTAGGCAAAACAGTACGGTTAACATTATAAGCAAAACAATATTTTATAAATGAGTGCTTCAACTCCTACTTGAACTAACCCAAAATAGATGGTAGTACTATTTTAATTGCTTTTTTATTACTATTTTGTTGAATTGTTGATACATTTGATTTGGGTTAAAAAAAAGAGTAACAATAATAATAACAGCTCCAATTTTATTGATCAAGAGTTGATATAAATATAGACAGAAGAAAAAGCAGTCAGGAAGTTAAAAGAGTTAAAAACTTTTGTTATATACATGATACCTTGAGATGCATGTAATTTTCATGATAAGTAAATTCCTTAATGTCCACCGGGAGAAATTTTACCAATCAGCATCAAAAAGGCCACCTTGAATATATATAAAATGCTCTCTCCCACCTACATAAACACTTGCTAGGTCCCCCACATATACAATCCTACAAAAAAAAATATGTTTATGGCACATAAACGTATAGGGGTAGGATCCACTTTGTGTAAAAACTAAAAAGTTTTACACTGATTTTGGACCATTGGATGTGTAAATTTATAGTTGAGATTATTCCCTTCTCGTTTTTCCCTTAAAAATCTTTTTAAATTTTAATCTCAACCAGTGGCGGAGCTATGATCAAACATTGGGAGAGGAAAGAGTTTATAAAGAAGCCTTTAAATCTAAATATTGAGAGGGGGCAAAGGTCCTATTTGACTAATATTTAAATTAAAAACAACCTAAATGCTATTATACACAAAAAATCGGTCCATCCCTAATCCCAGCCATCAATTTACACTCATCCAATGGTCCAAAATCAGTGTAAAACTAGAAGGTTTTACATTGTGTAATTGGATCCTCCTATCCCATATATATGTACATATATCTACACACACACACAAAATAAGAACGTTGGAAACAATGGTATGCCAAAATATTAAGCAATCAGAAATAATGAGAATACCAACCTTTATAGGGAAGAAAAGAAAATAAAGAACTCCAGCAACCTTCTTTTCACCACCAATTTTTCCCCGTATATTTTCTCTCGTGTATATACAGTGACAGGCACTACAACAGCTGACCTGCACAAATACAAATAATGAAGGTGGGACTTAAAGGAAACAGAAAAGTAAATGCAAAGGACAGGGAAATAAAATTGACTTAATTTGTCAAACTTTAATGTTTATAACAAGATGAATTTAAGTGTAGCAAACCTGCGAAGTGCTCTGCTTCATAGTGCCTGAACCGAGAAAACACATGCTGCTGCATATACCAGTATTGTCCTAAACAGGTCTCTAACTGATATAGTATGGATAAGTTAATGTCAAGTGAGCTAGAACTGCCGCTGGCGAACAAAGAGCCCAAAATTCTACCAATCCACCTCAATCTACAATTGCGATCTCTTATCTTTACACAATTATTTCTTCAACCACAATTCTTTTTTAGTATAATATTATACAGCTTGGAGCAATCTTGCATGTAAACCTTATGAATCCTGTATCCTCAACACCATCTTAAGAAGGAAATTAAAGCTTGCTCCATGTCAGAAAGCTGTTGAAGCTAGTGAAAACAAGCACTTGCAAGCTACTGAAAATCCCAGATCCGCCTTGTGTAGCACACATGTAAAGCGAGTGTTAGAAAACAAGCACTTGCAAGCTTGGAAGTGTTCAAGATTGAAGCAGGAAGAACTGCCCATCTCCTCTTCCTTTTCAGATCTAGATCATCATGGCCAAGGATAAACCATCATAACGAAATTTCCTCCTAGTATACAACCATCCTTACCAAGCAGAATTTTTCCTTAATGACTAATGGCTTCCATTGCCACTCGTATCAAATGTAGCACTCCCTCTACGTCTTGGAAGCTAAAATCAAGAGCTTTCTTCACAGATGATATAGCCTCCCCACTTTTAGCCCCTCCCAAACTTGAACTGGCAGCTGCAAGAGTAGCTCGTGATTTCCTTGAAGCTTCCATTGCATAATTTACATCCTGTGCCTGCAAGTCATCACATTTGATTCTAGTTGCGATAAGTTTCTAAACTTAAATATACACACCATAGAACGCAAAATGACATGATACATTACAGTGAGAAAGAGATAATAATAATAATAATAATAATAATAATAATTATTATTATTATTATCCACACAAAAAGAAAGAGAAAATATACACAGTTGATGGGAATAACCACAAAAGTCTATGTGCTTAAATGCATAAAGCTGCTAGTACACATGCAATTTCAACATATAGTAACCAGAAGCCCAGAACAGCTTCTACGCGCTAGAACAAAAAAAAATTAGTTTTAGGGATAAAGGTGTATATTTGTTTGGGGGGAATTGGGGATGTGTTGAAGACTGCTATGACTCCCATTCTATAGAAGAAGAAAAAACATGAATTAGAATCACAATTACGTACAAGGGAAGTTACACTTACAAAATTGAGCAACCGAACAAAGTTAGGACGGTTTTGAGCAGAAATAACATGAGTTCCCGCAACCTGGGAAGAATTAACACCTTTTGGAAAAGCAGCCTTGTCTGCTAATGGTGGTTGGTTTAAATTATCAACATCAGAAGCAGGAGACTCGCCTGATATGAAACAACCACCAATGTCAAGAAACGAAGTTAAAATGAACTTTGTCGGTTTGTCCCAATCAATGGGATATTAACTATCATCACTCATCAGTCATAAAGAATCTAATCTCCATAAGGAAAAATAACAAAAGAAAATGGTGCAAAGATGTAGCCTGTGGGAGACTGGGAGACTGATTTGTAGGCATACTAGAATTATCTATGTGCATGTACACATACCAACAAGACCAAACTCCATTTTGCAAAAACTAGTGAATGTTGCACGTCAAATGCAAACTAGAACACTGATGATTTAGAGACTCAAGTCCTCCACATATAACAGAAGAATACATATGCATGTCAGTGTGAATGAAAGACAACCCAAGCAACATGAGTAACAAAAAGGCACTGCCGAAGATTCTCAGATTTCAAGATGCCAAAGAACAAATTCAAGGTAAGCAAGTAACCTAACCATCCATGCAATCCAATCAGTTTCAGCCATGCTTCTAACATGCAACTGTCTTATGTGCAGGGGGTTTTCACAGATAAAACAACCAGAGATGATAGACAGCTGCTCCTAGATCACTAAGCGGTAGAAGAACCAGTAAACAATTTAATTTATATGCTAATAAGACTAACAGGAAGAGTTTCAGCCAGTGAAATGATGGTTCTTTGAATTACCAGGAGGAACCATTTGTAAAGCTGCCTGCAACTCAAGCCGATCTCTACTTGCAATGGCATGACAGGAATAGATAACTCTCATATAAGCCACCTCCATACACTTGTAGGCCAAAGAAGCAGCAGCCATGTGCTTCAATCTCTCATATTCATGGGCACAAAACCTGAATATTGATTGGTAAACAAACCAAAATAAAATCAAGTACCAGAAAAAATGGAACCATCCAAATAAATTGCAATAACAGAAGATTTCATGTTGCAGGATTTTTTCAACTAATACAAGATCAAGCTCCAACAAATGTATAGCAACTTAGGATTACAATAGCAAGGGAACACCAAGTAAAACACCTAATGTTTTACTTACTTGCAGAGTTGTGCAGTGCTACTATAAATTTGCACAGATTGCAACATATCCCCGTGTTTGGTACTCTCATTGCTGCAAGATTCTAGTAGAGAAGCACTTTGAAGAAACTTCAGTGCTGCCTGGAAGTAAAGTGCCGTGCTCTCCACATTTGATCCAGAACTCTGAGGGAATATTAAAAAAAATTTAAAAATTGCTAGGCTGGGGCAAAGAAAAAAAATACAGCAATAAGCTCAAGAAAACAAAGCAAAACCTTCACACGATCAGCCAGGTGCTTTAAATCTTTAGCCTCCTTCAAAGCACTGGTAGCTGCCAGACTTGAGGAATCCTTTCTCATTGGACTTGGGGCACCAACATCCCTGATACGTCCACCTGCTGTAGTATGTCTTGAACTATTCTGCTGACTCCCACTTTGATGATCAGCTTTCTTTATTTGTTTCTGTACCTTGAATGCATCATGAGCTTGAGATCCATCAGCCCCATTTCCCTTTTGGGACCCAGAAACTGTGTTGGGACGACGAGTCAGCATCTCATTTTGAGTTCCTCCAGAGGGTGGTAGTGATAGTGACTTCCCTCGCTCGGAAGCAATTTCTGCATGATCAAAGTTTTCAGAGAGAAACCTCTTTGTATATTCTTCACCATCCCTGCCCTGCACAAGATTCTGCTTCACAGTAGACATTACATCTTGACCTCCAATTGGTTTGGCATCTGACTGACCATTTGATTGATTCTCTCTTTTACCAATCTCACCAGACAATTTTCCCGAAGATTCTTTATTTTCAACAAGTATATTCTCAATTTCATTAGATTTTACTCCAGCCCTTTCCAAAAACTGATTTCTACCGTCCCTAGGTTTTACATCATTTGAAGGCATATGATCTTGCTGTACATCAACAGAACCAGATTTAAAATTATGACTCCCGTCGGTTGACCACAAGGACTCTTTGCCTGACTTTCTTGAATGAGGGACATTGGCATTGCCATGGTTTTCATTCTGGTTTTCCTTATCATGGTGTTCATTTATCGCCGTTGATTTACCAGAAAATTGGGCCTCTTGGCCTAAATAATCAGTATCATTCATGAAGTGCCTCTTTCCAGTATCAGGGGAAGGCTTAATCGGCGCATTACCTTTACTGCCACCTAACTGATCACCATCCTTATCCTGCATATCAAGTAAGGAGAGCTCAAGGGACCCATGTCGAGCTGCAGCTGAAGTATTTCCCTTCCTTACTGTCCCTGACTTATCATTCTCACCATTATCTTCACCATCTGAACATCTTCTTGGACTATCTGAAACAAATAGGCCAGCATCACAATACTCATCTTTCCATGCAACATTCCTCGTCAATGGAAGTTTATCAGGATTAAGGATTCTCATAGGAGATGAGGAAACGGATTCTACTGATGTGCCTTTTGTTTCGTGGAAGCCAGGTTTTGATTTATTCAAAACAGATTTTGATTTCTGTGAACAAGAAACCTTAGATGAGCTTGAGGTAGCTGCTAAAGAAGGTTGGACAGATCCAGAATCCCTTTTCAATGAATCTGTACCATCTAAGCTTCGTTGAGACAGAGAGCTACCTAGATCTTGCCCACTTAGGTGCTTCCGTGTATGTTTACTTTTTTTCTCTAGTTTCCCACTGCTTTTACTTGCAGAAGAATCTTTCCCGCCAGATTTGGATACCCTGGCCTTCTTTTCCTTCCTGTTGTCATTCTCACTGAACTCTTCCTTTACAAGTACTCTGCTATCCTGTAGGTGATTACTCGCACACTCATCAACTTTCCTCTTTCTTGAAACTTCCACACCATTACAATTCATTGGATCCAATGATCCATCAGTTAAGGAAACCTGAACTTTATCCTTTAGTCTTTTACCAGAGATCTGCTGCCTGTCCTTATCCAACTTTGAATCCTTATAAGAAAAATGTTGACTGTGTTTAGGCTGATCCTTTCCCACCAATGTGCTAGGCAAACCATTACTTGTGCTAGGCCCACCCTTGCCAGCATGGTCAAACATCCAATCTTCATCAGAAAGATGAGAAGTTTCACCCTTAATTTTCTTGGAGGCCCTTAAAGAATCTTGATCAGTGATCCTTTTGCCTTTTATCTTTGAAGTTTTGGTATCACCTATTTGCATGTATTATAAAAACACATTACATGATTTAAAAAATAAGTTTTTCAAGTACAATAAGTATAGGCTTAAAAAGAATACCTCCATCAGAACTGTGTTCCAACAATTTGTGCTCCTCTTTCTGATTATTTTTGTGTTTCTCAACAGGTAAATCACGTTTAATTAGAGGCTTTAGATCCAGCTCACCAACAACAGGAGAACGAGTCATGTCAGTCAGGATTCCAGATTGGATTGATGACTGCATGTTCTTCTTCACAGAAATTGGCCCGTCTTTATCAGTTGCATTTGATATTTCTTTTAAATCGTGTTTCTTACTTCCACCAGGGAGAATGGAATGTGAAGCAAGACTTAGCTGGTTTTGGTCAGATTGCAGGGCATCTGATGAGGCTGATATAGACATAATATTGACAGGATTGCTTGGAAGATTAGTTTGACTCTCTACAGCAGAAACATGATACAATGCAAAAACAGCTTTTGTAGTTTCTTCCTCCTCAACACTGCAGCGATTCATTGCGGGCCTAAACATTTAAAGGACAAACAGATTTGAAGATTTTAGCGAGAAATAAGATATATCTTGCCACAATTCATCACAAAGGTTAACTATCAACACCTGTGGTCTCATGTTCATCAATCTAACAAAGTTCTACAACAATTTATAACTTTCATAAAAAAAATTAGAAGTGGCAATGATAAAGAACTTACAGCCAGTTAAGCATGCTGCACAACCACTTCTCAGGTAAGTCAGCCGGACTTATGTTTATTGGGAGAAGACGCCACTTCTGGCACTTATCACAACAAACCCAATTTTCTTTTATCAATACAGGAGCAGCAGTTGCAAGGGAAGGTCCAGCAACATTCACATTGGCAGAGTTGGAATGTGCACCCATAGTTGAGCTGGGGAATGATTCAATTACCAATACACCCTCAGTTTTCTTAGCACTTAGTTTATCACTATGTCCATTGTAAATGGCTGGTGTGCTTTTTTCAATCTTATCAGCTATCTTTGGCCGATCTTCAGAAAGAATTTCCAAAGAGCTTGTTTGGTTATCTTCCCGTTTTGATTCTCCAATATCTCCAAAAACATCTCTATACATATCTACAGCCTTCTGAAATGACCTGTCTGATTTTTTGCCTCCTGTTTCCCTTTTGTTCGTATAACTGTTCACATGAGCAGTCTGCTTACTATTCAGCACCAAAGAAGAACCCACCCTCAAGCTTTCTTTTGCTTCCTCTGCATCTAGATTGCCATTACTGTGACTACCTTTCGATTTTCTTCTTACACCAGACAAGGCATGCTCCTTTGCAGAAGGCAACTTCATAGCGTCTTGCTCATTCAGTGTCAGTCTCTGGATGACCTCCTGATTGGGAGGATTTAACACTTCACTATCTAGAGCTTTGCTACCTTTCAGAGTACTAGAGTCAACTTTGACAGAATCATAAGTTTCGTCTGCTTTATTATATCTGACATAGCCTGAAGTATCACCCAAAGGACTTGTCTTTTGTTCCTCCAAAACCTTTAGAGCTGAACCAATCCTTGGACTCTCCCAGCCAGTCTCTTCGATAAGTCTTGGCTCCTCAGCTACATCATGGACACCTTTGTTTCTTGCAATGCCCTTATTATTTACATTGACAACAGCAGAATATGAATCAGACAAGAGAGGAAGCTTCAACGTTTTTGAAACCAGCTCCTCACAAGCCAATACGTCAATATCTACTTCCTTCTTTGACACAGCACCATAACCATTGACATCCCTCATTTCTCTGTTATTTCTAGTCCTTTCTGCTGGAAAATCCTTTTTCTCCACTGACTTCGATTTCTTGTCTCCCAACAATATTCCATCACCCTTTCCAGAGTCAGATCTATTCTCTTTTGGAACCTTTTCATTTACAATCAAGTTAAGTAGATGATCAGGGAGAGGTGATAGTAGTGCCTCACCAGCTAGTGGGAAGGAAGTCATAAACTGCTCAAAATATTCAGAAAAAATATATATATATTCAGATCATTTCAGGTACATCAAATGCAAGATACAAGAAAATAAACGTTCTTTTTATGAGAAGAATAAAAAAATAGTAGATGGAAGATTTACTTGAAGAATACTGGTTGGAGATTCAAACAATGGCTCTCGAGTCTCCCGATACACCCCTTCACTTCCTGAAGGACTCTCATCTAAGGAGGAAGATGGTGAGACATCAAGGCCAAGACCACTGTAGATTGCAGCATTCTTTTGTGTCGACAAGTTGTCTGACCCCACTTTGATTCGCACCTTCAATATTTTCTGGTCTAGCATAATAGCAGCTTTTTTGTTTGCAGATTCACGTCTAAAGGCAAGCTCATCAGCATCAGCAGGTGTTATGCTGACCTCTTGTTCAATTGAATCATTCGCAGACAATGACTTCAAAGCAGGGAGAGTTCCAAAATTTATAGGCGGCCGTCCAGCCTTTCGTGACTGTGAACCACTTGCCCAATACGCCGACTTATGATGGACATCCTATATAACAAAACAAACTAAGAGCTAACACTAACTTGGACTTCTCAAATAAACCAAGATAAAAAGATCCCTCAATCACGTGAAATAAACTATATTTCATTTTCAGGGAGGGATAAGACAAATTGAGAAAAACTATTACCTCCAATGCCATAGTTTTTGGAGATCTGGAGGCATTGCAGATCTGACTTGGTGGACTCTTTGGATGAGGCCAACTAGGAGAACGTGTATAAGTCGGTAAGAATGATCCATAACCACCAAACTTTGCCCCTGCGAAAATGTCAAAAATCCCAAAATCAACAATTTAAATTTATAAACTCCAATTTATGGTGACTCTTGACCTCATAAGAACCATGATTCTCTTATTGGGTTGACTTACCCAGATTCTCTGCAGAAACTCCACCTTCAAAATCTTTTTGAAGATGTCCGAGAACATGTTGAAGTTTCTCATCCTTCAAACACATTACAGTAACCACATATCACTAAGTGATCATGAAACAAATGGAAGGAACTAAGAGCAAGCATCAGACAAGTGATAAACTATTTAGAAATGACTACATACATAAAATACTACATTGTGGAGTTAGAGGCTAATCCTCTAGAAGCACTACTAAAGCACAGTAACTCCATATGCTAATGAATGTGCTTGAATCTTACCCTCCCTATTTCCAATTACAAAATCCCCAGCATAACTGTCAATAGTACCATAATTAATCATCACCAACCTTACACGGAAACTTACAAATACAACTTTCTCCACTAGACGGGCGCCCAATACTCCAATTTACACCACCCAACAACACAAAAATTCCCAAAACCCATCAATACACGACATTAAAAAAGCTTCATCTATGACTGGATTAGACATAAAGACTGAAAACGATTATCTTCGCTTAATTAAACCTCTAAATATCTCCTCCATCATGAACCGAACAATAATCCAAAGATTAGAATGAAAAAAACTAAAATACCAGTCATCCAGTCCATATCTTATATTTCTAAAAGCAGCACAATTTAGCAGTAAACACATTTAAATGTAAGTTACAATATCCAACATTGCAATTAATCAGCATAACAATCTTAACTTCGAAACTAAAACCCAACCCAAAAAAAAGTCAACGCAACATAATTAAACATTAGTGAAAAAGGAAAGCTAGGCTAAACAATTGAGAAAAAAGAGAGATAGCAAAGTTTACTTACTATGTAAGCGAGAGAAGATAGATCAGCTTCGGGGTCAGTGGAGGCATCATAGTCATCGTTATTATATGAGCAATCCTCTCCTTTCTCAAGCTCATCATCTTCCATTTTTCTTCCACCAAACCCTAACCCTAGCCCCTTCCTCGCATCGTCACTCCCTAACGAAATCATTCAACAACAAAATTCAAATAAAAGGTAAATCCGACCCCCAAATTACCAAGTTCTCAAACGTAATTTTCTTTTATTCCAAGCCCAGAGGTTTCTCCCAACCATTTTCCACAACCCCTAAAACCCACCAAAGGGGAAACGGCTTTTGCCCTAATTACGACCGAAATCTGAATCTCGATCACGAACCCGAACCCGAACAACAAACCGAAACCTCAAAACGGTTTGAATTTTATTAAAAAAAAAAGGATAGCGAATTGAACACAAACGTTCTCTCAGGAATTTTATTGTTGATTTAGGGTTTCTGTTCTGGAATTCTTTGTTTTGTTCTATTTGGGTGCCATCTCTTTAGCTGGAATTCGATAGAACAGAGAGAGGGAAAAGGGAGAGAAAGAATGGGACATTTCTCAGGTCTTTGTTGTATACAGCAGCCGCTTTTTTTTATTTTTTTTATTGCATTCGTCCTAATTTTATTTTACTTATATCTTATTATTACATCTAAAATTATAATAAAAGTTAGACTGCGAAAATAAATTAAACACATAATTAAAAAAATCTGTATTCATCAAAACGTGTTTAAAATCATAAAAATTATACAATAAAAAATAAAAATTCAACCAAAAGAAAAAAATATATATATGAACAACATTATTAACCGACAATAAATGATAAAAAAATCATCAACACTATATAAAGATGCATATAACAATGAGGCACGTTGGTAAAGCGGTCAATACCACAACTCAAACGTAAATAAAAAAATGATTATAAGCACGTATTTAAATCCAAGTCGATAGTCTAAAGCAGAGAAACTTAACAATATAATCAATAAATGTTATTTTAATAAGTTAATGCGATGTCAAATTTAATCTTAAGAAAAAATAAAAGGAAAGAATGGTCAAACAACCTTTTAACTATGGTTTGAATTAACATAAAATTTGGAGGTAAAATTAAATTATCAATTTTTAAAATATCAAAATAAAATATTGTTATTTTTTATTAAGTATAGAAGTTTTATATTTTTAAAGCAAATGTTAAAATTCGAATGCATACAAAATAAAATAACATGAGCGTCTTTGATCATTCGGTCTATTAGTAGATCTCAAATATAATATAATTATTAATTTAACTTAAACTTATATAATTTTAAAGGGTTGAACTAAAATTTAAAATCAAAATATAAAAATATAATCGCCTTAGTTTTAGATTTAAAAAAAAAAAAACTAAATCCAACCAGCGTTTAAGTTATGCCTTTTTCTATTTTCTACTTTTTATGTATAAATGATAAGAGAGTGCGAGGAAATTTTGTTGAAAAGTGATGTCCCAATCATCCAAACACAGTGTTAAAAAACAAACAGCAATGGAAGACATTAGGATTAGATTACTTTGAATTGTCGTATCACATCGGGCAGTTTCAGCGTTATTTGTGGTTTTAGCTAATAAAATTTATTTTTTTTTATTTTTTTTAAGGTAAATCACCATGTCTTTCTTACATGTTAATAAAGAATGAATAATTATTTTGAAGTGAATGAATTTTATTGACTGGAACCACGGATGACGATATAAGCCGAATACATCTAATAATTTCTAATTGCATACACAACTCAACCATGTTTCTAGAACTGTCTTCTTGAAATGTTTTAAACGAGAAACATGGGAACAGGATAATGTAAGAACAAGGGCATGTTCTTTGCAGCGTTTGGCATAAGTCACTTAAAACCGGTTTAAATCGATTAATCATATTAAATTAATGGATGAGTCTATTGCGTTCGAGGAAGACCGTTGAACACCATTAATGATGAGTATTGTTGAACACCATTAAACTAATATATAAAGATTAAAAATCTAAATGACTCAACATATAATTATAAATTATTTAAAATAAAATATTAATTAAATTATTTTCTATATATATAATATTTTTTGTAAATAATTAGATCAAATACCAACCTTAATCAATTAAAAAATAAAAACTTAAATCCCTAAATCCTAAATTCTAAACCGGACACACAAAATCATAAACTTAAAACCTAAAACTTGAAACTTGAAACTCGAAATCCAAAACCAAAAACATTAAACCATAAATAATAAACCTTATACCTAAAATTGTAAACTATAAATCATAAAACCATAAACCATAAATTTGAATATTTGATTTAGGTTTTATGCTTTTATGTCTTATGGATTAAGGTTTACTATTTAGGGTTTAATGTTTGTAGTTTTGAGTTTTGGTTTTATGGTTTATAAGTTTGGGTTTATAATTTAGGGTTTATATTTTTAAGGAATATTGTTTATTGTTGAGGGGTTCAGGCTTCTGCTTTAGGGTTTAGAGTTTAGAGTTTAGGATTTAAGTTTTAGGGGTTTTGTTTTTAAATTGACTTTGGTTGGTATTTGATCTAATTATTTAAAAAAATTATATATATATATATATAATAATTTAATTAATACGTTATTTTAAATAATTTATAATTATATATTGAGTCATTTAGATTTTAATCTTTATAAAATTAATTTAATGATGATCAACAGTACTCATCGTTAGTGGTGCGCAGCGGTGCTCGTCGAACGTTGTAGAATTTTACTTAAATTAATTTTAATTAATTTGGTTTTTATAACAATGTCGTTATGATTTCGGTCAAGTTATTTTTTTTTAATTATTAGTTTTAGTCGACCTTTAAACCTAGTTCTCTCTATTCACAATGCTAAAATTTGAGTCTCTGGCCTTACTTCAAAGACCTAGTGCCTCATCCTAAAAAACTAATTGATTGTTAGTTCAGTTAAGTTAATTTTGTCAATCTATTGTGGATTATAATTGACTTAATTTATTATTTTTAATTATTTAAAATAAACCTTTTATTAAAAAAATCGAATTGACCCTATTAATTCCATCTTTATCTCACGGGTAGAAATCTTATGTCCTTTTTTGGTGTTTAATTATATTCTCATACTCAAAATTAGATTCAGGGTTAATATTTATGGGGTATGTGTATTTTTTAGGGCATAAGGTGTAGGGTTTAGGATTTAAAATTTAAAGTTAGTGCTTAAAATTTAATATTATAATATTTTTTAGTGTTAGAGTATAAATAAGGACACCGAAAAGACGTAAATTTTTTTTATCCCAATCTTACCCTCTTTTTCTTCGATTTTTTCTTTTCTTTTCTTTTTTCCTTTCTTTTATATAATCGGTTGATTTCTTTATTTCCACTCATTTATCGTTCACGTTTGATATGATTGACATCGGTAGAAGTTATGACCAATTGGGGTGTGTAAATATATTTGATCCGATTAATTTGATTAGATTATTTGTTGATTCGATTTAAAAATTTAGATATTTGATTTAATTTTTATATTTGAATCGGATTTTTATCTGATTTTTCAAATTGAATACGGATCAAAATATTTCAAGTTTCAGATATATGAAAATTCAAATTTTCATGAATATTATCCTTGTTATATATTAGCAATTAGTGCTTATTATATCCGAAAAGTCGAAATTTACATAGATATGAATTTTGTTATATTTAGTAACTTATTGCTTGTTTTAGACGAAATTCCAAAATTTTCATAAATACAACAATCAAAACCGAAATTAACTTAAATCAAATTATATATATGGATAATTGAATATCTGAATATTTGAATATCCAATATCTGATTAACCAAATATCAGATTTTTTCGGATTGACTACGAATTGTTATTTTATTGATTCGAAATTTCGAATATTAAAATTTTCAGATCGAATCTAATTCGATATCTGAAAATAAATAGCCCACCAACGACTACCTTTATTTTTGCATATTTGAGATTTTGTTTTTTTTTTGTTTAATAAGTTTTTTTTTTCTTATAGAAAATGGAAGATTTTGTTTGTCTCGTATATTTTTTTGCTTGTATCGTATAAGTTTTAATCTTTTCTTTGCAAATGTTTTTTTTTCTTCCAAGGTTCGTTTTGTAGTCGTATCCTCCAATCGATGGATACTTAATTCTTATATCGATCTGACCATTTTTAACTCTCAAGTTGACTCCTTTGCATTATTAACTACTTGTAATCATCCTTACATATTATTGAGTTGTAATAAAGTCAATTATCAAGTTTTATAATATTTTATTATTATTTTCATCAAGATTAAAACCTTTATTAATGTTGTTACTTCATACTTGTCTATCATCAAATGGTTGCGTTCAGTGCATCTTTGTTTTTTTAGTTGGATTTATTTAATTATTTTTTTGTATGGTCATATTTTATGAAATAAATAAATTTTTAAATATTAAAAACAATAGATAAACCGACTTAAGAGTTCAAATTAATTAATAATTTCAAATGAAATATGTCAGTGTTAACAAAACTACTCAAGTAGAGATAATGATAGCGATGATAAGTAATTAAAAAAAAAACATGAAGAGATACATTTATTAAACTATTTTAAATTAAAGTCAATTTGATAGAAATATATATGTTTGAAAGACTAAAACTATTATTATATCATGTCAGTTACCTGAGTGATATTCGTATTAATATATTAATTATGTCGTTAAATTATAATTTTTAGAAGAAAAAATCAATAACTGGTTTGTAATTTGACTAATAATCGAGTGACCTAAACTAAAAAAAAACCCGAAACCCAGAATCAAACATACAAAAAATTATTAAATAAACTCGACTCGGTGCATCATTCGTGGTCCCAGGTCGATTTAATTAATAAATTTTCCAGACGTACGGTATTGGAGAGAAAGGGAGAGAGAACAAAAAAAAAAAACTAAAGCTCAAATACAGGGAAAACAAAGAATCCCCATTTCTCCTCTTCCTCCTTGTTGTTTTTCAGCTAATTTCCACCGTCGATCGACCTCTCTCCGATCATTCTAGAACCTTCCACTGTTCTCCGTTGAACTTCTTCTTCTTTTTTAATTTTTTTCTGTGTAGTAGGTAAGGTATTCAGAAGTAACAGAACAGAGAAAAAAAATAGAACCCCGTTTCGATGGAGTTATACGGTGGAAACCCGACACGGAATGGGTCGCAATCAGTTCACCAGCCCGAATGGAGCCCCGCCGGTCCTGGAACTGGCTTGGAAGGTATTTCCCGTTTTTTTTTTTTGCCGGTTTTCTACCCGCATTGTAGCGATATCACTTCGGCAAAGCTTATTTTTACTTGGGGATTTGGGGTTTTTACCATGCGGATAGTGAATTAGGTGTTTTATTAGAATTTCTTTGGTGTAATGCAGAATCGATGTGGCAATTGTCGTTGAGGGGTTCCGAACCGTACCCGGAACGGCCCGGGGTACCTGACTGTGTTTACTACATGCGAACCGGTCTATGCGGGTATGGTGGTAGGTGCCGTTATAATCACCCTCGCAACCGTGCCGCGGTGAGTGTAAAATCCTTTTATCATTTGCTTCAATAAATGGGGTTTTCCTTTTGTTTATCTGATTTCGTTTTGCACTGTTTGGTTCTTTACATTCAACTGATATTGGTTAATGGGAATAGAATGGAGAAGATTGATTGATGCTGTTGCATTGAACTGTTAGCTGCGACGGCGGGGTGTAATTAAGTGAACTTAATTTAACAATTTCATATTGACTATGGAACTACAAAATGCAGTAGGAATAAACACTTATAAATGAAGCAATATTTTCCGCTTATAATCTCTACGTGCCGCAACAATGCAAGAATTTGTTGCTTATAACTCACAGGGACGTTGATAGAGAGAATATTTGTAATGTGATAATATTTCTGTCAAAATAGAAACTAAATACTTTAATTTACAAGTTATGATTGACATCCTCTGCTCCGGATTTAAACAAATTGTCTGCAACTTATGTCTATGTGCGTTTCTTCATCATCTTCTCTAAAACCGGTAATACGAGTAGCCCTTCTCTTATAATCGTTCTTAATGTTCTGTCAGATGTCTGGGCTGATTACTTATTTTCTCTTGTACTTGGCTTTAAGCCTCTTGTCCGAGTTTAGTTACTCATATTTATTTGGTTGTGATGCCATTTAGGTTGAGGCTGCCGTAAGAGCTACAGGGGAGTACCCTGAACGACCAGGGGAACCTGCATGCCAGGTAAAAGAAAAAAATATTTATTGAAAAATGCAAAATTGTTGCTAATTAATCAACCCCTTTTCTAATTAATGCTGCAAAGAATTTTTCTTTATTTTCCTGACTTGTGATTTTGTGGTTGTTGCAGTTTTATTTAAAAACCGGGACTTGTAAATTTGGTGCATCCTGTAAGTTTCACCATCCAAAACATGGAGGTGGATCCTTTAGCCACGTTCCACTGAATATATATGGATATCCTTTACGACCGGTTTGGATGATCTCTTCTTATCTTTTATTTCTCAATTTGTATATATCTATTGAGTATTCTTGAAAACATCCAGATCCGGTTTAATGTGCATTTATTAACAGGGCGAGGACGAATGCTCCTACTATTTGAAAATGGGGCAGTGCAAATTCGGTGTTACATGTAAATTCCATCATCCTCAGCCAGCTGGTACATCAATGCCATCATCTGCACCTCAATTTTATCAGTCGGTGCAGTCTCCTTCAGTTCCTTTGCCTGAACAATATGGGAGAGCATCCACCGGTATGAGAGTGGCAAGGCCTCCACTAATGCATGGTTCATATGTTCAAGGGGCTTATGGTCCTGTGCTGTTTTCCCCTGGAGTGGTTCCTATTCCGGGTTGGAGTCATTACTCGGTAGGATAATCAGCATTGTTGGCTGCATTATGATAATGCCAAAGTATATGGGATTCGTGAAGCTGTTTTTGACTTACTTTGTGCAGGCACCTGTAAGCCCGGTACTCTCTCCTGGTGCGCAACCTGCTGTTGGAGCAACTTCTCTCTATGGACTAACGCAACTATCTTCTTCAACAGCCTCCCTTGCAGGACCCTATCCTTCCTTGCCCTCTTCTACTGACCCTTCAAGCAGTAACCAGAAGGAACAATTATTCCCAGAGAGACCTGGTGAACCTGAATGCCAATACTATTTGAGAACTGGTGATTGTAAATTTGGATCATCTTGTAGGTATCATCATCCCAGAGACAGGGTTGTGCCACGAACAAATTGCGCCCTCAACCCAATGGGACTTCCTTTACGCCCGGTATGTGAACACTCTAATCTGTCTTTGTTTTGTTCTTTATCTTGTGTTTTATGCCCAAGATGACATTTTGTTATGGTGCTGTCACTTAGACTTGGATTTTATAGGGATCTTGACTTCCAAATCTTGCTCTATTAAAGTAAGTCTGGTTAGATTAATATATTGGAAATACCTCTGGAATTGACTGAGTGACTGTCCTAGAAGTCTGAAATCCTGTTTCTTTAAGAACTAAAAGTTTTGTTTCTTATATAGGAAAGAAAGGAAGTGACAACCTTTTGACCTTTGCTTTCACTTTTAATCAATGCTCAAGTGTAGGATTGAGAAGGCTTCAGTAATGGTAATCATTAACGGATTTGAGATTTCTTCATACACGTTTAACAGCTTTATTGTTTACACCTGCAAATAATGTACTGTGGAAGGGGTTTTGCTGGCCTTCAGATAGTGAAATATGTTATAGTTTGTTTTTTATTTTTGCTTCCTTCTTTTGTTCAGCCTTATTACTGCTATCTCGTACAGCTTTGTTTTTGGAGCATGCTATCTCGTACGGCTAGTTTATTACTTTCACAGTTTTGTGATGTTGAGATGCAGTGCCTATCCTAGAAACTTATACTTTTAGTTTTCAAAAAAATTGGTGTTAATCGATTCTTCCCTGTAAACAGGGTGTGCAGCCTTGTTCATTCTACTTGCAGAATGGACACTGCAAGTTTGGGTCCACATGCAAATTTGATCACCCTGTGGGAACAATAAGATTTAGTCCATCAGCGTCATCTCTCATTGATATGCCAGTTGCTCCTTATCAAGTTGGGTCTTTGCTGGCTACATTGGCACCTTCTTCCCCTTCTTCTGATTTACGACCGGTGCTTATTTCAGGGCCTAAGAAGGATTCTTATTTGAGCAGAATCCCTTCATCTGCTAGCACATCTAGTAGTTCGGTTGGTTTGATTTTTTCGCAGACGGGTTCTGTTCCCCTTTCCGATTTGCAGCTTTCAAGTCAGAGTTCTGTTCCTCTAGGCAGCAGCAGAAGCACAAGACAGGGTGGTGAGGTTCGTCGCACAAATTGATGTAAAATGCTAGAGCCATTCTTCATTATCTCAAAGATAGGGTGATAAGTTTTTCTGTTAATAGATCCGGGTACGTTGTAGTCGATTGTGCAAAGGTACATTTATCAGCTGCAAGGCTTATCAACCAATCTGCATTACCTCAGAATAGAACTGATTGTATTTATGCCTAGCTTGTCTTTTTTTATTACAATCAATATCATCTGCAATAAGCTGTTGTAGCAGAGTATGAACCAGTATCCCTTCCTTCCAAATAATCACAACATAAAGCCACTACATCAGGTTAGTCTGTGACTATGCTTTCAGCCTGATGCTTTGTATACCATCATTTTGCAATGAACACATGAGGTGGATTGTCCTTGTCAAAGTGAATAAACTGGGGTGAATCAGATAAGGTGTTGTTAGAAATCGTGTCAATCGATCGAATGTTTTATCACTTCGTGACGGAATGTGAAGAAACTGGGGGTGAAGAACAGTTCTTAATCCACAAACTTAGACAATCCATGGTTCAATGATTTGAAAGTAACCCCTTTGGTTCGAACATGGCAAAGACCAGTAAGTGCAAATCATGTTTAACAAATCTTCAGCTTCATTAATGGTTGTTGTAGGATCATAATTAAGCATATACATGTATCCACACGATCAAACATCCTTTATTTGCAGCAAATTGCTATGATAACATAGGAGTTGATAAGTAAAGCATATGACTATGGGGAAGAAGGGGGTTCAAAAGAGTGGGCTCACATGTTTTCTGTAACTATAATTGTAGCCACCAACTTTGCTTTGCTTGCACTAATGATTCAAAGCTGCTTCCCCCCTCTTCACCTGTATTTTACTTGAAAATAAAATGAAATGGTAAATAGCCATTAACGTTACATTTTTATTTTATTTTGGCCACCCGCCGTTAAAAAATTCGGGGGAAATAGAAAAATAACAATAATTTAGTGACCAAAATAAGAAAGAAGCAATAGATTGGTGACTAAAATAGGAGGAAGTAATATTAGTGACCAAAATAGGAAAAAACAAGAAAACGAGAATAGTTTATTGACCAATGATGATGTTTGTCCAAAATGGAAAGAGGGACAAAAGAAAATTCCCTTTTGGCTTTTAGCTTTAATATCCAGCTCTAGGCTTTGTACTCCCATTTTCTTGGTTGATACAGATTTAATGGAGAGAGGGAAAACAGACATGGGGGTTTAAATTTTGATGTCTAAAATGATTTTCAACCCCACTGTAGTCCAGAAAATCAACCCTTAATAAATGGGACATTCCGAAAGAAACCGAACCCGAAAACTTGGATTTTTCATTTCTAATGTGACACAGAAGATCAACCCTTTATATGTTCGATATGAATATGTTGTTCATGATGTGCCTGCCTAAGAAATAATATATACAATCACAAAAAAACTATGCAGAGTCATGCATTAACACACGGGAGTCGGGACGACAACATAACAAAGTTATCAAGCCTAACCAAGAAAGAATAAAAATGTCATTTGAATATCAATGTCTGCTGAATCAAGTAATAAGAAGTTCGATGCTTCTTAAAGTAAAGTAAATTATATGTTTGAATATTGTAAACAAAAAACAATTTCGGAATAATTTTATTCCATTTGGAGATCCAACCCGACTCTCAAACTCCAATATAATCAGGACCCATGATTTTTATTAGACAAACATGATTTTTATCAGACAAACTTTGAAGCTAATTAAATGCTACCATTTACTCTAGCCATACACACAAAAGAAGAAAAAAGTGCAAGAATTGATGGGATCATTATTACCACTTGATCCATGCAATCTTAGGTCATAATTAAGCCAACAGTTTTCAATACCAAGAGTACATATAAACACTCAAATTGCTTTACAAATTTATGGGTATATTTGTTTGATTAGGTTAAGTGGAGCCTGACACAAATTCTTACCAAAAAAACGATAAGAATTTGTGTAGGGCCGCATTTTAGCCGCACCCTAAGGCGCCTTACCTAACATCTCCCAACCTGACACAGTAAAACCAACACCAGATATTTTTGTAGTTCCCATATGTAATAATGTAAACAGTGTATCAGCAGTAAAGTTTGTGTAAAGAAGGAATAACATCAAACTTTGGAGAAACTAAGGAAACTGTAGCCTGTTAAGGTAATGTCCTAGTGGTTGTGGCAAAGAAATGAACATAGTTGCAGGCTTTGGTTTCTAGCTAGAACCTAAAATAGGCTATATATAGACATACCTGCAAAATTTAAAGTAGTTTTGAGTGATGTAATATGGACAGAGGAGAGTGGTACTAATTATAACATGTAATCCATCTCATCTTCTTAATACCCTACTTTAGTAAGACTTTACACATAATATTAGAGTTAATTAAGCTATTCTTTTATAAGGGTAGCTTTCACTAGTCATGATTACATCCCCTAAAAGCACTGCAACCCTTCAGGATTCCTGCAATATTTTTTTCTTCATTAACAAAAACCATGTGAAAAGAACAAACAACCAAATAGTTCATGGGTTTGATAAGGCACATTGTGTACATAACACTCATTAAAAAGTATATTTTAAAGCCATTACCACCCTCTAATCCTGCAAGAACTCATATGACTTAATTTTACCTCACCCCAGAGTCCAGCCTTTCTCCTTCTTAATATAGATCATTAAGAGAAGAAAAAGAGAGATTTGGTGTCCTTAAACAACCTGTCAAAAGCAGAAACCATTAAGTATTGAACTGAAAGAAAAAAAGATATTTGGTGTTCATAACATTCATAGGGCTGAAATCTGATTTTTTCCAGGTTTTTGAGAAGATGGGTGCTATTACTCTTGGTGAAGTGAAACCTACTGTATCAGGGAAGAGATCTTTTCGTCCAAGTTCAAGTATAAGGCATGATACTGAATGGTAATTAACTTTCTTCTTCCTCTTCTTTGTTTCTGTTGTTTATGGAAAAAGCTAGCTTTTGTTGCAGAGTGATTTTTAAGGTATTAGAATTTGAGTTGTTAGGCTGTTTCTTCTTTTGTCTAACATTTCTGCACTTTAATAATTACTTCTGTTGCACGGAACTTTGGAAAATCCTACTGTTTAATTGAGTTTGGATCATTGTGTTTCACTTGCCAAAACAGTTTCTGAAACCTGAGTTAATGATTCAGATATTTTATTTTTGAAAGTGATGTTTTCCAACTTCATTCTTCATTTCTGAAACCTAGGTTCATAATTTATTCAAAGTGTTCAATCTTATTTGTCTAATAATTTTCCAATAATTTCCCACTTGCTGATAAGCCTGGAATAGTCATAGTTGAGTATGACAGATTAACCCCTTTTGAGCTAAGATCTTGACCTCGGAAGTCTTCAATCCGAAGTGACGGCAACACGAGCATCGGTTGCAGGATATGTGGATGTGTTCTTATCCTACAAAACCAATAACATGAACTGCTATATTCTCATAAGCTGTCCTATTCTCTCAGAATGCAACAAAAACACACACAGCTATCAAATAAAATTAAGGGTCCCATATGGTTCCCAGCAATTCATATCCATGAATGTCTGTGAAATAGTTTAATTGTTTTTTTACCTTTTTAATAACAAATATGGCCTGATTTCACACACTGTTGTTCAAACAACACCACTCATGCTATAATTATTGAGTTGTCACTTGTCCGTTTCCCCATCCGGGTGGACCTCCATGTCGAACCATGAACCATGGTAGGTTTTTTCCCCTCATTCACTGAGATGTTCAATGAAACAATTACAATTGAGTGAAGCAGTGAGGAATTTATGAGTTCAAGCATGGGAATGCAGGTCTATGCCAAAAGCAACAATATGATATCTAAACTATTTACAGTAACAAGCATGTAGAACTTCATTAATCTCTATCTCCCTTTTTTTAAATTTTTTAGTACTTTTATTGTTTTAGACTTTTAGTCTCTTTGCAGCATCCTTTTAAACCTAGTTATCAATCTTGCAGGCCTATTTCTGATGTTTCTAGTGATCTCACCATTGAAGTAGGAGCATCAAGCTTTGCACTTCACAAGGTAAGGTGAAACTGTTTTGGCATTTCTTTAGCAGCTAACAATGTAATTCTGATGTATGCTGTATGCATATGGTATTTGAAAAGATGCTTACCTTGTGATAGAAGCTTTAGTTATGTGGTTGTAAACTTTTTTTTCAGTTCCCTCTGGTTTCTTGGAGTGGAAGAATCCGTAAGTTGTTGGTCCAAGCGAAGGATGCAACGGTTTCTCGTATGAATCTCTCTTCTATTCCTGGTGGACCTGAAGCGTTTGAGCTAGCTGCAAAGTTCTGCTATGGAATAAATATCGAGATTACATTATCGACAGTTGCAATGTTAAGATGTGCATCATATTTCCTGGAGATGACCGAAGAGTTTGCGGAGAAGAACCTGGAAGCTCGGACAGAAGGGTATCTGAAGGACGCGGTACTCCCGAACATATCGAGCTCGATATCTGTTCTTCACTGTTGCGAAAAGCTCTTGCCTGTATCCGAAGAGATCAACCTGGTTAATAGGCTTATCAATGCAATTGCGAATAATGCATGCAAAGAGCAGCTCACTTCAGGCTTATTGAAACTTGACCACAACTTCCCATTGAAAGCTATGCCGAACATCGAACCGGAAACACCATCCGACTGGTGGGGAAAGTCTTTGGCAGTTCTTAACCTTGATTTCTTCCAACGAGTTGTAACGACTGTGAAATCGAAGGGTCTAAAACAGGATATGATCAGCAAAATTTTGATAAATTACACCCACAATTCTCTTCAAGGTCTGGTCCTCAGGGACCATTACTTGGTAAGGGGAAGCCTATTGGACTTAGAGCTGCAAAAGAAACAAAGGGTAATCGTTGAAGCCATGGTTAGCTTACTGCCTACTCAATCGAGAAAGAGTTCGGTTCCCGTGGCTTTTCTCTCCAGTTTACTGAAAACTGCAATATCCTCATCGGCATCGACTTCTTGCAGATCGGATCTCGAGAGGAGGATAGGCCTGCAACTAGACCAGGCAATTCTTGAAGATATCCTAATACCAGCCAATTCACATGGAAACAATCATACAACCTTGTATGATACAGAGTCAATTTTAAGGATCTTCTCCATATTTTTGAACTTGGATGATGATGAGGAGGAGGAGGATAATCCCATGAGAGATGAAAGCGAAATGGCATATGATTTCGACATCCCGGGATCTCCCAAACAAAGTTCAATCCTCAAAGTATCGAATTTACTGGACACTTTTCTTGCAGAAGTTGCACTGGACACAAATTTGCTGCCATCAAAATTCATAGCACTCGCAGAGTTACTTCCCGACCATGCTCGAATCGTTGGCGATGGATTATACAGAGCTGTCGATATCTTCCTCAAGGTGAGTGTCTCACAAGAAAACACTAATAAGTAGCCCCTTAGCTAAGTCATCTTTAGGCATTCTTAGAACCATTTTCTATTTTGCTTTTTACAGGTTCATCCGAACATAAAGGATTCCGAACGATACAGACTATGTAAAACCATAGATAGTCAGAAATTATCTCAAGAAGCTTGTAGCCACGCAGCACAGAACGAAAGGTTACCGGTGCAGATGGCAGTCCAAGTGCTATATTTCGAGCAAATCAGGCTTCGGAACGCAATGAACGGAGGCCACAATCAATTCTTTTTCGGTGCAAACAACGGCCAGTTCCCTCAACGTTCGAGCAGCGGTGCGGGGAGCGGAGCCATCTCACCTAGAGACAACTACGCATCGGTTAGAAGAGAGAACCGAGAGCTGAAACTCGAAGTTGCAAGGATGAGAATGAGGCTAACTGACCTCGAAAAGGATCATGTGTCCATGAAACAAGAGTTGGTCAGGTCTCACCCTGCTAACAAGATATTCAAATCATTCACCAAGAAATTAAGCAAGCTCAACTCCTTGTTCAGGATCAACAATCTGAAGCCTATTGGGGGTAAACCAAAAGCAGAATCTCGGTTCTTGTTCCAAAGGCGAAGGCGCCATTCGATATCGTAGTTAACTCGGCGTGGATAGTAGCTATATGTATATATGTATCATTTTTTCTGGAGAGTTTGATTTTGGTGTCAACTGAATTAATATTCGATTGCTCTTTTTATTTGGACTAACTAAAGATATTATAGAGTAAGGACCAAATTATGTGAGCTTAAAGTATAGTAGCTAAATGGCTAATTGGCTGAATAATTGAGGGACCAAAGCCATAGTTTGACCCCAGAAATGATAAAACGCTGCGTTTCATATACGGTTTTAAACCCGGAGATTTGCTTTGTTCCTTGGCGGCGGCGCGGAGGCTGAAAAATATTCTTTCATTTTCTCTGTCGATCTTTCGAACTGAAAACGGTACGGACGAGATGCGGACTTCTCTTTCTCAATTAGGCAACATATTACCCATCCCGAAGCTCTTCCGGTACTACAAATTCAGCCTTGAATCCTTTTTTAGGGTTTCCGAATTCCCGGATTCGGAAAAAGATTGAATCTTTTTTTGTCTCCTTTTTTCAGGCAATTGGAGCAAGAAATGGAAACCGTAATCAAGGTGTTACAACCTGGACCCTTGGGAATCATCGAGCATAAGTTCTCCGCTGAAGAAATTCGCGAGGCAAACGCGATGGTTCGTAGAGCCGTCGAGAATTGGCGGAGGAATGCTATTACGGAGCTAAGAAACGGGGTTTTGAAAGATTACATTCACAGGTGAACAATTGTCACGCCGCTGTGTTATTTTCGGTTGATTGATAGAAGAAACTTTGAAGAGAATGTGGAAAGTAAAACCTTTCGCTTAGTGTTTATTTTGTTATATAGACTTTGCAATCAGTTCTGAATAAAGTTATTGAATTTTCCTTTCAGTGGATTTTTTCGTGTATACTGATGATAGATTATATAGATAAAAGAATTTGACAAAATGGCTCCTTTTTTGGTACTGGTTTGCTCTTCCAAATACAGGGAGAGAATCGTGTAATACATTGTAATTAAGATCTTTAAAAAAATGTAAGCTAATCAATGTGATTCCTGTTTAGTTTTAAATTGCTATTACGAATTATCAGCGTTTGCCGCAAGATGAATTTCGCTCATATGTCTTCTTGGACATCATGTAGTTATCTTGGCAGATGTTAGATGTTCTGTACCTGTTTGGGGTTTACTAGAATACTAGTTCATGTGTTTTTTTAACCGGATGAAATCGAATAATGCTCATACCATTAGGCAGTTATCTGCTTTGAATTTGATCCCACCTGGTATCTGCTAAGAGCCCCTGGATTCAAAACATAGCGAATTGTTGTTTCTGATGATTGATCAGGTATTCTTTGTGGATGTTTTTCACTGTGTAGAGTGTGCTATCAGGCTGAATACTTGAATCCGTGTTTATGCCATTAACGCTTGCATGTAATTCAAAACATAGGCTGTGAGACTATTTGATGATTCACATGGAGGGCCATAAACTGATGACTTTCCATGATAATTTGCCCTATGAATACAACTGCTACACCGGGTTGGCTCCCAAGCTGCTGTTGTGCTTGGAATATGGTCCAAGCTCATATGCAGTACGGAAGTCAACTGCGACTTTCTTGATGATATGACACATGCAGTAACTGCTGCTGAAGATCTCCTGGGTTAGACGGGGAGATAATTTGGGTAAATAATATGCTGTGCTATGAAGCTGGTTTGGAGGCTTCTGTTGTCTATGATGAACCTAAAATAATATGCACTTTAACTGAGGGAACAGCAACATTTACGAATCGAAATAAGTTGGCATCGGCAAAAACAATTTGAAGCTGTTGTTGAAACTGAGATTAAATTGTTCTTGTAGATTGAAACTATCATCCCAAGTTCTACATTGTATGTACAAGCCTTTCGAAGTTACCAATCGATGCTTTCCCAGTAATTAAATCATTAAGTTGATTATATCTTTATCAATTACTGCTTATTTACTTTAGGCCTCCTGTTTAATCATTGTTCAAAAGTAACTGCAGCTAGTAATTAAGTAATTAAAGGAGCTGATGTGCTTAGCAAGTTTCAGCTGAAATGGGCAGAACCATTCACAATGGGCTGCTATAGCCAGATTTTATGACAAGAAGCACCAATTTAGTAGGATATATTGGGCTTCCAGATAATCCTTGTTTTTCCATCCAGTTCATGCTGCTCTAGAGCTTATTGTGCTGTTTCTACTATATCTATGAGCCAATTGTTCCCAGGACATAGTGAAACAACAATGCCAAGTCAAGGTTCAAGCCACTAAATACAGTACATAATAGTAGATTAAAGCACAAACAAGGGATAGATATTACACATGCAAGTAAAAATACAGGTTAGTACAAGGAAAATACTATATAACCCTGGCCAGCCCCAAAAATTGTGTGCAAGGATGCTCTGCAACTCATACAAAAACCAAAAGGGAAACACAGATGACAAAACCCTTTATCAATTATCACTTTATTTGAGTTAATGGAAAGTTTACTTTAATCTTTCAAATCCATATAGCTCCAGCCCTTATGAGCAATGGGGCAAGCTGGTTCCTGAGTTGGAGGGACATGACTTGGTTAGCTCCTCCAATGAGCTGCTGGCCGATGAAAACAGCTGGTACACTGGGATTGCACCCCATCTCCTGCAGTGCCCTTTCTACTTGTTGCCCGTTTGCTATTTCGTCAAGCTCGTAAACTGTCGGGTTTGCCCCGAAGCCACTGATGAGAGTCTTGATGGTATGGCTCATGCAACAAGTGGTCCGGCTGAAGATTACCACTGGCCTGTCTGCAACCATACTTGTGACTGCATCCATTGCTATTTTGGCAGAGAAGTGTTTTTGGTAAGTAATGTAAGAGCTATATGAAGCTTCTTTGGAAACTTTAAAAATGTTTTGAAACTGCTTAGCCTTGTTGAAGAACTAGCCACCTTTGACACCTATTTATACTGTCCTTGAACAGTGGTGAGAAGGAATAAAATAATCCAAAAGATCTTCCTTCATATTCCTGATGATTAAATTGATATAGACATTCATATCTCCTTACATTCAGTACTAACAACTTGCACAACACAATGAAAATACATTTAACAGTGATAACATATATAGATCTTATTTTTATTTTAAAGAACAGCATTATCCTTAACATATTAAGTACATAGAGAGCAAAGTCTTTCTGTAGGCTATAGAACTATCCATGCATGAGCCATGTTTGATACATTAAGAGTTTGTGTTATATAGACCGACTCGTTTGTGTTTTTATTTTTGTATTCGTATCGTATTCGTGTTTCTTTTTCTCAATCCTAGAACTTCCTATTCCATCTCTATCTATCTCCTTGTGGCATCTCTATGCTGAAGTGGAAAAATAAGTTGGGTTTATCCAATATACCAGACACCACATTTTCTTCTTTCTCTCTCATAAACCAATGATTCGCATAAGTTCGAATTCAAGAAAACCGAAAGCCAACAGAGAAAGTGAAGGGAAAAAAAGAGGGAAATGGAGAGAAAAAGAGATGCTTACTAGTATAAAAGCTACAAACACAGTGACCGTACAAAGAAGCAAGAAGAAGATGCCTTGAGGACCCACAAAAATTATCTGGTACTTACTCTTACATTGCGTTTTTAACTGGGAAAGAATGTAATAAGCTAGAGATATATTCCTTCACATGGAACCCCAGTGTTAGTGCACTCAACTATTGGAAATGCCTACAACCAATAGTAATCACCCTATGATTTGGGTTGAGATAGGGAGAAGTTTTGATTTCGATAACTTAGAACTCGAAACTTAATTCAGTTAGTTCGTGTTTAAAATAAACAAGTTCAGCTAGTAGTGGCAAGATTTTGATTCTCTAACATATCTTTTGCCATTTATCTGCAATTTTGAGAAAGCCAAACAAGAGTCTCCCATAGGTAATCTTGAAAGGTTAAATCATTGTGTTCATACTCCACAATATATTAGCTTATATCATCATCATATCTCTTCATAGTTTTTTGGTGTTAATAATTTATTAGCATGTTAGAATATATTCTCCTGTTAGAACAACTGGATCCATCATGATCACTTTATCCCTGGAATACTATCAATCCACCACCAATTTGAATCACAGTTATGGTGCATCTGCTTTTCTTCTTTGTCTGTTGATAGCATCAAAAACTCTAGACTTTTTCCTAGTGTAAAACGCGTTATACACGTATGTATATAGCCTTTGCGTGTACGTACCTGCAGATACTATCAGCAGCCAAACCTGGCTCGAGATAAAGCGAAAGGCCAGGGTCACTTATATCTGCATGAAGAGCTGCCATGCATTCTGCACCGGCCACCTGCATGAATTGATCTATATGCTACTGCATACTAGTAATATCTATCAAAGAATATTACGCCGAAGATATCGACTTTTCCTCTTTTTCTGATATCTTTCGGGATTTTTTATTGTTTCTGAACCATTCATTTGGAGCACACTAGGAAACATTCCCATCACAGATCTATACAGACATAGATATATTCTTTGATTAGTATGAAAGAGATAGAGAGTGACAATGAAGATAACAAGTACAGATATGGATATGGTACAGTTTGGGAATGTCAACTTTGTTGGATTCATTCACCTGTTCACATTGTAGTGTACTTGAGAGCCACTAAAACAAAGAAAAGAACAATGCGGCCAAGTCGACTCCTGGCATCACAGCAACAGGGATTTTATCAAACGTTCTTGAATCACTGCATGCTATTGCTTACTCCTGAGAAAAAAGAAGATTCGTTTGCATGCTTTTGCCTACAAATAATTACTTTTCTTTTCTGAGCTAGACATGTTTATGAAGAAGATTTCCATGTCTGCAGATAGACATTTTGCTGTTGTTGAAGAAAATCAAAGCTATGTATTCTGCAAATATTAAGATTGATCATCATCGTGAACTGGAAGCTGAATATATTTTTGTTAGTGTCACCAAAATTCTCCAAGGAGGTTGACAGCAACAGCTAGGCATATATGGAGCAGTTGTTTTCTTCTTTAGCTTCGACCACCACTATTCCGTGTTTCTTATCTTCATGCCCGACGAGATAAGTTGATGGGGATTGGAGGATATGAAATTACGAATAGAAATACTATGTTACTTTTTTGTGTCCTTATTTATGTTCCACGCTAAAAGAAAATAAAATTATGATTTATGGTTTTTGATTTGGATTTGGGTTTAAGAAATAGTGTGTAGGGTGTATTTTTAGGTTTAAGGTTTATAATTTATATTAACGGTTTAGAATTAATTTTTTATTGTTGGGAATAAAAAGAGACAGGAAAGGATAGAAGATTTTTGTTCATGAAATTACTCAACATCATCAATTAGTGTTACGGACAAAAATCATCTGCCCTTTTTGTGCTCCAACACTAAAAAATCAAATATTAAGCATTAACTTTAATTTTTAAATTGTAAACTCTAAAAATACACCTTACACCAAGTACTCTAACTTTAAATCTTAATCTTAAACCCCAAACTTATTTTTTTAAAAGAAGAGACATAAGTAGGACGACAGAAAAGAACATAGTAATTTCTATTCTAGTGTCGTTTTGCATATTTGATTGTATTGATGAATTTACTAAATAAAATAAGGGTAAACAACATAAATGGTCTCTAGACTATAACATGATTCTTTGTTGAGTCCCATGACTATGAGAAGTTACAAATAGGTCCTTCGACTAATCGCGACTAACAAATTAGTCTAATTTCGTTAAAAAATAAATGACTGATGATGTGACAGTTAATAAAATTTATAATAATAGATTTAACCCTCAACTTTTACATTTTATTTTAATTTGGTCTTAAATTTAAAATTTCATCTCTCAACATTTAAATATTATAACACTTTAGTCCTTTAAATCCTAAACTCATCTTCTTCCCTTTTTAAAAAACAAACCTCCATTATTGTTAACAATAGTCGTTTACAACCCTATTTGTATGAGCAGTGAAAACAGTTGGAGAATCAAAACTTCTATTCTTGTTTATGCATCCATGTACGATGAGCTATCCACAGCAAGAGATGCATCTCCTCAAAAATTAGATCATTAAAGCACATGGAACATGAAACAAAAAACAGATAAATGTGATTTTATTTGTGAATTAAGAATATTGGAGTTGTTGTCCGCTTTTTTCTATTAAGTGTTACGAGAAAATGAATTACACAAACAGATAATCCTAAATAATTATAAATGAATGAGTTAGGTGTGAAAACGCTGGTTAAATTTATGATTATTGGTTGTGGTTTGCAAAGTGCTGTTGCAATGCATTTTTTTTGTTGTTGTAAGAAATGGAAAGGGACCAAATAGGGATTGGGATAACATATTGGCAAAATAGGTGCATTGGTACAGTGGTTGGATTCCCTTTTCTCATTTTCAGACTGCAATTTTCTTTTTTTTTCTTTTCTTTTCTTTTGTATATAGGATGAATGTTACGGTGTTGGTTTTTTATTAAGGAAATGCATCTTATTTACATGTAGCTGTTAAATGCATCATCAAGGCTTATGTTACCGAATAGAAAGGTATGCATCTTTTACTGTGGGTAGCTCATCACAGATGACTACTGTCAATAATAATAGTGGAAGTTTTGATTTTCTTATTATTTTTATTGCTCATATAAATGGGGTTGCAGATAGCTATTGTTAACATCAATGGAGGTTTGATTTTTATAAGGGAAGAAGATGAAGTTTAGGATTTAAGGACTTAAGTAAAATGTTATAATATTTAAATGTTGAGAGCTAAAATTGTAAATTTAAACTAAATTAAAATAAAATGTAAAGGTTAAGGGTTAAATTTGTTATTATACAGATTTTTTAATTGCCACATCATCAGTCGTTTATTTTGTAATGAAATTAGACCGATTTGTTAATCGCGATTAGTCAAAATACCTATATATAATTATTCATAATTAAAAGATTCAACAAAGAATTATGTCATAATCAGAGACCATTTATATAATTTACCCATAAAATAAAAATAAATATATATGAATATGATTCCGTTTCTTTCTGTTCTCTTTTTTGTTATTATTTGATACATGTAAGTATAAATTATTTTTACACTAACCTAGTTATTTTATCTTTAAAATCTCTCGTCCTAAAATCATAAATTTTCATACTCTAACTATGAACTTTAAATTTTAAACCCCATAATTTAAATTATAACCCTTAAAATAATTTTATTTGTGAAATATTTTATCTACCGCTAGTATATACTATAATAATTTTTCTTCAAGTTTACACATTAAATTTAATTCAATGTACAATGTGATCATGGATGAGTAAAAAAAACCCAAATTAACCAATAATCGAATCAAACCATATTATTTTTCAAATAAATAACTTTAAAATACCTATAAGAATTTCTAATTACTTGAAAAAATATTTCTTTTAGAAATATTTCTTAAAAATGATTTTAATTATCAACAAGTGTTTGGTGCATTGGTAAGGCATATTGCACTCCCAAGGAGAAGACGCGAGTTTATACTTTAGAGATATTGTTGGGAGGAGCAGTCTCGGACCCTGAACATAGACCGTAAGATGAACATATATATTAAAAAAAGATTTTAATTTTTTTATCAAATAATGTCAAAAACCATAAAACAAAGTCATTTTGCTAAAATAAATTCAAAAAAATCAAAGCAAAAATTAATGTGTAAAAAAGAAACCGAATCAAGCCGAACTAAAATGGACGGATAAAAAATCAAAGAAATCCGACCAAACTAAACTGAACCAATCTCTCCCCTAAATATAACATGCTAATTTTGATTTACAACAATTATACACATTAAAACCTTGATTTTATTCGATAACACAAGAAATTTTTATTTTAATTAAATTGTACACATTTTAAAAAAATATAAAATTAATCTATTTTTTTGATGTAAAAAGAAAATATCCTATGAGACTCGTTAAAAACCTCTCTACACTTAAATGGAGAAAAATTGTACTCATAAAGATATTTTACAAGCATTAACAATAAAAAAACCACATAATCATAACTCAGATCGAACACTGATCCGTAACAAGCAACAATATAATTTCCGGCGGGGGGTTGTCCATAGAGCACCTCTTCAATCGCATGACCCCTAACCACCCTGGCCAAACCGTCCGCTATCATAAATATATTTAATGGATAATTTAATAAAATATTGAACAAATATATTTTTATAATATATATATATATATATATATAAACATAAAATAAGTATTAAATTGATATTGCGAAAATTGAATTAAAGCAAAATTTAAATATATAATTACATAACGAGTTGAGCTAAGGCCAGGGCCCTTCCTTCTGGTAAGTCCCTTATCCAGCCTCCACAGCCTAGCGCTATATTGCTTGGACCGTCAGGGAAAACGGAATTGTAGTGTAGTGCTTTCCAAGCCCAAAGGCATGCTTATGGTATGACAATCGGATTGTCCCGGTTTATGAACCAGACTATCGCTCGGATTCAGAAATTTGAGTCAAGTCGAGTTGTTCAAATTTAATGTTACGATACCAGTTGATTCTAATTTAAACGATTTTTATAACCATATAAAATATGCATATATCAGACAAAATTGAGAGTCTCGACTCGAGGACAAAAATTATTTGTCCATTTTCGGTGCCGCTCCAACACTAAAAAATCAAATTTTAAGTTCTAACCCTAAATTCTAAGCCATAAACTTTAAAAATACACCATATCTATAATTCCCTAAATCTTAACCCTAGACCCTAACCTTAAACATTAACCCTAAATCTAATTTTTAATGTGAGACATAAAAATAGGCACAGAAAAGGGGCAGAAGATTTCTATTCTCGACCCGAACTTGAAAATTAATACACTAATTACTAAAGAGGTGAGTTAAAGGTCCAAGCTCTAACTGTCCTCAGTCCCATGCAGCTCTTGGTATGTACAAGGAGAAGAGCCTCCAGATAAAAGGGCCAGCTGATCTTCAACAGCTCGATGAAGGCAGTAACCGTCTGGCTTTTACATAAACTTGTAGATGCCTTAACATTTGTGCTCAAGGAGTTCCAACTGAAGAATATTTTATAACTTTTCTCCTATATATGCAAAGCTAAAACTATAATAGAATAAAGTTCCCACACAAGCCAAAACGCATGGCTCTTCTTTTTATGGTGTGAGATAGCACGAGAATGGAGAATCCTGCCCCCACCGTTGATGAAGGAAGAGTTGTTGTCATCGCACGTACGACCGATGGCGCCGTTCACAGGGGGCTCGCTCGCAGCAGCAGCCCTATGCATGAATTGATCCTATAAATGTGCTCACATGTGTGAAGAATCATGCAAGTTGGATTGCACAATAGTAAGAATTTACATCCGCAAAGAGACATCACATTCGCAATCTTATTCTGCAACACAAGGATTCAAAGGAGGCGATTTCGAGGATCTTGCGTAAATTGACATGCCAACCTCAGAATTTTTCACTTTTGTTACATTCTGATAGGAGTTGGAAAGTATTCGTCTCGAACAAATCTACCGAAAAGGTGGGAATTCGTATGGTTTGTAGGCTAAACACGTTGGTCGATGCATCAAGTTAACATGAATCTTGAACCATGTATTGAAAAAAGTGATTATATCAGATTAGCATACATAGGCTTACACGGTTAATCACTTTGAATATGGTTTTTGAGTAATATTTAGCAGAAACTTGTTTTAGCCAACTTGTTTAGCCTATGGAACCATCTCTTAAAGTAGCATCTCTAGCTAAAACACATTTTCTTCTTGTTTCTGTCCCTATAAATACTCTAGCACGGAAGCTCGAGTTCCAGCAGCCTCAAGCTTCGAACCCTTTTCTCTCTTTTCCCTAATTCACCTTCTAAAAGTCCAAACTTCTACTATCGAAAGTTGTACGAATTCGATCCGATGCTTTTCAACCTTTAACTGAAATCTGCACATATTGTGAACCAGGATTTTCGGCATGGACAAGGTGACTCGATTGGCCTCGGAGAAAGGGGTAGTGCTATTCAGCAAGAGCTCATGTTGCATGTGTTATGCAGTCAAAATTCTGTTCCAAGAGCTTGGGGTGAGCCCCATGGTTCATGAGATCGACCAAGACCCTGAAGGCTGGGAAATGGAGAAAGCCCTCATGAGGTTGGGGTGCAATGGTCCGGTTCCAGCCATCTTCATTGGTGGAACGCTGGTGGGTTCCACCAATAAAGTTATGTCCCTCCACCTAAGTGGAGGGCTGATGCCTATGCTGAAACCTTATCAGAATTTGTGTTAAAGAACCTTACATTGAAAGAATAAAATTGGCTCAATATTAGTACTGATCTCTAGTCATTAGCTGTGTATTGTGTAGTCTGTCTGTAGGCCTTTGTATTAGCTCTTTACCATGTAATCAGTTTCTATTTCATAATGAAGTAAAGATAAATATACTTTCATTACTGTTATTTTAGCTTTCAACAGAATTTGTATGTCTTTAATATATTCGAAAGACCATACCGTCGGAATCGGATACTTTAAGAACAATAAAAGTCTGGATAACATAATCTAGATATAGTTCCAAGGAGAAGGGAACGAGTTGTGCAAGGATCGAACCTAAGATATGATGTCAATCGGGATTTTATTTCGACGAAAGTTATTTTGTCACTGTACCACAAGCTCGATTGACATGAATCCTAAGATAGAGTACTCTGCCGGAATGTGACTAGACTTCCCTAGGATGGAATTGGACTATGCAAGTATGCATTAGGAAGGGTCTCGACGGATCCCGATAAGATTCGCCTATGACTTTCGATGGCAAGCCCTTATTTGAATGAATTATTCGTCAATTAAAGTGGTTGACTCGACGAGATAACTCGAACGAGAGATATAACAAATTTCTTTTCGAGTTTTTCAACTTTGGGAACCCCTATAGCATTCCTCCACATGCAAAAGGAAATTCCAAAACTTTTGCTGTCGTCTGCTACCATTGGTTCTCCCACTTTATCTCAGATAAAGAGAGGCATTACATTCCTTTGCCTTTTGTTTTTTTAATTTTAATTTTTTTTTTCTCTAACGGTCGTGAGTCGATATTAGAGGGACAAATTTACAATTATACTATTTTTTTAAAAAGAAAATATAAAAAGCTAAAAGGTAAAAGAAAATCTCCCAGTCGAGGGGGTAGCAGCCCCTCCCAGGAGCTTAATAGCTCGGTCCCTGTACATATATATATATATACAAACACTTTATAGCATATAGATTGCATTATCTAGTTCAATGTGCCATATATATTCTTCACTTTCCAACATTGAAATTGAATAGCAGTACCTCCTGTCAACTTAAGCATAAGACCATACCCTAGAACACAAGCTTCGAAACTATACTCGAATTCGACTCGATCACTCGAATCCGATCCACACCTCGTTTTTACTCTATGTGATCTGCGCACCCACTTTCACTTGCCTTGGTGGGGTTGCGACCACCATTCATCAATAGCATAATGGGCGTCACAGTCACTATCTTCTTGTTTTTATGTTCTCTCTTTTGTCTTTCTTTTCCTGGGATGGTCAAACGACGGACACAAAATTTTATATCAAGAGATGCGAATTCTGAAAGAGATATTACAAAATTTTAAAGCTGAAATTAAATCTTAAATAAACAATGTTTAAATTATACGAGAATTTAAAATTTTCAGCACCCGCGGTCCATCCTAATCAAGCATTTCAATTAGTGTGTGTATGCATACTTCAGGGAAAATAACGAACAGTAACGACCACCTTTTTTTCTCTAATTGTTGCTAACCGACTCGATTATACAAGAAACCAATTGTGAACAGCCACGTGTAGAGATAAGGATAATTCAGTCATCCCAACTTATTTTTGAATCCACGTGGCAAACGGATTATGGAAATTTTACGAGCTTTATTATACTTTCTCCTTAGACTAATCTGGCCTGTAAAAAGAGTTTAGTAGAATTAGTTATAAAATTTGGATTCTCGACATCTTATAACAGAGATTCTCGGGAAAGTAATTAAAAGGAGAAAATTTATTTTATTTTTCATTCCTTTTTAATTTCTCCCCTTTTTTCCCTCGATCAAACACCGACAGAGTGGCCAGGAAAAGTCTTTTGCTTGATTCTCTCTCTCTCTTACGGATCTTTCATCAATGGCCTCTTGATCAGGTATTTTTTCTCTATTTCCTCTCTTGAATTTTTTTTTGAAATTTTCGGTCTAATTTTTACATTTTTCCGATGAATTTCCTTGATTCTATCGTGTTTCATTTGGCTGGTCAGAAAAATTGACAAAACAAAACGGAAATAATTAGAATAGGAGCGGTTTTTGTTGTGATTTCGGTTTTATGAATTTATGGAATGAGGAAAGGAGAAAAAAGTAATGGAAAATAGGAAATCTTACTCGAAATTATTTATATTAGGTTTCTTAAATTAGATTTCTCTTTATACTCTTTTTTTGTTGGTTAATTAGATATTTAATAGAAGCCTTGTTTGATTCACTTTTCTTCTCCGATCAGAAGATAGTAGAATATTAAGATTTATGGAGTATTATTTTTTTGTCTCTTTTGAGATTGAGATCTGCATTTTGTTAAAGGAACATTGGTTGAGAGTTATTGACCGGGAACCTTGTTAGATATCAGAACATATGAAGTGCTCACTCTGTTGGCGACGTCCTGTTGAAATTGAAGTTGATTTACTTGCACTCTTACCAAACAAATTTCTCCGAGGATTAATTGAGGCGATGAGGTTAGTTTAATATCTTGCAATTTGAATTAGATTTATGCACATAACAATCCTCAAGTATGAGAGCAATATTAAATCAGCTAGCAAGTAACAAGAAGCTCTGCATATTCTGCTTTCTAGTTGATATCACTGAAAATGTGTGATTCTTTGTGCTGCTGACTACAATAGGAAATTGAGTTGATTATAAAGTATTGCAAGTATTATTTTTAAGCGGTGAAGGTTTTGGATTTGAGTTTTATATATGGGGAATTATTGTGCAGGTGAGTGAAGGAAGACTGAATTCTGGGACTGAAACTGTTAATTTGTTATCACATTCAACCTGTGTTCTGGAAAACAGAGAACAAAGACTGCTATGGCTGAGGGCCAGGAGCTTATTGAACTTAAGTTCCGGATATATGATGGGACAGATATAGCGCACAGTACTTACGCACCGTCTATGACTGTGGCAAGCCTTAAGCAAAAGATTATTGCCGAGTGGCCACAAGGTTATTAATATGTTTCTGCTTGCATATTCTGAAATCTATAATTTGATTAAATATCACAGGTGCCTGGTTTCATCGTCTTTGATCGTGTTTCTTTCTATCTTTCATCTGATCACTTTTAACCTAAGCATCATGGCTTTTGGATCAGTTACTCTATGCTTTTCTCTCTGACCTTTGCCTTGAGTTTCTTTTCTATGTTTTCTGTTGCTGGCATTATCATTGACTAGTATCAATAGTGTGATGACATTGCTGCATGTTATTTTTGAAAACAAATTTTCATATTAGCTTATATTCATTTGAATAAAATTAGTATAGCCATGTGTTCATGTATTGAACAAATAAGCCTCTATTTTAGTTTGATGTTGTCACTGTCTATTAACTCGTATAGTTACGGGGCAGGTTTGTGTCTGTTCTAAGGAGCAAATTGGAATTTAAATATCATTGATGATGATGCTCCCCGGCAACAGCTGTCTGAGTTAATGGATTCTTTTGTGTATTTTCAGACAAAACTGTCACGCCAAAGTCAATAAACGATTTGAAACTTATACATGCTGGTAAATTTCTGGAAAACAACAAATCGCTTGCAGATTCCACGATAACATTTGGTGACCTTCCTGCTGGTGTTATCACCATGCACGTGGTAATGCAGCCTGCTATAGCAAAGAATAAAACAGGTTTGTTATGTTCTCTTTCTTTTGGGAAAAAAAAAAGGAAAATACTTGGGAGAATGAGTTTCGGGAAATCTTCTTTGATTGCTGAGAATTAACAAGTCTATTTTTTCTTCATCACAAACATGATTTGCAATTGCACGTAGTCTTTGCTTTATGTACAGCACGTAAATCTCACTTTTAGTTGATATGTTCATAATACATTGTCCATGCGTCTGAAACCAAAAAAAAAAAAACAATTCCTGTTTAAGTCTCACTTTTATCATCATTGGATTGTCATTAATGGAATTTCAGCTAACCATGGTGGATACCTTTTGCCTTGTAATTAATTCCTTTGTTCCATTATCACAATTTGATAAGAAAAAAATAATCACTTCCTCTAATTTCTCTTGGTTTTCCCTTTTGGTTTTGTTGCTCCGTGTGCAGAAAAGAGCAAGGAGGATATGCAGAAGCTAAATTCATGCCGGTGTGTTATTCTTTAATAATCCATAAACATGCTCCCTAGTTTTGAACACATCATCTGTATAGTGGCTGCTTTTGTTACTGTGATTACTCAGGTTACAAAGTTCTGTAACTACCTCCTCTTATCAGTAAAAACTAGGCTATTCAGAGGTACATTTTGTAAAAGCTACGATTGTACAGATGAATCGAATGCATTCCAGACAGAGACAGAGAGAGATGGTAATCAAGAGGTTTGAGCAAACTACCTTCTGGATTCTTATTATACTTCTAAATCTAATTGCCCCATTATAGAGTTTTCCTAACATGTTATGATTTAGAATTTTTGAAGATAGGAAAGAGGTAAAAGTATTGTACAGGTCCTTTCCTATAGCTTAGAGTATATTTTGGTCCTTTTTCAAAATATGATCACAAAGGTCTATATAGGATAAAAAAAGAGAGCCGACCCATTCAATCTTCCATGCTGAAGCTGTATTACAAAATTTAGATTGCTTTATCATACTTTAAAATACAACAGAACCCTTTACCTATAAAGACTTGAAGAACAAACTCCAAAAGACTCGAACCCCTTTTTGCAGCCGTTACCAAGCCATGCGATGAGCGACGACCATGGGACGTCGTGGTGGTTGCCTGACGCAGGTGAGCATGAGGGAGATGGCGATGAGTAGTGCAAGGAGAAGTCCCGTGACATCGATGCTTAGATCTATGCAAAACTGTGCCATCCCCAATGCTATCAAAACCAGGTGCTAACTGCTAATTCCTTTTTATGCCCAAATGGAGAAGTAGAATAGAGGAATTACTTGGAAATGCAATGCATATCAAGGTGAAGTCAAATCGTATGTGGAAATTCTGATGGTAATAAAGCATATAAGCTTTTCATTGGTCATATGGAGTTGTTAGCAGCAAATATTGACTAATCTCGTCGGATACTATCTACCACTTGCTTGATAACACAGCAATTTGAAATGTTCTATAGAATCCTAGTCGAAGTCCACGCCGAGTATATGACATTGATTATTGATAGTGTTTAAATGTTTTTGGCACTTGTTCAATTTGTTCGATCGAGTCTAAGTTGAGTCAAAAAAATTATAAATTAGTTAAGGTTACGAGTTCTATTTTATAATTTAAATTTTATTAAATTTTTTTAGTTGAGTTTATGAAATTTAAATCGAGTTGTTCGAGCTTTTATTTAAATTTAATTATAAATATTTATAATGTTATGGTACTAAGTGGATCTAATTTAAATGAATTATATAACCATATACTATATATATATATATATATATATATGTATATATCTTCATATTTTTTCGTATGTGATTCATATGTCATGTAAAGTTGAGGGACTTGACTCGAACTTAAAAATTGATGTACAAATTACTAAAAATTTGAATTATTCGAAATTTCATTTTATTACTCAAACTTTCTTTGAATTGTTTTAGTCGATTTTATAAAATTACGATTCGAATTAGGTAATTTCGAATAAAAGAATTCAATTTTTTGAATTAAGTTATGTTGGCCCCTACTTGACGAGGCCACTTTGTACAACAATACTCCAACCATACTGAGTTTTAGGTCTCTTCTGTTTCAGATTCTTCGATTTATTTAATACTCAAATCAGGTTTCAACTAACTTGGCACTGCTAATTGCTATTGTAATTCAGAGTAATTCCAAAAGAATGCAGTTAAAAAATGATATTGAAAAGAACCAAATAGCCAACTTTTTGATTTGATCTCGAAACTACTCATTCCACCATGCTTTTGATGACCAAAGTTACTTTTTCCTGTGAAATATATTTTTGAACAACTAAAAGCTAAACACCCCGGAAAGCAACAACCCAGCAATGATTAGTAAAAAAAGAATAATGATGTACGGTGATCATATAATTGGGGAAGGATCGAGTTCGAACCCTTAACAAGTTGTGGTTTTTTTATTCTAATGTTTCAATTCGAAACCGACGGAGGGGGTCAGGGGTGGGGTTAAAGTGGTGTCACCGGAGAACAGGTGCTGGTGCAGAAACAAGAAAAGATAGCGTGAATGAAGCAAAAACAGAAGTAGTGGACACTAACCAGTGCCTCATAATATGCGAGGTGAACAAAATTCGACTCTATTCGAAATAATTGAAATTGCAAAAAAAAAAAAACTCTACTTGAAGTGATTCGAATCATAATTTTATGAATTTGAGTCGAATAAAAATTCAAATAATGTTTGAGTTATAAAATAAAACTTTGAATAACTCAATTTTTTTAGTAATTTAGTTTCCACAAGCGGCTTAGTTTTAGGGCATAGGGTTTAGGGGTTTGGGTGTAGGGGTTTAGAATTTAGGAGTATTGGTTAAAATTAAGGGATTAGGGTTAGGATTTAGGGTTTAAATGTTTAGGTTTAGGTTTTAGTGTAATATGTTGAGGGTTTAGGGTTTAGTGTATAAACCCTAGATTCTAACTATAAACCCTAAATTTTATTCACAATCCTTAAATTCTAAACCCCTAAACCCTACACCCTAAATTGAGTCCCTAAACCCTAAAATTAAGGTAATTGTGGAAACTTTTAGTTTCCACCGCCAGCGTATCAAATAACTATCTATAAAAAATACATATGTATATCGCATAGGATAAATATTCTATACACATGCGGTGGAAACTGAAAGTTTTCACAAGCGCCTTAGTTTTAGGGTATAGAGTTTAGGTATAGGGGTTAGAATTTAAAGATTGTTATTTCAATTTAAGGTTTAGGGTTTAAGATTTATATGTTAAAACCTAAATCTTCACAATATTACCCTAAAAACTAAACCCTAACCTATAAACCCTAAATTATAACTATAAACCTTAAATTGAAACAACTACCCCTGAATTCTAAACCCTTACAACTAAACCTGAGCATTGTAAAAACTTTCAGTTTATAGGATATTAATCCATAAAAAAATACATATGTATATTGCATATAGTTATAGCCCTTCAAATTGAAGTCAATTAATATCGTAACATTATAAATGTTTACAATTAAATTTGAACAGAAATTTAAACATCTAAACTTGCTTGACTTGAATTTCATAAACTCAAGTCAACTTGAAAAAAAATCAATTAGAATTTAAAGTATAAAATAAGAGTTGTTAACTAAATGATTTTAGATCTCACATACAAAAGATCTCAAACTTGAGAGTTCAACCCTAATGTTTACTTTTCCTCCGAGGAATACGGAAGTTGTCGATCTCATACCTGACGCTGGCCGGTTGGCGGCTGTGGTGGAGGGTGCTGCGCTGGGAAGGCCGCCTGATGGGTAGGTGGTGACTTCGGGACAAGAAGGTGTGCGATGGATGGGAGTGCAGGCCTGGGGGTTTCACGCGATCATCCGATGGATGATGCACGGGTGATCGACGTGCAGAGTCCTCTGGAGAGACCGGGGTCTCCGCTGGCTGCCGAGGCGTAGCGGTGCCTGAAGAAGGGGCGGAGCGCGGTGGACGATGGGAGGATTAGCAGTGGTGGTGTGGTCGCTGCTGGTGATGGATCGATTCAGCCGTTGCAATAGGGTTTTTTAGGCGGTGGGGATGGTGTTGTGGACAGTGGGAAAATGGGCAACTGAAGTCGTCTTACGCGACAGCGGTGGCAGGCGACGCCAAGCTTGGTTCGAAAGGAAACGTCGACAATGCAATCGACTATGAATTTGAGATAGGCGATGAGGATGTGGTGGTGGACAGAGGTGGTTTGTTTCCGAAAATTCAGTTTTTTGAGCGGGCTCATGAAAAATTGGATTGGAGTACGCGCAAAACTATTATCGTCAGACTCCTCGGTAAGTCTATTGGCTATCGAGCCCTTCTGAACAGAATTCGTGTACTGTGGCAGCCGAGCGGTGAATTTCAGATGGTGGATATCAAAAATGAATATTTTCTGGTTCGCTTCGCTTTGGATAGCGATTATTCTCACGCGCTAACAGCAGGGCCGTGGACTATCTATGGAGCATATCTTACAGTGCAGCCATGGAGTATATCGTTTTCGACGCAGGAGACTCACCCATCTCACCTAATCGTTTGGGTAAGACTTCCTGGTCTTCCGTATAAATATTACTCTAAGGCTTTCTTTAGAAGAATCGCTATGGAAATTGGAAAGATAGTGAAAATTTACTATAGTACTGAGGTTGGCGTCCGAGGAAAATTTGCTAGATTAGCTATCATGGTAAATCTGAATAAGCCGTTAGTGTCGTATCTAGGGATTGATGGGTTTTTGCAACCGATTGAGTATGAGGGTCTCCAGCACATTTGTTATAACTGTGGAGTTTATGGGCATGAGGAGCATATGTGTGACGTTATGAGTAAGAAGCCCGAGGAGTAGAGTAAAGAGAAAGATGGGGTGGTTGAACTTGATGCTCCTTTGGCGTTATATGGTTCGTGGATGAAAGTTGATAATGCGAAAAGATGTGGGAAGTTGTGATAGGTGGAGGTGGTAAGGAGGGTGCGGATAGGGCTTCAGGCTCGAGGTTTAATGTGTTGAACAATGCGGTTTTTGAAGGGGATCATGAACCGGAAGCTAATAATGATAGGGAGGTGAATCCTTTGGCCGAAACGCGTGGGGAGAGTGGAATTGGTGAGGTGCGGTTAGATACAAGAGGTGGGCGGTTTAGAGGGAGTAGTGCGTCGAGGGGTGAAACATCGGGTAAGGTGGTCAAAGAGACCACTGTGACTCCACTGAAAGATGGGCAAGCGCCGGTTGTTCTTGAACATAATCCTAGAGTTTTGAAAGGTAATCACTCGGTTGTCGTTATCCAGGAGAGTGGTATGGAGAAGTGAGGGAAGGGAGTAGGAGGTATCAGAGGTCTTAACGGGTCTTCAAAAAAGAGTTTGGGGGATGATAATAGGAGAGGATTGAGAATCAAGAAGCAGGTTGAGTATCGTATCCCATCATGAACGGTTCTTGTTGAGTATATTTAGTCTGTTTTGAATCGGATAGATGCCACTATGGATGCTAACCAACCTCTTTCGTCTAATTTAGTTACTGGAGTTGGGGAACTGGTTCCACCTGCAAGCCTATCCGGCAAAGGCCTTGAGGATGTCACGGTTGATAACGCCATGATGGTGGATGCGAAAGAGGTTGGGAATAAGGAGAACCAGGCCCCTCGCGCTTGAGGTATGATGGTGGTTTTCTTTAATTTTTTTAATGATTAATTTCTTTTTTGTAATTGTCAGGGTGCGACAAGCACTCCTTTTCAACGACATTTTAGAGATTTTATTAGGGAGTATAGGCCTGAGGTGGTAGTTGTTATGGAACCGAGGGTTAGTGGTGTTATAGCTGATAAGGTGGTTAAGCGGTTGGGGTTTTCAAATTCTTACAAAGTAGAAGCGCATGGGTTTAGTGGTGGTATTTGGATTATGTGGCGTGATACGGTGGTGGTGGATGTCATTAATATAGCTAACCAGTTTATTCATGGGTATGTTCGAAGAGTGAACGAGGTCGATGGTATCTTTTTTACTGTCGTGTATGCTTGTCCGGTAGCGACGCAACGGAAGTTTTTGTGGCAACATCTTCTTGCTCTCAACCCAGGCATTAATAAACCTTGGTTGATGGGAGGGGATTTTAATTCTATTCTTCGTGGTGATGAAAGATTGGGTGGTACTTGCTCGGGCTCGGGGGTGAGTAAATTATTTCAGGATTTTATGGTTGACTCTGGTCTGCTTGAGGTTCTGTTTAGAGGAGAACCTTTTACTTGGAGACGTGGGGATTTGTATCAAAGACTTGACCGGTGTTTGATTAATTGTGCATGGGCGACAAGGTATCCGGAGTCTCATGTTATCCATATGGATAGGTTGGGGTCGGATCATTGCCCTCTCTTCCTTAGGACCCAGCCGAAACAGATGCAACAAGGTGATCGGCCTTTTCGGTTTATAGCTGCGTGGCAGGAACATCCGGGCTTTGGGGATTTCTTGTCGCAACACTGGCCCAGTTATGGTAATGTTCTTGCTAATATGGAATCGTTTAAATCTAATGTTACTGGTTGGAATTTGAATGTGTTTGGTAATATTGGTGTGAAGAAACGAGAGTTAAAAGTAAGACTTCGGGGCATTGATAAGGCGTTGCGCGCTAAGTATTCTTCCTTCCTTAATGAGCTGGAAAAATCCTTGCGGGAGGAGCTTGATGAGATGCTGCTCTATGAGAAAACCTTGTGGTTTCAGAAGGCGGGAAGTCAATGGAATCTGTTTGGTGATAGGAATTCTAAATTTTTCCATTCCTGTGCTTCAAACCGTCGGCGCGCAAACACAATTTTAGTGCTCAAGATGGCTGATAACTCATGGTGTTCGGATCAGAGTGAGCTGTAAGGCATGGCTATCAGTTTCTTTAAAGAGCTTTTTACCAGTTTGGGTTGTGATACTTCTTCTTACCCTATCAAAGGGTGTTTTCCGCCTATCAGCTTTACGGGACTAGCTTCTTTATCTATGGATGTTACGGATGATGAGATTCGTGGAGTGGTCTCTGGTATGAGTTCTTTTAAGGCCCCTGGTGTCGATGGGCTACATGTTGGATTCTACCAAAAGAATTGGGGTACGGTTGGACCGAGCGTTTGTCGATATGTGCGAGAGGTCTTTGCTGGGCGTCCGATTGAGGATGCGATCAACCGGACTATATTGGTTCTTATACCGAAGGTTGTTGCGCCTGAGTCGATGAGTCAGTTTCGGCCGATTAGCCTTTGCACGGTGTTGTATAAGGTGGTCACAAAGCTAATTGTTAATAAACTGAAGTTGTTCTTGCCTGATTGGATATCGCCTAGTCAGGCTAGCTTTGTTCCAGGGAGATCGATTAATGACAACATTGTTATTGCTCAGGAGGTGGTTCATTCTATGTGTCGGAAGAAAGGCAAAAAGGGTTGGATGACGATCAATGTTGATTTGGAGAAAGTGTATGACAGGATTGAGTGGGGCTTCATTGATGATACGCTTTGTGATTTGGGCATTCCAAGCGATTTACGTAGATTGATTATGCAGTGTGTTTCATCGGTGTCTACTCAGGTGCTTTGGAACAACAATTTGACTGATACCTTTCGTCCTACTAGAGGTATTAGACAAGGCGATCCTTTTGTCGCCATATTTGTTTGTGCTCTGCATGGAGCGATTAGCTCAGGCTATTCATGGTGAGGTACAATGTAATAAGTGGAAGGCGATTAAACTTGTGCGGCAAGGTCCGTGTATTTCGCACCTCTTTTTCGCGGGCGATATAGTTCTTTTCGCGGAAGCTTCTCCTTCCCAGTTGGATGTGCTCAGTTGTGTTATGGGAAGGTTCTGTGAGGTATCTGGGCACAAGGTGAGTATCGCAAAGACGAGTATTTATTTTTCCAGAAATGTGGATGCTGGTTTGCGTAATCATATTAGTGGTCAGTTGGGTTCACGGAGGTTATGGATCTTGGTCGATATTTGGGGGTACCGCTTTTGCATAAGAGGGTTACAAAGAAGTCGTATCAGTATGTGGTTCAAAGGGTTAAAGATCGACTGACTGGGTGGAAAGCTAAGACGTTATCATTGGCAGGTAGAGTAACACTCGCTAAGACAGTTCTTGCTACTATTCCTAATTATGTGATGCAGACAACTGTCCTGCCGAAGAGCACGTGCGAGGAGATTGAACAATGCATTAGGAGATTTATATGGGCCAAAATGACAACAAGGAAGGTATGCATTTAGTTAAGTGGGATGAGGTATGTTGTCTGGTAACAGAGGGTGGTTTGGGATTTCGTCATATAGCGGATCAGAATGAGGCTTTCATGATGAAGATGGCTTTTCAGGTTATATGCAAGACTGATCAGATGTGGGTTCAGGTTCTACGCACGACGTATAAATGGGAAGAGCGGCTTCCGGTTTCGATTGCGAGGCGGAATTGCTCTCGCTTATGGAAAGGTTTGAGTGCGGTATGGAATGGTGTGCGTAATGGAACAATTTGCACTATTGGAAACGGTATTAATATTGATTTTTGGTGAGATCGTTGGATACAGGACGTGGAACCTTTAATTACTTATGTATCGCCGGCGATAGCGGTGAGCTTACCTTATGTTTCAGTTGCAGGTATGGTTGATCCGTTGGGACAGTGGAGTTGGTCGGAGTTTGAGAACAAACTATCGTATCAAATTATCCTTAAAATTGCCGCGATAATACCGTCGGGTGTTAGTATTTGTGATGATGGGTTTGGTTGGGAAGGGAGCGAGATGAGGCTTTTCACATTAAAAGTCGCGTATGCAAGTAGACAACTGAAGTTCTTTGGGCCTTTGAATCAACTTTGGGGAGCTATCGTCGGGTATAAAGGTAGTCCGCGGGTGAGGATGTTTTTGAAGCTTGTGGCTCATGGGCGTGTTTTAACAAACGAAGAGAGAGTGAGGCGTCATATGGCAAGTGACATGAGTTATGGTATTTGTGGTGCGGATATGAAATCTCTGGACCATATTTTTTGACGGTGTCCAAAGGCGATGGATGTTTGGATGGGGTTGGTTAAGCAAGAGCATTGGGTGGAATTTTTCGCTTTAGACTTTTGGGATTGGTTTCGGAAAAATATTCTCTATCCTAGACATTTTGCACGAATTGAGGTTGAGGGCCATGTAAGCTTTGGTGTCACGCTGTGGGTTTTGTGGACGTCAAGGAATCGAGCGATTTTTGATCCTATGCTTGTTGCGCGGGAGACACGAGGAGAGTTGTGTGCTCGCATGACTGCGGAAGCCGTTGGTGCTGCTGCACTGCGGGCTGGTTTGGGCAGTAGGGCCTGGGGCGTTCAGGCTGGGGTGGGTACTACAGCAGGGGGAGCTGCTGTCGTGCGCGCTGAAGCTGGCAGTGGTGCTTGGCAGCCTGCTGCAGGGGTGAATGTGAGTCGTGCAGCAAGGGTGGTGGATGGCGTGGAGCGTCGGTGGCAGCTTCCTGCAGTGGGTTTTGTGGCGCTCAATGTGGATGGTGTTGTGGCACACCCAGAGTCCTTTGCGTCGTGTGGTGGTGTTATTCGCAATAGCGAAGGTGTGTGGGAGTTTGGGTTTGCTAAGTCGATTGGGATGTGTTCGGTGATGGAAGCGGAGTTATGGGGAGTGTATGAGGGGTTGAGCCATGCTTGGTATCTTGGCTTTCGACGGATTCGGGTCGATATGAATAATTTGGAGGCGATTCGGCTTTTAAATAATAAGGATGATGGCGGTACGTATGGACCTTTGTGGTATAAAATTATGGAGCTACTTTGGTGAGATGTTCGGATTAGGCATATTTTTAGAGAAGCGAATAGGGTGGCGGATTGATTGGCAAAATTCATGCGAGATGGTTGTTTGGATTATCGGGAATTTCTGAGGATGCCAGTGGAGCTTGTGCGTTTGTGCCATGAGGATATGGCTCATGCTAGGTCATAATTTTGATGTTTGCCGAACTTTGTGTCTTATAGCTTATTTGTTGTTATTTCCATGTGTATTCTTTTACTCCAACTAAGTTTAGGGGGTTTAATGAGGCACGTGGAAATTTTTCTCGTATGTTTTTAACCTTAATGAAAGCATACAATTTGATCAAAAAAACTAAATGATGTTAGATTAACCAGTTGGACTGGTATTAGAAACGACTGTATCCGTACAACATATCTACTTTGAAAAATACTAGTCTTTATGCTTGTGATTGTGTCGTGGACAGACAAAGACAGACTTGTGTAAATAGTCTTTCAACTTTTCCTCCTGACCCAAAGCGGCTTTGATGGGAAGTGGAAAGACAATCAAGGAGTCGTCTTTTTTGCAGATAGAGGGGGAGAAAGAAAGCTTTCCTTTTGGTTGAATTTCAATTCAAACTTTGACAAAAGCTTCACCAACCAAATCCCATTGTTGGTGGACTCATTATCAGTTATCGCCACCCCACCATCCAAATATGTTCGATTCATTTTCGACCACCTCGTGCTCGTGCTCGTTTTCAGATTATACAGTCAAACGCACCCAAAGTATGCAAAGCTGAAGTCCATATCGGATTCTCGAATCGAAACAACAAATGGATAAACATCCAACAGTCTGCCAATGGAATACAAACTCAAGCTCTTTATTCATCATTAACTGGAATCCGATAGCTCAGCCGAGTATAAAACGAATGGCATTTGAGCTCTCAGGCCTTGTATTGTATACCCTCCATATTAAGCTACATAAAGAGCATGTACCTTATATGTCCATATCCTTGAGATCAAATGAGCTCTTATGTCAAGAAACCGGCAATGCAGAATCTTCATCCATTGTACAAACAAAAGGAGGCATGTCAAACCTCGGTCCAGCAACAGACCTATAAATGTAGAGCTTATCGACTGGGCAGCTATCCGGTCTTGAATCTGGTGGTCCGCTCTCATCTATAACTTCAACATTCAACCTGGGCATCTTCTGACCTAGCAGCTTGCATGCTCCGAAACTCACAGAGCAAGAAGACATCCAAAGGGATCGCATTGTCTCCAGCTTTGCAGCATTGGCCAAAAGAGCCTTGTCCCCGAATGGGCAGTCCCTGATCTCTAGTTTCCGGAGGCTTTCACACCCGGAAAGCACGTGATGGAGTCCCAAATCACTCTCTCCTGCAAAAGCCACGGACAGCATCTCTAGCTTTTTGGCATACCTCCCAATATATTCAAACACGCGACCTGTGAGGAGACCGGAGAGGGAAAGGCGTCTGAGATCCTTGCAATGCTCAACGATGGCTCCAAAACCGACATCAAGTGGCTCGAGGGTCAAATAATCAGCTGTTCTTGGCTCAATTATACAAAGGCGAAAACGGGTCAAATTTGGACGGTTCTGGGCAATCGTAACTAATGCCATGTTAGACATTCGACGGCAGAAGTACAAAACCGACTGTAGCTTAGGACAAGCCAAACAAACAGAAACAAGGCCCTGTTCTGTCAAGGATACATTCGGCTCTACACCAAATGGGTCAGATGGAAACACCCGTAACTCCTCTAGGTCCTTGCAACTAGATGCGAGAGCTTCAAGGCCGCTATCTTCTATGTAATCCAATACCTGTATGCATAACCATTTTTAGTTTTAGGAAAAAGGAGAAGCGAGACGCAATTCAATCCAATACCTGGTAGTTAGCAAGCCAAATACAGAGAAGAAACAATAACAAAGAACAAATGATATCATAATATCTTACCAATAAGCGCTGCAAACTTGGACAATGTCTTAAAAGCTTGATAAGATCAGGACTTTGTATGGTGGCATAGCTCAAGTTCAGCGACGTTAATCGGGAGAAAGCGGGGTAAATAGCTGGAAGGTAAGCTGGGACAACATCCCAAAACCCAGACAGGCTCCTTAATTCCTTGCAACTAGAAAAAGCACCTGCCAAGTTAGAGAAGACATCTAACTGTAGATCGGCACCATAGGTACCAGTGCCAAAATCAACCAACTGCGGAGCACGACCTAATATGTTGGCAATCTTATCAAGTGGCACAGCACGGTTGAGCCGAAGAGTCCTCAGGTTGGTACATCTACCCACCAGGCGCTCCAAGGCCGATAAACTAACTTCATCCGAACCTAAGCAAGAAATGTTAAGAGACACCAGAGATGTGTATGTCTCAGGAAAATGACTGAGCCAATGCCCACCAAGATCATCCACGTCACTTTCTCGCAAGTCCAGCTCTCTCAGATTCCTGCATCATCAAGCAGAGTGATTCATACAAATAACATACAAACAACACTTTGTAGGGTATTAGAGTATTAATAAATTAAATCTGGAAATACAGAAGACCTAGGTTATTGAACAACTTTAAAGATTATACTTATACTGTCATTGTCATTGAAAATGACCAGACTTGCACGCTAAAGTAATCCCCCACCCCCTTTTTTTTTTAAGAATTGAACTTTGCAACAAAAGAAAGAAAGTTGCATATTCTTTGAAGTGTATGATTGCAATAGAAAATCATATCAATAAATCATAAGAATCTTTACTGCCAGCATAGAAAATTATTCCCTCAATTCCAGAAAGTAAACCCGAAAGGAATCTCCTGGTGACAAACAAAACAAGGTACCCTAGTTTCTTAAAAAGGTTTCTACCTCAGATCTGAGGGAAAAAAAACAAAGCATAAGAATAAAATGGAGACAACTAAAACAAGCAACCAACCAAGCATCAAATCTGGAAACAAAGCTTTCAGAAACAGTTCTTCAAATCAATTGGCATTGCTAGAATATAACTAAACCCAAAAGAAAACGAAGTGAACTTCAAGAAATGGAAATGAAAAGAGACTCACGTGCAGCTAGCTGCAATGGCAGCGAGTCCATCAGTTGAAAACCCTTCACAAGAGAAAAGCACCAACACTTTGAAGTTCTTAAACGACTTAGCAATAAGCTCCAAGCATTCGTCCGTAACAACCATACGTTTAAGCCGGATCTCTTCGAGCCAAGGGTAGGCACCGGCCATCTCCGCAATCCACGGAAGGACGTAACCGCCCCAGCCGTCTGGAACCAGATTGAAGTCCGCAAAGTGCGGTTTCCCTTTCAGCTCAATGGATCTAACTTCAGGGAACCGTCGGATCACCATCCTAGGGCTAACAGCGTAACAGTTCCCGATAAAGATCTTCCTCCGGCACCACCTTTCGATCTCGTACCACGGCTTACACACCATCGACACCGCGTTCCGGTCTTTATCTGATTGTATAAACGAGAAGACGTGCTCAAGCACCTCGTCTGGTAACGAAAACGCCATTTTCTTCTGCATTTATCAAAAACCGAAAAGAAAAACAACACACGAGTAAAAATGAAGCCTTTCGATCGGAAAAGATAAAAACTTTTTCCGGCGCTTTTGGATTGGGCCGAGGATTTGAGAATTTGTCAAGCAATAGAGTTCATTTTTAGATCTGAAACGCCATTAACGAAGCTTACGAGCAGAAGAAGCTAAGGAGCTAACGAGAAAGTGTAGTGAAACACAGAAAAATAGAGAAGATAAGGATTTTTATTTTTGCGTGGGAAGATGGGTTAGATTTTAACCATGGTTAAATAAGTCGTGTGAATGGGGTTAAACAAAAAGACGGGGTTTTCAAAAAATTTTGGTATGGCCGTACAGTTGACGTTTATGATAGCAACACGTGGAGGGAGAAGGAATGTGGGCCGTACGATGGAGTGCGAGAAGGGGGGAGATCGTAGAATAGATCGTACGGGAGATGGAAGATTTACGAGATATCGGCCTGGTGAGGGTGGGGAGTGTTACTGTGTGATGATGTGTAGGGGAACTTGTTGGTGCATGGGATGTCATGATTGGCTTAGCGTGTGGCTGGATCTAAGGGATCCGATATTGCGGGGACCACAAAAAGGGTGTTCAAAAAACTAAAGCTTATATCACAAATTAGCATATTAACTTTTTGGCAAATTGGTCTGAATATTTCTTTTTGGAAATTTATTGGGAAAAATAACCCTCAAAGATTGATATTGGGAAAAATACTCCCTTTCATGCCATGTAGGACGAATTCGCGTCCTGGGGAAAGCGAATTCAATATTCGCGTCCTGTAGGACGCGAATTACTGCGTCGTTTCAGTGGAAAAGGGAATTCGCGTTTTGCAACACGCGAATTCCACGAGATTTTATCCAAATTATCGCAGTAAATTGCGAATAAATTCGGACGGTTGGGGAAATAGAATTCGCGTTCTGCAGGACGCGAATTCTATTTATTATATTGAATTCGCGTTCTGCAGAACGCGAATTCGGTTTGAATTCACTGCCTCCCGTGACCGTTTTCTCTATAAAACCAGTGAAGTTGGGAGTGAATTTTCATTCTCTCCCAAAGTTTTGAAGAGGTTTTCAAGGGTTCTCAAGGGTTTTTGAAGAGTGTTGAAGTTATTGTGATAATGGCGGGTTTGCTAAAATTAGAGGAGGGTCACGTATCTAATTATCGTCGAAATAATGTAAGTTTTTTATTTTAATTCGAATATGTAAATTTAATTTAGCGTTGTTGGCATGATTTGAATATGTTAATAGTATTTATTTTTAGAGTAAGAAAATTAGTTAAATTCGAATATGTCTTTAGATTAAATTTTTAGAATAAGAAAATTAGTTAAATTCGAATATGTTAATAGTATTTATTTTTAGACTAAGAATGTTAGTTAAATTCGAATATGTCTTTCGATATTATTTTTAGACTAAGAAAATTAGTTAAATTCGAATATGTTAATAAAATTTATTTTTAGACTAAGAATGTTAGTTAAATTCGAATATGTCTCTAGATATTATTTTTAGACTAAGAAAATTAGTTAAATTCGAATATGTTAATAATATTTATTTTTAGACTAAGAATGTTAGTTAAAATCGAATATGTCTTTAGATTTTATATTTAGAGTAACAAAATTAGTTAAATTCAAATATGTCTTTAGATTTTATTTTTAGAGTAAGAAAATTAGTTAAATTCGAATATGTTAATAGTATTTATTTATAGACTAAGAAAATTAATTAAATTCGAATATGTGTTTAGATTTTATTTATAGACTAAGAAAATTAATTAAATTCGAATATGTCTTTAGATTTTATTTTTAGACTAAGAAAATTATTTAAATTCGAATATGTTAATAGTATTTATTTTTAGAGTAAGAAAATTAGTTAAATTCGAATATGTTTTTAGATTTTATTTTTAGACTAAAAAAATTAGTTAAATTCGAATATGTTAATAGTATTTATTTTTAGACTAAAAAATTAGTTAAATTCGAATATATCTTTGGTATTGACTTATAGATTAAAAATTAGTAAAATTAGAATATGTTTAGTATTTTATTGTACACTATAACAAATTGTGATATAATATGTGATTGTTAATATGTGTGTGTCATTAATTATTTGTAGAATGGAGAAGAACGTCGATTGGAGGTTTATATCACACGGATGAGGGTGCCCCCGGATCCTCTTCTAGATGAGTACATAGCCGAAGCCGGATTTGGACATGTGGCGAAGATTAATGGAAGAGGTGCGAAATTAGACGTTGATTTAATCAACGCGCTTGTGGAGAGGTGGAGGCCAGAGACACATACCTTCCACTTACCATGTGGTGAGGCGACCATCACATTAGAAGATGTGTCGCATATTCTTGGCCTGCCTGTAGATGGGGAGGCTATCACTGGTGCCGCCAGTGACGATTGGGAGGGCTTATGTATGGACTTGTTAGGGGATAAGCCAGAAAAACTACAGGGCGGATGTGTGACTCTGAAGTGGTTGCGTACGGAATTCGCTAATTTGCCTGCTGGAGCCAATGAAGATGTGAAGAAGGTAAAAAAAATATTTTTTTATTAGTAGTAATAAAATTATAAAATTATTATATTTTAATATTTTTTTCGTTATATTTTAGGCATATGCTCGGGCCTATATCTTACAGATCCTCGGGGGAATTTTGGTGGCCGACAAAACTCGCAACAAGGTTCACATGTTGTGGTTGCGACACTTGCGGGATTTTGAAGAGGCTGGTAAATTAAGTTGGGGTTCGGCAGTACTTGCATTTCTGTATAGGGAGTTGTGCAAGGCTGCGAGTGCTGATCGACACGACATCGGAGGATGTCTTTTGCTACTTCAGTATTGGGCGTGGTTTAGAATGCCATTTTTATGCCCTGAATTGTCCGCGCCAGCAGACTATTCGTATCCACTATGTTTGCGGTAAGGAAAATAATCTTAACTAAATTTTATTTATAAATTGGTTATTTTCCTAATATATAATTTTTAAATATTAAAATTATATTTTGATGTTATGTAGGTGGTTCCATGCTCTAACTCATGTTGGGATTCCGACTATGATGCATTCTATTAGGCAAAAAATTGACACGAAATCTGCAAATGAGGTAAATATTTTAATTTTATATTAAGTTGAAGTTTAATATGAATATAGTTTAGTTTACTTGTTTTTAACTATTTCTATATTTAATTTACAGTTTTTGTGGACTCCGTACTCTGATTCGGATATCAATGAATGTCTGCCTAATTTTGATCATGAGACGGTTTCCGCTTGGACGGCCATGGTACCTCTCATCTGGTACGCTGTAGTTGAGTGGCATCCGGTTGATCGCGTCCAACGCCAGTTCGGTCGTCTGCAAACAATTCCGATAGATCCTCCTGATTTGAACGACTTACATAGGATCACCCGACAAGGAAAACTTGAGGTATAATAATTAAATTTGATTTAATAGTTATCGATTTATACTTACTTTACAATTTATAAATAATAATTTTGTTGATGTTTTGTGGTAGGTGGACTGGTCGGTGAAACATGTGCAGTGGATTGCACAGTGGCAGGATAGGCTTCAGCGGCAGGCACTGAATGAGTACCGGATGTTTAATGAGCCTATGGTGAGCAGTAATTACTTTGCATGGTTCTTTGGTAGTGGGAAACCGTATCTCCTCTAGAGCTACCGATCCGATTCGCCCCCAGGGCCGCACCCAGTTGATGATTCAGCTGAGGCCCCCGAGTCCGACGGAAGGCTTTTTCACTCCTATTGTGGGAATGATGGGTGGATCTTCGATGCCGACTACGTACGGGTTTTTTCCTGGCATGACTGGCGGATCTTCGAGTTCCACTGTTCCCTCTGCTTCTGCCCCCTACCCGTTTCATGCTCGGCCTTATGATATTTCGGGCCCCGGGTTCGTTCAGCACACACCTCCACAGTCGTTGTTCTTTTTTGGTTCGCCTGTCGGATCAAGTGGTACTGCTGGAGACGACAACGTCAACGAGCCCGATCATGATCTTCAACAGGTTCCGGATCAACATGGACGACGCAATCCGGGTCGTGTTCGACGTCCACCAGATTGTGGTACCGGCGGACATAGACATATGTAGTAGTTATATTTTTTTCTATGTTTTTCGAAATAAGTAATGTTAATTTATATTTTTTTAATTAAAGTATTATATATTCGGAATTATTAATTGATACTTTTATATTTAAAAACTTACATCAAAAGCACTACATTGAAAGCACCGAGTTCACAAAATACAAGTACGCAAGATAAATAACTTACATAACTTAATCAAAATTACATTACTAATCGTAGTCGGTACTTATGTCAGACGTTAAGTTTAGTTCCTCAATTATTTGTTCTTTCTCCTGTCGTCTCTGATAAATTTTTAAGAACACGTCATTCTCGTCTGGACTAGCTAACTCATTCTCGTCTTCGCCAGCTAACGCATTCTCGTCTTGGACAGCTACCACATTTGTTGAAGAACTTGATTCGTCATCAAATTTCACGCTAAGCTCGATGTTTGTTCCCCCAGCACGTTTGTATGCCCGAAACATCTTTCGCATATCTTTCTTATCTGACAGTGTGAGCATATAATGCTCCTCGGGGCCGGGCTCATTGACTGGTACTTTCACTTGCAAGGCCTCTATTTTTGCGCTGGTCGACTCTTTAACTCGTTTCGAGATCAACTCAAATAATTCATTTCTTGTGATCATTTCACTAAAAGATGTGTAGAAGTATGTTTCACGAAAAAATACAGTAGCTGAATATCGAGCCATTTTCTCTTTCAGAAATGCAGAAATCTCGTGAAGATAGGAAAGTAATAAGTTTGATGGGATGTTAAGGCAGAAATACAGCCTATTTATACAGTGTAGGCATGCAGGGACCTATTTTGTGTGTTAGAAACGCGGTTTCACAATAATGCATTTGTCAGCCCAAAGCCCGGTAAAGCAAAGCAATAATTTCAGAATTCGCATTTTACAAAACGCGAAGACAATTATTCGTACTGAATTCGCGTTTTGTAGAACGCGAATTCTATAGATTCCAAAAGAATTCGCGTTTTACAGAACGCGAATTCAGTACGAATAATTGTATTCGCGTTTTATAAAACGCGAATTCTAAAATTATTGTTGCTTTACCAGGCTTTACCGGGCTTTAGGCTGACAACTCAAAAATTATTGCTACAGAATTCATCAATGCTTTACAAGACACATTCTATTTATAATTGAGGGGTGCAAAGGTCAGATTTTCAAAATCACAAACAAAACTTAAGAATCACAAAGCTCTTCGATTTTCAGAAATGGCACCGAGAATTCAAGCTATAGTATACTACGATGGTCAGATGGTCCCCGATTCATACATTGGGATCATATTTCAATCTGAAAATACTGTTACGATCAACATTCCGAGACGATCAACGTTCCAGTCGCTTAGGACCTTAATATCCAGGAAGGTTCCTAATCGCTCCTGAAGGGAGTTGCAGCCTTTGAAGTATCGATGTCCAACGTCGATAGAGCCACTGTATTACACAATATTTGATGTGGAAGACGACAGTTCTGTAGAAATGATGATGGATACACATAGCCAGTACTCAATGGGATGGGCCATGGAGCTATTTGTAACATTTGCTGAAGTTCACGTTGCTGCTCAAAATGTGGTACCAAATTGGTTACGAGGAAATCTCGAGTTCAATCCAAATGCTATTAGTCCGACATCGAGTTTACGACGTGACTTCAACCTTCTACAAACAAGAACCGATGAAGCTTCATCGTCTTCGTCTTCGCAGCAACGACGTTCTTCCGTTCCAAGGTTCGAATTTGACCTTAACTTGCAACCAACCCAAGAGTCGTCATACAGTCCATACGTTCCAAACTATGATGATTTCTCTACGGGGCGCCATTCAAAACACATTCCATACACGGCGTCTTCAACGTACAATGAACAGTTTAACTCGTTCGATGCTTTCTCTACCGGGCGCCACTCAACATACATCCCAAGTCACCGAAATGTGGATGATATGTTCTCAGCGGGGAGACATTCAACCGCCACTACTGTCGATCCGGTTATGACTTCAGAACCTGTTCACGCACAGGTTTATGATGACGCAGAACTTTTCCAGTTTCATGATGCGCTTTCTGATGAAGAGCCGCGTACAGAGGTTGGGCCTGATGGTGACGAGATGGGTCTATTTCCTTCTGAACCATCTGACATTGACGAGCCGGTGGAATCAGATGAGAGCGCAGAAAACTCTTCTGAGGATGATGAGGACGATGATGTTCGTTCGACGCAACTGCATGGACCAACCAGTTGCGCAACATATTACGACCCACCTTCGCACTTTACAACAGTGGATATGGATGGCTTCTTCGATACTGAATTCCCAGAACATCCACAATTAGACCAGTTCAACCAATGGAATGTGGGTTCAACTGAGCTACATGCTGGAATGGTCTTCAGGACAAAAAAGCTCGCGGAGGCTGCCATCAAGCATTACAACATTCAGCGCTCAGTTACATCCATCGTTTGAAGACCGAGGCCAGGAAATATATTGCAGAGTGTCCTCACAAGTCTGCATGATGTAAATGGAGGGTTCGTGTGTCGCAATTGAAAAGGCTGAATAACCTGTAGAAAATAACGAGATATACAGGGCCTCATGCATGCTCTGTTGGGAGCCTCAGCCAAGACCATCCTAACTTGGATGTACACGTGCTTTCCGATGCAATCCTTCCACTCGTGAAAGCAAACCCACGTGTATCTGTGCCAGTGTGTATAGCTGCCATCAAATCCATTTACAAGTACACCGTCAATTACGATAAGGCATGGTATGCAAGATATCGAGCCATCGAAACACTGTACGGGCAATGGGAGCTATCATACAACGATCTGCGATCATGGCTTCAAGTTACGCAGGAATACAATCCAGGGACAATTGTGGAATTGGAGACTGTTCCGAAGTACTACAACGATTGTGTTGTACCAGGGGAGGTCGAATTTCATCGCCTTTTCTGGACGTTCCCCCAATGCATAAAAGCTTTCCGTCACTGCAAACCTATGCTCCAGATCGACGGTACATTTTTATATGGCAGATACACGCAGATATTGCTAATTGTAGTTGCCCAGGATGGCAACAGAAAATGTATCCCAGTTGCTTTTGCGATTGTTGAAAAGGAAAATATACCTTCTTGGGAGTTTTTCCTTTACAACCTCCGCAAGTATGTCATGCGTCGGGTTTTGCGTACACATGAAGATGGCCTAGCTATTATTTCAGATAGAGGCGCAGGGATTTCGGGAGCAATTCAACGTTTGGGAGATTCATAGAAACCCCCATACATACATCACCGGTATTGTTTGCGTCATATAGCAGCAAACTACTATCAGAGGTTCAAGAACGAGGATGAACGTATAATGGTTCTCCGTATGGGTATGCAACCATTTCATTTTGTTATTCTACGTCCACCAATTTCATATTATTACCAATTAACTATTTTGCATGTCTTATTCAACAGGCAACGCACACCGAGTTAATCAAGTGGAAGAGCTGCTGGAGGAGTTGCAATTGAGGAATCCATTCGGGTATAACTATCTTATGGAGATACCGAAGGAGAAATGGTTGCAATGTTATGACGGGGGTCGTCGATGCGGCCATATGACAACAAACTTGGCTGAGGCGATCAATTCGTCTCTTAAGGGAACGCGTCATTTACCTATCACGTCCATTGTCAAAGCAACATATTACCGATTGGCAACCCTTTTCGCAACCCTCGGCAAACAAGCAATGAACTGGATGGCAGCTGGTCGCATATTTAATCCAGATCTCGCCGATAAAATCCAAGCGTCCATTGCGCATGCTAACTCGATGGGTGCGTTGTACTTCTCTCGTCGGGAACACATCTTTGAGGTCACGCAATTTTCTGAACCGCTACAAGGAATAATGCAATACACCTACGTGGTTGATTTGCAAAAACGAACGTGCGATTGCGGGGAGTTCCAGACGTTCAAGTTCCCGTGTTCGCATGCTTTCGCAGCATGTGCATCGGTTCATTTTGATGCAACAACACTCATTGATCCGATCTACAGGCTCGAAACTATTTTCAAGGTTTACCGAAACGAGTTCCCTCCGATCGGAAATGCACGTGACCGTCGTATAATCAGTAACGAACCAAAGATATGCTCAAATCCCTCCCTGCGACGAAAGAAAAAAGGCCGGCCACCATCAACGAGGATTCATTGTGCCGAATATATGGTTCCGAGAGAAAAGACCGGACAACCTAGGAGGTGCAGTAAATGTGGGAACACTGGACATGATATTAGGAAATGCCCTCTTAGGACCGGCCCCCGAATTAACTAGATCAACCATTGTGTACTCTTTTCTGATTTGTGAACTTCTATTATCTGGTAATTTAATAAATCTTATGGGCACTCTTTTCCCCCTACATAGGTTTAGAGGGGTTTTTTAACGAGGCCCTTTAAATTTAAAAAAAAAACATGCCTATCGACACATTTTTTGCTTCAAAAATGTTACTTTGATAGCATTTATAACACAATTTTCTCACATTTTCGGACACCGTCTTCCTCAGAACTTTAGCACCACTGTAAAATTAAGCTGCAGATCTTTGTCTACAAACTTAGGAAAAACCAAAAAAAAGTTCGAAACACACCGTAAAATGCATTTAAACATGCCTATATGATAATGTTTCCTTTTAAAACATTGTTACTTGCCTATTTCTAGGCCATTTTCACACATCTTAGGATATTATATACGCTCGTATCTTCACACCATCTTAAAGATATGTTTCAATACGACACTGTTATAGTTCAAAAAATTTAATCGGGTACCCCGATAATCCGTTATTCGATCACAAATATTGCTACCTAAACATCTTATATTGGTTTCAATTCAATTTCATGTTGAATTTCTCGTGCGGGGGCAGCAATAAATCGTTGAATTCGCGTTTTGCAAAACGCGAATTCCCTTTTCACTGAAACGTCGCAGGAATTCGCGTCCTGCAGGACGCGAATTCGTCCTACATGGCATGAAAGGAGGGTATTTTTCCCAATATCAATCTTTGGGGGTTATTTTCCCCAATAAATTCCCAAAAGGGAATATTCAAACCATAACGCCTTAACTTTTTGGGTTAAAATGTCAAAATAGTAATAGAATTTTATTAAAAAAATAAAATGATAACTAAATTTTTAGATGTTATAAAATTATTATTAAATTTTATATTTTGTAATAAAATAATAATTGTGACGTTAAACTTTGTTAGTCTTTTTACGGTAAACTTTTAAAGTACACTCTTTTTACATATTATTATAATTTAATTTTAATTTAATTTAAAAATAATCCTTAATAATTCAAAATTACTACAATTTAGTCATTTACTATCATCATCTCCTTCACCGTCTTCACGAGGAACTTATCAAGATATTCCAATCTATTTATTTATTTACTTTTGATCATAAGAAACTAATACCCATTGCTCAATGATTCCCAACTTATACAAAAAGGTCATTGTTCTTACCTCCGAAGGTCGTTCATGGGGCTGCAGTGCCCATGGATTCGCTCCACTTGTGGCGGCGGCGCTAGTAATTTGTTAACTACAATTTGTACATGTGGTACTTTTTTTTTCGACTATGTTTAGGAGATTTTAACAAGGCACGTAATCGTATTTTTTATGTATAATTCTTATATTTAATAAAATTATATTTATCTAAGCAAAAAAATTAACACGTGACGCTGATTAAAAAATATTTCATGTAACAAAATAAAAGAAAATTGTATATTTTAAGTACTTAATTTAATAAAAAAATATGTTACGTATTTAGATAAATAAGATAGCATAGTTTAAGTATTTAGTTTAATTAAAAAAACTCCATTTTAAGTACTTACAATAAAAAATTAATAATATGATACTGAGGAATGACTTTAAGTGAAATCTGGTTATCATGACATCATGGCCATCCAATCCATATTCAACTGTTGCGTTTAAAATATCACGTCACATTAACCCTTGTATTGCTTCCATTTACTCATCTCTTAAGTTAGGGGTTGCAAAATAAACCATAAATGTTAATAGGTATAACCGTTAAATTTTATCAGTTAATTAATTTATTGTTAAAGTTTAAACGATTTTAGTTAACCAACTGTTAAAAATAATGGTTAATAGTTAACTGTTTGGTTAACCGTTATGAAATTATTTAGACATAGAATGAACTTTGTACTTAGAAATTTTTTATTTAATTTTTTTTTAAAATTTTTAATACAATATTTATCATATATATTTTGGGTAGTTATTTGATTTCACTGTATTTAAAGAACGTGAATGAAATTATTTTATATAAATAAATTTATAGTTGAACAATTATATTTGGTTGGTTGGTAAGCTGCTCATTTTTGTTCTCTTATATTTTATTAGATCATAAGTACTAAACCCACTAAAAGTACCTATTTTTTTCTCCTATAATTGTCAAAAAAAAATTGGTCTAATTAAGGTTTTAATCCCCCAAAAATGTATAGTAGAATTGAAAAAAATTGTATACAAACCTATTGAATATGTGTTCACTTTTTAAGTAATAAGTTTAATATTGAAAAAATATTATGAAATGTTGGCTTAATATGAAAAGCAGGTTTTATTGGTTTAATTATAATATTAAAAAAATAATTAGATGTGTCAGAGATTTTTTTTTTGAAATAGTGACATTGTTACAATATCAAAGTAAAACCGTCCTCTCTTTTAGATAAGTTTAAAAAAATCGTCAACACTGTACGACGAATTTAAAAAAAGTCGTCCTCCCAAAACAATTTTTTTTTGTATAAATATCATGTTTGGTTGTATGTTCAAGTGAAATTCTATTAGATATTGTAACTTTATTTCTAAATGAACAAATAATATACATGGCACCCAACTTCAACAAATATTATTTTCCAATAATGTATCGTTCACATTTAAAAAAAAATCAAATTTAAATTGTCAAAAGTTATTAGTTACTAGGTGACTAGACTCTCCTACTTATAACTAAATAAATTGAATAAATTCTTCATCTTATATATATATATATATATATATATATATATATATGCATAAATATCCTTATTCGATGGATTGTTCAATTGATTCAAATCGTGTAATCTCATAAACTTATTATAAGGTGATCATCCCATCCCATTTCACTTCAATTATAACGTTAAGATTAAAATATATAATCTTACTTAAGAGATCTATTATCTTCTATCGCAAGACCAATTAATTATTACTTCAACTTAGAAAAGTTTAATAGTTAATCGAATTAGAAAATATTTGTTAGTAAATCACATATAATAATGTTCCAATTTGAAAATAATTTTTGATGCACATGTTACATAAAAAAATTTACAAACATGTATACTTACTCTTTAAAAAATAATCTAAAACCATAACCTTAAAAATCTAAAAATTAAGCCATAAGCAGTAAATAAATAACACTAAATTCATGACATAAACCCTGAATCATAAACTATACAAACTAAATCAATAATGCGGAGTAATTTTATGTAGAAAGTTCTATGAAAAAGGACCATTTTTAACTTAAAAAAGGTTGTTCTTTCATTTTTCAAAAAATAATAATAAAAGAGGGGGAAGCCTAACACACAACGAGTTTAGAGTGTGGTTAAAAGATGACAAATTTTGATATTTGTAAAAAAAATTAAAATATTATTTTTTGATAATATTTTGGATTCACTTTTTCGGATCTAAAAAATTAAATATAGATACTTGTAAAAAAAATTACGAAAATTTTAACTTAAAATATTATAATAAAAGTCTAACATTTTTAATTTTTGAACAAATTTTAAAATTTTCGGTCTTTTAACTGCACCCTAAACCTACCCGCCGGAAACAAGTGAAGTACAAACGGGTGCATGATACATCTTAACCAAGACCATCAGATGAGTTCTTTTTTTACAGTGTACAAACAGGCAATTTTACATCAAAGGCTCATTTTGAATATTTATTTATAAAAATGGCTCATTAAAGTTATGTATAAAAATGACCCCAAATCTATCATGTAGTGCATCTTTGCGTTTTGCACAATGCGATAATAGACCTCGCGTGATACAAAAGTGAGTTTTGTCCGACGTGGACCACCTATTCATATTATGAAGTTTAAAATTAGTGGATGTGACCTTGCGTTATGGGAAACACGATGTCCCTGAGAAAATAAAAATATCGCGTATAAATTAAAATAGACCTTGCGTTTTGAAGAAAGCGATGTCTTCGAAAATTCAGGCTTGAATACAATGGTGTATAGGCATGTTAGAGGCATTTTATCGTGCTATTAGCCCGGCAATTTTGATAATTTTTAAGCTTAGATACGTAGTATTGGAACTTATCTTCCATTTGAGATTGATATTGACACGTACGAGACATTGCACATTGTATTAAAAGCGCGTTGAAAATGCTTCCAACGCTTGGTAGGCATGTTGGAGGTGTTTTTCTGAGTTATTATTAGAATAATCTTCGTAATATTTTATGTTAGAGGCCTAGTATTGGAAATTATCTTTCCCGCGTCGATTCGATTTGTTTCAGTCCGAACGGAATCAGACTCTTTGGCTGGACCTCGCTATCCGCAAAACACGAGGTCAATTTTTTTATTTAGATAAGATTTTGATTTGTTACTTTCATTCATTACAAATTATGTTTTAATATGATTTAGATTTTGATTGTAATTAAAAAATAATGAATATTTTGATTGGAATAATTAATTACAAATATAACATACATTAAATACAAAAAAATACATTCATTACAAATTATGTTTTAATAAGAGACCAATTTTTTACTGAAATTAAAAAATAACAAATATTTTGATTACGATAATTAATTACAAATATAACATATATTAAATACAAATAAAAATTAAATATCGTATTTTTCTTTAAATAGTATCTTCTTCTAGACAATATATTGATCCTAATAAATAGGAAATACTTTAGGATTTATTCAAATAATTAGAATATTGTATCTACTAAAATTAACTTCTAAAAAATTAAGACCTTTCGTATAATTAGTTCAAATTATATTTTATATACAGTTAAATATCATCTTTTCTAAATATTGAACTGCTTTCAAATAATTATTTTTTTAAGATTTCGATTTTAACTAAGTCACGTAATTATCACCTAAAATAAATTTCAAACGGTCAAAGAAATGTGCATAACGTGAGGTCCCTGCACAGTAATTATCGCAGTCCATTAATGTGACTCTTCAATTTCTCGGGAACCTCGTATTTTCCAAAACGCAAGGTCACACCCAGCCCGCATCGGATAAAACTCAGTTTTTGTATCACACTAGGTCTATAATCACATTGTGTAAAACGCGAAGACTTCCTATATGGCAGATTTGAGAGTCATATTTTTACATAACTTTAACAGGGGTCATTTACGTAAATTATTTTTAAGGGAATTTTGGTGTAAAAATGCCGTACAAACAGATGACACAAAACCAGGAAAAAAGGATTAAATAGGTAATAAAACACATTTTACTGCAAATAGAAAGAAAAGAGAAAAGGTTAAAGCATCCCACAATTACCTCAGGTTGCACCTGCACGTACATGGCCATCAGAGAAATAATTGATGCCTTAACTTGTCCTTGCAAATAACGAAAATACCCTTTCGCCCTCACCATACAATTCGCCCTTTGTTTTTCCCAGAACTCAAGGGTAGTGTTGTCAGTTCGTGAAAAGGACATGGCGTTATGGGTCTGAAGTGTCGCGCGTCGCGACATGGGAGTCCATAGAGCTGTCCTTTTTATTGTGTCGGAAAAAGTTGAGGGGAGGAGATCAACGGTGCAGAATGAAGAGCTGATAAAAAGGAGATATATCTTGATCGTTGGATGGCGTCTTCGGAGGACATTGCGTCGCTATTTTTTTTAATAAAAATGAGAAAAATATATACACCGTTTTTATTTATTTTTGGTTGAGTGGAGGTCAAGTTTTAAGGTTAAAAATTAGATCGGGTGAAAAGTCATTTATATGTCAAGTCGGGTCAAATTAAAAAATGATTCTATTCGTGCACATCCATAGATACGACTTAAAGTTGGATTCATGTATAATTATTAAAACGAGACTGTTTTTTCCTTTAATTTTAATATTTGTTAATTTTTGTGCATGACATGTTAATAATAGCAAAACTCAAACTCATGAAGTATAATCACATTATTCTTTTATTGCATGTTTAACTTAATTCAATTTGTACATTTTTAAGGTCATGTGCAGTCGCTCACTAGTCACTAGGGGTGGATCTTGACAACCCTTTGAGGGGTTATTTAAATTTTTTAAAAGTTTAAATTATTTTTTTGAAGGATTTAATTTAAAATTGTCATAAAAATGCAGGGATTTAACTAAAATTTTCAAAAAATATTTAGACTTCTAAAATATTTAGGAGGGTATCTAGTTAAAATTATTTAAATTTTTTGAAATATTTACCAAAATTTTAAAATTTTTAAGGGGCCAAATTAAAATTTTTAAAATTATTAAAAGACCAAAATATAAATTTTTAATTTTTGGGGGCATGGCCTCCACCGACTTCAATGAGATTCCGCCTCTGCCGCTCATATTTTCTTTTAGCCATAATAGTTATTACTTTAACTTTATGAAAAAATAAAAAAAAAATATTTTACGATGTTAAAAGTTTAATAATTTATGTTAAAAGTTAGCAACTAAGTACATGTATTGACTGAATTTTTTTAATAGTCTAAAATGTTATGAATATTTATCTATGTGGATGTCTATCATGATTGGAACTTTATCAAAGGAGTTTGATTTATTTATTATTAGGAATATTATCTCTATGAATTAGAGTTTAATGTATTATGTACTTCTTATGCCTATAAATAGATGATTCATTAAAGGCATTGTATACAATTCTATATTTTGAGAATAATACAAATCTCCCTCTTTCTCTCATCTCTTTGTTCTTCTTGTTCTTATTCTTGTTCTTCTTTATTTTATTCACAACACGTTATCAGCACGATCTCGCTCGCTCAATTACTGTGATTATTGTTGGTGGTTCTCGAAAAGAATTTCAATTTGATATTGGTGACTACATCTATCATATATTCAGCTTACCTTGGAAAGTATGGTACGTTTTACTTATTTATATACTAATATAATGATTGATTTATCATTCTCCAAAAGTTAGTATATTCATATCTATTATTTGGTTATCATTTTAATTTATTATTATTTTATTCATACTTGAAGTAACTCTTGAATTAACGAAAATTAAAATTATCGTCGTACTTCATTAGATGGATTGATAAAGCAAACCAAATTAAAGCATATTAGTTTTATTCAAAGTTTTTATTATTCCATTCTAATTTATAATTGATTCAATTCAAGGATTGTGTTGTCATGTGATTGTTATATATTTGTTTTATCATCATTATTATTATTATTATGGTAATTTATATGAATAAATTCGAGATATAAAGTAACTTTATTATTTGTATCAATTACTTTGTATGTGAATCAAAGGCAAAAAGAATACGTTACTTTGATGTGTTTATATATTCATCAAAATGTCGCTTGATTTTAACTATGGTTGTTTATAATTTGATCACATTAATTATAGTTATGTTTATTCAACTTGATCTATGACTACTTTTATACTTTTTGATCTAGTCTCAAATAAATTTTTTTATTCTATTGATAAAAGTTGATGCTTTTAACCGTGTTTTGAGTTTTACATGTATTCAAATGAGTTGGAAAGAGACATGGTGTAAAAAAGATTATGAGAAGATGCCTTGGTTCATTTGCTACGTCATCATTGGCTTTGAGACGAAATTCAATATCGGTAAACTCTATTTTATTTTTATCTTTTAAAATACAATTTTAAAGTGCGATAAATCATGATAATTTTGGATTTACAAGAAGATTATTATAAAGTCTATATTTGCTTGAAAGCAATATTTCTTCTTCGTCGAAAAACTCGACCATAGACTTCTCCCAATTTCAAGTTATGAAAATTCGTCTTGATCCAAAAAGTTTTATGGGAGGCATTCCTTGAAGTGAATGCAAGCATGATGTTTATTCCATGCAATTATCAATGATGGGGCATTCCCTGAAGTGAATGCAAGCATGATGTTTATTCCATGCAATTATTGGATCTGTTTCATTCCCTGAAGTGAATGCAAACATGGTAAATCATTATTCAATTAGTGACATAATTTCGATATAATCCAAGTATAATTGGCTGGACATCCCGTTCTGCGAGGCTATTGGTCTCAAAGGAGGTTTTTAAAGGACCTTGTGGACAGGTTTAACAATGCCGCGTACGAGGATTAAATCTTTGTTCTCTGTGATAAGGATATGTGAAAAAGGTTTTAAAGGCCCACTGGCTCTACTCCATTCCCTGAAGTGAATGTGAGATTATATTATGGAAGGAATAAAAAATCACATTAAAAGTTGTGGTCGTTGTCGAGGCTATGAATATACACATGAAAAATATAGTCATTTTAAGAATACTTCTACCCGCTGGTAGCGAAGTTATAAAGATGACAAGAGTGATAAAGATCATTCTAAGGAAGTGAAATCCTTTTACCAATGTGATGTTATAAACCATTGGTTTCGTACTTGTCAAACGCCAAAGTATTATGGACTTTATCCATAATCATGAATGATAAATGAAATAAAATAAAAACAAAATTTGTTTATGGCGAAAATAATTATGGCGTTATTGGTCCAACTCAATTGGATATTGTTAATTTTCTCATAACCCTTGAAGGGAATAATTTACCATTTATTTTATTTCCCTTATAACCTCTAACAGGAATAATTGTTTTTTATTTATTTTATTTTTTTAATGTTAATTCGTTTTATTTATTATTTATTTATGTTAGTTTACTTTATCTTTACTTATTTCATATATTATTTATTTACGTTTTATGTTAATTTATTATTTGAAGAATATGATTACTTCCGGAATAAAATATACAATGAATTGTGGCTATTTATGCCTAGCAGATAATGCAAGTACTCATATTGTACTTAAGCATATGAAATATTTTTCTCATTTAAATGCAAGGGGAAATATGAGTAGTATTTCTCAAAGTACTAAAATATCAATACTTCGGAAGAGCACTTGAAAGTTTATCTCTGATAGATAATCGACTTGATATGATGTGCTATATTTTATTTTTCATTCCTCGAAGTGAATGATACAAAGTACATATTTTCATTACCTGAAGTAAATGAAACAAATCACATTTTGAAAGGTGCACAATTATGAATTTCTCGATTAAAATGCAAGGGAATAATGTGAGTACTATATCCGGAAGTATTAATATCACAAAATGCTCTGGTTGAGCAAATATGTTATTGTTAAATGGAACTTTATTCCATATTCAAAGTGCGTTATACTCGTCAAAGTCATAAAGAGAGCAATATGAGTTCGCAAATTATCCCTTTTGGAATTATAGATAACATATGTTATCAATTGGCATTTGAAATAAGCCAATATGGATATAAGTTCTGGTAGCCAAAAAGTCAGTTGAAAGCTCTAGAAGAGCCATATATTGCTACCAAAAGATAATTTCAATTGAAAGCTATGAAAGAGCTAAATATATTCATATTTAAAGGAACAATTTTGATGGTCGTACTAGACATGTACGAGTGAGATTAAATTACATGTTATGGTAAACAAGAAGTTTACAAATTCAGAGATATATACACACATATATATAGTTGGCATGATCAGTTAGACCATTTTGATCAATGGTGCAGAAATTATTGAGATTTACATGCACATGTATTAAAAGAACCTGTAGTTCTTGTGGTGCTTATTCTCAAAGGAATGGATTAAATTCCACTTATTAAAGAACGTGAAGTTCTTGTGTTGCTTAAAGGAATTGATTAAATTCCACTTACTAAAAGAACCTGAAGTTCTTGTGTTGTTTGTTCTCAAAGGATATAGATGATCCCACTTACAAAAAGAATTAGAACTTAAAGTTCTTGTATTGAAGTTGAGACAGTATGTCTTGCATATCTGAACGAAATATGGGCCCATATATCCACAAATGTGGAAAGTTTTATATAATTTTAGTAGATGCATCTACATTGTTTTATCGACTTACAACCAGAAGTTTGTGAGATTGATTCTAAAAAATATTCAGATTATGCAGTTAGACTATTCGTCTTGAAAAGCTAGTGGGTTTATATTTTAGGCTATATCAGTTGTTACAAAGCCTATTGATTATGAAAAATATAGTTTAGCAAAATTTCAATTGGATGCCTCCTATTTAATAGCTAAACTATGAGAACAAAAGAGTTATTATTTATATGGTGTTTCCATATAGCAACACTTATACGCATCAAGCCAACGAGTTATAATAAACTCCCCGTTATGATTGATTTTTGGTCAGAAACCATACATTTCCCATTTTATGATTTTTGAATGTGCGATATGAATTGCTCCACCACAACGCACAAAATGGGTAAATAAAAAGGGTTGAGAATATATATTGAGTCCGAGTCTCCTTTTATGTTTAAATTCTTAAACATTAATTAGAGAATCATTTATGACATGATTTTTCTCAACATCAGGGGGAGGCAATAATCAGCTGGATAGAGGAAAATGAATTATCATTATCTAGATCCTCGTATATGAACTAGAAGTTCATAAGATAATTCATGTTATTACATGTCATCTGCCAGACATATTTATTGACCCAATGAGAGTAATTAAGTCTCATATACCAGCTGAAATACTCTAAGTTTAAATTACATGTTAGAGCGAGAGAATGTAAATCATGCCTGAAGCATGATAGTTGAAATGGTTCCAATGATCAAAATTCTCGTAAATAGAAAGTAATATGAGATGATCATATATTAGAGGCGGGTGCTCCTGAAGAGACCCAAGACATAACAAATAATAAAACTCTATAAGAGTTTCAGGTACCTGAAATAAAGATTGAAATCTTGAAGAGATCTCGATGAGTTATGTCATTACGAGAATGGAACCAGAAAATTGGAAAGTTGTCGACAACGATTTTACAAACAATTTTACATAAAATACTTCTATAGAAGTAAAGAAAGAAATTGAGGATCTTGTATAAAATCTATCTGGAAGTATAGATATTGAATTGGCCAATGTTGAAAGACGCTTTGAACTTCTAAAATAGAAGTATTTGGACAAGCAGTCCGGACATCTAAAGGTGTAATGCAAGTAAGGCACAAATAAGTAGTCGTAAATACGACTTGACCTATGATTTATGAAAAGTTTTAATTACTTCATGGTGGATGCAATTACTTTGGCAGTTTTGAAAATTTTACATGCGTCTAATTATTTGTGGATCCATATTTATCCTTGAAGGATCTAAAATGCTATAAGCATTTGGAAATTTCTGAGGAAATTTATTTAGACATGTCTCATGAATATTTTGGCGCATTTGGTATAATCGCCTTAGTGAATACTAATTGAGAAAATACTATAAGAATCATCAGATTTCCTTATGTATTTTATAAAGGAGTTTGGATCAAGATCCATTATGATAATTTTAGAACTCCTAAAGAGCTTCAAATTGGAAACTCATGAAGTACTTTCAATACAAGTACTTGAATCTTGACATCAAGTTTATCTCGACCTGAAGATCGAACATTTTTATATATTTCTTTTGTCTATGAATAGACATAAGCAGAAAGAATCTTGAAGAAGATTCAATATGAATAGAGCATATATATTGAGTATCCCAATAGTTGTAAGATTTTTGGATGTGAATAAAGATAATGATATCTTTTCTTGGTCTTGAAGCACTATATATTAGTTGGTCAAGAAATATCTATGAATATACAAAGATCATTACATTTAGATCTTCAAACATTCGTTGATGCCTCCTCAAATGTCGTAGAAATAATTTTTATGCACGAGGCAAGCCAAAAAATGTGTTTGGCTAAGATTATTGACCCAACATATCCAAAAGATATGTGGATTTACTTTTACAAGATATGATAAAAGCTATCTTGTGTGAAGATAAAGCAAGATGTATATCTCAGTTTGAAAGTAGATACATCATGGAACATATTACTCCAAAGTTTCATCCCTCGCGATCTTTAGAAAATGATATTCAAGATTAAATTATGAAGATTCAAAGATCTTCTGTGATGTTTTCATGAGGGGGAGTAAATACGCGTTGCACTCTTTTTCCCTTAACCGAGGTTTTGTCCCAATGGGTTTTCTTGGTAAGGTTTTTAATGAGGCAACAAGTTATGCGTATCAAAGATGTGTGTACTCTTTTTCCTTCACTAAAGATTTTTTTTCCCACTGGGTTTTTATCTTAGTAAGGTTTTAACGAGGCACATTATCTTCATAGACATCCAAGGGGGAGTGTTATGAATATTTATCTATGTGGATGTCTATCATGATTAGAACTTTATCAAAGGAGTTTGATTTATTTATTATTAGGAATATTATCTCTATGAATTAGAGTTTAATGTATTATGTACTTCTTATGCCTATAAATAGATGATTCATTAAAGGCATTGTATACAATTCTATATTTTGAGAATAATACAAATCTCCCTCTTTCTCTCATCTCTTTGTTCTTCTTGTTCTTATTCTTGTTCTTCTTTATTTTATTCACAACATAAAAGTGATTATAAGATAGTATCTGTTCATAGATATTTTTAACTCTTTGACAAAGCATATGCAACTTGCAGACATTGCGATTGAATTTGTGTCTCCTGGGATAAACATCATCCGCTTTTCTACTAGGACACTTGTTGGGTTCATGTATTGACCGAAAATTAAACTAATTTCTCAAAATTAATGAAATGTGATAATTAAATTTTAATTAATAAAAATATAATAATTAATTTCTAATTTTTTATAAAGGATGTAAATCTTAATTAGAACATTTTTTTTGTTGCCTTCGGTCTTCAGGGCTTAGCCCTGACTAATCCTGACCGATCCGCGTGGCACACCTAGCTTTGGTGGGTGAGTCTCCCAACGGGGATTTTCTGCATACACAACGCCTCAAACCTGAGACCTGCTTAAGCGATACCAAGTTACTTATCAGTTGGACCAACCTGTTACTTTAATTAGAACATTAATTAGACAACGATTTGTTTAATACGATTAAATGCAATAGCAAATAAATAATGCATGAGCTGAGTTGTGTTGCACGTAAGCTGATTAATTAATGAGGGGAAATCGTGATTAAGATTAAAAAATCTGTTTTAATTTGATTATTAAGTATTTAAGACTTTAAGTTAAGCCCACGCTTGGACTCCGGGAATCTCTCGCTCCCTCCACTGAGATTGCTTGGACTTTGCTGTATTCTTACCGGTGATACCGCCTACCTATAATTTTCAAACGAGTCGAAGCTCTCGAACTTAAAAAAAAAATAATTTAGTTCTAAAATATTTTCACTTAATTAAGTCCCGTATCAAAAAATTAGATAAATTAAATATTTTGACCAATTTATCATCAATTTTGATGATTTTTTAGGATTTTACAATTACGTGACACATTACAGAATTGTTATGTGACATTTATAGGTTTTGTTTGAAAAATAATTTTTATAATGTTTATAGATTTTTAAGCATTTTAGAATTTTTTAAATAAAATATATTTTTAGAAATGTCATTTGATAATATTGTAACACGACACGCTGCATCATCTGATCTAAAAAAATTATCAAATTTAGCTGTCAATGTTTGTCGAAGGAATAAATTGTTCAAATTTTAGAGTATAAAAGCTTAATCAGGTGCAAAAAAGAATGCGAAAGTTTAATCAATTTTTTTTCAAAAGCTCAATGATTGGTGATACCCTTAGGCCTTGAAAATATTATCGCTTTCGGTTTATTACAAGTGGCGTAATAACAAAATTTAAATTATAATTTTGAAATTTTAAAAGATAATTTTAAATATTAAAAGTTAAAAATTATATAAATACTCTTCTTCTTCTTTTTTTTGAAAACAACCCGGCAAAATATTTATTTATTATTAAAAATAAAGAGCAAAAAAAAGGGAACTAAAGAGGCACAAGGCCCCCGTCCTAAAACCAGATGAAAAAGAAAATTAGAGTGGTTCAGCTAACAATGCCAAACCCCCCCAAAAAGAAAGCTAAACAACGAAGCTGAAGAGACGAAGCTCCCCAGACTACACCCTGCCAGGAACAAAACGATGATACTCCTCTCAACCCTCATCACCATCGTGAAGCGTCAGGGAACGGAAAACCAGCACATGCAAGAGGAGACGGGGCGCAAGAATTAGAACGGAAGCCCCCCAAACACAACGACTGATACGAGGAAGTCAAGGTGGATCCCAAAGCCTCTTATCCGCCGCCACCGCGGGTATCGCACGATTCGGAACCTCCTCAACCCAGTAAACCTCCGGCGAAGCTCCATCGAAAGCTCGGGCAACCTCATGAGCGGCCTTGTTTCCAGATCTCGGCACGAAATTGAAGACACACCCTTCCAGCGTCCAGGCACGATTCTTCACCTCCCAGGTCAGGGAACTCATATCTAAAAACTCTCTTTGATATGAATTAAGACTCTTTACCACTGCTAATGAGTCCCCTTCTAATATTATCCGATGTAGCCCCAGATCAGAGGCAAATTCTACGGCATGCAGCGCTGCATATGCTTCTGCAACAAAACTGTTGGGAACATGCACAACCTTTTCGACAGCAAGCTCCCAGGATCTCACCGTGACAATCCTTAGCCACCACACCCGAGAAAGATTCAGAAGAGCCCACTGTAAAACGAGCGTCGTAATTTACCTTTACCCAACCATCCTGAGGCGGAGTCCACCTAGCAGCAGACGTCTCAGAAGAAGGACAATCCAACGGCACTAAGGAATCCAACTCCTGACAATAGGATCTGACAAAGGTACAAATATCATCCCTCGACTGCGAAATGCCTTCATGGATGTGTTTATTTCTTGCATACCATAAAGCCCAAATAGTGATTCCAATTTCTCTATGCTTTGCCTGAGAAACGTTAGTGAAATCCCAAACTAACCAGTCATATACACTATCTAAACTAGAATGTGAGGGCCAACGATAACCCATATAGTTTCAGACCAGTTTAGGTAGACGACAGTCCCTACTAGCATGTAGCCCAGATTCAGTAGCTGACAAACAGATAGAGCAGCTAGGGTCACTTAAAACTCTTTTGATACACAGATTCTGTCTCGAAGGGACAAAATTTAAAACAAATTTCCAAACTTGAATTTTAATCTTTTCCGGGCACGACATGGCCCACAAATGCTTAAAAAACTTATTTTCAGACGAGTCGCAAGACAAGTTCTGAATGAGGAGCTTGTAACCGCTCCTTACGGAATAGGCCCCTGATAGTTTTGCTGACCATACCAGAGAATCCTCTTGCATAGATTCCGCAAGAGGAATACAAAGAATCTTCGATGCCTCCTCCTCTAGAAATGTATCTTCAATTAACTCAACGTTCCAGAATTTCGGATTTTCTTAAATAAGATCCTGAACCCTGGATACCTCCAAAGACATAGAAGATTCAACGAGCTTTGGCGGGGACACGGGCAACCAGAAGTCATTCCAGATATTGATGGACGACCCCGACCTAACTTTCCATCGAAGCCCCTGCAGCAGAAGGCCCTTTGCACTCCAGATACTTCTCCACACTAATGAAGGAGCCGAGCCCAACCCCGAGCCCAGAAAATCTGTTGACCGAAAATACTTAGCCCTTAAAACTCTGCTCAACAAACTAGAAGGGTTGGTTATTAACCTCCACCCCTGTTTTGCCAGTAGGGCCACATTAAATTTAGCAAGGTCCCTAAAACCAAGCTCACCCTCCTCCTTCAAAAGACACATTTTCTCCCAAGTACACCAGTGTATGCCACGTTTTTGTTTAGAATTTTGCCACCAGAATCTGGCCATAGCCGCTTGAAGCTCATTGCAAACTGCCTTAGGTTGAAGAAAAATACTCATGGCATATAAAGGGATGGCCTGAAGAACACTTTTAATAAAAACCATTTTGCCCCCTTGAGATAAAGACTTCACACTCCAGCCCGATGTCCTTTTCCTGGTCCTATCCTTTAAATCAGCAAAGGCTCGCATTCTATTACGCCCAACTAAAAGGGACAAGCCCAGATATTTTTCAATATTACTACTCTGACCCACTCCAAAAACCCCTTTTACAGACAGTTGATCCACCTCTTCAGTATTCGAGCTAAAAAACAAGCCCGATTTAGCGAAATTAATATGTTGGCCCGAATACTTCGAGTATAAATCTAGGACGACTTTAATAGATTCAGCATCACCACCATTTGTTTTACCAAAAAGAAGGCTATCATCCGCAAAGAATAAATGCGTGAGGGATGGAGAATACATGTTTAGTCGAACACCCGACAGTTGTCCACGACTTTGGGCCTGGTGCAGCAAGGAAGAGAGACCTTCAGCACAGACTAAGTACAGATATGGGCTGAGAGGGTCACCCTGACGAAGGCCTCTATAAGGACGAAACGAATCTCCTACCTTACCGTTCATAATTACTGAATAAGACACCGTGGAAATACAACACCAAATACGGTCAACCCAAGATGAACAAAATCCCATACGTAAAAGAACTGCTCGTAAAAAACTCCATTCGACCCTATCATAGGCCTTGCTCATGTCCAATTTTAGGGCAAAAAAACCACTGCTCCCTCCACGCTTATTCTTAAAAGAGTGCAGCGCCTCATAAGCCACAATAACATTATCTGTGATCAACCGACCTGGCACAAAAGCACTTTGGGCTTCGTCAATGCAGAACGAGAGGACTGGCTGGAACCGATTGACCAAAACCTTCGCAACCAGCTTATAGACCACATTACATAAGCTAATGGGTCAGAAATTTACCATGGACCTCGGATTATGTACTTTAGGGATAAGGGCTATACTTGTGTGATTAACATCATCCATCGGATAGACCCCGTTTAGAAGATCCAAACAAAACAGTGAGATATCATGAGCCACAATGTGCCAAAACCTCTGATAAAAAATAGGCCCAAGCCCATCAGGGCCCGCAGCCTTCATGGGGTTCATGGACTTAAGCGCGGCAGAGATCTCACCAATAGAGAAATCCTTGCATAGATCTTCATTCATGGACTCGGTAATACATGGGGCAATCCCCTCTAAAACTTCCGTTGGGTCGCTTGGGCCTTGAGAACAAAACAAATCTTCAAAATAAGCCATTGCTATTTTCGCAATCCCCTCGTCATCATTACGGCAAACATTATTGCTATCCACAAGCGACGAAACCTTGTTACGGCGTTTCCGTTGAGAGGCAAATCGGTGAAAAAACGCTGTATTACGATCTCCATGCTTCAACCAATTATTCCTAGCTCGCTGCTCCCAATAAAGTTCTGCTTTATCATACTCCATATTCAACTCCAACCGGGTATCCATAATATCTCCAATAACTTCATCGGCTGGATCTTTGTCAAGAAGTTCCTTCAGTCTTGCCTTCAAACGAGAAATACAACCACTCTTTTCACTACGCATTTTAAGAGCCCATTTATTCAAGCCCACAGCCATCTCACGCAACCGATCAGGAATGGACCCCTCAGAGAGATCCCACATACGTTTAACCTCTCCTTCACAAGAATCCTCCATCAACCAAGCAGCCTCAAACATGAATACCCAATTACCAGGCCCACTAAGAGAAGAATCTGTTTCAAGCAATAACGGGCAATCGTCCGAAAAAGTATGAGCCATATGGGTCAGGGAAAAATTTGGGAACAGCTCCCACCAACTGCTGTTAGCTACTCCACGATCCAACCTCTCACGAATACTTGTTCCCTCATACACACCCTTGCTCCATGTATACCAACGCCCAGTAAACCCAATATCCGACAAAGAACAGTCACCCAGCACATTTCGAAAGTTCTCCATCTGCCTTTCATTTCTCAATCGCCCTTCTCTCTTCTCATCCGTGGTAAGAATTTCGTTGAAATCACCAATTACTAACCACGGAAAATCCGGGTTCTCGTTTAGTCCCCGAAGCAAGTCCCAGGCTACATTTCTAAACCTCTCCTCTAGGGCTCCGTAAAACCCCGTCACACGCCAACACAGTCCACTGGCCTCGTTGACCACTGCATCTATAAAACGTTCCGAGAAAGATCTCACTGTAACCTCGCAATCCTCCTTCCAAGCTAAAGAAAGACCTCCGCTTCGACCTTGGGAACTAACATCTATCCCGTTTGGAAAACCACACAATCTACGAGCTCGAGCCATCTTATTTGAACTTAATTTAGTCTCCATCAAAAACACTACCACCGGGTTGACGTCTCTCAAAACACGCCGGAGACGTCTTACCGTTCGAGGTTTCCCAAAACCACGGACGTTCCAACTCAGGAGCTTCATTGCACCCGGCTGGTCTGGACAGCTAGACCCGTCGATCCTTTGATATCACCCTCTTTTGAATCACTTGTTCGTGAAACTTGAGAGGAACTTGCCCCAACTCTCTAACGCTTTGGGCCATCCAGATGCTCCAAAGCATTGTCCTCCGCCTCATAGGCCATTTCCTGATCAAACCCCGACCCCTCATTGTGTACCGGCCCAATACCTGGCCCAAGACTAGCTAAGCTCGGAAGAGAGCCCTCACCCAAATTTGATGAGATTGACTTGCCTTTTAAATTTGAGATAAGGTCCATAAATCTATCCGATCTAAACTCCTTAAATTGCACAGAGGATCCAATCTTACCCTGATCAAGGTTAAAATTTTGCACAGAGTCAGAACCACATACACCACTGATTACTCCAACATCGTCACGCAGCCATGGACTGTACATCGGACCACCACGCCTCGGCGGTGCACGTAAGGAAGCATCCCAGCCACATTTTAAAGCAGAATCACCAGACTGAAACTTGATCGGACAAACACTCTCACCATGTCCAAGCCTCCCACACAAGAAGCAGAACAACTTCAATTTTTCATACCGGAACCTAACATAAACAGGATCTCCATTAAGCATAGTTACTTTCTTCCTACGCTTAAGCGGCTGACGAATATCGATACGCACCCGAATACGCATCATCCCCCTATATCCCAAAGTAACAGTAGACAAATCTTGTTCAATAAAAGCACCTACAAAATTACCTAACTGAACCGCAATGTGGGAAGACATAAAGCCCACCGGAACATCACACACCAGGACCCAAAAATCTTCCGAGAACAACGGAACACACAAAGGCTCCTCCCCCGCATAGAGCCGATGAATGATCAAAAGATGGTTATTAAAATGCCATGGCCCGCCCGCTTCCAATCTATCAACATCTATGGGATGGTAAAGTCTGATCAAAAATCTACCGGACCCAATATCTGATATAGATATCCCACCAGTTGGATGCCATACATTCGATAATGTGGAGCGCATCGACTGAAAGTTGACCACACTCGTCGTCAGAAACGAGCCCACGAAACAATGATCGTACAAGGTCACGGGATTCACACTCACATTCTCCACTAGAAGCGGTTCCTCTTCACCCTCATCAATCGAGAGACCGGCCAAATCCACTTCAACACCCGCCATTAGACACCACAAAGACACTGATAACACAGAAGAAAAAAGAGAAAAAAAAACTGAAGAAAAGAAAACGTGCCACACAAGAGCAGAGAAAAGAAAACGTGCCACACAGGAGCAGAGATTAAGAATATATTTAAGAATTCCAAAAGTTGTATATAAATACTCTTCTAAATTAATATTAAATATAAAATCTTGATATAAGTTTTTAAGAAATAAATTTTAAAGTGTCAACTAATACTCAAGGACCTGACTCTGTTGATAACCACAAACACTCTATAAATTTAGGGCCTGTTTTTAGGTGCAGTTGCGGTGGCAAACGTCCGTTTGCCCCCAACAACAACCTCAAACAACGCTTGGTTTAGTTTCCAAAAAACGATTGCAGCTGAATTTTTACCTGTAACTCGTTTTCAAACGGGCGTCTATGAAAACTAAATTTTTCAATTTTTCCAAAACGAGCGTTTGGCTTCCAAAACTCGTTTCCAACTTCAACCCCGAACTAAGCCTTACTTACCTAGACATATTTTCAAATCTATAGAATAAATCAACAGATTTTAAATATAATACTAATATATTTCATTTTTCTAAGAAACTCAAGTTCAGAAAATAAAATTATTAAAACAGGTTATCATAAGATTTTAAAAATATAAATTTTTGGAACTGTAAAACTGATATAAAAATACCTTAATTTTAAAAAATATAAAATATTATTCAAATCTTATAGATAATAATAGATAATCCTTTGCACGTGAAGCGCTTTGCCCAACGTCAAGGGTCGGAGAAAAAAGAAATGCATCGAACTATTGACGTCGGAGGGATCGAAACGAGCAGATTGCGAGTTAAATAATATTCTACTAGATTTAAAAATTATTCGATACATGTTGGACTCGGTTCGATACTTAGTAAACTTGATAGAATTTTATTCCTCTCGTACATATTAAAAAAAACTCGTTGCTCGTTAATCTCGTCATAATCTTTACCTTGTTTTTGTTAATATATGTAAAATCTAATAATATTATATAGAGCTTAATATAAGCATAAATTAACAAATTTAACAAATAAAATATCAAAAAAATATGTGAAACAATTTTATAATCTAAATTCTAAAGTAACAACCTATAAATACATCAAACTAACATATTATATAAAAAAATTAAAGAGTTGTTTGCGAACATATCAAGTGGAGTTCGACCTTGCTCGTTAAGATCTCGAGCCGAACTTAATTTGGAGTCAAGTTTTGACGGAGTCCAGCTCGAGCTACTCAACTCAATTAGCATGTGAAAAATGTAAATATATATATATATCGTACGTATACAGTTAGAGAAAGTCATTTAAACCGAAACAAAATAGTACTATACCACTATGAATATTTATAATCAAATTCTAATATAAACTCGAACAATTCGGCTAAAAAAATAAAATAAAGCTTCAATGATAAAACAAAATTCATCAACTCAATTAACTTAGAATATTTTTACTCAATTCGATTTAATCCAATGCTTACTCATATATCTCTCTATAATAATAATAATAATAATAATAATAATAATAATAATAATAATAATAATAATAAATCATGATGAAAATAAAAAAAGAAATAGAAGAGTCAACCCGATGAAAGCAAAGGTTAGAAACCCAAGAAGTGAATGTATATTGTATGGACCCCTCGATGAAACAAAAAACTGGCACGACTTTGAGGGCGGCCTATGTTTGCCCCCTACTGCCGGCCTTGCCTTGTCCACTCATATACATTATTTACCCCCAAAAAACATTCATATAATTATTATATTAATTAAAATATCTATTTTGTATGTTTAATCGTCAATATTTGAGTTATTATCGACTAATTCGGATCAAGTTCTATAAAGATTTAATGACGATTCTTTCGAATAGAAATTTTCTGTCCTTTTTCGGCACCTCTATTTATACCCCCATATTAAAATTAAGTTTAGGGTTTGAGGTTAGAGTTTAGGAAATTTAGGGTAGCGTGTATTTTTTTGAATATACGGTGTAGGGTTTAGGATTTAAAATTTAGGATTATAGCTTGAAATTTATTTTTTAATATTTTTTAGTGTTGGGTATAGAAAGAGGCACCGAAAAGGGAGTAGAAGATTTTTTTATCCGGTCCTTTCTACTTAGTTTTATCCATTAACAACGTCAAAATTCAAATCTCTGGCCTTATTCAAAGGACCAAGCGCCTGATTCCACTACTACTGGACCAACTGATTATCGATAATTTAAGTATCTAATTATTTACAATGAAAATAATTGTTAAATATAACAATAAAAATTCGTATGAATAACAATAAAAGAAATTAATACTAATATATTTCATTATGAAATAAAAATATAAAACTAAGTAATAATTTGGTCTATGGTCACCGACACCTTTTCATCTCTTATCCTTTGACCAATTTAAATCTAGAATGAATCATTATCCTATTTTTTGAAATAAACTGGATTATATTAAAAGTGATAGGATTACAAAGGATCACACCCAAACATTGAAAATTCAATGTATAAAGATAAATACAATAAAACTTAAGAATATGAAAGACATTAAACAACAAACCTATCACTTTCAGAAGACAACTTCTGAAAAAAATCCAGGAAACTATAGCTTTAACCAGAGTGCTCTATGAAGACAGCAAATTCTTTCACTACTTGTTCTTGGCATATCGGCACAACCACAACAGGGAATCATAAGCATTTATAGATCGGCCTCCTTCGCTGAAAAACGCTCGGTAAAATTCCGTCACTCGAACGCTATACTGTCAAAAGACAGACTAAAACTGCCATAAAAGCAGACAAAGAAATTGCCATAAAAGCAGACAAAAAAACTGCCATGAAAGCAGATTTGATATGAAACTGGCAAAGCAAGGAAAAAACAAGAAAAACATAAAATAAAGCATTCATCACCAAAGATGAAAGTTATTTATATACAAAACCAGCAAAACGGCCAAAGGCCGTTGCCGGTGAGAAGAAAACCAACGAAAAAGATGAAGAACTTGCAAACTTTTTGTAACTGTTGCAAAGAAAATGGGGGGAGTAGTTTTTAAATTATTATCCTATTTTAAATTCTAGTTAATTTTGCCACATATATTTATATAAGTTTTAATATACTGTTTTTATATATCTATACCATTATAATTCCATAGTTATTTATAAAGTTAAATTATTTTATTTTTTAATAATTAATATTTCTCCTCCAAAAAAAAATCACATTGTTGTTGTACCGCTCCATCTCATGGGTCATTTGGGACGACAATCTCTCTACGATATATATATATATATTTTAAATTACTAAATATAAGATTGTTAGTTTATTAACATGGCAGTTGACAGATAACTCAATCTAGAGAAAAATAATTGTTTCCTCATTGGACAACTAATACACTATAAAATTATAATATATCAAATTCATTAATTGACGAAGTAATTAATAATGATCATGTCGTTTTATTTTATATGTATTTGCATTCATTTTTTGTATTAAGAATGTAATATCTCTATACTTAATCAAAAAATAATTGAGATCATAGTGACCCAAGTAAAGTGAGACATAAGGAAATAATTATCTTTTTTCCCGCTTTTATACGAGCGAATTTCTAAGCAAGAGAATTAAAAAATTTAACTAATTGAGTTTAGTTCGGTCGACATGTTGATGGTACAATATACAAGAGAACATGGGTTCGAGCATGCTTAAGCGTTTAATATCTTCTAACTAATAATGGGGACATCTCTTAGTATTATAAACTCTTTTTTTTGGATAAAAATAGTACTATAAACTTTGTATCAAATTGTATGATTAAAAAATTCTTAATATTTTTTATTAACAAATAGTTGGTCTAGTGGGATGAGACACTAGATCCACTAGCGGATTCATAAATATTTTTCAGGGTGGGCACAAACTAATTTTTTTAGGGTGGACAGAATAATAGAAATTTCAAAATTTCAGGGTGGGCACAAGTCTTAAAAATTAATAAAAATTAATGAACAATTTATAAAATTTTAAAAAATTAAAGACAAATGTGTGCACTTTAAAAATTTAAGAGTGGGCACGGGCCCACCCAAAATAAGCTTTGCATCCGCCACGGACTAGATCCCTTAAGTAAGGTCAGAGATTCGAATTATGACGTTTGTGAATGAAAAAAACTATATTAAGAGGATCATTCCCATAACAGACTTCTACATAAATCGATCTAGATTAGTCGATCACTGAGTCAGAATTCATAAAGCAATGGTTAAAAATATTTTAATAATTTTAAAAAAATATAGATTGGATGAATTAAAAGAAGTAGATTTGGGCCATTAAATGCTCATAAAATATTGGACAGCTAACGTGGGGGTTACAATATGCAAATATAGTAAAGTCGAAGGGACCAACCAGTTGGTGAATCCTCAGTTCAAACTATCAATGCTTCAACTTAGGGGTTCTGGACATGTGCAAGTAGAGCGACCACACAGGGCCCGAAAAAGGAGGGCCCAAAATTAATGACCAAATATAAATTAAATATTATAAATTTTTATATTCGATAATTAACAACTTGCGAACAACTTACAACGTCCTTCAAATTAATTGCACAATACGAACATTAATATTTCCTAAGGAGTCATTTAGAATCGAATATTTCTTGTATATTTTCAATCAAGTCATTATTTTTTTGGATATGAGATTTGAACAATATCAATTATATTACAATAATTTTAGCTTTTGTTTCATTATGATAAATCACATTCATTGGACGTCAATAATCTCAAAACTCATTGCAATAATTTTGAAAATGCTCTTAAGAAAGGTGATTTATTAGAATTTTTAAAATGTTTTAATTATTATTTCTATTATTGACTATTGTTTATAGAATTTTATTGACTATTTCTATTATTGTTGTTTTTACAAAATAAAATTTTTTGAAATTGAAATTGTTGAAGTTGTATGTACAGAAAACTATGTCAAAAGAAAAATTAAATGAACTTGCTTTGATGACAATCGAGAGCGATCTTTTGGAAGAAGTTAATATTGAAAATGTTGTAAATGATTTTACTTTAAAAAATGAAAAAAACGACACTTTTAAGTGACAATGTTACATTTTTAGATGTTTATAAGTGAACTTTTGTTATTCAAGGGGGTAATTAAACATTTTTTTTTTCGTATTATGGTAACTTTTTTTAAAAAATATTTATTACACAATGTAAACTAAGGACCTTAGTTTAATAAATTGCACAGGGCCCCCGAAATCTTTGAACCGCCCCTGCTTCAACTATTGGATACGATAACGACCACTTGGTTTTTATCATGGGCCTGCCCACTTCATTATCTTCGACTACATGGTGCTCGAACCCGAGTCAATTGGATAAAATACATCATCTTTTATTACTGAGATCACTCCACAAATTCGATAAATAACCACCTATATTTAATTTATTAGTTGACTAATTCAAATCGAGTACTATAAAAAACTATTATAGTGACATTATTTCAATAAAAATAATTCATTCACAATATCATAATTTAAACTTCAAACATAACACATCACCGCGTTATATTTGTTGGCGATTTGATGGTTTCTTTATTGAGAAATTTAATATCCTGATATTAATGTTTGAGGAGTCCTCATTTAAATTATGTCGTAGAAGAGGCCATGTTGTCAGCTATCAAAGCTTTGAAACTTCTACATAATCTTTTTATTTTGATGAGCAATTAAAGCTTTGTGCAATGATACATAAATTCAAATAATTCGACTCGAAATTTATAAATTTAAATATTTTTTAAATAATATTTGATTTATAAAATAACACTCATCGACTATATTAACTTGAAAATTTTTAATTGACTCGAATACTCACCTCTAGCGCTGGTACGTGTCATGAAAACTTGGTGGAGCTGTTGGATGGGATGCTTTTGGGGCCTGGTAGCTTCTTCGGTTTACTCCAAGACTGCTTTGGACGCCGTGGGCTGTGGCTATGGACTCCTGCTCCTCGGACTTCACAAATCAAGTTGGGCAGTTTCTTCAACTGAAATATACATTGGGTAAAGTTCATAAATCCCTTAATGTTCATTTTAGTTACAAAACTTTTAATTGCTACAAAATGGTCACTAAACTATCTATTTTATTAGAAAATGGTCACTAAACTATCTATTTTGTTACAAAATGTGCACTAAACCCTAACTGCCATTAAGCATATGACATGGCGGTTTGGGCAAAAATGTTTAATAGTACAATTAGTCATCCATATTTAGACATTCGATCACTTTGGTCTTAATTAAAAAAAAATCAATAAATTTAAGTTCATTATTTACAAATTCTATCATTATTTTTTACTCCTAATATTTTTTCTTTTACAAATTCTATCAATTTAATATTTTAAATACAATAAAAATATTAAATTATTTCTAATAAATATGACTAAATTATAGAATTTTTAAATAATAATTGTATGAATTCATTATTTTTTCCGAATTAGAACCAAATTATTGCATGTATAAATATGAAGGGCTAATTATGTTATTAAACAATTTTACCAAACTACCATGTCATCGCACTTAAGATAGCTAGGGTTCAATGACCATTTTGTAACAAAATTGATAGTTTAATGACCATTTATAATAATTAAAAATTTAATGACCAAAACAAACATTGAGGCATACTTCAGTGACCATTTATTAGCTTTACCATAGACATTTCTAGGAGAAAGGAAAAATCTAGGGTAAATTACACAAATGGTAACTAAACTATCCCCAAAAATATAAAATGGCCACCAAACTTTCAAAAATTACATAATGGGCATTAAACTTTAGTATTTGTTACAAAATATCACCGAGCCGTTAACTGTTGTTAACTGTGTGACATGACAATTATGAAATTTTGTATAGCAACATATTTAATCCTTAGTATTTACACATTCAGTCAATTTAGACATCAATAATGAGGGTTAGATTGATACTAAATTGACTGAATGTGAAAATGTTGAGGATTAAATGTGTTATCATTCAAATTTTTCGTAACTGTACGACATTAATTTAATGAAAGCTAACGGCTTAGTGACAGTTTTTAACAAAATCTAAAGTTTAATGACCATTGTGTAATATTTGAAAGTTTGATGACCATTTTATATTTTTTTGTAATAGTTTAATGACCATTTGTTTACTTTACCCAAAAATCTATCAGGAAGCGGAGAAAGAGGCAAAAATACAATTGTTCGATGACGCAAACTGCCACTTGGCTGTCTCCCTAAATAAACGGTTACCAACAATTTAGCTTTACCAACTTTTTCTTGTTATCTTTCCCTTTAAAATAAGTAATACTAGTTTCCTTTACCGAAGGCCGCAAGTTAGCGTAGAGTCCACACTAAGATCATGCTCTCCAGGGTCCCACACCAAAACCCCCCATCGTATTCTCCACAACCACACCATCACCCATCACCAGGTTTGGTTTCAACGATCCTACGGTGAAAAATCAACGGAGCACCGGCGTCTCGCGTGTCCGCCACTACACGTTATAAAACTCCATTGCGTATTTATTCCTTTCGCGGTCTTTGCATTTGCAACGTTTCCTACTCCAAACATTCGGATTCTTCCCGTCACGTGATTTTCCCACTCATTCTCTGCCCTATTTTTCGCATTAAATCAAAGAGAATCAGTAAATAGTCTCCGATTTCTAGTTCCTCCGAAGTTGCTGAGTAATTTCGCGGTAATTTATTGTTTTTTGTTTTGTTATGTATTCTTTTTTGTTTGTTTGTTTGGATGCCGAGAAAATGATGTGAATAACCGCGGGGATACTTAGTCGTTAAGTTTCCTTTGATCTCTCTATTTTTCGCCTTTTCTCTTCTTGAATTAATGAATGAAGTGCAATGTGAAAGTAGCATATCTGAAATCGAGTTGTTTACTTTCTGATAGATTGAATTGTTATTTTAGGCTTTACTTGGTGAGTAATCAATCATACTGTTTATTTTACTTGTTTGGTTTATGAGAAAGCACTGGAAAATAATGTTTTTAAGTTTTAATATTATTTCGTGTTAACATGTTGTACTGTAAAAAGAACTCCGTTGTAGATCAAATAGTTGCATTGACTCTCGATTTTTAGATTTCTCTAGAGTTTAAAGTTTACCGCAACAGAAAAGGCTAGCAGTTTCTTTCATTTTACAGTTTACGTGTAATTTATGCTAATCATTTCATAGCATGTGATATGAATGATTATCTAGTTATTAAGTATTGTCTTCAGGTTTTAATGAAGTTGTTTTTGTATATGAATTTGTTATTTCTGTGATATACGATCAATCTTAATAAGTGAAGACCTGAGTTGGATATTTGTGTTTCGAGCAGTGGAATTATTTGGACGGAGGCAGCTACATTGGGGTACTGGATTTGGGGGCTTTGTTCTTCCCAAGCATTTAGGGATGGCACTGGAGCCTGATCAAGCTTCGGTTGACTCTATTACCCTATTTGTGGCACTCCTTAGCTCCTGCATTGTGATTGGTCACCTTCTGGAGAAAAATCGATGGTTTAACGAGTCGATAACTGCACTTGCTATAGTGAGTTGCTCAATCACTCCCTAACCCATTGAGCTTGTTATTATGTTAGGTTTGAATTGGTCTCATTTTGGTTGTTGTTTATAACAGGGAGTAGTTTTCCCCCCTTTTCAAATGTTTGATGATGATTTTGGTATGATTGCAGGGTCTTTGTACCGGAATCATTATTCTGTTTACCACTGAAGGAAGGAGTTCACACATTCTAGTATTTGATGAGGAGCTTTTCTTTATATATCTTCTCCCTCCTATCATATTCAATGCAGGGCAAGTCTCTGACTTATGCCAAACTATCAAATCTTTGGGTTTTGTTCCCTTTTTTATCTTTGTTTTGTTGGTATTACGTGTTTGATAAATCTGACATTTTTCTATTCACCAGATTCCAGGTCAAAAAGAAGCAATTTTTTCGTAACTTTGTGATGATAATTTTGTTTGGTGCTGTTGGTACTTTGATATCATTTGTCATTGTATCCATAGGTATATTCAAATTTCTTCAAGCTTTCTAGTCTTCAAGAAAATCTCTTTGCTATCGTTCAGCTCCATTCATATATAAAGACAATTGATATATTCAGGACCTAATGTGGCATGGAACCTACTGTTTGATGTCTACATATATTATTTTAGAATGATTATCTACATGATTTGTTGATGAAAATTTAGAAGTTATTTTCTTCACTCTGAACACCATGAAAGCATACAAGTATAACAAGCTTCCAATTGAAGTTGAGGATTAGAACTTATCTGACATTTTCATACACATTCTTAGATTATCCTGCATTATATATATATTGTCATGATTTCTATGTTCGATTCTTTTGAAGTGTCCATAGATAATCTTCATTTAGATCAACTGAGGTTTACTCTTCCTCGAAAAATCCAGTTGCTTGTTTAAATTATAATCAGCATTCAGCATGATGCACTGTTTGTTAAAATGAGGAATGCTTTAAAACTAAGCATGATTTAGTAATTGGAACTTCCTTTGCATTGTAAATGTTACCTTTTGTTAGTATATTTATCTTTTCCCCATTTGCACCAAGGAAGAGTGTGTTTGAGGCTAATTGTGGTGCAACCTTTACAATGATCTCTTGTCTCAGGTACCATGCAGTTGTTTAAGAAGTTAGATATCGGTTTCCTGGAAATTGGAGATTATCTTGGTAATATCCGCTTCTTCAATTTATAGTTTGCTGATGTTTCTTAGTTTAAATGCTTGCTTTCAACTGATATGCAGTTGTGTGTAGCAAAAGACCATTTAAAGATTGGACCAGATTATTCATCCTTGTATTATGAAAACTATGAACAGATTATTCTCAGTTCCTTTTATTTTGAATCATTATTAGTGTACTGCATGTACTTTTTCATCTCATTTTAGGCTTATGTTTTATGCAAAAATACATATATATAAACATGCACAAACAGCCATATACCTGCATACATACTTGCACATACAGATGCATATGCTTTTCATAGAACCAGGTCTTCTGCCTATCTTGGCTCTTACCATTGGTTTCTTCTTTTAGCACTCGGAGCTATCTTTTCAGCTACAGATTCTGTTTGCACTTTGCAGGTATAAATATCTATTCAGTTTATTAAAGTGAAAAGAAGAGTTGCATATACATTGTAGTATAACTCTTGTATTTTCTGTACAGGTGCTTAATCAGGATGAGACACCTCTTCTGTACAGTGTAGTCTTTGGAGAAGGTGTGGTAAATGATGCCACATCAATTGTACTTTTTAATGCAATTCAGAAGTTTGACCTCTCTCACATCACCCCAAGCATTTTTATGGAGTTCATTGGGAACTTCTTATACTTTTTTATTACAAGCACATTGTTAGGAGTAGGGGTGAGTCCTTTCTTTCTAATTTTTGCATCTTTACATGTGTTTATCTGCCTTTGTAAAAACACTCTTTATGTTCAATTTTACATTTACATATATGACCGGTCAATTACTCAATCAAAAAGTGCAGTGAACATCTCTAAATTGCATTTATTGCATGTAATTCAAAGCCATAGTGTCAAGGAGATTTCTTGTTTGAACTTTTACTCTTTCCAAAGGAAGGCGTAAAGAGGATTGAATCAGTGTTCAATACAATCTAGATTGACAGAAGATAGGATTCTTTGATTATTAATGAACTAACTATTTGGTTTTATGGTATTTTTGGCTATCCGAGATTAAAGACATGCATTTATTTTATGTATTCCTCTAACAATACATCAATTTCACTTTCAGGTTGGACTAATAAGTGCATACATCATAAAGAAGCTGTACATGGGCAGGTTTGTTATCTTTTCTTCTCGTCTCCTCTTTCATGATGCAAAATATAGTTACTTAATCGTCCCAACTTATATGTCCATCCTTCTTTGTGATAAAATGAAAATGCATGCACCTTTTAGTAGGTAGCATTGAATCTCTATGTCAGAGTGTTTCATTGTGTCGGTTGGAGTTCAACAACTTTGTTGTTAGGCATTTGCTGTTCAGAGCTTTTATATTGTTGACTGTCAAATGTTTGTTAATTTACTGTTTCAGTGTGTGGATTGAAGTTCTGCAACGATGTTGTTAGGCATTTCTCTTCAGAGCTTTAACAAGATCTAGTATTGATTGATGGTTGTAAAATGTTTGTGAATATATTGATTTTGGCAATCAACTAGAACTGGGAACTAATTGATGTTCTTACACCAACCTAGATTCACATGATACACGGAATAGCTTGACGAAGGTAAATTTAGGGTTGTTTATTATGATGTTAGGCTGAGCTCTTGATGATTCAAAAACTAAGAATTTTTACCACAATGGTAACACTAAGGACTCTCATTAGAATCTTTTTCTCCCTCTCTAAATGGCTTGCTGTTGGAATCTTATCTTCCAGCATGACATGAGAATCCTATAGCTCCTTAAAAATAAAATTTCCTTTTCATGTTTGACTAAGTAGCTAAGCTTCTCCTAATCTCAGGCACTCTACAGATCGTGAAGTTGCTCTCATGATTCTCATGGCTTACCTCTCATATATGATGGCTGAAGTAAGTATTCTTTTTAATGACTCATGTGCCTAAAGATCTATCTTTCTAATATTCCAAGTGCTGTTTTTACATTGCTTGTCATGTCCTTGTTTTCTCTGACAATGATTTTGTTTTTCAGTTGTTCAGTTTGAGCAGTATTCTTACAGTGTTCTTTTGTGGCATTGTTATGTCACACTACACCTGGCATAATGTGACTGAAAGTTCAAGAACCACCACCAAGTATGTTAATTTGGAATTTAATTCCCTCATGTTGAAAAGTTTCTGTTTATAATTGTCTTCTTCTTCTTTTTAGGTATTCTTTATCTGTTTATCAAACCCAAATAGACATGTTTTTACATTCTTGAGCTGATTATTGTTCATTGCAGGCATGCTTTTGCAACATTATCATTCATATCAGAGATTTTCATCTTCCTGTATGTTGGTATGGATGCTTTGGATATAGAGAAGTGGAGTGTTGTTAGCAAAAGGTAATTCCTATACTTTTGGCCGAAGTGCAGTTTCATTTATTTTGTCTTGCTGTGTTGATAGATAATTTTACACATTGCATCTTTTTATCATCTTTAACAATCTCAAGAAATTGATTATGTAATGTCAAGTAATAGAGATGGTCAATATATTATTGTATCAGTCACCATTGTGTGCCTTTTGTTTTCTTTAAATAGTATCTAAATTGAATATCAAAGCAATGTCTCTCAATATCAATTGACTGTTCAGTTGGATATCTTGTTTTTTTTTTTTTGTTTTTTTTAGTCCTGGAACATCTGTGGGGGTGAGCTCAATACTTCTTGGCTTAGTTCTAGTTGGAAGGGCAGCTTCTGTATTCCCTCTATCTTTTATCTCCAATTTATTCAAAAGGTCTGAGAGTGACAAATTTACTTTCAAGCAACAGGTCGGTATTTTGGGTTATATTTTAGATTTTCTTCCCTCTAATGTACTTGATTTACTGATTGATTCAAGTCAAACAGGTTACGATATGGTGGGCAGGGCTCATGAGAGGTTCGGTGTCTGTGGCACTTGCTTATAATCAGGTAAATTAGGTGATAGGATGTATGATCTTGAGACTTCTGCATTTCGATTGATTTATTTCCCAAAAGTAAAACATAAATCGATAATCATTTCAATGTTGTCTTTGACATCAATGTAAGATAATAGTAGTAAGGCATAGAACTTTCTGTTCTGAGCATGAGTTTCCTGGCTTTCTGAATTGCCTGTTAGAGGAGATGCTTTTTTGCCGTGAAAATGGTAAAAATTTGGCGTTTGAATGCCCGATTAAATAATGATGTATGGTAAGACGGATGCTTCATCATGCTTTTCTATAAATTCAGAAATGTGTACTGAAAAATTGTGAATTCTTGGGCAACCACCATCCATTTATTGTTCGGTGCATTTGCTTCGACATGTTATATTGACATTCTTATCTCTGTAAAGACCACTATAATTGCTGTTTCGCTTTGGTTCTTGCCGCCTAAGTTGTAATTAATTTTAATTGACGGGATGTATCATGTATGCAGTTTACTAGATCGGGGCACACTCAACTGCGAGGAAATGCCATCATGATAACAAGCACCATCACTGTTGTTCTTTTCAGTACTGTGGTAAGGACTCATCCTAAAGTTAGAACTGTTTCTCAATAATGATAAGGTCTACTCTGCATATTTTTGTCAAGAGACTTTCTAGTGGCGATTCCTTGAATTTCTCTCTCTCCATAATGTGTTATTCCCTTGGCATTAAGTCGATAACCATGTTTTTACCAACATACATAGATATCTTAATGTCTAGCCTCAATTTACCTTCGAATTTGAAGGGGAAGTCTTATAGGATGGCTATTGGACTTGCTTCACTATTTGTTAGAAGAAAGCTCTGCAGAAATGTTGCGTGCACCAAATGTGACATATATTGTTCATATCATTTAAGTTCGATTGTCTTTGTTTTAGGTGTTCGGGTTATTGACGAAGCCTCTAATAAGGCTGCTGCTGCCGAGCAAGAACCTTAGCAGCACTGTGTCCTCTGAATCTTTTGACGCTTTTCCTCCAAAGCCGATGACGGATCTGCCACTTATCGTCAACGGGCAAACTGCAGATCCTGTAGCGGGTAGCGACACCATTCCCCGCCCGACCAGCCTACGCATGCTCCTAGCTACCCCGGCTAATACTGTCCACTACTACTGGCGGAAGTTTGATGACAGCGTCATGCGTCCCATGTTCGGCGGGAGAGGTTTTGCACCATTTGTTCCCGGCTCACCAACCGAACCACTTCTCCACTGAATTTCACACTAAGAAAAGATATCCGGGGATTTAAGGATCGGCCTCGTGTGCGAATGTGTATATATAGGATAACGTGGCTCGTGTAAATATTAGCATAAAAATAGTAGAAATTGAGCACACTGAAAAAATCATGAACTCCAAAATCTAATGTAAAATTAAAAAGACACGTCATAGGCACCCAAACAGGCAAACACTAATGTAGAGCTTTTTTAAAAAGATACAACATAATGCCATGTGTCGGATGCACAGAAAAAACATGATCTGACATCGCAGGTTTCAAAATAAAATAAAGTAAAATAAAATAATAGCGTTTATTTTTGCCAAATGATGTTGCAAATTTACATCAAATGCTCTCAGCTCTACCGCAGTCTAATTCTGATTTTGTGCATGCAACCATGCTTATGCCCCCTTCTTCAATCTAAGAATCTTGGAAAATTGTTACATTACACCCACGGCTAACTGATGCTGCTCTCCAAACCAATCAACCATTTGCTAGCCAACTGAATTCACAACCTTTAACAAATTAAGCCCAAAGGATACCATCAAACCCCATCTCCAAATTCGAAACCGGACTATCCCCGAAGTCCTGCTCAATCGCTTGGTTGTCTTCAAGTGATTCAACGTATGGTTCTAAAAGATCATCGGATCTTTCCGACGGAATACCATAATCTTTGAGAATGCGAGGCGAGGCAGCCATGGCTGCTTCCCTCTCCAAAACAGCTAGGTAATTGTCTTCAAACTCGAAAACTATATACTTGTCCTGGCAACCTGACCAAGAACAGAGGCCGCCATGAGAACTATTAACAACAAGATGAACGATGATGATAGTGATGATGATGACTTACTAGCAACAAGGTGTGCCAAGTGGTGAATGTTTCTAATTCGAGTTCCATTGAACTTCAAAACCTGAAACTTTTTACATTTTAGCACATTCGAACAAATCGGAAGAGGCAAATCAGGAGTATATACAAAACCAACCTGCTGGTTACCCATATCCTCGTATCCAATGTTCACTTCATTTGCCAATACCTATTTGAAGACAATAAAAAAGTGAAATACCAAGCATTGAAACACTCTTTTCAAGATTCGCCTGAAGGAAAGCTGTGCTCGGCAATACAACGAAATCATAGTTTTGAACAATACCTGTGATAGGATTACAATTTGTTCCCCTTGGAACCTTGCCAAAGAGTATCGTGCCTTAGCTAGCAGTTTCAACTAAAATAATAATGAACAATTAAATGTCAAACCTCGAGAATGATATCAAAATGCACATATTACTAGATTTAGCGGTGTGCATTCAGTTAATTCGGTTAACCGACCGAACCGAATTACCCAAAATCCGTTAACCGAACCGGAAAAAAATTGGTTAATTGGTCAATTTTCGAATTATGTTATACAATTTGGGGAAAATCACACAATTGGTCGCTAAATTGCGTTAAAATGATCTTTTTAGTCACTGAACTTTCATTTTATGCTAATTTGGTAAAAGTTTAATGACCGTTTTATAATATATCAAAAAATTTAATGATCATTTTATAATTTTTAAAAGTTCAATGACCAAAATTAAATATATATAATATTTAATATATAATAAGGTTCGATCGGTTAAAACCATATAATGCACACCCCTAAGTAGATTATCATGCTTTAAGAATTTCCTAACTCTTACGCCTATTGATTCTTCGCACTCCTCCCTGAGAATTAGACATGAAATCCATGACAAGGCATTAATATCCTTACATTATTAAATCATTATCAAAAGAATTGAATAAACTGCTCGAGTTATTCCACACTTACTCGATTAATGGTTCTGAAAGTGGAGTAAACACCAGACCAGCAATAATAAGATATGAAGGCTGACCTCCATCTATATGATAGGGAACCTAGAACACCGCACACAAAAGGATCTAAATCAGTATTAGCTCTAAATGAAAGTAAATGTAAACGATATTTTTGGATTTAGTTGCATACCAAATGTACTCTTGGATTTAGTTCTACTGGAACTTTCATGAATTTGCCTGCTCTAATAATGCCAAGCTCTGCTACATCACCTGCAAATCTGTAAGAGAGCTTAAATTGGATACAAAGACTAGCTTATATTACAGGAATATGGAATGAATGCTTGAAGAAAGGCGGTAAATATATATTGCATAAATTGTGTAAAAAAAAACATGTCATGCAGCTTTTTAACAAGATTTTAGACAAAGAACAAGGGCAAGTTACTTTTGACTTATGAGATAGCGGAACGCAATGCGCTCATTCGATCTGAACGGAACTGTTCCTTCAGAACCCACATGAACATTATCAAAACTGACAATCACGTCCCCCTGGAAAGGTAGATGTAAAATAAAGATTTATCTTCACAACACACAGGTATATACAATGTCTGAAAACAAGCAAAACAAATTCTTGTCATTAAGCTTCAGTTATCATCTGCGAGGAACTTGGACTCTCATGAAAACAACAAGAAATAAATAACAAGACTCAAATTACTAACCATTTATGGTGTGAGCACAGAGAACTGAGATGAACAAAAAAACTGAACTAAAGGTGCAACATGCTTTCATACTTGTGAACATTGCCAACATACCTGCTTTAAAACATTATTTGCATCCGACGTAGGTTCCACTCTTCGAACAAGCACACCCTGTGGAAGTCAAATTTTACATTGAAAATATCTAAGGAAATGAATTGCTCAATAGACTTGACACTACTAAGTTTAAATAGCATTAGAAATGTGTGCACAAGTACGCTTGTGCATTATGCTTGCTATGCAGCCTATGTTGAGCCAATTGTAGGCACAAGTACCTCATTAGACTCTAATTGTAAGCATGCACGTAGTGCTGGATTCTCCAACTTCTGCAGCAATACACCAAGGCACGGGAAACCTGGAATTCAATGAGCGGCTTTATTTGTTTATTTTACTTTCGGAGAAAATGCTACATCCACATCTCTAAAATTCACAAGAACGAATTCGTATCATAAATTAACAACACAAATGATGAAACCTGTGCATTACGGTGAAAGGGAAAAGGCTACCTAATGCAGTACTTCTCAAAATCCCAATATACTCACACGGACTTACATGCAAGCATAATACATATTTCAGACACCCCTGGAAGCACCAAATGTATATGTTAGGAACAGATTCTAACCTGTATATTTTCCATTTCTCTCATAGTCATTCAGAAAATGAGATACAACTGTAGTTGGTATGACATAGCCAATATTTTCAGCTTCCTCAGATCTGTAAACCTAAAGGAAGTCTCCCATTAGTACACAATTAAATAAGTGGTAGTTAAGGGGAAAGAAAGATTATGTAGAAGGAAACATGGCAAAAGCAAAAAAACACATGATGAAAAAGAATAATAGTTGATAAATTAGAATAGGACCAAATATGTCAATTTATCCCTCTGATATTTACAAATTTTGAGTGCATTTTACTTTGAGTCCAAACATGAAAAATTAATGCTTATTTCAGTCATGAATATACATTTTGAGACAACTCAGAAGGGAAAAATGGAAGGCAGTAGCATCATGGGAAAAAAGGAAACATAAATAACCCTAAACCAAATAAATTATTTTAAAAATAAAAAGTATTTGCTAACATATTTTGGCATAATACTAAAATTTCGAAGCCAATCAAAATTGACACCGAAGATGTACCTGAAATGCAACCCCGATGCACTCTCCCTTCTCGTTGAATGCAGGACCACCACTATTACCTAAAATCTACCAAGTATAAGCAAAGACTATCACAATGATAGGGGTAACGCCTTTCGAAGAGGAAGATGATGAAAGGCTAAAATATATAAATTTCAATGACTCACTAACCAGGGTTTATTGCTGCATCAATTTGAATGCCCAACAAATCAGATGAGCCATGGGCATATGAGGTGACCTGGAGTAGAATAATATCAGAAAGCAAGTTTGATACTGTTTTTCATTTGACACATCATCAAGAATAAAGAATACATGGATATGGGTATCAAATTAACTATAAGATGAGGCAAGATCATATGTAAGCTTCTAATTATCACTTTGAAGGGTGAATCAAACCTCTATACGTGATACAACTCCCTTCGTCACTGAAATGGTGTCTCCTCCTAGGGGATATCCCACGACAGTTACTGCATCCTGACCGTAAAGAAAACATGACAGAAATGGCTCAAAAAACTTGTGAAAAAAGTCAACCACCCTAGAATGATTCACTAAAGCTACAAAATTTTGCATCTAACTTAGATAAAGCTGAAGAATGAAGGACTTTGAATGTTGATAAATAATCAACTGCACTGTCTTTAAGATGAAGCATGAGGTCTTGCAAAATGCACTGGGAGAATGATTCTATGATTTTAAAAAAGAATGAGTAAAAGGGGCTATTCAAAACCTGAAGACGTGGCAAGTGTCCCAAACGGAGTGGCTCAGCTCCTTTCCAAAATTCTTGACTCTCTACTGAAAGCAAAGCTATGTCACAATCAACACCTCTGGCTAAAACCTGTTCAGAATATCATGAGAAGATACTAAGCTGCAAGACATTAATAATATTGAACAAGTAGTACAACTCATGACCTGAACATCTTGAAATTCCTTATCATCTTTACAACCAATGCCTTACCGGCCAATGATGTGCATCACCATGAAAATATCTTCATTTGAATAGGTTAGTTATTTTGTTTTCATGACTCCATGTCTAATAAAGTACTAATTAGGACAATACCTTAGCAACATATTTGGTATCATCTCCCCTTCTCTTTACTTTAACCTGTTGCCGCAAAATATACAAACAAAGAGAATGAATAATCGACTTAACATGACAGAAAAATGCAGTCAAAGCAGACAAGGAATATAAACAAATAAATAACAGCTCAAAGTTATTAGTGAGAAAAGTGAAATGGCTAATATGGAATTCCTGATGACTTTATGTACTTCAATTGACAACCAAGGTCAAGAGGACCATGTGCACAACTTATCTGACTAAAGTTAACTAAATAATCGTAAGCTAAATGCATCTAAATCCATATAATGAAAGCACAATGCAAAGATCCTACTAAAAAATTGGGAGCTAAAAATAAATGAGTTCTTATTATTAACTCTGAACATCAATCCAGAAATGACCTTAATTTACGATTCTTCTTTCACATTTTAAATGTAAACACAGATGCAGAAGATATGCCAAAGATGGTCTCTGATAAAGCTTAAATTCTTAGTGGTAGGTAATTAATGCAGGCCTGTTTCTGGTTGGTAAATTGAGAACCTAAATTCTGAAATCTTCCAACAAATATCATTCTCAATATCCCTTAAAAATTACATAGTAGCCTCATTTCCATGTTGAATTTAGATATGCAATAGTACAAGAGGGGCTTTGGGATCACATAAACAGTAAAAACCATGACAACTGTTAGTGGTAATATCTCCAGCAAATTTGAAAGCTATATCATTCAGCTACATGATGGTTCAACTGCATCCCTAAGTTTTACAGATAATTTAGCATCTATTATATACTCCAAAGCTTGAATAGAGTACCTGTGTATCGTGTTCCACACAATGTGCATTTGTTAAGAGCTTCCCATCTCCGATCATGAAAGCACTGTACGATTACAAAAATATATATAACTGTAAATTAAAATTTAATACCTAATATACAACAAAAGATGAATGACAGATAAAAACCACTTGACCGGTAAGAAAAGCAAGAGAACTAGCTATAATCTTTTTCTTAAAAGCTGTTTATATGCCCAGAGCCAGAAAAAGGTTAGAATCTTGCCTTCCAGTGCTTGTATATTGTCTTTGCTTTTGCCAAGGAAGAGAACAATCAGGTGCAGTATGAGTGCAGTAAACCTAGATCAATATAAGGCTCATCATAAACAAAAAGAAAATGGATTCTGTAAATTGATGACTGACCAAGAAATTTAATCTAATAATCATTTCTCTCCAAAAGAATAAAGATTAGTACGGAGTTCTGGCTAAAGTGATATGCATCACTCACTGCTTAAAGAAGCACCCGAAATGCCTATTTAGCTAACAACAATTTCTTCTCATCAATAGAATTGACAGTCATTGGTCCAAAATGATGATAGAGCCTTAAGATGCAATATGACGCTCAATTGTTTAAGAAACTAAATAGACTGAATATTTCAGACATAACAATTCTTTGCACTGCAATCGTTTCCGAACCTTCACAACAGCATTGAGAAAGGTTGCATCCTGAAAACTCCCTGGTTCAACCTGACATGAAATGGAAACAGGTAACAACCATTGCAGAGAAGCAAAGCAAATGCGCGCACACACTTGTAGAAGTTTTGAAAAACAAAACTTAAATGATAACTATCGCAGACAAACGAACACAATGTTCTCAGAAATTTTCATGGGATCCAACATTATCATTATTAGCACTTTGTACATTGCAAGTGTTTGGCGTCATGTATAGGATGATTGGAGTTGGAGTCAAGTGACTTCATATACTAGCCTAGTGAACAGTTAAACAAAAAGTCATAATGAGGTGCTAAAACTTAACCTTGTGTCTTAAAATTGTGTTTTTCTATATGCAAAAACTTAGCTTAACCTTGTGGTTACCACTTTAGTAAACAGCCAAGCAATAGATTGATCAGGGCCGTCTCAGAAATTTTCGGGGTCCTGAGCGAATACTAAAAATGTACCCTTATATAAGGAAAGCATATATCATTACGAATAGAAATCCTATGTCGTTATTTATGCCCCCAACAACAAAAGTTAGGTTTAAAGTTTAGGGTTTAAGGTATTGGCTTAAATTTTAGGTGTCCTAGGTTGGTTGGGAGCCTGAGCGCATCGCTCAGGGTGCTCCCCTTATAGCCGGCCCTTTGAAACTACAGGTTTGCAATTGCAAGCATACCTGTTGGTCCCTCGAATCAAGCTGAAACTCCTTCTTCTCTTTCCTTTGAGTACCAAATGATTTAAACCCTGTTGATTGAGGACGCCCCGTTTCCCCCTTTCCACTAATTCCATCGCCATATAAACTGGACTTGTCATCTTTCGATCTTCCTGGAAGTTTCTGCTGTAAAAACATACCATTAAACACTGTACATGACGCAACTCGTGACATAAAAATGGGAGTAAATTGCACACTTGACTTACCTCGGCATTGGATTTACGCGGAGACGCGGAGGAGCTTTTCTTGGGAGCTCGTTTATTATTATTGGTGGCTTTAAGAGAGCGAGCGTCCAGGTAAGAATGGGAAGTGGAAGTGAAAGTGGCGAAACGTAGATGGCAGTGACGGGATTTAAAGGTGGAGGCGGAGCTGAGGGCGGAGAAGCAGCAGTTTGCTACTGTTATGGCCATTACACAAGAAGCTCACTCTTCTTCCTTATCCGGTGGCTGGCGCCTCCTTCACCGTCAATGGGGATAAGGAGTATATGTATTTTCGGTGTTGTTTAATGACTTCGTATTACTTGCCTAATTTTTTCCCTCTTTTAAGTGGCTAAATTATTTCGTTTTACGTGCAACTTTTTTTAGTTTCTTTTAAATGTTTAAATTATTATTATTTTTATTTATTAAAGTAGATATACAAATTATATTTTTTGATTGGATAAACTACTTTTATGATATTAAGTAAAACATATAATATATGTGTTATATTACTGTTAATGCCTAGAAAATAGAGGAAATATGGTTTTAAGAAACTCGAACACAACATACTTATGATGCATAAAAACATATAACTCAATTAAATAAATTTAATAATTAAATTAAAGTTAACAATATTTTGCATATATTTTAAATTATAGTTAGTGCACAATTTAAAATAAAAATAAAATAAAATTATATTAAATTCGTTTAGCCAATCTAAACTCACAAACATAATTAAATATAATTTTAATTTTTTTTATTGAATTAGATGTTTTTATAATTTTTAAAACCCTTTAAGACTTGTCAGTTACATCTTTTTGTCTGAAAACATCTAATTCAATAAAAAATAAAATTATATTAAATTATGTTCATGAGTTTAGATTCGTTAAATGAATTTAATATAATTTTAAAATTTTTATTTTAAATCATGCCCTAACTATAATTTAAAATATATACAAAATATTGTTAACTTTAATTTAATTATTAAATTTATTTAATTGGGTTAGATGTTTTTATGCATCATAAGTATGTTGTGTTCGAGTTTACACATTTTTATTATAGTAGATGCCTCAATTTGACTTTAAAATGGGTAAACATGATAGTTATAGCACCTAAAAGGAACAAAAAGAGTTTAATCACTTAAAAAAAACAGAATAGTTTGGGCACCTCAATAAGTAAAAAATAGTCTAGTGAAAGAGAAAAGCATGATAGTTTGAATATTTAAAGAAGTAAAAAAAAGGCACTTAAAAGAGAAAAACATGATAGTTTGGCACTTATTTTAACATTAAGCCTTGTTTAATTTAGAGTAAACAACATCATTGGTCACTAAACTATCCTTGCTTTCCTATTTTAATCACTAATATTAGTTTTGCTTCTTTCTTGTTTTTGGTCTCACTCGTTGCTTCTTTCATGTTTTGGTCATTAAACTATTATTTTTTCATTAACATTAATATAACACATATATTATATGTTGTACTTAATATCACAAAAGTAAGCTTAGCTTAGTGGCAAGCATATGTGTCTTTCCACCAATGGAGTCTTTGTTCAAATTCCCCAACCCCAATTTTGTTATTTTTAATTTTTTCAGGCATTAATAATATATAACACATATATTATATGTGACACTTCATATCCCAAAAGTAAGTTTGGCTTAGTGGCAAGCATAGCTTCTGTTCACCAAGGCAGCCCGATTTGAATCCTCCAAACCCAATTTCTTTACTTTTAATTTTCCTTCTCCAATCAGGTTACACGTGTCACAACCTGATTAGATGGGAGAAATTACTTGATTGAATTAAATAAAAATAATTAATATTTTTTACCACCTTATTAAACAATTAATTTATTTTATTAAATTTAAATTATGACCAAATTGATAGAGTGTATAAGTAATGAGGACCAAATGTGTAATTATATCCATATTTTTTTAACTGCCACGTCACCCTACTGTTAACCTATAACGGCCGGTGGTTATATTGATACCATTTAAATAGTTTAGTGATTTAATTGCTTCGAAAAATATAATATGGTCAAATCGTAACTTTTTCAAAAGTATGGTGGTTAATGAATTAGTTTACCCTTTTTTATTATAGTAGATGCCTCAGTTTGACTTTAAATTGGGTAAAGATGATAGTTATAGCACCTAAAAGGAACAAAAAAAGTTTAGGCACTTAAAAAGAAAAAAAAACAGAATAGTTTGGGCACCTGAAGGAGTAAAAAATAGTCTAGTGAAAGAGAAAAACATGATAGTTTGGATACTTAAAGAAGCAAAAAAAAGTTTAGGCACTTAAAAGAGAAAAACATGATAGTTTGGCACTTATTTTAACATTAAGCCTTGTTTAATTTAGGGTAAACAACATCATTGGTCACTAAACTATCCTTGCTTTCCTATTTTAATCACTAATATTAGTTTTGCTTCTTTCTTGTTTTTGGTCACACTCATTGCTTCTTTCCTGTTTTGGTGATTAAACTATTATTTTCTAAACATTATGTTTTTTCTATTTTATTCATACACCGTTAAAAGCTTGCAAAAGAATAATAATAATGTGATCAAAATAGGAAACGAGCAATACAATGGTGATAAAAAACAAAAAAAAGAACATAAAGTTAGTAACAGTTTGTTAAAATAATAATTTAATGACCACAACAGAAAAAAAAAAGAGAATAATTTAATGACTAATGATGTTATTTACCCTCTCATTTATGACTAACTTTTTTAATTTATACTATAAAATTATTTGAGATGGAAGTAAAGAAAACTATGTGTTATATTTTAGGCATAGGGTGCTTGAAGTTAACTTTTTGAAAAAATTAATTAGGTTCTTATTTTTTTTACATTCGATTAAGTTTTTTGAACTAATAAAGTACATGATACACTAAATTTTGTCACGTGACACTAACACGATATGTTGCACCAACTAATCTAAAAAAATGTTAAATTAATAGTCTGCGTTGGTCAACGAGGTGAATTGATGAATTTTGGAGTATAAATGCTTAATTTAGTGTAAAAAATCAAATGCTAAATTGATATTTTTTTCTCCAAAATTTCAAGGCATCGTGGTATTCTTATGCCCCCAAACTAAGACCCTTTTGTTTTTACCATTAGTGTATGATATAATTATTTTTTTGCTTTAAAAATTAATTAGGTTTCTGACTTTTTTATTTATCACCGGTGTATGGTATAAATACCTATAATTAATATATTTTTAATTTTTAAGTTCGGAGAAAAATAAAGTTAAAAAAAGCATCTAAAAACATATTTTCAATCAATTGCTACTTCAATTGTTATTTTAAATCAAAACTAAAAAATTATTAGAAGATTCCAATTAATCCAAAAACCAACCAAGTTAACCAACCAAACTTAGTTCAGCTGGAATAATTTTTTCTCGAGAAAAATGCTGCTCGATTAACAGTTAAGAATTTAAAAAGAAAATCGAGTAATTTAATTTGATGTTTTCAAGGAAAGAGGGAGAGAAAGGGAGGTTACGTCGAAGAATATGATAAATAATTGTACGAGAATGTTGGATGGAAATTATCTGCCCCAAAGTATGTTCTCATTTGTGCCCTCACTTTAAAATAGTAGATTTAGAGTTTGAGGTTTAAGGTTAAGGCTTAGGGTGTATGGAATTAAGAGTAGGGTGTATTTTTAGGGTTTAGGATATAAAAATTAGGGTTATAGGGCAAGATTTAATTTTTATCTATTTTTTAGGTAGGGGCATAGAAGGAGGCATGGTTAGGGGCAGAAGATTTTTACCCGAGAATGTTGAACCGTTTGAAACACCACACTTTCCTACATCAATGTATAATATTGTAGATAATTTTGGATAAAAATAAATATAATCATTTGAATATTTTGCATAACTGAATTCTAGCATATGCAGCCAGAGTTTATCATTCTTATGAAGTTCTTCATCAAACAATAGGCCTAAAGATTTTGAAAAAAGAAAAAAAAAAGAAATCTAAAATTTGAACCCAAAGAGCAGTGCTGAAAATCAAATTCACTCAACAAAGTGATCACCAACTTTGCTTTTCGTCAATTTGATGGAAACGGGGTTGAAACCAAACCCCTTTGCGGGTTCCAGGTTCTTGAGCTTTCCCGGTGTTTTCATAAGCGATCATCCTATCAGCAGGGCGACAAGGCACCATCGTCCCGCAAGTCGAAACCGGCGACCCGTCTCCCAATACCGACGCCACTCGTTTCCTCATTTCCTCTTTATCGCGACTCGAGCTGAATCTCAGTGGGAGGCATCTTTCCTTCGATGACTCCGGGTAACGTACCTTACAACACGTTATGCTGCGGTCCTCGATCGAGAACCGCACCATCAAATCCGTGTTGTCGAAGTAGTAGAAGACCCCGTTGTAATACGCGGCGTGTACGATTTTAGTCGGGAATGAATTGAGTTTGTTCTTGGACCACGAATTGGATCCACGGTGAATCATGTACAGCTCCAGGTCTTCTTTTTTTTCGGCCCTGCATATGATGCACGCCACACAATCTTTTGAAGTTGGAGGAGCCGAAAACACGGCTGCATAGTCGGAGAATTCTCTATGAGCTAGCTCGAATGGGACCGGAAGCTCGATTCGGGCACGAGAGAAAGGGGAGAAGAAGAACATCGAGCCTTCGCGGAATAGAAGGAGCCACCCTTGGCTCGATGCTAGGCAGGTTGCTCCATCCATTTCCGGAATGGTAAGGGAATATTGTTTCCCTGATCCAGTGACCAATGTGCATTGGGAATCATTGTTTTCACCATAGAGTAGGAACCAAGGCGTGCGGTCCGGTAAGGCTTCAATCTCGGCCGATGCGGTCGAAGAAGCAGAATTCCAGTCCTTGCATACACCACGGAATCGGAGAAGCTCGACCAGGCCTAACCGATCAGCAATGCATGGCAAAAGTTCAGAAGGAAGATCATCCCATTCCCTTGCCGCCGCGACATGATCGACCGTGCTCTGCCTGGAGAAAAATTACTACATTGCATCACACACACATATAAAGGCTAGTTGATGAAGAAATTAACATGTTTCCAACAACAAGACTCAAGATTTCAAACATGTCGATCGGATACATATTCGAATATGAATTAATAACATAGGCGATCGTCGATCGAATAATGGCAAGTCCAAACATTGTTTAGGATTAGGGAAATATTACCTTTGACAGTGAACCACAGCTGAAGAATCCATGCTGCTCATGGAAACAAGAACTGGGATGACTGAAGAAACTAAGGTCTTCCGTCCAATAACAGTTCATATTTATTCTACTTAAATCATAAATTAATTACATTTTTCCCCTTTAATTAGATCAGGAAAAAGAGCCCAGTGGACTTGAATTACCTAATCAGAGATAATCTAGTTATCAGTTTCATGAGTTTGAATGCTAAAATGACTTCTTCAAATCAAATTAACAATGGATAAATCTAAAGAGTAAGTGTTAAGCAAAGTCAAGTTACAATTAATTAATTATTTTAAGCATAAATTTTAATTATTTAAATTAGTTGTTTTCCAGGTTATCAAACAACGTAAATTTAAAAAATTATTGTGTTGATTTTATTTCTCAAACACTTATCCCCTTGTTTTAAATAAAATTTAGGTCATTTGGCAATTAGCGGATATCGGATAGATGATTGGATGTTGGATAGATAATAGATGATAGCAGATAGCAGATTACATTAGCTGATTTGAGTACCGGATTGTATTAGCTGATTGTATACAAGTGTTTGGTAAAATTAACTGATAGTAGATATCTATTATTTAAACAAGCAAAATGACATGATTATATCCGATACTTGTTTGAATAGTTTATTAGTTATCAATATTTTGTATCTATTAATATTTAATTAGATTATGAAAAATAATCTTTTTAATATAACATTAGTAAGCATATTTGAAGGATCTATATATTAATTTATTATTTATATAATAATTTTAATAAAATTTAATTAATTATTAAATTTAAATTTAAATATAAATGTGTGAGATTAAAAAGAAAAAAAACAATTAGTTTACAAATGTCACAATATAAAATGTTAAATTTAGGTTATTTGGTGATTTTTTTTTAAATTAGAGGTTTCACCCCAATCCACTATTCATCAAACATCTAAATTAGTGGATTTGATCGGTCAAACTTCTAATTTTAGCTCAAACCTCTAATTTTAGATCAACTCGTTGTTTACCAAACACGACGTTAAATTATTTTTTATTTATCTTTTATCTAAAATTATTCAAAATAATATAAAAATCAAATAATTTAAATATAGATTTAATACAAATTTATTATATAAATTTAATACAAATAAAATCAAATCCTTATTTTTTTTATATTTAAGTTTTCAACTTATCAAACAATATTTTACGTAATCGTGACATATTATTGAGAAAATGTTAATCTTGCTTGCATTTATCAATTTTGATGATTTGGTTTATGAACAACTAAGGTTGTTTTACAATGGAAGATATTGATGATATTGTAATTTGTCATCGTTTTCAATGTGTTTTGTATGAATTGGATGCTAGAGAAAATCATGGGCGTTTGTTGCACTATTATTGTTTTATCATTTTATTTAAATATAAGATAATGTTTATCTCCAGTTTAAAATTTATATAAACTCACGTATATTTACTAATTAAATTGTGCACATTTGAATTATTTAAATAAAAACATGCTACCTTTTACAATTGGATCACTCCTTAGATTTATTAAAATTTAATAAAGTGAGTGTTGTTTCATTATTGACTACTACTCCTTTGAAATTTAATAAAAACGAGGCTGAATGTTAAAATATATTTTTCTCTCTTAAATGTCTAAATTATTTCTTTTTCTTTTAGGTGCTTAAATTATTATTATTTTGCTCATTTTAAGCTCAAGTTAAGGCGCATACTTTGACTAAAAAATATAGTTTAGGCAATTAAAATGGGCAAAAAAGTTTAGACACCTAAAAAGATAAAACGAAATATTTTGAGCACATAAAAGGGAGAAAATAATTTAAACACCTAAAAAAGAAACATGAGATAATTTGTACACTTGTTTTAGTATTAAGCCAAAAAACAATTATTAGGTAAAACTTGTAACACTCGGGTTTGGGGGTCGGGTGAAAAATAATAATTTAACAATGGTTCGGGTTTCGTTTCCTAATTTTTTTAAATAATAAAGTAATGGTTTGGGCCTCGGGTTTTAAGACAAATAAAATTAAGTTGGACCATTTTCAAAACAAGCCCAAATAGCCATGAGTGGCACCTATTGTGGTTTCCTTATTTCATTAAGGGCATTTAGGTCTTTGGCCTTTTAATTTTAAACAAACCTAAAATAATGCTTTTTGGCTCATCTTCTTCCCCTCTCCATTTTCCATTTTGACGCCAAATGAACCCCTCTCCCCCTAGATACTATTCCATCCAATATCTTGCTCATTTTTGAAGGTTTTGCAAAGAAGCAAGAAATTTGGTTGGTGAAGCTTCGGGGACAAATCTAGAAATTTCGGAGTCTTAAGCTTGGTCTTCGGTCTTCACTCGGGTAACAACTGTGAGTAGAATTATTGATCTTTGCTTTGTGCACGATATGAGACCTTTGGGGTTTGGGTGGGACCTTGAGGGTTCACCTAAACCCGAGTGTAAGCCTCTCTACCCCTATGTTGTTGTGATAAGTTGAATGGTTATGTGTTGTGATTATCATGTGCATGTTAATGTTGTTAATGTGTAGTCGAGTTGAAGTCGTGCCTCACGTGATGGTGGTCTAAACTACGGTGATGTGTAGTCCCACCGGTAGTGACTAGTAGGAAAGTACTTTGATGTGTAGTCCCATTGAAAATCCACTAGTCGAAACAGTGATGTGTAGTCCCACCGTGCGTGTGTGTATATGTTGGTTGTGCTTGTGCAAACCATGTGTTGTTGTGGAGATAGTCACTTCGTGCATCCATTGTTTTCTTGCATATGAAAAGTGTTTTGGAAAACTGCATGTGGTGGATGTGTAGAGCATTTCTCACTAAGCTAGTTAGCTTACGCTCTCTTTGTTTCCATCATGCAGATCGTTAGAGTTCGGAAGGCAAGCGGGCAAGGGATGAGCTTTTGGAGTTCTCAAGCTAGTTCAAGTATGGTTTGCGTTTTGTAATAATGACTAAACGACGGGGGTATAGAGTTTTAGGAGTTGGTGTCAAACTCCTTAGGTGATTGTGTTTTGAGCATGTTAAACTCATGGATGCGTTATGCTTTTGTTTCATGAACTGTGGACTATGCTTATCATGTTGCTTTTGAATGTGCCTAAAAGTGTATGTTGTTGGCCTATGTGTGCCCTAGGTTTGACTATCTTGTGTATGGGGCCTCATGCTTGGTAGGTATGCTCTCATTGTGGAATTGCATGAAATCTTGATTTGTATGGTCCTTGTTAGATTCAATGCCTCGTATGCTAATTCTTGGTTGTATTTTTTATGTATGTATGTTTGTATGAGCTTAGGGGAGTCCAAAAAATGCATCTAGAGTCGTGTTTGAGGTCGTTTAGTTAAAATTGGTGGAATTGCAGTGCAGGGCGTATCGGTACGCCTAAGGGCTGTATCGATACGGCCTTGCCCAAAGGCCTCAGTTTTAGCTGGGCGTATCGATACACGGGGGTGTATCGATACGGTCCCAACTCTCTGGAATTCAGATTGTGCTGGGCGTATCGATACAGGGGGTATCGATACCCTCTCAACTCTTTGGAATTTTGAGAAGTGGGTAAGTGTAGGGCGTATCGATACAAGTTTTGTACGTATCGATATGGTCCGACATCGTTGACCACGGGGTGTTGACCGAGAAGGGCGGTCTTCCTGGGTTGACTGTAAGGGTTGACCTTGGTCAAGGCATATCGATACCCTATGTAGGTGTATCGATACGGCCTGCTTAAAAAGAGAAAATCGGGGTGTTTAATTGCATGTCTCGTGGGTTCCTGTATCCGTGTTTGTTCGTTGCGCGTCCCATCACATAAGATTTGTAAAACCTATGTTTGATTTTGATATAACTAGATCTTTAAGGATTAATTTGAAAAACTTAAAATTGTTTTACAAGTCTCTTAACAAGTTTTGAAACACCAACACTTTAAAACTGATTTGTAAAACTCAAACTCAAAATATTTTCTAAGTGTTCCAAGCCAAATTTATTGAAAATCGTCATAGAGTATCGATACCCATTGAGGCGTATCGATACCTTTTTGCCAAAATTGGCTACTGTCGGAACACGTATCGATACGGAAAACCCTCGTATCGATACGCTCTGTGTTAAATTTCAAAGAGTTTGAAAGAGTGTATCGATACGGTAACATCAATATCGATATTGGTTTAAAGAATTTTAAAGCATTTAAGTCGGTTTAAAAATATGACCGTTGGTGTCAGTTGGTTGGTAACCAAATTTTAAAAGGCCGTTGACTGGTATCGATACGCCTAACCCCCGTATCGATACGCGTTTTGACAGTGAGCTAAGTTCAGAAAAAGGTATCGATACGGCCTTTGCCGTTTCGATACCCCGTACCGATACGCTTACGTGCGTATCGATACGCCCTATTAATTGCATACAACGGCTCTTTCTTTTCTGAGACAGGTATCGATACCCATTCCCGAGTACCGATACTCGTAGCTGGAGAGGTGCATTTATGGTGGTAAGAGAGGGTTCCAACGGCTCCATTTACTTCTCCAACCACTCAAACGGCTAGAAATCAATGAGAAGGTATAAAAGGGACATCCAAAAGCATCAGCAACAACTATTGAACTTCAAGCAAACATCCAAACATCAAATTCAAGCATTAGAGCAAAAATCCCAAATTTGTGTAAAATCCCAATTTGTGTTCTTCGTTCATATTTTGTAAAATTGGGTTGAGTGCTTGTATTGGGGCTATCATTTGTATTGAGAGATACCTAATTAGCCTACAAATTCCTTTGTTCTCTTGTGTGAGGGTTGGGTTGATTTTTGGGTAGAAAAATCAACCGATATTGTAAAGGGTTGCCTCCTTGTCCTAGAAAAGGGGAAGATCAATTTAGTGAAATTGTTGCAAATCCTTAGTGAGACTAAGGTAGTGGATGTAGAGTTCATTTGGAACTTGAACCACTCTAAATTCTTTGTTCTTCAATTTTAATTTGCCAATTTCCACTACAATCCTTCAAATTTCCAATTCACCCCCCCTCTTGGTAAATATCGATCTTTCGATCCACTCAACAATTGGTATCAGAGCTTAACTCTTTGAGGATTAACAACCACAAGAGGAGATCCTTGGAAGAGTGTGATCATCAAAATATCAAGAGATGGCTTCAACCTCCGGTTCCGGCATGTACGAGTCACAATCAACCACCAAGCCTCCTTTCTTCAATGGTGACAACTACTCCTTTTGGAAGAACAAAATGAGGCTATTCATCAAGTCAAGTGACTACCTTGTATGGGATGTCATTGAGGATGGGCCATACATTCCATTGAAGCAAGATGGTGAAGGCAAGATGGTGTTGAAGAAGAAAGCCGAAATGAGTGAAGAGGAGAGGAAGAAGATTCAAGTCAACGATAAAGCTCTCCACATGCTTTTTTGTGCTTTCGGTCCGGACATCTATTCAAAGGTCTCTTCCATTGAAAATGCCAAAGAAGTGTGGGATACACTTGAGACCACTTATGAAGGCACCAATGATGTCAAAGAAACTAAGATTGGACTTCTCAATCTTAGTTATGAAAATTTCAAGATGGAGCCTGATGAGACGGTGTCAAAGATGTTTGATCGATTCTCCACAATTGTCAACGGGCTAAAGGGCTATGGAGAGATCATACCGGAAGACAAGCTTGTCCGGAAGCTACTCTATTCACTTCCCGAAGCTTGGGATGGGAAGAGAACCGCCATCATCGAAGCAAAGAACTTGAAGACATTAAAGCTTGATGAGCTTGTGGGTTCTCTCCTTACTCATGAGATCATGAAGCAAGGAATGGAAGATGAGAAAAAGAAAGAAGAGAAAAGAGTAGAGAAACTTGAAGTTGAAAAGAAGAAGAAGATGGGAATAGCTCTCAAGGCTAAAGCTTCACAACTTGATGAGAGCTCATCTAGTGATGAGGACGAACTTGAAGAATTGGCTATGATAGCCAAACGGTTCTCACGATTCATGAGGTCCAACCGGGGTAGAAAAATCCAAAGAAAAATGGACTTCAAGAGCAAGAGCAAAGAAGAAGGAAAGGATCCCATCATTTGCTATGAGTGCAAACAACCCGGCCACATCCGTTCGGAGTGCCCTCAACTCAAGAAGAAGAGCTTTGAGAAGAAGAAGAAACTCAAAGCCAAACTTGCTACTTGGAGTGATGAGGAGTCATCGGAGGATGACGAACAAGAAGTGGCCAACCTTTGTCTCATGGCACTTGAGGAAGATTCCTCCTTGGTAACCTCTAACTCATCTACTTTAGATTTTTCATATGAAGAATTAAATGATGCATATGATGAGTTGCAAGAGGTATATGATGAATTAGTTGAGAAGTTTAAAGAGTCGGTCATTAAAAACAAGAAAATCATTTTAGAGCTAAATGAGAAAAATGACTCACTCACTCAAGCTAATTCTAAATTTGAGAAAAAGATTTTAGGATTAAAAGATGAACTTAAATTCTTTCAAGATGAAAATGTTGATCTTAATAATCTTTTGTCTCAATGCAATAGTGAACACCAAAAGGTGTTAGGTGAGCTAAATGAGCTCAAAAAATCCTTAAAAAATGTTGGTAGTGTCAAACATGAAGTAGGAGAATCCTCTAGAACACACCAACCTAAGAAAAGGACTAATTACTACAAACAAGGTAGCTACCCTATACATAGTAGAGCTAAAAGAATTAGAAGTGTATGGGTTCCTAAGGAACTTGTAAAATCTAATAATATTATTGCTATGTCATCTTGGACTCCTAAGGGAACCAAGGTTTTGGGAGCTAACACTCATGGACCCAAAATGATTTGGGTACCAAAAACCAAGGTTTAATATCTTTGTTTGTAGGGGGAGCATTGCTACAAGGCCAAAGCACAAAGTCAAAACTCATGGTACCTTGATAGCGGATGCTCGAGACACATGACCGGAGACAAGAGTCGATTCATGGATTTAAAGCCAAAAAGTGGAGGAGTAGTAACATTTGGTGACAACTCCAAAGGCCACATTAAAGGTATTGGCTCCATAGGTAATCACTCTACCATTCTCATTGAAAATGTCTTATATGTCGATGGTCTTAAACATAATTTATTGAGCATAAGTCAATTGTGTGATAAAGGATTTAATGTTTTATTTGATAAAAATGGATGCAAAATTGTTGACATTAAATCTAATAATATTATACTCATAGGTCATCGCATAGGAAACATATACATGGTGCATTTAGATGACATACATACATCTCATGCATGTTTAGTTGCTCAAAATGAAAATGATGCATGGTTGTGGCATAGGAAGCTAGGACATGCTAGCATTAGTGTTTTGGAAAAACTAGTCTCTCTAAATCTAGTTAGAGGTTTGCCCAAAATTAAATTTTCAAATGACAAAATTTGTGATGCATGCTCTAAGGGTAAACAACATAAGTCTTCCTTTAAATCCATTAATGATGTTTCTACTAGTAGATGCTTACAATTAATTCACATGGATTTATTTGGGCCAATTAGGACTATGAGCTTGGGTGGTAAATCTTATGCATTTGTGTTAGTTGATGATTTTTCTAGATTTACTTGGGTTCTCTTTTTAAGTACTAAAGATGAGGCTTTGGAAAAATTCATCACATTTTCAAAATTAACCCAAAATGATCTTGAACTTAGAATTTCACACATTAGAAGTGATCATGGAACCGAGTTTCAAAATTTAGGGTTTGAAGAATTTTTGAATGAAAATGGTATTAGCCATAATTTTTCGGCTCCTCGAACTCCTCAACAAAATGGGGTAGTTGAGAGGAAAAATAGAACTTTACAAGAAATGGCTAGAACTATGCTTTGTGAAAATAATTTACCTAAATATTTTTGGGCGGAAGCCACAAACACCGCTTGTTATATTGTAAATCGAGTAATGATTAGGCCAATTTTAAAGAAAACACCTTATGAGATTTTAAAATCTAAAAAGCCTAACATTAGCTATTTTCACCCTTTTGGGTGCAAGTGTTTTGTTTTAAATAATGGAAAAGACAACTTAGGTAAATTTGATGCAAAAAGTGATGAAGCTATTTTTATAGGTTACTCTTTAACCTCTAAAGCCTATCGAGTATTTAACAAAAGAACTTTAGTAGTAGAAGAATCCATTCATGTTGTATTCGATGATAACCTCCTTCCTAGGAAGGATTCTTGTGATGATGATGATGTAGGAATCATAAATGCCTTTGATGGAGGTCAAACTTCAAAGGAGGATGAGATTCAACCAAAAGAAGAAGACACACAAGATCCACCTCTTGAAGCCTTGAAGGACTTGGCTATTGAGGAAAAGGAAGTGAGCTACCCAAGGGAGTTGAACTATGTCAAAGATGGTGAAATCTTGGGTGATCCATCCAAGGGGGTAACCACTCGTTCTTCTCTTAAATTAATGAACCATGTTGCATTTATCTCATGCATAGAGCCTAAAAACATAAAAGAAGCATTGAAAGATGACTTTTGGATTATGGCTATGCAAGAAGAGTTAAATCAATTTGAGAGAAGTAATGTATGGACATTAGTTGATAGGCCTAGTAATCAATCTACAATAGGAACTAAATGGGTCTTTAGGAACAAACTAGATGAGAGTGGTAACATTGTGAGAAATAAAGCTAGACTTGTAGCACAAGGTTACACTCAAGAAGAGGGAATAGATTTTGATGAAACCTATGCACCCGTAGCTAGGATGGAAGCCATTAGGATGTTGCTTGCATATGCATGTTATCATAATTTCAAGCTTTTTCAAATGGATGTTAAAAGCCCATTTTTAAATGGTTTTATAAATGAAGAAGTGTATGTGGAACAACCACCGGGTTTTGAAGATTCAAAATTTCCAAATCATGTTTTCAAACTTACCAAAGCTCTTTATGGTTTAAAACAAGCTCCTAGAGCTTGGTATGAAAGGCTTTCAAATTTTTTGATTGAAAAAGGATTTGAAAAAGGTAAGGTGGACACTACACTTTTCATAAAAATGTATAAAAATGACATCTTAGTAGTTCAAATTTATGTTGATGATATTATTTTTGGTTCTACTAATGAATGTCATTGTCAAGAGTTTTCTAAGCTAATGCAAGGTGAATTTGAGATGAGCATGATGGGGGAGCTCTCATTCTTTTTGGGACTTCAAATCAAGCAAAAGAAGGATGGCACCTTCATCAACCAAGCAAAATACATAAAGGATATGCTCAAGAAGTTTGGCTTGGAGAATGCAAAGCCTCAAGCCACTCCTATGAGCTCATCTACAAAGCTTGACAAAGATGAAGGAGGTAAGTGTGTTGACTCTAAGCTTTATCGTTCTATGATTGGATCTTTGCTTTACCTTACCGCAAGTAGACCGGATATCTTGTTTAGTGTTTGCTTGTGTGCTAGGTTTCAAGCTAGTCCTAGAGAGTCTCACCTTATAGCCGTTAAGAGAATCTTTAGATACCTTAGAGACACTCCTTGTTTAGGCCTTTGGTATCCTAGAGACTCTACCTTCAACCTACATGCTTATTCGGATGCGGATTATGGGGATTGCAAAATTGATAGGAAAAGTACTTCGGGAACTTGCCAATTCTTAGGTAGTATGCTCATATCTTGGTTCTCTAAGAAACAAAATAGTGTAGTCTTATCTACCACCGAAGCCGAGTACATATCCTTAGGGAGTTGTTGTGCTCAAGTCCTTTGGATGAAGCAACAACTCTTAGATTACGGAATTAAAGTTGGAACCATACCCCTAAAATGTGACAACACTAGTGCAATATGCCTAACTAAAAATCCCATCCAACACTCTAGAACCAAACATATAGAAATAAGGCATCATTTCATTAGAGATCATGTCCTTAAGGAAGATGTGGTTATAGAGTATGTAGACACCTTGAATCAATTAGCGGACATTTTTACAAAACCCTTAGACAAAGAGCGTTTTTGGTCCCTTAGGAGAGAGTTAGGTCTAGCTAGCCTATCTTGACCTTATAGGACCTCTTTTGTGCTTAAAATGCTTGATTTTGTGAAATTGCCATGTTTATGTGTTTAAACTCCTAATCTTATCCATGCCTATAGTTAGGGGGAGTATGCTTCTGTTAAAACATGCTTAGAACTGTTCATTCATCATTTGCATACTTTTAGGAGGTGTTAAGTTCGAGCCTTTGGTTGTTCTTAGAACCAAATAGGTCATTCTGGGCATATGGTATCAATACGGCTATACGCGTATCGATACGTGTTCTTCATTTTGTTTCCCAGAATTCTCCTCGCCTCATATGGTATCGATACAGATATACGCGTATCGATACGTGTTCTTCATCTTGTTTCCCAGATTTTTTCCTCGCTTCGCAGGTATCGATACGCTTAAAATCGTATCGATACAGGTCGTTTCGATACGGGCCCCACCGTTTCGATACGACTTTCCAACGGGCATTTTTGAGAAAAGACAATTCTATCCCTGTATCGATACCCCCTCAGGAGTATCGATACCCTATCGCGCAGATGGCATTAAATCAGTCTTAAATGAGATCTAATTTTACCAAAATTAAAACTCTTTAACCCTAACAAACCCTAGCCGTTTTTGGCTATAAAAAGGCCCTTCCTCCTTCATATCTTCCACACTACAACTCAATTCTAAAAGAATTCTTGCATCAAGAAAAGTTTTGTGCTCTCTCTCAAGTTTTTCTTCAATCTTCAAAGTCTCCTTCAAGGTAATCTCTTCTTTTTAATTCTCTTTTGTTTTTTTTACCCTTTGTTTTCTTAAATCTCTTTGCTTTTCAATTTTTTTTTTAAATCTTTTTACCTTGATTTTTACTCAATTTGAAGAAACCTTCTTTAATTTTCTTTTAGATTATGGCACCTAAAGAACATTCGAGGAAGCGACCGAGGGTTACTCATGCCGGTGAATCTTCAACTCCCGGAATGGTTGCACGCCCAGATTATGTTACAATTTATAACAAATCCTTTGAAACTTCCGCGGGTCTTCCCTATTTTCGCCAATTTGAGAACTACAAAATTCGTGCGGAAAGAGTCGTCTCCATTCCTTTTCTCGACTCCGAGCGCTTCAAGTTTGAATATCTTCCATTGCTTCGCACTTGGAATTTCATGGAGTTTCTTTCTATCCCCGGTATTTACTATCGTCTTTTGGTTTTAATTTTCTATTCTAATGCCAAAATTATTTCTCGCAATGGGGAAATTGTTTCCATCCGCTCTTATCTCATGGGGAAGCAAATCGTTCTCAATGTCAAAGGGATTTGTGAGGTTTTTAAGTTAGAGGATGTAGGCTTAAATGATGAGAATGCCTTGGGCCATGTTCTCGGTGGTTCCGTAACCGTCCTCAATGCTCACGATCGAATCCTACACTTGATGGTGTCTTGGTGGTTACGTCCCTCCGGTGGCAAATACTCTACCATCCGTCAAGTGGATGATTTTTGGATCCGTTGTTTCCGTCAACGAAAGCGCCCAAACCTAGCTCGAATCATGTTCGATGAGATCGCCTATCATGTTCAAAATCGCCAAACCCCTCTCATCTCATCCTTTATTTACGGTACGGCTTTAAGTTACTATTTTATCAAAAAGGATATTGATTGCTCATTTGATCTTGCATCTCCTCTTACCGATCCTATTGATGAGCGATCCCTTGCTCGGGGAAAGTTCCATTACTTTAATGGAAGTTGGTTACGTCTTTCCGAACTTCCACCCGAGGCCGCAGCCGCATTGGAACAACCACAAGCTCCTCAAGCTCCTCAAGTCCCACAGCCCAATTTGGATGCTCTCATGACATATCTCAATGAGCAATTTACCGGGCTACGCACGGACATGAACACTCGTCTAACCTCCATGGAAACCACCTTCGATACAAGGATGACGGGTATGGAGAATCGCCTTACATCCCTTGAAAGCGAGCACAATTCCTTGAATATTTCCGTTGCCGCTTTCCATGATGAATGGCGTAATAGCATGCGGAGCAATGAGCCTATGGTCGATGATGATGAAGATGATGAAGACGACGAAGACAATGCCTAGACATCTCTTCTTGCATATCATTCATAATCATCTAGGATTTTCTATTTTTATGCACCTTTGTTTCTGTTTTTAGGACTAAGTTTGTTTTAGGATTAAAAACCTATGCTTTGATTTCTTGTTTGTTTTCGTTTGGATTTTCTTATGCTATGATGAATAAAATTATGTTGCTTATTATTATTATACCTTTGATTTCATTATGCACTTTATTGTCTCCATGCATTTTTGATCTAACAAAAAGGGGGAGAAGAAACTTGCTCACATCTTTAAAATATTTTGATTTTAACTCAAAGGTTACCAAGCTTATATTAAGGGGGAGTTACTTTGTAAAGGTTATTCAAAAGTGTCAAAATTTTAAGTTTTGGTTTTGTTATATCAAAAAGGGGGAGATTGTAAAACCTATGTTTGATTTTGATATAACTAGATCTTTAAGGATTAATTTGAAAAACTTAAAATTGTTTTACAAGTCTCTTAACAAGTTTTGAAACACCAACACTTTAAAACTGATTTGTAAAACTCAAACTCAAAATATTTTCTAAGTGTTCCAAGCCAAATTTATTGAAAATCGTCATAGAGTATCGATACCCATTGAGGCGTATCGATACCTTTTTGCCAAAATTGGCTACTGTCGGAACACGTATCGATACGGAAAACCCTCGTATCGATACGCCCTGTGTTAAATTTCAAAGAGTTTGAAAGAGTGTATCGATACGGTAACATCAGTATCGATACTGGTTTAAAGAATTTTAAAGCATTTAAGTCGGTTTAAAAATATGACCGTTGGTGTCAGTTGGTTGGTAACCAAATTTTAAAAGGCCGTTGACTGGTATCGATACGCCTAACCCCCGTATCGATACGCGTTTTGACAGTGAGCTAAGTTCAGAAAAAGGTATCGATACGGCCTTTGCCGTTTCGATACCCCGTACCGATACGGCCTTTGCCGTTTCGATACCCCGTACCGATACGCTTACGTGCGTATCGATACGCCCTATTAATTGCATACAACGGCTCTTTCTTTTCTGAGACAGGTATCGATACCCATTCCCGAGTACCGATACTCGTAGCTGGAGAGGTGCATTTATGGTGGTAAGAGAGGGTTCCAACGGCTCCATTTACTTCTCCAACCACTCAAACGGCTAGAAATCAATGAGAAGGTATAAAAGGGACATCCAAAAGCATCAGCAACAACTATTGAACTTCAAGCAAACATCCAAACATCAAATTCAAGCATTAGAGCAAAAATCCCAAATTTGTGTAAAATCCCAATTTGTGTTCTTCGTTCATATTTTGTAAAATTGGGTTGAGTGCTTGTATTGGGGCTATCATTTGTATTGAGAGATACCTAATTAGCCTACAAATTCCTTTGTTCTCTTGTGTGAGGGTTGGGTTGATTTTTGGGTAGAAAAATCAACCGATATTGTAAAGGGTTGCCTCCTTGTCCTAGAAAAGGGGAAGATCAATTTAGTGAAATTGTTGCAAATCCTTAGTGAGACTAAGGTAGTGGATGTAGAGTTCATTTGGAACTTAAACCACTCTAAATTCCTTGTTCTTCAATTTTAATTTGCCAATTTCCACTACAATCCTTCAAATTTCCAATTCACCCCCCTCTTGGTAAATATCGATCTTTCGATCCACTCAACAAGATTAATAAAGGCATCTAGAAAAGATAACGAAAAAAAAGGTTGCTAACCGAATGGAAGCCTTAGCGAGTTTCACTTCGGTTTTCCCCGTGTGGCCCACACGGACCGGTCATCCGGTCAGACCGGAACGAGGGGTTACAAAACTAACTATTCTTTGACTTTTTGAGAGGTTATCTTTGCCTAAGCCATTTCACTAGCTTATTCTTACGAATCTTCTTTAAAAATTTTGTGTTCATTATTGAGACATAAATATAAAGATAAGATCGAAGGGGACACAATATGTATAGTAAAACATATGATATTCACATAATCAAATACAAATGACGTCACCTAATTGAATATAGAGAAAAAAACACATGGTCATTTATTGACCTATTAATTCATGTCTCAAAATATATTTAAGTCTATATTTGTAAAGGTAATTATTCTATACACAGGCTATGAAAATAAGAACCTTCTACAAAGTATAAATGCCTTAGTTTTAGGGTTTACAGTTAGATTTTAAGATTTATATGTTAGGAGTTTAGGTTTAGTGGTTTAGAATTGAATGGGCTTTGTTAGAATTTACATTTTGTAGCTTAAAACCTAAACCTATAACCATGTTACCCTAAAATTCTAAAACCTAAATTCTTACTACAACCCTTTAATTATAAACCTCTAAACTTAAACTTCAAAATTTAACTCTAAACCTTAAAAATAAAAGTCTTATAAAAACTTTTTATTTTCATAGTATGTGTATTGAATATAAATCTTATATGGAAATGGCACAACGTAGATTTGATTAAATTACTTTAGAATTTTTTAATCATTTATAATATTTTATCTTTTATTTGAATATTAACCTGCATAAAAAAAAAATATGTAGGGCTGTAGGCTTCAGCGGGCATCAATGAAGTCCATACGTTGAATTTAATGCACATTCAAAACCGGATGAATAATTTTAAACTTAAATTTGAAAACAACGGTATAGATCAAATTTCTGAGCGAATCTCTCGAATATTACTCCATTCACCCCGTTAATTTTATTTTTTTATTAACTTTTTAAAAATTAAATTATTTTAAAATTTTAATTTTAATTATTTTAAATAATTAAATTTTATAAAATATATTTAAAAACTATTTAATTGAAAGTTCATAATATAATTTTTTAATATTTTTATCAACAATAAATTTTAAATAATAATGAGTTAAAAATAAAATAAAAAATTGATAAAAAAGTTAATAACGGAGGGAGTAATATTTATAAACTGTGAGTTGACTAAGAAATGGCAAAAATAATAATCAGTTTTACCAATGATTTTTGGACGCCTTTCTCTTTATGGATTTTTCTAACCTTATCCACTTTTTACGGTTTTACTGGCCGCGGTTAAGAATATTTTACTCAAGGGTAGTATTTGGAAAATGTAGAAAGAGGAGGGGGGACGCTTAACGTTGGCGCGAGACAGTCTGGCGCAGTTATCTTTTGCACCTCGCATTTCACGCTAATCTACCATTGTACCCCTCCCCTTTGCTATTTTTACTTCATTCCCCCTCTGTTTTGCATATCCACGCCATACAAACTTATAACGGTATCCGTACTCCTTTTCTGCCAAAAATGGACCCTGCCGCACACGATTAGGTTTGGTCAACTCCTTTCCTTCCCTTCCCTATTTTGCCTCTTTTGTTATCCCTTTTTTAGTCACTCAATTTCGCTTTTATTTAACTATTCCTTTTGTTTTCTTAACTATACAAAAATGTGTGTACTTTTCATAAAATAGAAAGTTAAATCCGAGTAAAACAGTATAAAAGATTCATCTAAAAATGTTTTTTTACAATAATAATAATAATAAAAGGATTATTATTCTATATACTTACAGTGAAAAATAAAGTTTTTACAAGCGAGATTATTTAAGGCTTTATGGTTTTAATTTAAAGTTTAGATGTTAAGGGTTTAGGTTGTAGGGTTTAAAATTTAAGATTAATTATTAGAATTTAAAGTTTAAAGTTTAAGAATTATGATTATATTTTTTAATTTTTAAGATTAAAAATTTAAAATTTAAATTTAGACTTAAAAATAAGTATACTTGTAGAAACTATTTTTACACGGGAGTGTATCAAATATTAATTTATAATACAAATACAAAAAAAAAAACCCAAGAGGGAAAAAATGGATAAAACGGCTTGGACAAATCTCATTCCAGCTCATCCACCTGAAACCTCAAGCAATTGCACAGCTGTAAGGGCATCCTCGTAAATCAACCAAAACGGTAGCCCCACTAAATTGAATTGCAATAAAATAAATCGCATTGAAGATCCAGCTTTGCCATCCAGAAAACCCCATTTTACCCACTCCGACGACTAAAATAAATAAAATAAAAATAAAACACACACAAGTAAACTCTCTCTTTCAGCTAGAGAAAGAAAATCAAAGGGAAAACAGAGAAGAAGAGCAGGCATTAATGGCGGAAGTCAAAAACGAGATGAAAGCGGCGAACGAAGAGACGGTGAAGCTGTTCGTTGGGCAAGTGCCGAAGCACATGACGGAAGCTCAAGTTCTCGCAATGTTCGAAGAGTTTGCTCTTGTTGACCAAGTCAACATCATCAAAGACAAGGCTACTCGCGCCTCTAGAGGTCCGACTTTCTGTTTGTTTCGTTTTCAACTTACTATTCTTTTTTTAAGCTTCAAATTTCTCACATTATTCGTTTTTTAGCGTTCGTCTTTTTTTTGTGATTTCTTTGATTCGTTTAGTTTGAAGCTAGATTTGCATTGTTTTAGCGAGGTTTATGGCGTTTGGAAGCCTAATTTTGAGGTATTTTCTCGTTTTTTTTAATGTTGGTTAAGGATGTTGCTTTGTTATATGTCCGTCAAGAGAAGAGGCTGATAAGGCGGTCAATGCCTGCCATAATAAGAAGACTTTACCAGGGGTTAGCTCACTTTTTGAATTTCTGTTCCTTTGATTTTCCTTTCTTCTTAGTGTTTTATTGCCACATTGTTAGTTATTGTAGTCAAAATCTACCCGGTACTGTCCACAGCTATTGTAAATTCATAATTAACTTCACATGCAGCTTATTCAGCAGCTGACCTGCAAAAGTAGCACCTAACTTCCACATCTGTCCACTTCATTTCACTATTGATCTGAGCCATTCAAATTTGTTACTGCATTTTGGACATGGTGGTAGTGGCATGAATCTTTTTATATATACTGTTTTTTATACCTAAAGCCGGCATCGTGTGAAATTATTTCTAAAGTTTCCACTAAAACTACCTTGAACTTGTGTTACTTGGCATTTTTGTAACAAACTTGGTGGAAGTGCTGATTAGGGTGCATGCAGATAATGCAGTTGTAGAATAAAATAGATAATTATGTTACTTGCTCATTTGAAGTAAATCTATGTCTCGAGTTTTAGAGACAACGGAAAACGAGAAGATCACAGCATCAAAGTCCTGCATGCTGTAAGCTTGTTTTTTTTTAAACACCTGGTTGTTTTCTGATGAAATGATGTTTTTGGAAAATTTTACTATTATGTAAACGATTAAGGCTCGGGCTTTCTATACTAGGTATCATTTTAGTAGAACATTATTTGGATGAGAAACTGGGATTCCTATGCCTGCTATCACATTTGTGCATGGGATTCCGTTTACCCTGTCAGTCTTATTACCTCCCTGATTAGATCTTATCTATCTGTTGTTTTTTCTGATTCAGGCATCTAGTCCATTGCAAGTTAAGTATGCAGATGGCGAGTTGGAAAGATTAGGTATGCATAACTTCTGTACATTAATTGCTTATAATTCTGCTTGCTATGAGGTTGGAAGAATTGCTTTTCATTCATTATTTGGTCATGCTCTTTCTATCAAATCCTTGATTAAATTATGAATAGTCGTCTTCTTTCTACTGCCTGATGGTTTTAGAGCACAAGCTCTTTGTTGGCATGCTGCCAAAGAGTGTCTCTGAAGAAGAAGTTTCTGCTTTATTTTCTAAATATGGAACCATAAAGGACCTACAGATTCTAAGAGGTTCTCAACAAACAAGTAAAGGTACTTATTCTTTGATCTTGTATTTCTTTGCTGTCATTTTTTCTTTTTAACTTTTAAGAAGAAAACACATTAACAGCTAAATTGTATAAACAAACCTTAACCTCAAGCTGATTTCAATATGTGAATTGTGGATTTGTTGGTTTCTTTATGTCAGGTTGTGCCTTTTTGAAGTACGCGACAAAAGAACAAGCCCTGGAGGCCCTGGAGGCGATTAATGGAAAGCATAAAATGGAGGTTAGCATTTTTAACACGTTTCCGATGTTGGAAATCAACAGATTACCTTGAAGATTGTTCCAAATATCTTTTTCCTGCTCTATGCGGTATTTAAAGGTTATGTACTGATCAGCCATGTTTCACAGTCGTCGTTCTTTCATAGGAATGAATGACATCAAAATTTAACTTATTTTATGATGTTAGCTTAGCTTGTAAGAGCTCAAGTCACTAAAGATTCCAATACAAACCTGGAAATAATTTTCAAATGCACCAAAGGATTATTTTTGTGGCTTGATATCCCTGTTATGTATTGCAAGCAGCAAAACAGAACTCACCGTTGTAAATAATTGCATGTTGCATCTAGAATCAAAATTGTCAAGCTAGTGGACTCTCTTTAGAAGCTCATAATCTTGTAAATTCACGAAGCTACACTTGGGTTATATCTGAAATTTACTTCTACGGCCTAGTTTTGGAAAATGCATATATACAATTTAAAGTTATTCCATTCATGAGACTTTGTTCTACTAATCAAAGGCATAACTTACCTTTGGCTTTGAAACCCGAGTTAAGGATGCCATAGCCATTTTCCTTGAATAGCATATTTTCTTTATCATGTATGGTAGTGATTTAGTTATATTCTAATAAAAGTGGGGTACTATATTCTGTTCTTCTGCTGTTTTAGGGTTCAAGTGTCCCTCTCGTTGTCAAATGGGCAGATACAGAAAAGGAAAGACAAGCTCGAAGGGTCCAGAAAGCCCAATCTCAAGCTTCGGACATGCCAAATGTTGATTCCCCACATCCTTCATTGTTTGGAGCCTTGCCAATGGGTTATGTTCCCCCATATAATGGATACGGTTATCAGGTAGGTTTTCCTTGTTTTTTTGTTCTGGAATTAAAATTCTGAAAGAAATTCTGGGACTCGTCAGTGATTCTGTTTCCTCCTATTAACTGAGTTATGGTGATTGTCTAATATTTTTGTCAATGATGATTGACTGAGCATTTAATATCTAAATATTATTTATCATCTCATTATTTATTTAGGCTCCAGGAAGTTATGGACTTATGCAATACCGCTTGCCACCAATGCAGAATCAACCTGCGTTCAATAATATGATTCCTCCTGTGAATCAAGGAAGTTCATTGCGAGGAATTGCACCTGATCTTGCACCCAATGTTGCTCCTAGAAATTATGCTGTGCCTACAAGTTATTTGGGCTCAGCTTACCCAGCTGTGCCAGGTCTTCAGTACCCCATGGCATATCCTGGGGGAATCATGGGCCATCGTCCGTTTACTGGTTCACCTGGTTCAGTGCTACAAACAAATGCAAACAGTAATTCTTCATCACCTTCCCCTGTTGGTGCAAATTCAGGAGGCCAGATTGAAGGTTTGCTATCTGTGATCCTTTTGAAAGAAGTATATTGCTGGCGGTAGCACATTATTAATTAGTGTATGCTCTGGCCTAGGTCCACCTGGTGCAAATCTATTCATTTATCACATACCTCAAGAATTCGGTGATCAAGAGTTGGCTAATGCTTTTCAAGGATTTGGTATGGTCTTAAGTGCAAAGGTTTTTGTTGACAAAGCAACAGGAGTTAGTAAATGTTTCGGTAAATGTGTTATCTTTTACCTCTTAATCTGATATGATTATTAAGGAGTTTTCTCTCTCAAGAATCTCTCTTTGCAGGATTTGTTAGTTATGATTCTCCAGCAGCTGCTCAAAATGCAATAAACAAGATGAATGGATGCCAATTAGGTGGTAAGAAACTCAAGGTTCAGCTTAAGAGAGACAACAAACAAAACAAACCTTATTGATTGAGAGGTTAGTCTTGGAAGAAAGCAGAATGGAACTTGGACATATTGACTGGCTGTGATATCAGCCTTTTGGGTGGATTCAGGATAACCTGTGCTCATATGTTTCACTCCATTCATGTAATTGCTTCATGGGATCAAAAATCCCAGACACTTGTAATTTATGTTGCATTACATGCCTACGCAATTTGTATTCTGTGTATCATTGAATTCAATTTAGATACTAGATATTGATTTATTGATTTTTCCTTAATATATTTGTTTCCACGCTCAATAACTCATTCTTAGAGTTTATTCAATCTCTCTGTATTTTCACTAGTGCATTGTACTCGGCACTTCCCTTTTGTTCCTTGGTGCAACATTTTTGGTTGATACTTTTAATGATTCCTATTATCGTATAAAAGAATGTTGCAGTAGGTGTACTGATATTCAAGTTACCTGAAGTGACGATCCATATTCCTTTTGGATGCACTCAGCCATATGACATTCAGGTATTGTAAAATCATAACTCAGGTCTATCTTTTTGGTTTTTACATGAGATTTTTTCTGTCATCTGGCCATACGATCTATCCACCTATCCCATGCAGATTTTTTTTCTTCTGGATCTATGATTTATCATTTAGGTACTTGTTCCCCCTTGACGGAATTTAGTCTCTACATTTTTAACTTGTAGTTGAAATAGTTAAGATTTTTTTAATTGAAACTTAACATCTATTGTGCCTATCTTTATTTTCAGTAGCTTGGTTGAAGGTTTGCAGATATATAATCTGGATGGTTACTGTAAAAAAGTACTCTCCGTTGAAATTTGGAGGTACCTCTCATGCTCCACTTTATCTGTTTGTCGCATGGTAACCGGAACCCAACATCTCAGGTACCACTTGTTGCTTGTATGTTGAGTATCCTTTCTGCTGGGATCATGGACCTTTTCCTCGAATTTTGTATCTCCTTTGATTTTATGCTTGCTTATTTTCATTAGTTCATAACCGCATTAAGATGATCATGTAGATAGAGGGTTCTTTTTCTTTTTTGGTAAAATTGCCGGTTTCTGCCGATCAAGTTGATATAAAGAACAAAATCTCGAGGGTAGACAATTCTGCCGGTAAATATACTCCATTGGCAATTTTCTTGATGTGTGCTGTTTCGTTCATTTTCTGTTCGTTGCATATATGATGTCTCTCATCTTTTGTCATGCCACAGTGCTAATGTTCCTGTGGGAGTTTGGTGCATGCAGCCGCATTATTTTTCATCTGTAAGTAATTCTTGACTATTCATCTCGTTTGTCATGTAAGACTTCATACACGTAGATAAAGCAAACGAATCGCATTTGATTTATTCGGATTCGAGTACGAGTGATGTAAATCTGTTGGCAGCTTGAAGTCATGTGAGCCCTCCCTCAACCCTTTTCTTTCTTCATTTTTATTCCTCGTGCTGGCTCTATCCTGTGATTGTATCAAGTTTCCATCTTTTGTTGGGTCAGAAGCAGGTCCACCTCATTATTAAACCTTATCTATATTTTCCCAATTTTTTTCAAATCTCAATCAAATAGAAATGCTAAATAATTAAACAGCCCATGCTTCATGAAGTAATGATTCATCTCTACCACTCCACCCACGTATCCCATTATTTGATTTGGTGAGAGGTCGGCTGATTTGAATTCCAACAGGTAACAAAATGAAATACCCAGTGTCCCTTGGTTTTTCTTCTTTTTGGTATAAGACCTTGTCGAGTAATTAAATTTGATTGCAAGGTACACACACTTTGCAGATATAGTGATTTGAACTTGGATCTTTTAAGATGAGCATTATTCTCTTTTCCACTAAACTACTTGTTAGGTTTAGATTCGTGTAAATTTTTCATATACAAGTAAGAAAATTATTCGTATAAAAATGGCCATCAAGTTTAACCCAGGGACCAAATTAACTTTAAAATAGAGCAAAGCAGAAGCAAGAAAGCCCAGGAAAAAAAACAAGGGCCATTTTAGCATTGCTTTTGAAAAGTGCGGTGAAAAAGTGTTTTTCAGAAGTGCTTTTAGATTTAAGCATTTAGTATTACTGTTAAAAGGTGTGGTGAAAAAGTGTTTTTTAAAAGTGTTTTTAAATTTAAGCGTTTAGTATTGTTGTTAAAAAGTGCTTTTTGAGAAGATAAATTTCATTTTGGATTGGCATTGTGAATTAAAAAAATATATTTAAATGATATCTAAATTCTTTAATGTTATAATATATAAAATATATTAACTTAAATTATCATAAAAATATGAAAATTATTTTTATTAATAAATAAATATCTTTTAACTATGTGTTTTATGAAAATATATATAATTTTTAACTTAAAAATATAATTTATTAATTATATAATAATGTCTTTGTAAAATATTATAAGTTTATAAATTGTAAACACAATAATAAATGAATATTAAAATTACAGTTTAACTCCCAAAAAGTTGTTTTCAACTGTAAAAGTTAAAATTTTAGTTTTTATATTTGGGTTGAAAAATATTTTTTAAATGTTATGAATATTTATCTATGTGGATGTCTATCATGATTAGAACTTTATCAAATGAGTTTGATTTATTTATTATTAGGAATATTATCTCTATGAATTAGAGTTTAATGTATTATGTACTTCTTATGCCTATAAATAGATGATTCATTGAAGGCATTGTATACAATTCTATATTTGAGAATAATACAAATCTCCCTCTTCCTCTCATCTCTTTGTTCTTCTTGTTCTTCTTTATTTTATTCACAACACGTTATCAGCACGAGACTCTAATCAACTGAGGTCTTCATCGTTATAATTCAAAAGAAGTTACCGGGGAGAATTCGATTATAGAATAAACCAAAGATAAGTTTTTTTTTCTCCTTATTTTTTTAGTTACCGATTGTCTTTCTCTTTATATTTTAACTTTGTTTTAATTTTTGAAAATTTTGGAAGTATGTTTGATTTTATTCGAACATTGGAAAGAGATAAATTTGTGGCTTCTCACAAACCAAAAGACGAATCGACAGAGACGAAGAGGTTGCGTTTGGTGTAAATTACGTGTATTTTCTCTTATTCCTAAAAGGGTTAATTAGCGGTATGTTTATTCATACTTTTACTTATATGATTATATTTGATATTTTTCATATTATTATTTATGTCATTTTATTTGGTAAAAGTTAATATTTTTAACCGTGTTTTGAGTTTTACATGATATGCTTAAATGGCTTGGAAAGAGATGTGATATAAAGGGATTATGAGAAGCTATCTCGGTCATATGCTATGTCTCCATTGTCCACGAGAGAAAAATCAATATCGGTAAATTTTGGTTTTATTTTTATTCTTTATATTATTATTTTAAAGTGCGATAAATCATGACGATTTTGGATTTACAAGAAGATTATTATAAAGTCTATATTTGCTTGAAAGCAATATTTCTTCTTCGTCAAAAAACTCGACCATAGACTTCTCCCAATTTCAAGTTACGAAAATTCGTCTTGATCCAAAAAGTTTTATGGGAGGCATTCCTTGAAGTGAATGCAAAACATGATGTTTATTCCATGCGATTATCAATGATGGGGCATTCCCTGAAGTGAATGCAAGCATGATGTTTATTCCATGCAATTATCAATGATGGGGCATTCCCTGAAGTGAATGCAAGCATGATGTTTATTCCATGCAATTATTGGATCTGTTTCATTCCCTGAAGTGAATGCAAACATGGTAAATCATTATTCAATTAGAGACATAATTTCGATATAATCCAAGTATAATTGGCTGGACATCCCATTCTGCGAGGCTACTGGTCTCAAAGGAGGTTTTTAAAGGACCTTGTGGACAGGTTTAACAATGCCGCGTACGAGGATTAAATCTTTGTTCTTTGTGATAAGGATATGTGAAAAAGATTTTAAAGGCCCACTGGCTCTACTCCATTCCCTGAAGTGAATGTGAGATTATATTATGGAAGGAATAAAAAAATTACATTAAAAGTTGTGATCGTGGTCGAGGCTATGAATATACACATGAAAAATATAGTCGTATGAAGAATACTTCTACCCGCTGGTAGCAAAGTTATAAGGATGAAAAGAGTGATAAAGATCATTCTAAGGAAGTGAAATCCTTTTACCAACGTGATGTTATAAACCATTGGTTTCGTACTTGTCAAACGCCAAAGTATTATGGACTTTATCCATACTCATGAATGATAAATGAAATAAAATATAAACAAAATTTGTTTATGGCGAAAATAATTATGGCGTTATTGATCCAACTCAATTGGATATTGTTAATTTTCTCATAACCTTTGAAGGGAATAACTTACCATTTATTTTATTTCCCTTATAACCTCTAATAGGAATAATTGATTTATTTTATTTTATTTTTATGTTAATTCGTTTTATTTATTATTTATTTATGTTAGTTTGCTTTATGTTTATTTATTTCATATATTATTTATTTACGTTTTATGTTAATTTATTATTTGAAGAATATGATTACTTCCGGAATAAAATATACAATGAATTGTGGCTATTTATGCCTAGAATTGTGGCTATTTATGCCTAGCAGATAATGCAAGTACTCATATTGTACTTAAGCATAAGAAATTATTTTCCCATTTAAATGCAAGGGAAAATATGAGTAGTAATTCTCAAAGTACTAAAATATCAATACTTCGGAAGAGCACTTGAAAGTTTATCTCTGATAGATAATCGACTTGATATGATGTGCTATATTTTATATTTTTCATTCCTCGAAGTGAATGATACAAAGTACATATTTTCATTACCTGAAGTAAATGAAACAAAGCACATTTTGAAAGGTGCACAATTATGCATTTCTCGATTAAAATGCAAGGGAATAATGTGAGTACTATATCCGGAAGTACTAATATCACAAAAGGCTCTGGTTGAGCAAATATGTTATTGTCAAATGGAACTTTATTCCATATTCACAGTGTGTTATACTCGTCAAAGTCATAAAGAGAGCAATATGAGTTCGCAAACTATCCCTTTGGGAATTATAGATAACATATGTTATCAATTGACATTTGAAATAAGCCAATATGGATATAAGTTCTGGTAGCCAAAAAGTCAGTTGAAAGCTCTAGGAGAGCTATATATTGCTACCAAAAGATCATTTCAATTGAAAGCTCCGAAAGAGCTAAATATATTCCTATTTAAAGGAACAATTTTGATGGTCGTACTAGACATGTACGAGTGAGATTGAATTACATGTTATGGTAAACAAGGAGTTTACAAATTCAGAGATATATACATACATATATATAGTTGGCATGATCGGTTAGACCATCCTGATCAATAATGGTGCAGAAATTATTGAGATTTACATGCATGTGTATTAAAAGAACCTGTAGTTCTTGTAGTACTTATTCTCAAAAGAATGGATTAAATTCCACTTATTAAAGAATGTGAACTTGTGTTGCTTAAAGGAATTGATTAAATTCCACTTACTAAAAGAACCTGAAGTTCTTGTGTTGTTTGTTCTCAAAGGATATAGATGATCCCACTTACCAAAAGAATTATAACTTAAAGTTCTTGTACTGAAGTTAAGACTGTATGTCTTGCATATCTGAACGAAATATGGGCCCCTATATCCACAAATGTGGAAAGTTTTATATGATTTTAGTAGATGCATCTACATTGTTTTATCGACTTACAACCAGAAGTTTGTGAGATTGATTCTAAAAATATTCAGATTATGCAGTTAGACTATTCGTCTTGAAAAGCTAGTGGATTTATATTTTAGGCTATATCAGTTGTTACAAAGCCTATTGATTATGAAAAATATAGTTTAGCAAAATTTCAATTGGATGCCTCCTATTTAATAGCTAAACTATGAGAACAAAAGAGTTATTATTTATATGGTGTTTCCATATAGCAACACTTATACGCATCAAGCCAACGAGTTATAATAAACTCCCCGTTATGATTGGTTTTTGGTCAGAAACCATACATTTCCCATTTTATGATTTTTAAATGTGCGATATGAATTACTCTACCACAACGCACAAAATGGGTAAATAAAAAGGGTTGAGAATATATATTGAGTACGAGTCTCCTTTTATGTTTAAATTCTTAAACATTAATTGGAGAATCATTTATGACATGATTTTTCTCAACATCAGGGGGAGATAATAATCAGCTGGATAGAGGAAAATGAATTATCATTATCTAGATCCTCGTATATGAACTAGAAGTTCATAAGATAATTCATGTTATTACATGTCAACTGCCAGACATATTTACTGACCCAATGAGAGTAATTAAGTCTCATATACCAGCTGAAATGCTCTAAGTTTAAAGTACATGTTAGAGCGAGAGAATGTAAATCATGCCTGAAGCATGATAGTTGAAATGGTTCCAATGATCAAAATTCTCGTAAATAGAAAGTAATATGAGATGGTCATATATTGGAGGCGGGTGCTCCTGAAGAGACCCAAGACATAACAAATAATAAAACTCTTGAAGAGTTTCAGGTACCTAGAATAAAGATTGAAAACTTGAAGAGATCTCGATGAGTTATGTCATTACGAGAATGGAACCAGAATATTGAAAAGTTGTCGACAACGATTTTACATAAAATACTTCTATAGAAGTAAAGAAAGAAATCGAGGATCTTTTATAAAATATATCCAGAAGTATAGATATTGAATTGGCCAATGTTGAAAGACGCTTTGAACTTCTAAAATAGAAGTATTTGGACCACCAGTCCAAACACCTAAAGGTGTAATGCAAGTGAGGCACAAATAAGTAGTCGTAAATACGACTTAAACTGTGATTTATGAAAAGTTTTAATTACTTCATGGTGGATGCAATTACTTTGGCAGTTTTGAAAATTTTACATGCGTCTAATTATTTGTGGATCCATATTTATCCTTGAAGGATCTAAAATGCTATAAGCATTTGGAAATTTCTGAGGAAATTTATTTAAACATGTCTCATGAATATTTTTGGCGCATTTGGTATAATCGCCTTAGTGAATACTAATTGAGAAAATACTATAAGAATGATCAGATTTCCTTATGTATTTTATAAAGGAGTTTGGATCAAGATCCATTATGATAATTTTAGAACTCCTAAAGAGCTTCAAATTGGAAACTCATGAAGTACTTTCAATACAAGTACTTGAATCTTGACATCAAGTTTATCTCGACCTGAAGATCGAGCATTTTTATATATTTCTTTTGTCTATGAATAGACATAAGCTGAAAGAATCTTAAAGAAGATTCAATATGAATAGAGCATATCTATTGAGTATCCCAATAGTTGTAAGATTGTTGGATGTGAATAAAGATAATTATATCTTTTCTTGGTCTTGAAGCACTATATATTAGTTGGTCAAGAAATATCTATGAATATACAAAGATCATTACATTTAGATCTTCAAACATTCGTTGATGCCTCCTCAAATGTCGTAGAAATAATTGTTATGCACGAGGCAAGCCAAAAAAATGTGTTTGGCTAAGATTATTGACCCAACATATCCAAAAGATATGTGGAATTACTTTTACAAGATATGATAAAAGCTATCTTGTGTGAAGATAAAGCAAGATGTATATCTCAGTTTGAAAGTTGATACATCATGGAACATATTACTCCAAAGTTTCATCCCTCACGATCTTTAGAAAAATGATATTCAAGATTAAATTATGAAGATTCAAAGATCTTCTGTGATGTTTTCATGAGGGGGAGTAAATACGCGTTGCACTCTTTTTCCCTTAACCGAGGTTTTGTCTCAATGGGTTTTCCTGGTAAGGTTTTTAATGAGGCAACAAGTTATGCGTATCAAAGATGTGTGTACTCTTTTTCCTTCACTAAAGAATTTTTTTTTCTCCCACTGGGTTTTTATCTTAGTAAGGTTTTAACGAGGCACATTATCTTCATAGACATCCAAGGGGGAGTGTTATGAATATTTATCTATGTGGATGTCTATCATGATTAGAACTTTATCAAATGAGTTTGATTTATTTATTATTAGGAATATTATCTCTATGAATTAGAGTTTAATGTATTATGTACTTCTTATGCCTATAAATAGATGATTCATTGAAGGCATTGTATACAATTCTATATTTGAGAATAATACAAATCTCCCTCTTCCTCTCATCTCTTTGTTCTTCTTGTTCTTCTTTATTTTATTCACAACATTAAAAGCATTTTTTTTCTCTGAAAATTATTATTGTTATAGCTCTAAAAGTGCTTTTGGGCCCCAACATTACTTTTAATAAGTAATGGTAAACTGGTCCAAATCCTACATCGACAATTATTAAGTTCAATGCAGACCAAACCAAAACCTGTCATATATATATATATATATATATATATATATATATATATATATATATATATATATATATATATATATATATAATTCAGTTACGCAGTGTAAAATTTAGAGAGTTTTACACGTTTTTAAATTGTTGGATTGGTTAAATAGATGGATGAGATTAACAGTAGAATATGTAAATATTATCACTTGGAAAAAAATAAGGAGTTAATCTCATCCATCTATTTCTCTCATTCAACAATCCAAAAAATGTGTAAAATTTAAAGATTTTTACACAGTGTAAGTTGATTCTAATTTTCTCTCTCTCTCTTATGGATGGCAAAAATACCCCGACCCGACCCGGGCTACCTCGACCCAACTGGATATTTTTTTTTTAAAATTTTGGGGATCGGGGCGGGGCGTGAAAAGCATGATGAAGTCGGGGCAGGGCGGGGCAGGTTCGGGTATTTGCTAGAAATTCCCCGCCCCGCCATGCTTCGGTACATTTTTATATTTATATATATTTTTATTATATTTATAAAAAATATCACTATATATAAACAAATTTATAAGTTTTAAGCTATTTTTTTATTTTTATTTTGGTTCGTGCTTATCGTAAAATTTTATTAGATGTTCAAGTTTTAATATATTTAATTCTAACAGTCAATGATTCAAGTTTATTCTTTTAAATATGTAATTTAATATGTGGATAATTTAATATTGGTTTTATTTTTTTATATAAGTTTGAAGTCACTTGAAACCATAATTTCTGATTGTGGTGGAAGATTGGTTGAATCTAATATTTATCGTCGGTAAAGATTAAATTTTTTTAAATTTTTCGGGGCGGGTCGGAGCAAGGTCAGGTTTAAGGGTTATTGTATCGGGGCGGGTAAATTAATATTTTAATTCGGGGCAAGGCAAGGACAGATTTAATACCTTATAGATCGGGACAGCCAAAACTCGCCCCGTTGCCATCCCTACTCTCTCTATATTTATTTATTTATATTTTTAATGGACACTCATGTGATTAGACCTGACAAACTTGACTCGAGACCCGAATCGATTTACTCCAACCGAACTCGAAATCGAACCGAACATGATGACCCGAAACTTGACCCAAAACCCGGAACCGATTTTTAATTGAACCGAAATGGGCCCGAACAGAATGGACTTGAACCAAAGACAACCTGAAATAAATAAAAGACATTAATAGAAATAAAAAAAATATGAGATATGAACAACCGCACAACTCACCAAAAAGTTAAATATATTAGCTTTATAAAGCCATATAAAGGGCAATTTTGGGTGAAAACCCCCTTTTTAATTATTATCTTTAAAAATGGCTCCCAAAAACTTTTATTTGGCAAAATGACCCCATTTCTTGCCAGGTCGACAGACCTCGCGTCTTGTAGGACGCGAGGTACGACATCGCGTTCTGCAGAACGCGATTTTTGTCGACGTGGCATTGCAGTCCGTGTTAATGGTTTAACAATACCTCGCGTTCTGCAGAACGCGAGGTCCCGAGAAATTGAAAAGGCGGCTGGAATATATCGCACGGACCTCGCGTTCTGTAGGACGCGATGTCTGTGCAATTCCAGCCTGAACCACAAGGAAAAACAAGCGTTAGTAGGCCTGTTCGAACCCAATTTCGAGCGTGCAAATGGTATATTTTTAGCGATCATCGAGTTTGGGGTCGTAGTACTGAAAATTGTCTATCGTATGATACCAACATGGTTAATTTCCGTCCATTCTACAATGGTTTAAAATGGCTTCGAAAACCCTATGCTAGCATACTTTTTTTGATTGAAGTTGTATTTCGAAAACCCTATGGTTTATTTCTGTCAATTTTCGTCTATTGTACGCTGATTTAAAGTTGTTCGAAAACACTATCATAACATATTTTTTTGAATGATTGAAAATATAAGATGACAGATTGTATAAATCGAAGTGGACTGACTTTATTGATTAGATTGTCATGTGTGAACTCACATATACAAATTAAAAATAATTAATTAATACGAGGGGCTGAGCGATTAGGACACTTAGGAGCTGTGTGCCCAGGATTTCGACATATAGAACAATGCTTCTTTTGTCCGGTTTTCTCTCGATGTTCGACCAAATCCTCGGCACAATATATTCTTGTAGAAGGTGGACATCCTTTGGCTCGTAGTAGTGCTGGATCTGGGCGTATGATCGGTTCAGTGTCCACAGCATTTGGATCAACCTCATTTTCGATTGGAGGAAACTCTTTTTCGTAAACTTTAAGCACCGTTTTGAGTAAGTATACCGGATGGCACATTGGCCACTCCTATTTGCTGAACAAATTGGCGTCATGCCCCCTGATGAAGTGTGGGACGGAGGGAAAATTTCTCTATCGTACTTGGAGGACAACTTTGGAACCCCTCCCCCCGATGCGGATGATGTTACACTTGAGGTATTTTTTTATTATATTTAGTATGCTTTTATTACATTTATTATTAAATTAAAATTATTTATTTGCACATTAGGGTTTAGGGAATTTTTTATGGTGAATTCAGACAATATTTAGGATCTTTTTAATAAATATTTAGGGTGAATTATAAATATGTTGGATAAATTTTTAGGATGAATTCAGTAACTATTTAGGATACTTTATTAAATATTTAGGTTGCCTACATTAAATATTTAGGATACTTACAATTTTATTACTCCCTCTGTCCCACTAAAACTGTCACATGTTGACTTTTTTTGGGTCAAACTTTTTTAACTTTGACCTCTTATAATTTAAAATTTATTAATGATAAAAATATGAAAAAATATATTTTAAAAACCTTGAATCAACTAGTTTTTAAATATATTTTTTATAATTTTTAATTAATTAAAATATTTAAATAAATTATAGTCAAAGTTAAAAAAATTTGACCGGAAAAATGTCAACATGTGACAGTTTTACTATGACGGAGGGAGTATTTAGGATGAACTTACAATTTTTTTAATTAGGATGCGTTTATTAATTTATATTTTCACAGCGGTATGCGCGAGCCCACATCTTGCGCATTATTGGCGGGATATTAATGCCCGACAAAACTCGCAACAAAGTGCACGTTATGTAGCTTCGTCATCTCACAAATTTAGACGAGTCTGGACGAAAATCTTGGGGGTCAGCTGTCTTGGCGTTTCTTATCAGAGACCTGCAGAAACGTTGACGCCTCCAAAGCATCGATGGGAGGATGCTGTTTATTCCTGCAGGCTTGGGTTTGGCTACGGATCCCTACTTTGGCACCACAGCTTAGGATTCCCAGTCCTCTGTCATTTCCGCTTCTACGGAGGTACTACATAATCTACTATATTTTTTTTATTAAATTATTTTATTTAACGATCTTTTTCATTATTTAAAGGTGGACCACCGCACTATCCCACGCCGGCCTGCCGGACTCCCAGAAAGCATACAGACATAGATTCGATGCCTTGACGGAGGACGAGGTAATTCAACAATTATTTTGGTTTTTTCCATACTATTTTTTCCAATAATATTTCATATAGAAATTTTACTAACTTTTTCATTCTTTTTAGTTCGTGTGGAGGCCCTACGATTCAGAGGAGATTCGCCTCATTACTCCAGCAGATATTGTGCAAGAGCGGGACCTCTGGATTTCCGTAGTGCCGCTGCTGAACTACGAAATTTGCGTGTGGCATTCTGCGGATAGGGTACTCCGACAGTTCGGGTACGTCCAAAATGTTCCACGCCCTCCGCAAAATATGGACGAGTTCCACAATCTTACGCGTCAGGGGAAGACGGAGATTGGCTGGGCCGAGCATCACGCTATCTGGATAGCGCTTTGGGGTCAACGATTTCTCAGACGCCCAGATTTTCTCCAACCAATTATAGTAGGGGGTCCTTTGGTCACTTTCAATTATGACCAGTGGTATAGGGACAATGAGATGCCACATATCCTTACTCCGGCCGAGCTCCAAGCCGAGCTTCCCTAGCAACCCCAAAACCGCCCACGCGGGAGCCGGCGAGCGAGCCAGACCCAGAGCCAGTCCCAGACCCAGAGGCAGAGGCAGACCCAGAGGCAGTCGACGCAGCGCGGTCCGAGACCACGATATGACACTCCAGGGGCATCATCTTCTGCCCCACCATTGCATAGCGGTCCATCGACTTTCGAGCAGACGATGCCTCCACCCCAATACTGCTCCACTGATGCCTATCGCCCCCATACGCCCACGACTGACCTTATGTTTATCGATTATCCACCTCAGTATGGGTTTCCGATGGTGGAGAGTACGCCGATAGGTAGTTTGTTTTACTCCCCGCCTGGTCAGGATGATAGGGACCAGGGACCACCATACGCGCACGATGGTCAGGATGATAGGGACCAGGGACCACCACACGATGGACGGAGAAGGTATCCGGATCGTGAGCGTCATCCACCCGACTGCGGAACGGGTGGACATAGGCATTATTAGTTTTTTGTTGTTTTTTTCTACTTATGTTTTTAATATTTATGTAAAACACTTTTAAATTTTATAATGTCGTATTCTAATTTTGTTTATGAATTATAATTTTGTTTGCATATTATAATTAAACTTTATAATGTTTATTTAATTTTTGTTTTTAATAAATTTAATAGGATTAAAAAACCGAAAATTGACATTAGTTGAAATACAACTTCAATCAAAAAAAGTATGCTAGCATAGGGTTTTCGAAGCCATTTTAAACCATTGTAGAATGGATGGAAATTAACCATGTTGGTATCATACGATAGACAATTTTCAGTACTACGACCCCAAACTCGATGATCGCTAAAAATATACCATTTACACGCTCGAAATTGGGTTCGAACAGGCCTACTTACGCATGTTTTTGCTTGTGGTTCATGCTGGAATTGCACAGACATCGCGTCCTACAGAACGCGAGGTCCGTGCGATATATTCCAGCCGCCTTTTCAATTTCTCGGGGACCTCGCGTTTTGTAGAACGCGAGGTACTGTTAAACCGTTAACACAGACTGCAACGCCACGTCGACAAAAATCGCGTTCTGCAGAACGCGATAACGTACATCGCGTTCTACACAACGCGATGACTGTCGACCTGGCAAGAAAGGGGGTCATTTTGCCAAATAAAAGTTTTTGGGAGCCATTTTTAAAGATAATAATTAAAAAGCGGTTTTCACCCAAAATTGCCCATATAAAGGGTATAAAAAATTGACCAATCTAAAAACTTGATTAAAATTGATGATCTCCTACTGACCCGAAACTGACCCGACCTGACTCGAACAAAATAAAAAATCAACCGAACTGAAAATTAACATACCCGAAATGACACAAGCACAATAAAACCGAACTGAAACCGAACCGAATTTGAACCCAATTATATCAGATCTAAAGTAATGGATATCGAAATGACTTAAATCAAACCAAACATGCGAACATAATTCAAAATGAATTTCATATAGTTTTAAATCTTTTATTTTAAATAGTGCACGAAATATAATTTAAAAAATATAAAAAAATATTGTTAACTTTAATTTAATTATTATGTTTATTTAATTAGGTTAGATGTTTATACACATATGTCATGTTCGAATTTCCTAAAACTACATTTTCTTTCTTTTTCCGAGCATTAAAATTCATATATGACATATATTAAATGTTGAGTTTTATATCATAAAAATAGGGTTGGCTTAGGGGTTAGCATGTGTGGTTTCCACTCTAATGTTCCAGGTTTAAATCCACCCAACATCATTTTCCCTTCTTCAGTTTTTCTGAGCACTAATACTATTTAAACATATATCAAAGATTGTATCTCATAGCACAAAAAAGTGCTTGGCTTAGTGGCAAGCACTCGCCTCTTGCATTCCAAGGTCTCACGTTTGATTCCCCTTGGAAGCAATCTCCATGTTAACATTTTTTCACCTCCAATTGGGTGTGACACGTGTCACCACCTGATTGGAGGTGGAAAATTAATTAAATAAAAATAATTAAAGACTTCCAATAAGGTGGTGACACGTGTCACCAACTTATTAAATAATTAATTTATTTTATTAGATTAAAATTAGGACTAAATTGATATATTGTATAAATATAGAGGACCAAATGTGTAATTATACCAATTTTTTAATAGTTCCGTCAACTTTTTTTTTAACGGCGGGTGGCTTAATTTGAACCATTTAAATAGTTAAGTGGTATATTTGATACAATTAAAAATATAGTGGTCAAATCGACATCAACCCTATAGTTTGGTGGTAATTGGTATAGTTTACCCAAGATATTATTTCATAAGCGAAGTATTGGTGTGTTGAAAAAAAAATTTGCTATATCGAAGGATATGCTGAATTATCCTCTTAGAAAGCAATGTTATATACCAAAATCATGTTGTACCGTGCATAATTTGATTAGGTTGGAAGCTAAAAAGGATGAATTGTTCGAAAATTGTAAAAAAAATGGACAAGAACTTAATGACACGGAAGCAACTTTTTCTGGTTCAAACGAGGAGCACGTCACATTTGATATGTCAAAAACTGCTACAATAACTAAAGTTAGAGACGAAATTACAACATCATTATGAATTAATTATAGACAGATTTAAAAATCCAAAAAATAATCATTAGAAACTGGTAATAGTTGCTTCTAGTGAAACACATATTATTCTTATTAAAAATAAAAATTATTATTATTTATCGATTAAAACTTTTGTCTATTAAATTACATTCAATTTATTATATTTTAAATATTTTAATTTATTAATTGATAATTACTTGTTCATTTTCGTTTTGAAAAATTAGATATCAAACACATTTTCACTATTTTTACTTTTAAAAACAACTTTTCATTTATATTAGGCAAAATGACAAAAGATGCCTCCAACGTTTGCATGTTTTTTCATTTGGCCTCCTATTTTTTTGGTCCAAATATGTCTCAACGCTTGCTTATTTTTCATTTCACCCTTTATTCTTTCTTTTGGCCCGAATATGCCCTCAACGTTTCATTCATAGTCCAAATATGCCCATGTTGGATGTAAACTGTCAATTAACTGACGGTCAACGGGTTATAAAAAAAATTGACGTGGCATCAGCAGATCTTAATACGTGGCAAATCCAGTCAGCACCAGCTGTTGAACGTCAGTTGACTGATAGTTTCCATCTAACGGGGGCATATTTGGACCAAATTAAAATATTGGGGGGCATATTTGGACTACGAATGAAACGTTGGGGGCATATTTTGACAAAAAAAGAATAGGGGGCAAATGACAAAACAAGCAACCGTTAGGGCATATTTAGACAAAAAAAATAGGAGGCCAAATGACAAAACATGCAGACGTTGGAGGCATCTTTTGTCATTTTGCCTTTATATTAACCAAACATGTTTTTCAAATATTAAAAAAATAAAATAAAAAATATTTTCTAGAAGCAAACAAACCATTATTTTTTTAAGAAAATGTCCAATTGATTTTTACCAGGTCGACAAGTTAACGGTCGAATGTTTTTTTTAACACCCCTAAATTACTCGCTACATCTGTTCGACCCAGAACCAACCCAGCAATTGATTAATCCGCGTGGTCCAAGTGTTGTAAATCAAACAAGTCTACATTGTTTGGGTCCAGTACATTAGGCTGTTATTTAGCCCATTTTGTTCTAAGTACTATATGTCAACTTAAATGTTTTTTTTTTTTTTTATTTTGGCTAAAGGAGTTATTTTACCCCCGAGTTCGACTCAAATTAGCAATGTTTCCATTCACGTGAAAATGCGTTCAATTAGGTCCTTCAGTTTGTACATTGCGGAAAATTAGCCCATTGATCAACATTGACCGTTAAAGTGCTGACATGACAGTTAATGGTGATGACATGGCAGTGCATGTGTGATGATGACGTGACAGATGGGTTGAATTAATTTTTTAAACCGAATTTGAGGGCATAATTGAACTTTTTACCGAATTCAAGGGCTTAATTCATTTTAATTGAAAATTTAATAACTTATTTAATATTTAAGCTAAAAATAACTTAAAAAGTAAAAAAAAAGAATTTAAGAAATTATTAAAATTTTAAAATTTTAAAAATGGATAAATAACTTGTTTAAGTTTCATGTTAATTTAATTTAATTGATTTATTTAGTTTTTGAATAAAATTAGATAAATAATTTGGTTTTTCAAGTTGAATTTTTACAATATATGAAAAATCGATTAACAAATTGATGTAAATATCCTTTAAGTTCCTGATAATTTTAAAATAAGTAAAGTGAGAAGTCTTACAAAAAAATCAAAATAATCTCGATTTAAAAAAATCATAAACATAATAAAAATAAATAAAATATTTAAAAAATTATTGAAAATGAAAAATAATATAAAAATTAAAATGTATTAGACATTAAAAATGATAAAATATAAATATAAAAATTTAAAAAGCGAACACTTTTATTAAAAAAGTCTGACTTTGCTGGTCTGAGTATTACCATTTGTTAAACGAATTTTCAGTGGAATCAACATTGTATTAAAGTAATAATAAAACTCAATTTTTCTTTCGTTTTTCTATATCAAATTGATGTTCATTTATATTTGATGTAAAAAATGAAGGATTTTTTTTTGTTTTATCCACTTTAATACAAGGATGATTCCATTGAAAATATGTTCAAGGAATATTAGTAGACTTAGCATAGCCAGAAACAATCGAAGACTTTTCCGATGGTTTATAAATATTTTAAAATTTAGAATTTTTGTATTTATAAATTTTCATATTTTTAATTTTATGTTTTTCATTTAGTTTTTTAAATTCATTATAGTATTTTATTTTTTTAATATTTCATGAATATTTAAATATTTATTATTTTTAGCTTAATATAAGCTATTGAACTTTCAGTTAAAATGAATTATGCCCATGAACTCGGTATAAAATTCAATTACGCTCTTGAATTCGGTTTAAAATATCAATTCAGTCCCTCTGCCACGTCATCATCACACATGCATTGCCACGTTAGCACATATGACTGCCACATCATCACCGTTAACTGCCACGTCAGCACTTTGACGATCAACATTAGTCAAGGGGCTAAATTGTTTGAATGTGCGAACTGGAGGACCTAATTGAACGCATTTTCGCGCGTGGGACAACATTGCTAATTTGGGTCAAACTCAGAGGCAAGATAACCCCTTTAGCCTTTTATTTTCCTAGATGAAGCATAAAAGATAGGTTTGAATGTATTTTTAATATAAAGATAAAGAAAACCATGATAATATCAAAAACTAATTTTTAAAAGGAAATATGTGAACATAGGAAAAATAAAGTAAAAAATAAAGTTCAAGAAGCTATATGGATATAGTATGATCTTGCAAAAAGAAAAATCCGATAAACTGAAAGTGAATCAGAAATATTAATAAAAAAACTGATTCAAAATTTTGGTTATCCAAATGTGAAAAATTAGTATCGGTAGGAGCTTTTTAAAAAAAAAAATATTTTTCGGTTCACTAACGCTTTACAATTTAGACAAAACTGGTTAACTAAACTGAGCAATTATTTATATTATTTATAAATTTTATGTATTAGAATATCCTATAGTCTGGTAATTTAGATGTTACTCTTATTCTTTAAAGACTTGTCATGAGTTTGATTATTAGAAAGTGTAAACTATTATTTCTTTTAACTTCCTAGTTGTTGTTTTTTTCACTTTTACTGCAATAGAATATTTTTAATTTTTTATATTATTAAATTCGATATTTCAATAAGCAAAGTAAAAATAATAATTACTTGAATCAAACCAAAACGAATATTTCGATTAATCAACATATCGGTTATCCAAATTAATTTGTACCATTTACGACTGAAAATTAAATAATTCAAATCTAATAATTAACTTAAATAATTTATTAACGGTCAACCAAACCTGATTTTACACCGCCCCTCTGTTTGTTTCATTGAAAACTATTTTCGGAAAATGAATTATGGAAAATAAACTACAGTTTTTGGAAAACTAGTTGCAGAAACCATTTTTCGGTGTTTGGATGATGTTGTACAATTCATTTTACACTGTTTGGTAAAGTTTCCTGAAAAATTCATGAACAGTCCACACACAAGCATCGGTAATGCTAAAAATAAGTTTCAACCAAAATATGATTTAAGGTTTAGGTTAGTGTTTAAGATAGCATTTATGGTTTAGATTAGTATATAGGGTTTAGGGTAGAATTTAGGGATTAGTATGTAAGGTTTAGGGTTTATATTAGGGTTTATGGTTTATGGTAGTATTTATAGTTTAGGGTTTATGTTAGTGTTTAAGGTTTAGGGTTTAGGTTGGTGGTTAAGATTTAGGATTTATGGTTTATGGTAACATTTAGGGTTTAGGGTTTAATGATTAGGGTTTATGGTAGCATCTAGGGTCCATGGTTTATGGTTAGTGTTTAGGGTTTATTATTTAAGGTTTAAGGATTATGTTAGTCTTTATGGTTTAGTGTTTAGTGTTTAGTGTTTAGCATTTAGTGTTTAGGTTATCATTTAGGGTTTAATGTTTATGTTAGTTCTTATTGTTTAGGGGTTAGTGTTTATGTTAGCATTTAGGGTTTAGGGGTTAGTGTTTATTGTTTAAAGTTTATGTTAGTGTTTAAGGTTTAGTGTTTATGTTAGTGTTTATGGTTTAGTGTTTATGTTATCATTAGGGTTTATGGGTTTGGGGTTTAATATTTAGGGTTTAACATTTATGTTAGTGTTTATGTTAGTATTTAGTGCTTATGGTTTAACATTTAGGTTTTATAGGTTTGTTTTAGGGTTTAGGGTTTATGTTTATGATATAACATTTATGGTTTTGTGTTTATGTGTTAGTGTTTAGGGTTCAGGGTTATGTTAGTGTTTAAGGTTTAACATATATGGTTTAGTGTTTAGCGTTTATGATTTATGTTAGTGTTTAGGGTTTAAGTTATCATTTAGGGTTTAAGGTTATGTTAGTGTCTAATGTTTAGGGTTTATTGTTTATATTAGTATTTAGGGCTTATAGGTTAATGTTTAGGGTTTATGTCATTGTTTAAGGTTTAGTATTTATGTTTTAGGGTTTATGTTAAGGTTTAGGGTTTATGGTTTAGTGTTATGTCAATATTTAGGGTTTAGGGTTTGTGTTAGTGTTTAGTGTTTATGTTAATATTTAAGATTTAGTGGTTAGTGTTTAGGGTTATGATTTTTGTTAACATTTAGGGTTTATAGTTTATGATTTATGTTAATGTTTAGGGTTTAGTGTTTAAGGGTTAGTGTTTATGGTTTATGCCAGTGTTTAAAACTTAGCATTTAGGGTTTATGATTTATGTTAATGTTTAGGGTTTAGGGTTTATATTAGTATTTGGGGTTTATGCTTTAGGTTTTAGGTTTGGAGTTAGTATTTGTAGAGAAAATGGTAGGAAGGAAAGCGACTTACCAAAAATCAATAGGTAAGTCATTTTATACTGAAACAATGTATGTTTTCTATTGATCGTAGTTGATTTTTTTTTGACTTTTTTATTTTTTATAATCTAAATAGCGAAAACTTATAAAAACGTTTTCAGAAAAATTAATTACAGTGAAACAAATAGACCCTATACAACCCGATGACGACATGGATAGACCAACGCACTCAACATCCTGATAATTTGGAATATTTCTTAGCCTTTTGTTTTACTTTAATTTACGTGAATAGCATTAAATTGTTTTATATAAATGTTTTTAGAAAATACCGACAACGAAATTTGAAGAATCTATTTCAAAGTAATTCGGAGACCTTTAAAATAAGACGATGCTATATTGTGATCAGCGGTGAATAAAATTCGACTGGATTAACTTGAAAAAATTAAAATTTTTGACTTAATTCATTTTGGCTTGACTCGAAATTGTATAAATTTGACCTGACTCGAAAATATTTCAAATAATGTTTGAGTTGTAAAATGAAAATTTGAATAACTCGAAATTTTTAGTAATTAGTGGATTGATTTTCAAGTACGAGTCGAGTCCCTCAATTTTTCCATGTTGGAATGTAATCAGAAAATTCAGAAAGAAAGAAGAAAGCAGGGTGAATGTTGGAATGTAATCGGGAGTTAATCAGTTTTGGATTTAGTTAATTTGTTTTTAAGTTTGTTAATAGTTGGCTATTATTTTGGGCTATATAAACCCAACTTTTGTAATCCATTTATATACCCATTGTTTCACTGTTAATAAAAAGTCAGAAATACATTCTCTGTTAAATACAAACCCTCGCTCACCTTCCCTACTCACACCGGCCACCGTCATTCATCACTATCTACGGCCACTATGGTCGCTTTCTCACATGGTATCATTCGCCACCAACGATCCTGACGCCATTTGATCCGTTCCGCTACTGTCGTTTTGGATCTGTCGTTGCTTTCTGTTTCACTTCAGAGTGTCTCGATTTCCTATCCAATTTTTCTTGCTCTTTCCGATCTGGTTTGAGGTGACGCTGTAGCCGGTGAAGTCGCGGTGGCAGCCTCAGATGGCTTCCGTCTTTGTTTCTTAGCTGCGGTGTGCTTGGTTCTCACCATGGAAGGGACCGACGAACAGAGATTTAGGTCACGATTAACCCTAGTTTCAACGCTGCTTACTTCTTCAAAAATCAAACACAGTCAATAGCTCGAAATCCTAGAATCGGAGTTTCACTCATATCTGATTTCATCTCAGTCTCAGTTGTTCTTGGTTTTATATCTCAGATCTGAAAAATCTTCAAATCGTTCGTTAACGAACTGTATGATTCAGATCCGCTGTCATGTTATAATCTGACTACAATTTCACTCTCGGCGTGCATCATTGTTTCATCAGGTTGTAATCAACTATATTCATATGTGGGATCGTGATCATCTTTTCACCTCCAAATGTTGGTACATTTCTTTCCTTATGTGATGCATTGGTTGTTTCATTGAAACACGGGTTGGTATGGTAGTGTAGGATGTAGCTTCGATTGATATTCGGTTGGTGTATGGATTATGTGAGTTGAATTTAATCATCTATTTCTCACTTGATGGTTGCTAGATACTTTAGTATGGTGAGTGTTTTGATCCGCATGATCTGTTTTGTTCACACGTCTGCTATGGTGTGGTATTGTTGGTTCCAAATTCCAATGTCTGGTAGTTGCTGATCTGGATTGGAGAAATTGGTTACTTTGTGGTACTTTAAGTCTCTAAGAATCTACTGATGATTTGTGTGAGCACTGTGAGTTGGCTTTAGTCCTCTGTATTTTTGTTGATATTGTTGTTGACTGTTGGTCATGTTTCCTGCAAAGTTTGGGTTGCTTGATTGATTATATTGTTAAGGATTGAGCAAGGTTCGATTCATTAAACTGGATGGCTGAAGATGCATGTATGGAAGCAGTGTCTTAGTTGTCTTGTGCCCGGCATATGTTCTTGCCAGTTCTGTTGGTTCATTTCATTGTTTGCTCAATTGCTGGAATTTATGAGTCTACTACATGTTTTGGTCTAAGAAGAAGATGAATAAACAAAAAGATGTACACCAGTACACTGTCAAACAACAGATGTGCTGAGAAATCATTAATTGATCATCTGTTCAAGAAAAGTAAGAAACGAAGACTGATCAAGAAACAAAAGAAGAATCAGAAGCGGAAAAAAAATTCTCTTTACTATACTGCCAAAGAGCAGATATACATATCTGGTCAGTTGTTCAAGGAAAGGAAGATTCAAAGTTACTAATCAAGTTATTCTCAACTTTTAAAAGTTGAGATCATATATTCAAAAAAAGAAGAAGAAAGAAAGCCTGAAATAAAGCAAGGAAAGCTAAATGCCTCGGTGATAAGATGAAAAAACATCTCAACAGTTTGAAGAAAAAGAAGACGGAAGAAGAAGAAAGCAAGATGAATGTTGGAATGTAATCAGAAAATTCAGAAAGAAAGAAGAAAGCAGGGTGAATGTTGGAATGTAATCGGGAGTTAATCAGTTTTGGATTTAGTTAATTTGTTTTTAAGTTTGTTAATAGTTGTCTATTATTTTGGGCTATATAAACCCAACTTTTGTAATCCATTTATATACCCATTGTTTCACTGTTAATAAAAAGTCAGAAATACATTCTCTGTTAAATACAAATCTTCGCTCACCTTCCCTACTCACACCGGCCACCGTCATTCATCACTATCTCCGGCCACCATGGCCACTTTCTCACATTCCATATACATAAAAATATATGAAAAAATATATGCCACTTATGAAGAAATATGTATGCATATATTATAGGATTAGAGAAAGTCGTTTAAATTAGAATCAAATTGTATTATAACATGATAAATAATTACAATCAAATTTGTATAAGAACTCAAAAACTTGACTTGAACTTGACTCGAATCGAAAAAATTTCAAATAAAGTTTGAGTTGTAAAATATGATACATCAACTCGAATAATTCAATTTTTTTTAACTCTAATAGACTCGACTCGATTGAACACTCACCCTTATTTGTAATAATAATTATCAAGGTTATTGTCGAGATTCCCTTAGGATCTCAATAATTATGATTTGTAAATAAAATTAATATTTTTGAATTTTTCATGAGCATCAATGTTGGCTTTCTATCATTATTTTTATTCTTAAAGATATTCATTTCATTCTCAAATAAATATTTATAAGTATAGGAATATAATATTTATAAGTATAGGAATATAATATTTTATAATTTAAGTTATAAATACATTTTCATAAGTATAATATATTTATTAATTATAAGAATATGATATTTAAACCACAGTATTTGGATTGAGAGAAGAAAAAAAAACAATTTAAATCGTAGTGTTTAGATGTTTATCATTTACAAAATTTAAAAAAATGTTAGAAGCGAAAGTGGTACTCAATATAATATATAACTCAAATATTTATAAACAACCAAAGTACTTGCTGCTGCATGTTTCTCACCAAAACACTAAATTTCACACTTTTGTAACAAAAAATTATTATCCAACCAAATCAAATTTTATTTTTATTTAATTTAGAAGTATTTTTATCTTTACAATGTAAAACAACACGTTTTATATTTAAATTAATGAAAAATTAAATATACTTTTTAAGAGTTATTAATTATTTTTTAACAAAATAAGAAAAAAAATTAAAACTTTTTTTTTAAAAAAACGTCCAAGAACTATAAAGCGAAGTAAATTAGTCAAAATAAAAGAAAAAAGTTTAAACTCAAAATTAATGTATGAAAATTATTAAAAATAAACCAAATTATCATGGACAGATAAAATTTGCAACAAAGAAAAAATCCTAATTGAATCGATCTCACATTAAATTAACTTTTTTTTTGACAAAATAAATTAACTTGTTTCCTCTGTAAAACTACAATTATTATTGACAAGGGAAATAATTTACGGTAAAGACAAGATATGTTGAAAATAGAGGCTTATCTTGCCAAACTATATTAATATCTCATTGAACACGTGAACAGTTTATACATTTAATATATTGAAAATAGAGATAGGATTCATTAACAGTGTAATTAATTTTTTATTTTTGTAATATTTTATCATCGTTAGATGAATAGAAATAGAAGGTTGAAATTAATAATAAAAATGTGGAGATTTTATTAAAAAATTATTTTAATTTAAAATTTTTAATTTCTTGAATATAAAGTTTTATTTTTCTTTCTTTTCTTTTTGTACCGCTCTCTCTTTTTTTTTCATTATTAGATAATCGGTGGCGATTGTTATTGTGTGATGGTCGTCGACTGTCGATATTCTTTTTCTATTGTTTTCTTATATTCAATTTTTGTTTTCTTCTATGATTGATTTACTTTTAGTTATTATCTGTCTATGTGGCACGTTTTTTTTTTTGTGGTACGTTTCTGTATTATGACATGTTTTCGCTTATTTTTGTGGTAGATTTGTGTTTCGTTTATAGTTTTGTTTTGACACTGTGATAAAAGTTTTTTTTTTTGTTTTTGGAAGCAATGGTGGTGTTGGAAAATATTTTGAAAATGGGGGAAATAAAAAAATGGAGAAATGAGTGTTGGAGTCGCCACCGGCCACTATGGTAGGCCAGACACCGTTAAAAATCAACCAGAGATTCTAAAACATTTGGGTTCGGGAGTCGGTTACGCGTGGGGAAGGATTAGCACCCCCACAGCGCCCAAAATTGGTACCGCGTTGATTAAGTGTTGTCTTGCAAGAAAATAAAAATCTAAATTTTAATTTAAAATTTAATCCCATGAAATATTGGGTAAGGGGAATATTTCTTTATTTACGATAACCGAGAAAGACGACACTCGAATGAGTCAGGATGTCACTTTCAAACCGGTTTTCAAAATAAAATAGAAAATATCACGGGTTTAGGACTAAAAAAACATACAAAATGTTAAGATGAAAATATATAATAATGTCGTATAATACACAAATAATATAGAAACATACACTAATACCATAAAATATTATTACAAAAAAATTATATATGGAACAATAATAAAAAATGATAATAGTAATAATAAGGAATAATGACAATAAAATAATATAAATAATATACGATAATATGTAATATTATAAAAGTGTAAATTAAATATAATATATCTATCTATGACGTGTGAAACAAATATATATATATATATATATAATATACATATTAATCGTAGTAGTAATGATGATATATAACATATACATATCGATCATATATATATAAAAAAACAACTAAATCCATTCAAAAAAGAAAAAGAAAAAAAGAACATATAATAATAATAATAATAATAATAATAATAATAATAATAATAATAATAATAATAATAATAATAATAATAATAACACGTTAAGGCTAAAAAGAGAAAAAAAAACAAATTAAGGGAGTCAAATTAAAATAAATTAAGGGCCTAGATGCAAAGCTATTAAAACATGAAAGGACTGCAGGGATAAGTATTTTAGGGCGGAGGCCCTTATTCTGTAATTTACCCATGGTTTATTAATCAAACGGACTAAATCAAAATAAAAATGAAATCTGAAAATTAAATTAAAAGGAAAAGGGGACTGGATTAAAGGTTTAAAGAAAACAAGAGGGACTCAATATGTAATTAAACCATGCGGTAGAGACAAAGTAAAAATAGCTTTAAACGGAGGGACCCTGTGCGTGATTTATCCATTTTATTATTCTAAAACTAAAACATTGATTCATTTTTTCATTTTTTTGTTTCAGCCGTCTCCTCTTCCCCTTGTTTCACTCTTATTTTCAAACCCTAAAAACAAAACAACCCATTTTTGTTTGAATAAAACCTTTTGGCTTCAACAAAGATGATGATCACGATTTACTCCGACCGTGGAGGGAGACGACGGCGCCGAGATGGGTTCGAAACAAGGTAGGGTTCGAAATCCTTTTCTTTTTTGTTTATTTGAATTGTAACCCCCTCGTCCCGGTCTGGTCGGATGACCGATCCGAGTGGGTCACACGGGGAAAACCGAAGCGAAACCCGTTAAGGCTTCCCCTCGGTTAACGACCCAGAAACTTTTCTTTTTAATTATCTTGTCTATAGGCATAATTTAATCCTATGTAGGACACAGCAGCGGAAAATACGAATAATGCAGCATACTCCGACCAACCAAAACATTAAACAGCTCATTTTAGTCTTTTACAGCAGGCCGTTTCGAAACGCCCATAGGGTGTTCCGAAACGCCTTGACTTAGTCAACAGGCCAGGGTCAACCATAGGGTGACCGTTTCGAAACAGGGGTGACCCGTATCGAAACGACCCTAACGGTCAACTTCTCGTGGTCAACGAGATTTGACCGTTTCGAAACACCAAGGACCCGTTTCGGTACGCCTATATCTCGTCAATTTCTCAAAATTCCAGTAGCAAAAACGTACCGAAACAGCCCCTATCCGTTTCGAAACGGCTGGCCAAAAGCAAAGGGACCGTATCGAAACAGGGTGGCCCGTTTCGAAACGCCCCCTGTCTGCAGACTCCATTCGACTGTTTTAAGACACAAGGATGCCCCAAAACATCAACAAAACACCCAACGATACTCCAACAACATACTAGCAATTAATCCTATGGCAAACCAACTTACAAGCATGCTTTAACAACATTTAAACGAGACTGAACTCCAAGATTTAATATCACAAACCATGCATTCATACATATCATAAAAGGAGCAAACATTCACGTAGCCCACACTTAGACAAATTCAAGATAGCAAAGCTAACAAGGGTTCAAGAAAGGCATACATCTCAAGCCAAATAACAAACACATACGAGGCATGGATTTAGGCAATCACTCAAGCATTTGGCAAGTCATCATAATTACAATCCAAGTCAAATCATACCCACGAAACACACATAGGAGTCTAACATGCTCTTAAACATCAACATCATACTTCAACGCGTTACGACACGACACCTATCCCATTGCTTTACTATTACAATCTTTAAATTTAAACATCATACTTGAGCTAACCGTAAGCAACACTTGGAGGTCTTTCCTTGCCCTTGCCACCCTCAAGCTAATAATCTGCATTGTCGAACAAAAGATGGCGTAAGCATAAAAGCTTAGTGAGGGTAAGCTCTTTAAAAACAAACCTCGACAATGCAGGGTCCAAGCACGAGCTACAACCAAGATAAAATGCATGATCTTACCTCTGATCCACGCGAGTCATAAATATAGATGATGCATGAACATATATTCAATATCATGTCATGCTCAACATGTTTAAATCTACAACATATGAAATCACATATATTAAACCATGTTAGCCACACATTTCAAATCACATTGTCTCACAACTAACCACATATGGGCAACATAAACTACAATCTGTATTGGCACCTAGCTATGACTCGAATACGCGGATAACCCGTTGGAACGCATTTCCAACAACAACATTACCTCGGTGGGATTCCACTCATCACCGGTCCTTGCATGTGCGGGATTCCACTCATCGCCACATGCCCTACGGATGGGATTCCACTCATCATCACGTAGAAATATAAATAAAATTTCCGGGCGAACCCGTACTCCTCCTTGGTGACTCAACGCCACCAAGACCACGCGCGACTTTTGACTCATGTGTACACACTAACATCCTAATGATCGATCATTTGTACCCAAGCATACTAGTGCCAATACTACACATTTCATTAATCATTCATAATGTCAATTCATAACACCTCCGTGCTTAGCACGTACTCACCATGACTTACCATCATGTACAAACCACATTTCCATGTCTAGCATGTACTCACCATGATCCCCGGATCATACAAACACCTCATAATATCATTACACATGTCAACACTACATGCATCTCAACAACACAATTATCACATCATATTTCACACACATGTATATCTCTATCACATTCATCATCAACATGCACGTAACAATGCATTAAGCCATGCCTCCACATACATGTATAACAACATAAGCATAGCCACCATAAGCATGATTAAACATGAGGCATAATTCAACACTTTAAAGATCAACCAAGGTCTCTAACTAAAGTTTGGGATTAGGCCACCACCCCAATCCCAACTCTAGGTGGGTCTACCAATCCCAACCTAGTTCATATGCTTGAACCAACACTTGAAAACCATTTAAAAGTATTTAACCACTCACCTAAACATCCAAGCTCCAAGCCAAGCTAGCAACCTCCCTCAAATTTCCGGATTTCTTCCCGAAGCTTTTCCAACACGAATTCCCGCTTCCAAACAACCTCAAACACATTTCAAACAATTCCAAATCAGCCCATCACCAAAAGACCAACCCGGAACACAATTCAAATACAATTCACAATGTTGCAAGCCATGACCAAACCCCATTTTTAGCAATTTCGGACAGCCCCTAAACCATGTCCAAAAATCATGTTTCCAACATCCATAGCACCCACAAACAATCCCAAATCAACCCCTAACCATAGTGCTACCATTGGGCTATCAATTTCCACCTAAAACAACCCCCAAAACTCACCCAAAACCCTCCAAAAAACCATTTTTACCCAATTTCGGAAATTCATTTAAAATACTCTAAAAATTATATATGTTGAACTATTTGATTCACAAACATCATATCTAACCATTATAAATCAAAAGCTTTAGTAAAAACCCATAAAGCTCCATCCTTTAACCTAAACTTTCAAAAACCCAATTTTTAAAACATTGATGAAAATGAAATATACTTGTACTTCCAAGTAGAGGAAGATGAGAGTAAGTCGGAAATATAATTACCTTTCAAAACCGAGCCAAAATGGAGGAGAAATGAGGTGGAAAAGTGAAAGAGATGGGAGAGCTCTTTTCACGTTGGTATTTGGTTGAGGAAGAGGATGAATAGTGAAAGTGTTGGATAAGGGGATTTAAAATCAAAGTTGGGCTATTTACAAAATGGCCATTAATGAATGGCTCTCTTCTTTATTCTTTAAAAAAATTCTTCACTTTGCAATTTCTTCAATTTGGTCCAACGTAAAATATTTGTTTTTGAAACCCGAAACTTAAAAGATTATTTTAATTGTAAAACCGAGCCCAAAATAATATTAAAATATTATTTTCACCCAACCCCTAAACCCGGGTGTTACAACTCTCCCCCACTTAAGGAAATTTCGTCCCCGAAATTTATCGATCACGGAGGGCCACTGAAATATGCACCTCCACGCTTTCCCCTTTCACCACAACGTACTAACCAACTCAAAAGACTTACCACACAACACTTGCTATCTTACACTAAGATCTCAACTGATTTTTCAAGGCATGCCAATTTCAAACTCAACTCGATCTCTTCAACAAACATAGCACGGAACAGATCTAACTCACATTTCTGAATCATAGATACACGTAACACATCCCAACCCCTTTCTAACTCTGGTGGTAACCGCAACAGATAACAACAGAACTAGCCCGATTCACAATCTCATACAACACTGTTCAAAAATTGACCGAGGACTTTCTCTGACTGATCATCTGACTTCATCAATTAACCAAACACTACGCAGGCGTCTTCAAAAACAATCTAGTAGAAATTTCGGATCTCTATTACCCACTTCCATTATGAACCTTCCACGGATGTAACAAACTAGAAGAAAACTGAAGCTCGGTCTTGACACGCTGGCAATTTACACACTTACTCTCATATTGAACCACATTATTCATCCACTCAATCCAGAAGTACTCATCTTCAACCCACAATACGTCTTCATACAACTCAGATGCAATACAAATGAACTGCCGTATGCTTCGGTCAAATCAATATGTCTCAAACACTATGTCAATCGGTGCAACTATTCTGTCTCTGAAATGCAAAACTCTGTCATCTCTGAAACTGTATTCTGAAGGTCTTCCTTCTACTATGCCTCGCACGTGAGGTGCCAAGAATCTGTCTTGCAACTGTTTCTCTTCAACATTCTGACTCGAGGTAGTCTCAACTCGAAACTCGGCCACAAAACTACTATCATTTGATATACGGAATTCGGCAATTGCAACTCGTAACTCAACTACTAATCTAACAGCAATTACAACTCGGAACTCGGTTGCTACGTAGACTCTCTTCAGATAGTACTCAATATTGAGATCACAGTCTTCAAGCAATTCTAACTACTCATGTTGTTCAAGTTTCAATCCTTCCTAAGTGGTCTAACAACTCAAGTTCTGATAATATGTACGTACACTGTGCATTTCTTACTTTACAAGCTTTGTCCCTAAGTCTTCGAAGCAAATACAACTGTAATTCACTCTATGTCTCATATCGAATAACTCTTCTCACGGTCTTCCAACTATCTTGATGAACAAGCCACAATCTGATGTCTTGCATAGGCACACAACCTAACTCTACATGTAATGCATCACTGTGGTTCACAACTCTTTCTCTGACATAAGTTGATTCAAGGTCGAAGCTCTCTTCAAAGTCTCTTTCAGTTTCTCAAGGGCTCGTCGTCTCGCATCTAACCACACAACTGAACATTCTTCTGTAGCAATCTATCAATGGAGCAACTATCTTCAACCACTATTTACAATTCTCTGAGAGTAACAAGGCTAGACCTAGGAACTATAGATATCTGTCACAGTCTTCAATTTCTTCCAACTAGTATCTTCTCTTGCCTACTAAGGATTTACTCTAGCACACTCAGCTGATCTACATGTCCTAGGAGGACATCTTCGTTAATCTCGGAGTTCACGTTGGCTCAACTTGGCATTCAACTGATTCTCTAATAGAATCTACAATACTAACTCGAAAGCTTGTCATGGTCTTCTTCGGTACTTGAATATACTCAGGTATCATCTATGAGGACTACTACAAACTGATTAGGAAGCTTAGGAAAATATTCTGTTCAACATCTCTATAAAAGTAACCAACACACTAGTCCAACAAAACAACATAACTCGGAACTCAAAACGGTCACATCTTGCCTCAAAAGTTGTGTTCGGTACTTCAAATTTTCTCACTTTCAACTGGTAATAAACGGATCTCAAACTAATCTTCAAATAGATTGAAGCACACACTAACTGACCAACCAATCACTGACACTCGAAAACAGATACTAATCATTCACTGTCACTTGTTTCGACTGTATGTAATCTGATCACATTCTTGTATGGTCTTCTCTCTTCTTCACAAATTGCACTGTAGAGCTCTGAGGTGATGCACTAAGCCTAATGAATCTAAGGTCTAACAAGTCTCGAAGTTAATTCTTCAACATTCTCAATTCTTCCGGGATTCACAAGTTACAGAGCAAACAAAACAGAAGCAACCTCGAAAACGGTCTCAATAACAAACTCTTCTCCTCTAACAAGAGGTAAACCGACAATTCTTCCAAATACTTCTAGGAAAAGAAAACACAAACTATCCTAACACGTTGCAGTCCAATCTTCATTCAAAAATCAAATCCATCACAATTGCTAAGCAAGCATGTCAACTAAACTCATTCAACCTTTGACCTCTAAACCTGGATCAACATTCAACAAGAAGTTCACCTCCTCACCTACCACTACAGTCACACAAAAATTTGCGTCTTCAAAGCAACTCACTCTTTGTCTCAACGTATACACTAACTCTATGCTCTTCGAGCCAAACCTTGACAAAAGGTATATCAAAACCGTAGAAAGGCAATCACTTCACATCTATTAGAAACTAGTAACTCTGAACCACCAACAAACATCTTCTGTACATTTTTCTGATCACTACTATCTCCCAAAAAGGTCTAGTCACATGCGTCCCTACGTCTAAAATCTCAACAGAGATACGTCAAAACCTTGCACGCTCACACAAACGGACGATTCTGCTAAAATTGTAACTTCACAAGTACACAACTGATAGTCTTCGGTCCTCTTGTTTTCGGACTGATTCTTCAACAAAATCCGACTCTTCTAAACTATTCGTAGAGCATTTCAAAACTTCAAAAACGCAGTTCTGGGCACACACAGACAACCATACTGGAAAACCACCCAGACGCACACTGGCCCCAAACACACAAATCGGTTCCCATTCACGGATACTGATCGGCTGTCTTGCATCGAAATCATAGGCTGAATCCCAACGGTCACCACTGAAACTTCTGAAATTCAGATTACTCACACGAGACCCCTACCTAGATCTCGCCAAAAGAACTAAGGTACTCATACCTACCTCATCGAGCACATTCAAACTTGCATGCTTGTTAACAACATAAGGAAGTACGAACCCAGAACCAATCAGAAGAGACAAACTCAAAACTGTACCAAGGGCTTATCCACTATAACATAGATACCACCTGACTCCCACTCATAGGTCTTCACTTCTTTTCACCAACTAATACCCGAATCGGTCTCATCGTCCCTCACCAGCAAGAATCAACTCACGTGCACGCGGACTCGAGCAAACGAATTGTACCTCAATTCCGGTACAACCATACTCCCCTAACTATAGCAAAGAACTTCCTCCACATCCTCCACATTTTCAAAACCACAACTTCCACTTACCGATTCACGGCCCACTCACTGGCCCTAAACTTACTAAAAGCAATAAATCAATCAACAATTTAACATACAAGTTGGGTTAGCAAAGGAAAGGTCCAAGTGGCTCAAGTATGATTTCCCTCACTTAAAATCCTTTTTCCGATGTAATAGAAGCAATGGGACTCTACTAAACATGTTTCAACCAAATCAACACACATACATGCTCAACCAAGCATATAACAAAGATTACTTGCTAAACAAGCAACACATGCGTACGATCAAACAACATGCATTCTCAATCAAACAATCACACATCACAGCATACACGGAAAACAAACAGCATGCTTTTAAACAAGCAATCAACATACTTGTCATACAAGCAATCGTACTTACAAAACAAGCAAACACCGTGCATATTAATTCAAAACTTAAACTTACCTCACTTACCTGCCCAAGGTCTCGGAAACCTTAGGCTCTGATACCAACAAATGTAACTCCCTCGTCCTGGTCTGGTCGGATGACCGGACCGAGTGGGTCACACGGGGAAAACCGAAGCGAAACCCGTTAAGGCTTCCCCTCGGTTAACGACCCAGAAACTTTTCTTTTTAATTATCTTGTCTATAGGCATAATTTAATCCTATGTAGGACACAGCAGCGGAAAATACGAATAATGCAGCATACTCCGACCAACCAAAACATTAAACAGCTCATTTTAGTCTTTTACAGCAGGCCGTTTCGAAACGCCCATAGGGTGTTCCGAAATGCCTTGACTTAGTCAACAGGCCAGGGTCAACCATAGGGTGACCGTTTCGAAACAGGGGTGACCCGTATCGAAACGACCCTAACGGTCAACTTCTCGTGGTCAACGAGATTTGACCGTTTCGAAACACCAAGGACCCGTTTCGGTACGCCTATATCTCGTCAATTTCTCAAAATTCCAGTAGCAAAAACGTACCGAAACAGCCCCTATCCGTTTCGAAACGGCTGGCCAAAAGCAAAGGGACCGTATCGAAACAGGGTGGCCCGTTTCGAAACGCCCCCTGTCTGCAGACTCCATTCGACTGTTTTAAGACACAAGGATGCCCCAAAACATCAACAAAACACCCAACGATACTCCAACAACATACTAGCAATTAATCCTATGGCAAACCAACTTACAAGCATGCTTTAACAACATTTAAACGAGACTGAACTCCAAGGTTTAATATCACAAACCATGCATTCATACATATCATAAAAGGAGCAAACATTCACGTAGCCCACACTTAGACAAATTCAAGATAGCAAAGCTAACAAGGGTTCAAGAAAGGCATACATCTCAAGCCAAATAACAAACACATACGAGGCATGGATTTAGGCAATCACTCAAGCATTTGGCAAGTCATCATAATTACAATCCAAGTCAAATCATACCCACGAAACACACATAGGAGTCTAACATGCTCTTAAACATCAACATCATACTTCAACGCGTTACGACACGACACCTATCCCATTGCTTTACTATTACAATCTTTAAATTTAAACATCATACTTGAGCTAACCGTAAGCAACACTTGGAGGCCTTTCCTTGCCCTTGCCACCCTCAAGCTAATAATCTGCATTGTCGAACAAAAGAGGGCGTAAGCATAAAAGCTTAGTGAGGGCAAGCTCTTTAAAAACAAACCTCGACAATGCAGGGTCCAAGCACGAGCTACAACCAAGATAAAATGCATGATCTTACCTCTGATCCACGCGAGTCATAAATATAGATGATGCATGAACATATATTCAATATCATGTCATGCTCAACATGTTTAAATCTACAACATATGAAATCACATATATTAAACCATGTTAGCCACACATTTCAAATCACATTGTCTCACAATTAACCACATATGGGCAACATAAACTACAATCTGTATTGGCACCTAGCTATGACTCGAATACGCGGATAACCCGTTGGAACGCATTTCCAACAACAACATTACCTCGGTGGGATTCCACTCATCACCGGTCCTTGCATGTGCGGGATTCCACTCATCGCCACATGCCCTACGGATGAGATTCCACTCATCATCACGTAGAAATATAAATAAAATTTCCGGGCGAACCCGTACTCCTCCTTGGTGACTCAACGCCACCAAGGCCACGCGCGACTTTTGACTCATGTGTACACACTAACATCCTAATGATCGATCATTTGTACCCAAGCATACTAGTGCCAATACTACACATTTCATTAATCATTCATAATGTCAATTCATAACACCTCCGTGCTTAGCACGTACTCACCATGACTTACCATCATGTACAAACCACATTTCCATGTCTAGCATGTACTCACCATGATCCCCGGATCATACAAACACCTCATAATATCATTACACATGTCAACACTACATGCATCTCAACAACACAATTATCACATCATATTTCACACACATGTATATCTCTATCACATTCATCATCAACATGCACGTAACAATGCATTAAGCCATGCCTCCACATACATGTATAACAACATAAGCATAGCCACCATAAGCATGATTAAACATGAGGCATAATTCAACACTTTAAAGATCAACCAAGGTCTCTAACTAAAGTTTGGGATTAGGCCACCACCCCAATCCCAACTCTAGGTGGGTCTACCAATCCCAACCTAGTTCATATGCTTGAACCAACACTTGAAAACCATTTAAAAGTATTTAACCACTCACCTAAACATCCAAGCTCCAAGCCAAGCTAGCAACCTCCCTCAAATTTCCGGATTTCTTCCCGAAGCTTTTCCAACACGAATTCCCGCTTCCAAACAACCTCAAACACATTTCAAACAATTCCAAATCAGCCCATCACCAAAAGACCAACCCGGAACACAATTCAAATACAATTCACAATGTTGCAAGCCATGACCAAACCCCATTTTTAGCAATTTCGGACAGCCCCTAAACCATGTCCAAAAATCATGTTTCCAACATCCATAGCACCCACAAACAATCCCAAATCAACCCCTAACCATAGTGCTACCATTGGGCTATCAATTTCCACCTAAAACAACCCCCAAAACTCACCCAAAACCCTCCAAAAAACCATTTTTACCCAATTTCGGAAATTCATTTAAAATACTCTAAAAATTATATATGTTGAACTATTTGATTCACAAACATCATATCTAACCATTATAAATCAAAAGCTTTAGTAAAAACCCATAAAGCTCCATCCTTTAACCTAAACTTTCAAAAACCCAATTTTTAAAACATTGATGAAAATGAAATATACTTGTACTTCCAAGTAGAGGAAGATGAGAGTAAGTCGGAAATATAATTACCTTTCAAAACCGAGCCAAAATGGAGGAGAAATGAGGTGGAAAAGTGAAAGAGATGGGAGAGCTCTTTTCACGTTGGTATTTGGTTGAGGAAGAGGATGAATAGTGAAAGTGTTGGATAAGGGGATTTAAAATCAAAGTTGGGCTATTTACAAAATGGCCATTAATGAATGGCTCTCTTCTTTATTCTTTAAAAAAATTCTTCACTTTGCAATTTCTTCAATTTGGTCCAACGTAAAATATTTGTTTTTGAAACCCGAAACTTAAAAGATTATTTTAATTGTAAAACTGAGCCCAAAATAATATTAAAATATTATTTTCACCCAACCCCTAAACCCGGGTGTTACATGAATGATAAATAAGAGAAAATATTATACCTTCTTTTCACACTCTTAGAGTTGGATCTGAAATTTTCCTTGTTCCCTCCTTTGGTTCGAATGTATAATCTTATATGATTCTTTTTTTGCGTTCGAAACAAATTTTGGATCTGGCAATCTCTTTTTTTTTTATTTCATTCAAAAAAAGTCCTCCCTTACATTCCATGCATTGGGTTTTTTATACCCATAATTTACATCATAAAATTTTTTTAAGCAAGTTGCATTTTTGCAGGGCAGTGGGTGGTGGAGGCGACGTGGCGGCCGTTGGTTGGTTGTCTGGACGGTGGCGGCTCGGCTTAGCGGCGACGGCTCGAACGGCTGGCGGCTGAAGTAGAGGCAGTGGCTAATATTAGGGTTAGGGTTTTTTTTAGTTTAATGTAATTAGGGTTTTTTGGATGATGGGTCATGAGTATTGGGCCGGGTATGGATATATGTATTGGGTATGGGTTGTATGGGTTTTGATTGGGTTGTAAATAATAACAATAGAGGCTTATTTATTAATGTTGGGTTGGGCTGGTTTGAGTTTAGGCCCGGACAAAAATAGGTGTTTACAGTTGCCCCTCTTTGCTCATTGTTGTGTAACAATAATAGAGCAAAGAAAAAAGAAAAACTATTTTTTTCGGTCAAATTAGGGTTTCTTCTCCGTCCACCGCTTCTTGAGCTTCACTTAATCTGCTGGACTGCTCTTGATAGGCAAGATATTCAAACTGGAGAGATCCATTGGGGAGGTAAAATGAGTTTGGCTTGCTTCGACTCTGACGACGATGCAGTATATGGAGAAAATTTGACCTAGTTGCAACACTGACGAAGAGGCAAGGTCTGCAAAACTTGATCCAGTTGATTTGAGGTGACATAACCAAATGATGAAGGTTCTAATCTCCGATTCAGCTGCAACTTCGACGAAGAGGCAAAATCCAAGAAAGAAAGTGTTGACATTGGATCCAGGAGATGTCCCCAGCATAGCTCCTAGATTGCTTTTGCATTTTTCCCAAATGCACATGGATCAACGGTTTTGACTTGCCTTTACCAGTAGCCGTTTGCTCTGGGCTAGTTGTACCATTCCCCTGGGTACAATCAGTTTGTACCAATTGTGACATTGGATTTTTTTAAAGGATTTATTTTCCTTTAACCATTCGTGACAATGGATTTTGGATGGACATTTGAATTGTCCATTGTCTTAAACTTTACCGTGTTTAAGCACGTTGTGCCGACATTTCTATCGGACTTGCTTTGATCCAGCTACAACTCCGACGAAGAGGTAAGATCATGGGTTAATGAAATTGGTCCAGCTACAACACCGACGAAGAGGCAAGGTCTGAAGTTAGTAAGGTTGATCCAGCTACAACACCGACGAAGAGGCAGGATCTGAAGTTGGGGGTTAGTAAATTCGGTCCAGCTACAACACTGACGAAGAGGCAAGACCATGAGTTAATAAAGTTTGACCCAGCTACAACACTGACGAAGAGGCAAGGTCTGAAATTAGTAAGGTTGATCCGGCTACAACACCGACGAAGAGGCAGGATCTAAAGTTGGGGGTTAGTAAATTTGGTCCAGCTACAACACTGACGAAGAGGCAAGACCATGAGTTGATAAAGTTTGACCCAGCTACAACACCGACGAAGAGGCAAGGTCTGAAGTTAGTAAGGTTGATCCAGCTACAACACCGACGAAGAGGCAGGATCTGAAGTTGGGGGTTAGTAAATTTGGTCCAACTGCAACACCGACGAAGAGGCAAGACCATGAGTTGATAAAGTTTGACCCAGCTACAACACCGACGAAGAGGCAAGGTCGAAGTCAAAAATCTTGATCCAACTCAACACTAACGAAGAGGCAAGATCTGGATAAAGTCTTGATCAAGCTACAACTCTGACGAAGAGGCATGATCGAAGAAGAAGTTTTTTTCTTTTTCTTTTCTTTTTTTCTTTTTTCTTTTTCTTTTCATCCTTTTTTCTTTTTTCTTAATTCTTTTTTTTAATTTTTTCTTTTTAATTTTTTCTTCTCTTTTTTTTGATTCTTTTTTCTTTTTTTTCTTTTTCCTTTGATTTTTTGTTTGCTTTTCTTTTTTCTTTTTTTGATTTTTTGTTTACTTTTTTCTTTTTTTTTCTTTTTTTTTCTAACTATAATTTTAAGGTAATATCCGAGGAGTAAAGTTTGGTCTAGCTGCAACACCGACGAAGAGGCAAGACCAAGATTCAACCGAGCTACAACACCAACGAAGAGGCACGGTCTAAAAGAATAAATTTTGATCCAGCTACAACACCGACGAAGAGGCAGGATCAGAAATGTGGTCCAGCTACAACACTGACGAAGAGGCAAGACCAGGAGTTGACCGAGCTACAACACCAACGAAGAGGCACGGTCTAAAAGCATACATTTTGATCCAGCTGAAAAAGGTTTGATCCACTACACCACTGACGGAGAGACTAGATCGGAATGAATTTTGATCTTACTACTCCACTGACGGAGAGGCTAGATTTGAAAATTTTCATCTTCTACTCCATAACAAAGAGTATTGACCTGAAAAGGAGAGAAAACACTAGTCAGTATTTGTTCAAAAATCTTAGATGCTTACGCTTTTGCGTATTCGGCCTCCTTTGGGGCTAAACGTTGGTCATCATGTTGTTGCCCCCATAGTTGAGGTTTTTTTTTTGGTCTCTTCCTTGGACCTGTTCGTGTGCTCAAATGAATGTGTTATGGATGCATGTGATATGTTTAAATGCATGGTGACTTAAATGCAAGTATGATGTATGCAGTTAATGTGAAATGATCTCAATGAGTGAATGACATATTATGTTTTGCCCCTTAAAGGGATGCCCCTGATTCTACAATGTCAGATCTTTGCCTTTGAGAAAACAGTACTCGACGCTGATGCCCCCTAGCCTTTTCTTGGATTCGATTGCCTTTTCTTGATGTCTCGTGTTATGGTCGTGGTGTAACTCTTGGTTTACATTATGTGCAAGTACAATTAGATTAAGACGAACAAAAGACACTTTTATTAAAGGTTGTAATTTTTGGCCCTTACAAAAGATTCTCACCACCATTGATATTGGGAAGTGAGATACAAAAAGTCATCACTTTAAGAGAGATGAAAACTACAATAGACCTACTATGGTCATAACAGTGCAATATCTAGGCCCGTCAAACATGGGCTAATATCATTTAAAAAGGGAAAGGTGCATCACTGGCATACTAGGCACTTTCATGCTTCGGTAGGGGATTCTTGTTTGTGGATGGTCCAGCTGAGTCTTCAAAACTTACCACCCCAAGCTTAATAAAATTTTCCACAAGCCTTTTGAAGCTTATGCAGGTCTCGATCGAGTGGCCTACTTGCCCCGCGTGATAGTCACAATTTGCATTGGCATTATACCATGCTGGGAAAGGAGGTTGTACTGGATCTTGATGGAATGGTGCCACCAAATGGTTGTTATACAGTTGTTTGTACAGTTCTCCGTAAGAAATTGGCAGTGGCGTAAACTCTATCTTTTCTGTATTCCTCCTTTGTCCCGAACCTTGGCTTGAGGAACCTTGAGGACTCACAGCTTTGGGTTGTGTCACTATCACTGGTTTCGAGAAACCAACATTGCAAACCTCTGAAGCGTTCACTTCATTGTCTCTCCTCCCATATGAGGGCTTTTTGTGGGACGAACCTCCACCGACGTCAATCTTACCGTTCTTGATGGCATTCTCAATGAGTGCCCCTGATAACACTAGATCTGCAAAATTGGTAGTTGCATTTCCTATGAGGCGGTCTAGTATCGGGCCTTCCAGTGTTTGGATAAATATGACCACTGTCTCCTTCTCGCCAAGCGGGGGTTGAACTTGTGCAGCCATGTCCCTCCAGCGTTGCGCGTATTCCCTAAAGCTTTCATTGGACTTTTGCTTCATGTGTTGTAGGGTCCAACGGTCTGGCACCATATCACTGACATGCTGGTATTGTGCTAGAAAAGCCTTGGCCAAGTCTTTCCATGACTTTATTTGATGTCGGCTCAACTGATTATACCATCTAGTGGCAGATCCTGACAGGCTATCTTGAAAACAATGGATTAATAACTTGTCATCTCTACCATACCCCGTCATCCTTCGGCAAAACATGGTAAGATGAGCACGGGGGCAACTCGTCCCGTCATATTTCTCGAATTCCGGGACTTTAAACTTAGGGGGTAACACCAAATCTGGGACAAGGCTAAGTTCATTGGCATCAAAACCAACAAAAGTATCAACTACCTCTATAGCTTCCATCTTCTCTTCGAGTCGCTTGCAACGATCCTCGATCTCTTTTGAGGTTTCAATCTTGGGTTTTTCGGTCTCGATCAACTGGTCCATCTCTAAGACAAAGTTTTCGACTTCATTGCCCCTGGGCTTGTCTTCTGAAGCGGAGGCTAAATTAATAGGGGAAGAGGCACCAGCCTGATGAAGTTGTGCTTTTCCTCGAGAGAGTATTACCTGAGGGTCAGTTTGAATCCTAACATGTGTAGGAGTAAACCCCGGAGGATATGTAGGACCTTCATCCTTATCCATGGGTTTTGTCGTGGGATTTACAACATATGTCTCTCCTGGCTCGGGAAGCTTGAATCCCAGCATTTGTGCTATTTGGCCGAGTGTGTCTTGTTGAGTTTTCTTGAACTGTTCCATCATGTCTTGTTGTGCCTTGATTAATTGGTCCTCCATCTTTTTAGCCAAATCCACTTGCATGTCTCTTTGAGTTTGCTCAATTCTGTCTAATCTGTCTTCGTTCACCATTTTAGTTTTTTGTCGGGTTCCGTAGGGGTGCTGAATTGGTTGGCTTTTCGTTTTATCCAGTATCACTGTCACGGGGCATCCCAAGAATCAGTCTTAAAATTTCAAAAATGAATGCATGTAAATGCAAGGTGCAGATCTTAGATGAAAAGGTACGGATTCAAATATGGTTCTCATAGCTCAGCTTTTGAATTCACGGGATTTATTCACAACTTTGAATGTTGCATTGATATCTAGGTACCCAATTTTCTCCCGATGATAAAATTTTTTTTTGCTGAGAACCAATTGTGAATCAGTACTTCATGCTTGTGATATGCAAAATTAAAATATGATAATGATGTCATGCAATCAATGCAAAATGAATGAATTTAATATGAAGTGATTAAAAAGAGAGAAAATAGGTCAGTTTAGATTCGAATAAATGAACAAATTAACGATAAATAAATAAAATTAAAACAAATAAAAAAACTATACACAAATAATAAATGAAGGTATAAACAAGTAAGCAAGGCCTAACAGGGTGACTGCTAAATGGGTAGAGTTTCGGTATGACTCTAAAAGGTAGGCTCTATGGGCCACTATATGCAATTAGGATCTAGAGTACTAAAGGGTACCCGAACTGTCGCTATTACCTACTAAGATAATAGGACATCGATTCGGGAGGATATGAGTCCTTATACCATACGAGGGCGTAAACCCCACGAAATATAAGGATCATATCCCGAAAGTGAATTACAACATCATACGGAGGTGGCCACCCCACGAGATAAAGTAATCACTCCCACTTAACGGTTTCGGAGCCCGAATAGCTCATGCATGAATGCAAAGAGATTAAAAATTAAATTAAAAATCGAATTTTTACTTTCTTGCAAGACAACAAAAAATCAACATTGGCCTGACTCTCTTAAAAGTGTCCCCAGCGGAGTCGCCATCTGTGATAAAAGTTTTTTTTTGTTTTTGGAAGCAATGGTGGTGTTGGAAAATATTTTGAAAATGGGGGAAATAAAAAAATGGAGAAATGAGTGTTGGAGTCACCACCGGCCACTATGGTAGGCCAGACACCGTTAAAAATCAACCAGAGATTCTAAAACATTTGGGTTCGGGAGTCGGTTACGCGTGGGGAAGGATTAGCACCCCCACAGCGCCCAAAATTAGTACCGCGTTGATTAAGTGTTGTCTTGCAAGAAAATAAAAATCTAAATTTTAATTTAAAATTTAATCCCATGAAATATTGGGTAAGGGGAATATTTCTTTATTTACGATAACCGAGAAAGACGACACTCGAATGAGTCAGGATGTCACTTTCAAACCGATTTTCAAAATAAAATAGAAAATATCACGGGTTTAGGACTAAAAAAAACATACAAAATGTTAAGATAAAAATATATAATAATGTCGTATAATACACAAATAATATAGAAACATACACTAATACCATAAAATATTATTACAAAAAAATTATATATGGAACAATAATAAAAAATGATAATAGTAATAATAAGGAATAATGACAATAAAATAATATAAATAATATACGATAATATGTAATATTATAAAAGTGTAAATTAAATATAATATATCTATCTATGACGTGTGAAACAAATATATATATATATATATATATAATATACATATTAATCGTAGTAGTAATGATGATATATAACATATACATATCGATCATATATATAAAAAAACAACTAAATCCATTCAAAAAAGAAAAAGAAAAAAAGAACATATAATAATAATAATAATAATAATAATAATAATAATAATAATAATAATAATAATAATAATAACAACACGTTAAGGCTAAAAAGAGAAAAAAAACAAATTAAGGGAGTCAAATTAAAATAAATTAAGGGCCTAGATGCAAAGCTATTAAAACATGAAAGGACTGCAGGGATAAGTATTTTAGGGCGGAGGCCCTTATTCTGTAATTTACCCATGGTTTATTAATCAAACGGACTAAATCAAAATAAAAATGAAATCTGAAAATTAAATTAAAAGGAAAAGGGGACTGGATTAAAGGTTTAAAGAAAACAAGAGGGACTCAAAATGTAATTAAACCATGCGGTAGAGACAAAGTAAAAACAGCTTTAAACGGAGGGACCCTGTGCGTGATTTATCCATTTTATTATTCTAAAACCAAAACATTGATTCATTTTTTCATTTTTTTGTTTCAGCCGTCTCCTCTTCCCCTTGTTTCACTCTTATTTTCAAACCTTAAAAACAAAACAACCCATTTTTGTTTGAATAAAACCTTTTGGCTTCAACAAAGATGATGATCACGATTTACTCCGACCGTGGAGGGAGACGACGGCGCCGAGATGGGTTCGAAACAAGGTAGGGTTCGAAATCCTTTTCTTTTTTGTTTATTTGAATGATAAATAAGAGAAAATATTATACCTTCTTTTCACACTCTTAGAGTTGGATCTGAAATTTTCCTTGTTCCCTCCTTTGGTTCGAATGTATAATCTTATATGATTCTTTTTTTGCGTTCGAAACAAATTTTGGATCTGGCAATCTCTTTTTTTTTATTTCATTCAAAAAAAGTCCTCCCTTACATTCCATGCATTGGGTTTTTTATACCCAGAATTTACATCATAAATTTTTTTTAAGCAAGTTGCATTTTTGCAGGGCAGTGGGTGGTGGAGGCGACGTGGCGGCCGTTGGTTGGTTGTCTGGACGGTGACGGCTCGGCTTAGCGGCGACGGCTCGAACGGCTGGCGGCTGAAGTAGAGGCAGTGGCTAATATTAGGGTTAGGGTTTTTTTTAGTTTAATGTAATTAGGGTTTTTTGGATGATGGGTCATGAGTATTGGGCCAGGTATGGATATATGTATTGGGTATGGGTTGTATGGGTTATTGATTGGGTTGTAAATAATAACAATAGAGGCTTATTTATTAATGTTGGGTTGGGCTGGTTTGAGTTTAGGCCCGGACAAAAATAGGTGTTTACAGACACTCGGCTCCGACTTTGCAGTTGTCAGTGGTCTTCAGTAGTATGATCCTTTTTTGTGGTTCATTTGACAATGTAGTCATATCTGTTTTGCGAAGCGGCCTACAAAATTGTTGGTTTCACTAAGAATTCATACTTCGACCCATAAGTGTGTAGGTGGATAGAGACAAAAAGTCTTGTTTTATTCTTCCTTTTTCTAGTGTTTAATCCTATCATTGTTGTTGCAGCTCATTAGACGTGTTTTGCTGGTTTTGATGTACATTTTCTTTGTTTTGTTATTTTCCTGCTACATTTTTATTTTGTTTAGAATATTTCTCTACTTTTCTTTCTAATAAATTCAACCTACCTATTATAAAAAAATTAATCTCTATCATTTAACTTAATTATTTAAATCAGTTAACAATCTCTAAAATATTCTCCTTACATTGTGGGTCAAATACCTATTAGAAGTAAACTTCTCTTCCATTTTCTTTAAGTAAGAATTGTTTAAAAATATTATTTAAGTCATTATAAAACAAAATATTTAAATAAAATGTAGGAAGCCGTTGGAAATTTGTTAGTAATCAATTAACATTAAAAACATTTTAAGCAAATCGTAGTTTTCCTAAAATTTTGAGACATGTATTGGTAATTAATTTAGTTTTGTTAATTAATAACAAAAATTAGTATTAGCCGAACAATATTTTAAAACTAATTATTTTAAATAGTTTTGATTAATAGTTGACTTGTCAACACCGCCATTTGTATATAATAAGTCCACCATTCAACTTGGAAGAGAATTAGGTCCACAAAATCAAAAGTTACCAAAACTTATAGATTTCTTAATTTCTCTTATTTTGGTGTCGCACGTGGAAATATCATTTAATTTTGCGCCCACTGAATTTTTAGGTTCGAATCTAATAAGTATTGATTTTAAATATAGATTAATATAATTGTTGATGTAATATTTAAGAGTACGCGATTTTAAATACATTTAAAAACACGTTATCTTTCTATTTAAGAGTTCTGGAGAAAGGTCTGAGTACAATCACCAAACTCTACAATATTATTGTCATTTATTTTTTTTAATATATGGATGTCAGTGTTGTATTATATATTTTTTGAGGGGTTAAAGAGTAATTTTATTGTAGATTTTTTTTTTATTTTTTAATATTTTTTGTGAGACTATGATCCCATTAATCTCCATTTTATTATGTAGTTGAAAGTTTAGACTTGTATATAAAATTTTATATTCGAGGTTTTTTTTAAACAATTTCTACCTAAGGGGAAGGGGAAATGAAAAGAAAAAGAGAAAAGAAAAAGGAAAAATTGCTCATATTGAGTATATAACTCACAACCTAGGGCCAGGGGAGGATGGGTGTCGATTGAGAGCTTTTAACCACTTACTTTAGAAATTATTGACATATTCGAAGTTAAAATTATGTTGGTTTAAGTCATTATTATTATTTATAAACTTTATCCAAATTCATATATTTCAATTATCAATATGTTTGTATATTATAATACTTAATTCGACTGTACATATAGATTATATTAATTACAATTGTGATTAGTGTTATAATTATACATTTTTATTTGCGGCATAGAGCAAATGACTGATATTTGCAAAGTTTCCAGAGGACATTGAGGATATCTATGTAATTTTCTAATCAATTTTTAAACTTAATTATTTTTTATAATTATATTTACAATCAAATATATTCAATTATTTTAATCATTAAATTTAATTAACAATTTTAAGATTTATATTCTCTTTAAATATAGTTATATGTATGTAATTTTAATTATTGTATTGTTTATGTTTTAGATAACGGGTCAAGCATAAATAAATAAATTATTATATTAAAAACTAAAATAGACAAGAATAAAAAAGAGTAATATAGTAAACTTGAATAAATTAAAAAAAAGTTAAATAACTTTTAAATATTACAAAATGATCATTAAAATTTAATTTCTTTTGTTACAAACAATCATTGAGTCGTTAACCACCGTTAAGGGGTAACATGAATGCTAATACAATTGTTATAATAGAAAATTTAGTTATTTTTTTACACACTCAATCAATTTAGTTATAATTCAATTTTTTTTATAAATTTAGTCCTCATTAGTTACTGTTGAGTTTTTTGATGCTCGATTCCTTCAACCAATGTGTTTGCCAAGTTCGGAGAAGTTGGATATTTGGGTGTTTTTTTGTGGGAATAGAAAGATAGGCAATTGACACAAGAATTTATAGTGGTTCAACCTTCTAACTAAGGTCTACATCCACTACTGTAGAACTAATGTTTTGATATAATAATTGAAAAATGTTTTGGACTGATTTAAAAGTATTTAAAACATTTCCAAAGTCCAAACAACTTGAAATTATGTTTAGGGAATTTTTCAAAAGGGTTTTTCATGTTTTCAAAGGCCAAACTTAACAAAACTGGCCAGGTGTTTCGAAACACCTTAGGGCGTTTCGAAACAGGGGCTTCCAGTGGCAAAATCGTTTCGATACTCGTATCGAAACGTGCCCAGCGTTTCGAAACGGGCTAGGCCGTTTCGATACGCCCACGTGGCTTTGACCCCAACGGTCATAAACCCCAACGGCTCTTTCCCAACTAACTTTTAAATGCAGGTCGTTTCGATACGGGCTTATAGCGTTCCGATACGCGTTCCGAAACGGCAAGGGGGCGTTCCGAAACGGGTACCCTGACAGACTGCAACGGCTCTTTCTACATTAAGAGTGTTTCGAAACGGCTTCGAGCGTTCCGAAACGGGGAGCTGCAGAACTGCATTTATGGAGGGAATTAAAGACTCCAACGACTCTATTTCAACCCCAACGGTCCTAAACGGCTATAAACTCAATTGGGAGTATAAAAGGGACCTCCAAGCATCAAGAGAAGGCTAATACTCATATTGTCAAACATCAAATGATCAAGAAATTGTCTTAGTGCTTAATTTGTCATTTCTTGTATAGACAAACACTAGTGAGCCAAAATTGTCAAATTTGCTCAAGTGTTTTAGGTTTTGGGTGAGTGCTTCATTGTGCAAACAAACACCTATTAGAGTGTTTAAGTTTGCTTTTATTTATCTCTTTGTAAAAGAGGGTTTTGATCAAGGCTTGGGTAGAAGCTTGATCGGTTGTAAGGGTTTCCTCCTAATCCTAGAAAAGGGGACGAATCAATTAGTGGATTGATTGTGAAATCCTTAGTGGGAAGCTAAGGTAGTGGATGTAGGTGCTTGTTAGAAGGCCGAACCACTCTAAAATCATTGTGTCTATATTCTTTTTAGCTTCCACAACCCTTCCACCCAAATATCCACCTCTCCACCACTTGGTGAGCTAAATTGGTTGATCGAATCGAGCCCCACACATCCCAACAACTACCTTAGTTTCCCACTAAGGATTTCCAAACAAATTCACTAAGAATTTCGTCCCCCTTTTCTCGGATTAGGAGGAAACCGTTACACTGATCAAGCTTTCTACCCAAAGCTTGATCAAACACTCTCTTACACAAGAAAGACTTAGCAAACTAGAAATCCCTCTAGAAGGTGTATGTTTGCATAATTAAAGCTCTCACCCAAAACCTAAACACTTGAGCAAATTTGACAATTAGGCTCACAAGTGTTGTCTATACAACAAATTGAACAATAAAGCCCTAAGACAAATTCTTGATCATAGTGTTGTTGACAATTGAAGCATTAGCCTTCTCTTGATGCTTGGAGGTCCCTTTTATACTCCTAAATGAGTTTGTAGCCGTTGAGGACCGTTGGGGTTGTTTTGAAGCCGTTGGAGACTTTATTTCCCACATTAATTACAGTTCTGGTGTTGTTCGTTTCAAAACAGTCGAGCTCATATCGGAACGCCCCTCTTCAGAACTAGCTCATATCGGAACGATTGACAGTTGAGCTGCAAATTAAAAGCCAGTTGGGAAAATAGCTGTTGAAGATTTTGACAGTTGAGGTCTTTGCCACATAGGCGTATCGAAACGGTGAGGCCGTATCAAAACGCTAAGCAAAATTCTCACCCAGATTAAAGCCCGTTTCGAAACAGGAAGATCTATTTCGGAATGTTGTGAAACTGTGAATGGTTATTTCGAAACGTCTAAGGGTGTTTCGAAACACCTGGGTGGTTTTGTAAAGTTTGGGTTTAGAAAACTTTTCAAAACCTCTTAAAACAATCCTCAAACATATTTTTAAGTTGTTTGGACTTAAAGGCACTTTTGAAATCTTTTCAATTTAGTTCAAAACTATTTTTCAATTATTATATCAAAACATTAATTCTTCAGTTACATGTTCTATCAATCTTGTCTATTTTTAATGTGAACAATAAATGCTAGATTTATTAAAAAATTTCAAATGAGGACTAACTTGATTGAATGTGCGAATTTGAAGGACTAAACGTTCTATTAACAAATCTCCTTAACTGTTACACTATCCCGTTAACAACAAGTAATGACTCAATGATTATTTTGGTATAAAAATTAAAATTAAAAGATCATTTTATAATATTTAAAAGTTGAGCGGAAAAATAAATACTTTACTATAGTTAATTGATCATTTGTGAATTTTATCCTTAAAAATGTGACGTAGTTCAGTGAGAAGTTAAGGTTAGAATTTCTACCCATAAGTTCAGGGTGGGGCAAAACATAAAATTTAAAAAGTGAAAGACAAAATTATAATTATTTTAATTTTTCAAAAATTATAAAGACTTAAAGGTAAAAAAAAGTTTCATGCCCGCGGCAACGACCCCTCCCATCCCACTAAGTACCTCCGTCCTTATTTGGGCGAACATTAATTGCTTAACAAATGGCATGTACGTCAATACCAGATTCTTATTGATTATTTGTTTTTTTTCTTAATATAAATCGTTTTTTTCATCCAATTATAAATATGGTGCTAATATAGTAATATTCACCTCACAAGCTTAATACAAAAGAGGCACATTACATTAGAATGTTTTTATTTGACCTACTTTTAATGATTCTTTTTATCATCTATTTTTATTGATAATATATATTTTCAACAGTCAAATATATAATTTCTTCACGTTATCAATGCGATATTAATACAGCTGAAACTTTGGAGAGGACACGAGTTTAATGAATAGAGTTTGGCAAATATTTATGTCTCTATAATTATAATTATTATTATTTTTAAAATGCCACTGAATTTTTATTAAAAAATTATAAAAATATCACAAATACAATGCATTTAGAAAAAGAAAATAATAAGGGTTAATCTACTAAAAAAATTTCAAACTCAAAAGTGCAAAGAAAAGTGAATACTTTTATAGAGAATAATATACCATCAAAATTCAAAAGTTTTCTTGAATCTCCTTATCTTTGTCCAATCGAGATGCATAACGGGGTGAAGAAGGAGTGGTGAACGACCCAAACTATCAAGCAGAATGTTCCGCTACCTATGACTGATTATATCGGCAAACAATCATCATCCGAGTGTGGATCTAACTTTTTATGACCACCGACATTATCATAATTATAATCTAGAGCTGTTAAAATTTCTATGCAGGCATCAAACGACCGCTAAGGTATGCTGAAATCATGTCAAAACGACAAATAAAACGAAACTACAAAACAAAAAAAGCGTGCCACAAAAACAAAATTTCTTATTAAAAATATAAAAAAAATAAAAACTAAAAAATATTAAATTTGATGGTCGACAACTAATACTAAAGCTGGTAGCTGACCATCGGCTAAAGAGACAAAAACAAAAGAAGGTTGATGCACTCTCTAATTTACAAAGAAAAAGAAAGATTATTAAGTTAAAGGTTATTACGGTTGTCGCGCTCTCTAATTTGCGTCTTTATAATTATTTAGTTGAATATTTTAGATATGGTTGGATTCGAGATAAAAATTAATAAATTTTGCCTCATTATTTACACATTATATCAATTTGGAAATATTTTTAATTAGAAGTAAATTTATAATTTTGTCTGATATTATTTTTATTAATGTTATTTTTAATTAAAAATTAGACCAAATTGATAGAATGTATAAATAATGAGGGCTAAATTCATTGAATTAGAACTAAATTGATTGAGCATGTAAATATAAAGAAATAAATATGTTATTATATAAATTTTCTTAACTGCTACATCTCCTTATCCACAATTAATGGCTCAGTGAACAAAATAAACATTTTATCAAAGTCTAGTTACCATTTGTGAATTTTACCTTTTTTATATATTAATTTTGAGTTTTTTCATTTTATTTGGGTCAAATGGATTTGTTTTATGATTTTTTGGCATTATTTGATAAAATTTCATTGTATTGTTTACAAATATTTATTTAAAAATTTAATTTTTAAGTAAATAAAAACAATTAATAATTTTTATATAATATCTTTAACCATTTCTTTACTAACCTAAATATAAACAACATAGTTTTACATTATAAAAAAAAACTATAAATTAAATAAAAGTAGGATTTGATTTGAATTGATTTAGGTAACTACATTTTCTACCTGTAAACGATAAATTATTCAAACATTACAATTCAAACTGATTTTCAATTTCTTTGCTCAATCCAATCCAAATCAAATCATACTTAAGAATTTAGTGGCTTATGATTTATGGGTAGTTTAAATATTATAAAAAATAAATATTAATATTTGTTAAAAGTAATTTAACAAAAATCAACAAGAGTTTAGTGCATTGGTAAGGTACATTGTACTCTCAAAGAGATGATGTGAGTTCAAACCTTAAAAAAGACATTGTTAAAAAGGGCAGCTACGCACCCCGAACATAGACCGTAAGACGGACATACATATTACCAAAAACATAATTTAGTAAATAATATTTATAAAATATGAAATGTAATACTAATTAGATTACAAAACTAAAACATTGAATCATTTAAATAGAATAGGTTCTTCAAAACCTAAATAGCCCATGCGCATATTTCAACTGATATTTGCCGATCGAGTCGAAACCCGTCGGGTCCGGGTAAAATGCCCATCCTTAGTGGTTGCAGGGACGGAGTGGTAATTAGCCCGATTTTGATGATTCTTTTAATAAATATGTTGATGTGATACAAGGGTAGCATCTGTTCAACTTTCTTAGTCTTTTTTAATAAAGCACACACACCGTGTAGAACTGATGCTAAAACTCGAGTTACGTGGATGAATTACATCATCTTTTACTATTGAGACAACAAGAGGTGAGCCGATTTTGATGATTTAGATTTATTTTAAATTATTTATATTTTTAAAATTAGTGTAATTAAGTTATTGTCTTTTAAAAAATATTATGATTTATTTTGTAAGACATTGTCACTTTAAATTAATGAAAGCATACATCGATTTAGTTATTTTCGAACCTTGAACTCAACAGATGGTTTTAATAAAAACACGGGTTTAATCACTTTATTTGTAAAGCGTGTATTGTCAAAAGATTAAGAATATGTATGAATAATTACTACCTTATAATCACCTTTAGACTATTTAAAAAAATATATTTCTTCAAACCTTACATATATCAAAATTAATTAATTTATCTTTCATAATTTAATCTTGGATCCGTGGTGATTTTAGCCCTTGTGTGAGTGGTCGATATCATTTTTCTTGTCTGTCTTTATTATCTTTTAGTGTTACCCTGTAGAAACATAAATTAAATATAAACTTAACACCCATTTCTAATTGTTTGTGGAAGGGAAAACTACACGGGTGGTCATCAAGCTATGTCGTTTTCCTCATTTTGGTCACTAAACTATTTTTTTTTGTCAAAAACGTTATGTTCCTTTTCTGTTTTAATTTTTTAGAATGATCTCATACAAGTTTTTTATTCCCAAACGAATTGGAAAAATTTTAATTTAGTTTTAGTAGTGTTTTGATTTAATTTTGAGGTGATAATACATCTTAAATTAAAGATCAAATTTTGGTGAAATTATAATAAGTTATCAACTTAGCTTAGTGGTTAAACACAAGGCTTTAGTTGCAAAGGATTCCTAGTTCAATTTTTCATGGAGGCAGCTTTGCTTAATCTTAAATATTAGTTTGGATAAAAGTTATCGTACTCTAAGCCTAGCTTCAGTGGATAGATGGTGTACCCCTTATACAAGGGTCATCTAGGGGGTGTTTTTTCTTTGATTTCTCAAGTCATCGTTGCCGTTAAATTTTTAACGGCCCATGACCAAACAGGAAAGAAACCTAATGTTAGGGATGTTTTGATAAAAAAATTAATTTGATGACTAAAACAAAAAAAATAACACAGTTCAGTGAACATCCGTGTAGTTTTCCCATCGCAAAAACAATACTTGTGGCAAGCAGGGGAAAGATACGTGACACCATCCACGCTTTTGTCCTAGGTGACATAATCTGTTGCATTGAATGATTAAAATGAAAAAAAAAAACACATACACACAAAAAAAGTATACAAATGTTGTCCTAAGAGAAAAAAAAAGTACACATATATCAAAGACATGTGTTAACATAGATGAATTAATTGATTTAGCGGTCAAGAATATTTATATCATTTTATTTTGTACAAATTTAAATTTTAATATTTATTTTAAAAACGTAATACCTCTCTATTTAATAAAAAATAAATGTTGAGTGATTATTTCCATTTTATTGATGCTACAAATGAAGTAGTGTATGGACTAAAACGAAAAAAAAACTCTAAAAACTCTGATATATATGTATGGTCTAGACTCTAGATTATACAATTTTTTTTTCTATTTTAGGGGTTAACGATTTAGTTTAAGGTTTAGAATTTAAGGATCTAATTTTTAAAATTTAAAATTTAAAATTACAATTAAGATTTAAAAGTTAAAATTTTATATTTTAATTTTTAAAGAATAAATATACAAATTTGTGTAAATATTTTACACATTTATATATAAAAAATACAATAAATAAATTACTGCTAAAACTAAAATTAAGATATGAAAAAGGTGAAACAAAAAAAGCTACAACGTAAACTTGAAACGATTTAAAAACGACATGTGGAATAATTCTGTGCGGATTCAGCAATAGGGGTAAGGATTTCGAACAAAATCTTCTACCTCTAATAATGCCCTACAATAAAAAAAAAAACTTAAAAATTAAATTATAAACTCTATCTTTAATTTTCACATCCTAAATACTAAACCTTAAAAATACATCATACCACTAATTCACTAAAACCTAACCACAACTCTTAATTTCAAATCATAAACCCTAAACTCATTTTTTTAAAGTGAGGCACCAAAAGAGGCATAGTCGGGCCAGACGATTTTCATCCAAGGATTTTTACCATCATAATTACGGATGAAAATCATCTACCCCTTAATTATGTCTCTATTGTTGCCTCCACTTTAAAACAACAGATTTAGGGTTTATGGTTTGGGGTTTAAGGTTGAGGCTTAGGGTTAGGGTGTAAGGAATTAAGAGTATGGTGTATTTTTTAAGGTTTAGGATTTAAAATTTAGGACTATGGCTTAAAATTTAATTTTTAGGTGGTTTTTAGTATGGACATATAAGGATGCATGTTAGGGCAGAAGATTTTTCCTCCCTAATTACGAAAGATTCCCACACGACAAGTATAAAAACGGCGGAGCTTGTTTCAGTTATGGCATTACCAGATTCAAGTAGAATTATTACATTTAGAAGATGAGAAAGCAGGGTTTTATTTTGCTTTGCATGCTGGTTTTTGCAGTTGTCGGGACCTGCCATGGAACTAGCCTTAAGAAGCATTATTACAGGCATACATGTCGTGACGCAGAAATGATAATCAAGAACGCTACTGAGAAAAGTGTTGCCCTAAATCCTGCGTTGCCTGCAAAGTTCCTGAGAATGCATTTTCATGACTGTTTTGTTAGGGTAAGTTGTTCTAAGTATCATATACCACATTGCAAAATGTTAAAATCCTAATTCATAAATGCTCAACTTAAATGTTATCGGAAAAAAATTTCAGGGTTGCGACGCTTCGGTCCTGTTGAACTCGACGGCTAACAACACTGCTGAGAAAGACTCGATTCCGAACTTAACTTTGATCGGTTTCGATGTCATCGACGACATAAAAGCGGAGCTTGAGAAGAAATGTCCGAACGTGGTATCTTGTGCTGATATTTTGGCCTTGGTTGCTAGGGATGCAGTTTCTTACCAAGTAAGTTAAATTAAACCAAAGTCCAAAACCATGTTGATTTTGATTAAGTGATCAAAGCTGGTAACGATTTAATTACTCTGCAGTACCGACGACCATTGTGGGAAGTTTACACCGGCAGAAGAGACGGCAGAGTGTCGCGAAGTGCCGAGGCATTGGCTAATCTTCCTTCCCCTTTCTCCAACTTCTCCGTCCTCCGACAAAACTTCGCTAACCATGGCCTCAATGTCCTTGATTTGGTGGTCTTATCAGGTACAATTACAAATAACATGAAAACGTATCGAAATGTTTATCATTCATCGTCGACAATGCTAACCGAAAATTGAACGCAGGCGGTCATACAATAGGAGTAGGCCACTGCATTACCTTCAGCAACAGGCTATACAACTTCACAGGAAGGGGAGATCAAGATCCTTCCTTGAATGCAACTTATGCAGCTTTCTTAAAGACTCAATGCCGAAGCCTTAACGACACCACGACCACCGTGCCGATGGATCCCGGTAGCGCGCTCACATTCGATGCTAACTATTATGTTACGGTTAAGCAACACAAGGGCCTGTTTCAGTCCGATGCCGCACTCTTGACGAACAGTGTCTCGAGCCACATGGTTCACCAGTTGGCTCACCCGCATGTATTCTTCCCGGCGTTTGCACGGTCGATGAAGAAGATGGGAGCCATTGGAGTTCTCACAGGGCATGCAGGAGAAATTAGGAAGAAATGTTTCGTTGTTAACTAAGAACAAAAATCCCCAGTCCTAAAAAAGAGACAAAGATTTAAGTTCGTTAACTAATACATATAAAGACTACTTAGCGTGTGAACCGACCATATATGGTTCAGTTAAATAATTTATTAAAAAATATAAAATTACAAAATTATAATAAAAATATGTATTTTTATAGCTCTCAGCTTAATGTCTCTCGTTTGGTATAACAAATATAAAAGATGTGCGTTGTAATAAATAATACTTTTGTATTAAAAAGATGAATGAAAGATGATTATTTCTACATTAAAATGTTTGGTTGTTGTGATAAATTTAAAGATAAGTGTTATTATGAATATATTCTTTTACCCTTAAAACTTTAACTTCACATTATTCCCCTTATTTTAACATCGAGTATTATATTGTTTTTAAACACGTGATGTAAATTTGTAAAAAATAGTAAACATATTTACAACGATATAAATACGTGTATAAATATTGAGCATATTAACAATGATGTAAATGTGAGAAAAATACTTAATGTATTTACATCGTTGTAAATACATGAAAAATAACGAATGTATTTACAACGATATAAATACATAAAAATAGTGAAAGTATTTACAACTATGTAAATACGTGAAAAACAATAAGATATTTATAACCATTTAAGTACGTGAAAAATAATAAACGTATTTTCAACGATGTAAATACGTTAAAAAAATAGTAAAAGTATTTATAACTGTGCAACTATGTGAAAAATAGTATGAGGGTACAATTGACAAATTATTTTAGAATCATCATCTAACTTGTGTATTAGATAATAGGACGTATTAAATATCAGCTCTACGAAACACATGGTTATTTATACCTTTCGTAATACATGCATGAATCATGATTATTTGTACCTTCCGTAGTACAACATGTCAGTTACAAGCCAACCAAACATGACATTAATAATTTATATATTATACTCGTAGTGCTTAACAAATAATTGATTGGAGATCAATAAATTATCCGAATAATTAAAAATATTTATGTTATTTAATTTCACATGGGTTCAAATATTAATATTTACCGTTTTAAATGTAAAAACTTTCTATTTAACAAAATAACCATTGGTGTTATTGTTACCTCTCGTCAATAAATCTCACATGATGAAAACATGTCGGTGTGACTTTCAAGTGTGCCGAGTAAATCGTATAAGTTTACCATTTTATATATTTTTTATAATATTATATATATATATATATATTCAAAATTTCTAATTTTATACATTTCTAGATTTGAATACTTATACTAGTTTAGAATTTAAATTTAGTCTTGTATTTTATTTTTGCAAATTAAATTCATGTATTTTTATTTAGAAATATTGGTCTCCCTAACTTATGTTCAATTTTACTAATAATTGTTAAATTGGCAGCTATAAAAAATATAAAACAACTTTTAATCCCTTACAATTGCAATTCTATCAATTTGACTATTCATCTTTAAATATAAATAAAAGAATCATTAACTAAATTAACAATACACAATTTTAATCATCCATGTTTAAAACGGTTTAAGGGTCGAATTAATATAATCATTAGTACTTTATCTTTTTATAGTTATCAGATCAATAGTTAACGATAAAATTGAACATGAATTAGAGGATTGGCCAAAATTTTCAAATCAAGAATAGTATGAGACTTAATTTTGTAAAATAAAGCATATGAACTAAATTTTAAACTTAGAAAATAGTACAAAGATTATAATATATATATATATATATATAAACCTATTTTTTATAATTATTTCGTATGATTTTCTACTTAAACCTATTATCGATGAAACATAATACTTCAGATGAAGAAATAAGATGAAGCATTGAGCTTGTCTTTCATTTATTTAGATGCTATTACAATCTTTGATGATAATATTTGTATTTATAATGTTAAATCTAAATGAAGAAATAAGATTTTTTTCGGATGAAGAAATTGGTTGAGGCCATTGCCGCAGGTTAGGGAGGGAAAGGGGCACAAGATTAGTATATAGTATGTCTTTTTTATGGATTATTATTTTATATATTGGCGGTGGAAACTAACATTTCCACAAGCGGGGTTATTTTGAAGTTTAGGATTTCAGTTTAGGGTTTAGAGGTTATGGGTTTATGTTGTATGGTTTAGAATTTAGAATTCATGGTTAGAATTTATGGTTTAAGGTTTAGGGTTTGGGGTTAAATTTTTAGGGTTTTAAGGTTAGAAATTTAGGCTTACAAATATGCATGATTGTGTAAACTTTTTTTACACTGGCAGTGTATCAAATATTAATCCTTTTTTTATATGTCTCTCTAATATTTTATGGATAAATATTCTATACACAGGCGGTAGAAACTGAAAGTTTTCATAAGCGCCTTAGTTTTAGGGTATATGGAGTTAGTTTAGGGTATAGGGTTTATGAGTTTAGGTGTAGGGGTTAGAATTTAGGGATAGTTGTTTCAATTTAAGGTTTAGGGTTATAATTTAGGGTTTATAGGTTAAAACCTAAATCCTCACCATATTACCCTAAAAACTAAACCCTAACCTATATATAAACCCTAAATTATAACCTTAAACCTTAAATTGAAACAATTATCCCTAAATTCTAAACCCCTACACCTAAACCCCTAAACTCTATACCCTAAACTAACTCTTTATACCCTAAAACTAAGGTGCTTGTAGAAACTTTCAGTTTCCACCGCCAGTGTATATGATATTAATCCATGTTTTATATGTCATGTGTATTAATGATTTTTTACACTAATTTATTGATTGTTTTTGTTTTGTTGATAATACATGTCACATAAAATCATTGGGGGAGACATAAAAAGAAACACAAAAGGATACATATGAATTCCATTCGAAAAAGGGAAAATTTACTCAAATATTACTTTTGATTTTTTTATTTTTAAAAATAGGGATCCACAAAAATTATTTTCGGATATAGGGATGATTACTGTTCAAAATCAGAAAACCCATGGACCACAACCCGAGTTTGAACAGTAATTTTCAACCACCACCCTTTTAAAATGCCACACTGCCATGTGGCGCGATGTGGGCGTTCCGAGCACTGTTCAAAGTCGGACTGCCCACCCCCCGTCTTTGAACAGTACACCGAATAATGGTGCCTGGGCTGCTCACTGCGTGCCATGTGGCGTCGCGCAAAACAGAAAAGGGGAGGAAAGCACCCCGTTTTTGAACAGTAAAACAACCCCAAAAACACTGTTCAAAAACGGACTGTGGTCCATGGGTCTTCTGACTTTCAACAGTAAACATCCCTAGATCCGAAAATAATTTTTGGGGATCCCTATTTTTGCAAATAAAAAAATCAAAAGTAATATTTGAGTAAATTTTCCTTCGAAAAAGTGTACAATGTTGCAAGATAAAAAGGACTAAATTTTTCGAATAAGGAGATTGTAGAGGCAGGGATTTAAATAGTTGTTCTTGACTGTTATAGCGGTCGTATTTGGCACTATTCGAAATCGCTATATTTGCAACCATTATATTCGTAATAGTATATATTTTTTTTAAAAACTCACGACTGCAATAATTATAATAACATCTGTTATATCTACAAAGCAATAAATATAAGGCGATTGAAAAAACAGTCCGTAACCACAATTTAAATTCATATTACATGCAGTTGAGCTTCACGCAGAAAGTGAATTGAAGGAGTGAGTGATTGCTGTGTTGAAGCTGGAAGCTAATAAAAAAGGGGGAGCTGATGTACGTTTTGAGGATCTTGCAGTGGCTATATAACGGTAACAACATCGTTTAAAAATATATCGCTCAAAAATATATAACGGTAACGACTTATCAGCTAGCATTTGTACGATACGTTTTGTATTTTTGAACAAGAAACCTATTGGTAATAAGTGATAGCAGAAGCATAACAGGGGTCTCTTCCCTTCAGGAGTAAGGGTGAATATTCGATTGAGTCGAATTAAGTTAAAAATTTTAAGTTAATTGTGTTGATAAGTCGTATTTTTTAATTTAAATTTTACTTAATTTTTTTGTATCTAGTTTATGAAATTTAATTCGAATCGAGTCAAGTCGAGTTTATGTTCAAATTTAATTATAAACATTTATAATGTTATGATACTAATTGGTTTTAATTTAAACTGATTTATATAACTATATATATATATATATATATATATATATATATATATAACTTAAACTTTATTTGAAGTTGAAAATCGATCTACTAAACACTGTTTTTTTTTTAATTATTTAAAATATCATTTTATAACTTAAACTTTATTTATTTTTTTCGAATGGAGTGTTTTTGCGTTAACTCTAGTAAAAAAATTAATTTTTTCGAGTTGAGTAAAATTTTACGGAATTTAGAAATTTAAGCTCTTGGTACAAGGTTTGTGGAAATTTTATAGTAGCCTTAGGCTTTGGGAAAAGGGTTGGGAAAAGGGTAGTATATATGTAATTATAACCGATACTTTTTCTCGTTATTGTGTGATGTATGGTATGGATAGTGTCTACGGTTCTAGCCATTTTTTAGTTATCATTTCAGTTTACTCTGATTAAATTGAAATGATTCGCGTCACGCACCTACTCTTAGTAGGTGAGTCTTTTAACGATATTATTTTTGTATACATAAAATTTTGAATTCGAAACCGCCTCCCAAACCTGCAGCTCCAATGATTCAAACACCTCTCAAAACTTCAAATACCCCAAAACGATACTGATATTCCCTATTAAAAGAATTTACACTCAAGATAGGCTTGAACCAAAAAAAACATGTGGCCAAAAATATTTTGGGTAAACAACACTATTGGTCACTAAATTATTTTTACTTTTTACTTTGGTCGTCAAATTATTTTTGACAAAGTCGTCACTAATGCTTCGCATATTTCCTATTTAGTGAAGGTTTTGTCAAAGATAACAATTTGGTGATCAAAACATGAATAATTTAATGACAAATGGTCTTATTTATCCAAATATTTTTTAGGATAGATTTTGTCAGTGATTATATATATATTATTACAAGGTAATACATGTTTATACAATTTTTTTGAACAATTTTTATTCGGGGAGGAGAAATTTGTTCCTAATGGGTTTCACACTCACAACCTATGGAGAGAAGAGGGTGTCCACCGAGAGCTTTAATCACTTGCTTTAGAGAATGTTGATTGTTCATACAAATTCTTAACATTTTGATAATGCACACACACCTTGTAAATAAACCGAATTAAATTCGAATTTCTTATGATGAATGTCATTTTCTTTTCTACTAGAACTACTAGTTGGATTCAGTAAAATATATAAATTGTCAAAATATATTCAAGTGGGTTTTATTTCCTGGAACTTATCGATAAGCTAAACACTCAACTAAATAATCATAGAGGCTTATCTTGCCAAACTATATTAATATCTCAGTGAAGACGTGAATAGTTTATACATCTAATACATTGGGGAAATAGAGATAAGATCCGTTGAAATAATGTAATTATTTTTAAGATTGTTAGGTGAATGAAAATATATTGTTAAAAATGAACATATTTTTAAAACAAAAAATAAATTATTTTAATTTAAAACGTTTGATCTCGATTTTTTTTTGGTTAATCGAAGTTTTCCCAAGTACCACTACTTTTATATGGAGAAAAGTCATCACCATTTAAAATCTTAATATATATATATATATATATATATATATATATATATATATATATATATATATATTAGTAATTAATTTAGTTTTATTAATTAATAGAAAAAATTAATATTAACCAATAAATATTTTAAAACTAATTATTCTTTTGAATGGATAATTATTTTTTAAAAGTAATTATTTTAAACATATTTAACCTAGCCATTTGTATATAACAAGTCCATTAAACTTGGAAGAGAATTAGTTCCACGAAATTAAATGTTACCAAAGCTTGAGGCTAAAGCCCTACTAAAATGGATAATTATGCTGTTAGCCAGTTGGTATAGGTTTTTTTAATTTTTCGTTTTTTTTTCTATTTTTGTGTCGCACTTGGAATTAGCATTTAATTTTGGATCCAACAAAAATCTATTGAGCGGTTCTGATAGAAAAGAAAATGTTGTTCTTCTTAAGAGATTTAATGAATACCAATAATATATATATATATATATATAATCACACAAGAATATTAAATAAAATTATACTCAATAAGCCATTGAAATTACAAGTTGAAGTCCAACACGTATAGATTTAAGTTTGGATTGATATGGTTGTTGTTACAAAATATTAAAATATTTTGAATCACTTTTTAACCCTTTTATCTTAGTTGTTTTATATAATTTTATTTAAAAAATCAAATAAAATGATTTATTTAAATTATTAAATTTAATTAATAATTTAAGATATATTTTTTATAAATATTTATGCAAATTTATTTATCGTATAGTGTATTTAATCATAAATAAATTATTATTAAAACTAAAATAGGAAAATTATTAGATAGTCTCGCTCACCACGTCATCTATGGTTTTATTCAATAATATTTTTCAATGTCATTTTTTCCAAGTTAAATTTTCACCTCTTTCCTACATGTCATTAAGGAGTGAGTACTGGGTAGTTACTCGAAGTTACACTAAAATAGGTAAATATTATTGGATGGACCATAGATGACGTGATGAGAATGGTTCATCTAATAATTTCTCCTAAAATAGAGTCTTAAAAATAAAAAGAGAGAGAAAAAAAAAGAGTTGCTCTATAAAGTAAACTTGAAACATTTTTATTTTTTTTAATTTTGAGTCGAGTTTATAAAATTTGAATTCAATCAAGTTGTTCGAGTTCTGTTCAAATTTAATTGTAAATATTTATGATATTATGGTACTAATTAGTTCTAATATGAACGACTTTCTATAACCATATACGATATACATATGCATTTCTTCAAATGTGATATACATATATCGAACAGAGCTGATGGACTCGACTAGAACTTAAAATCAATTCACCAAACACTAAAAAATTGAATTATTCGAGTCATCCAATTTTATAACTCGAACTTTATTTAAAATTTTCAGAATCACAACGATTCAAATTTTATTCATTCCTAAAAATGGCAATGGTAGATTTCATTCCACAAGTTGGACCAACATTAATTGCTCAGCAAATGACATGTATGTTAATACTGAGAAATTATATCATAAGCTCAGCTCGCCGACGCTATCTATTGTCACAACTAATAAAAATTATTCATTTTATTAACTTTTTACATGTCATATTTTTACTATGTGAATCTTCAATCATATTTACTGTAAATTAAATTAAAAAACATTTTTTATCAAGTAAAAATTCACTTGGTAAAAACATGACATTAAAAAATTAATGAAATGAATGATTTTTATTGGAGTTGACCATTGATAACATGGCGAGCCTAGCCTATAATATAATTTCTCCTTAATATCATATCTTTAATAACTAATTGTCTTTTTCTTAATATAAATCAATTTTTCATCAACTTCCGAACTTTAAAAGAAAACTTACGATTCTTTATGAATGGGTTGATGACTATTTTTTTTATAAGAAAGGGTATCTTTATCATGTACTCATTAAAAAAAATTCTCTAAAAGTAAACATTAGAACCAATTATTGTTTTTTTTAATATAAATCTATTAATATATTAAAACCAATCATTACTGAATAATCATAAAACGACGATCAATATAAGTAGAGAACAATCAATATAAGTAGAGATTCATCTAATAAAAAGTGACATGAAAAATAATAAAGTAAATGGTTTTACTTGGGTAGAACTATTGTGGATGTGATGAAGATGGGTCTAGAGGTGGCAATCGGGTCGTCTACATCGAGTTTGGGTTGATTTTCGATTTGAATTATTTTTAGTTTATGTTCGATTCAGGTTAGATCGGGTTTAATTTGGATTTAGTCCGGCTTTATGTTATTTCGGATTGGGCCGAATATCAGGTCGGGTGAATATCGGTTCAGTTGCCTTTCAGGTCAAGTCAATATCGGATCGATTGATTTTTCAAGTCGGGTCTATATCGGATCGGTTGACTTTTTGGATCGGGTACATATCAAATTGGTTTTTTTCAGGACGAGTCAATATCAGATCGGTTTCTTATCGGGTCGAGTCAATATCGGATCGATTGTTTTTTTGGTCGGATCAATATCGGATCGGTCGGCTTTCAATTTGAGTCAATATACGAAGATGATCTTTTAAAGGGGAAAATGATATTAAACCATTAAACTATTACTAAAACTAGTTGTTAATTAGTAATATAATACAAAATGATAATAAAACATACATGAAACTAAATTCAGGTTGCTTTCGGTTTGAGTTGATTTTTGGTTCGGGTTGCTTTCGGTTCAGTTGATTTTTTATTCGATTTGACTTTCAGTTCGGGTTGCTTTCGGATTCGGTTATATTCGGTTTCGATTAATTTCGATTCGGGTTGATTTTCGGTTTAACTAAATTCGAGTCGATTTCGGTTCAGTTCGGTTTTAGTTCGGATTCGGATCAAGTTTATACCATCATGTTTGGGTCTAGGTCAAGTCTCAGATCGAGTAAATCAGTTCGAGTCTCGGGTCGAGTAAATCAGTTCGGGTCTCGGATCAAATTTTCCAAATCTAAAGACTACGTATAATATAATTTCCCATTATTTTATTTATTAATAATTTAACATGCTGCTAATATTCACTTCCAAGCTTAATAGAAAAGGATGGATATAGAATCTTTATATTTGGTATGTTTTTAAATACTTTTATCTGTTATGAATATTTATCTATGTGGATGTCTATCATGATTAGAACTTTATCAAAGGAGTTTGATTTATTTATTATTAGGAATATTATCTCCATGAATTAGAGTTTAATGTATTATGTACTTCTTATGCCTATAAATAGATGATTCATTGAAGGCATTGTAGACAATTCTATATTTGAGAATAATACAAATCTCCCTCTTTCTCTCATCTCTTTGTTCATCTTATTCTTATTCTTGTTCTTCTTTATTTTATTTACAACACGTTATCAGCACGAGACTCTAATCAACTGAGGTCTTCATCGTTATAATTTAAAAGAAGTTATCGGGGAGAATTCGATTATAGAATAAACCAAAGATAAGTTTTTTTTTTCTCCTTATTTTTTTAGTTACCGATTGTCTTTCTCTTTATATTTTAACTTTGTTTTAATTTTTGAAAATTTTGGAAGTATGTTTGATTTTATTCGAACATTGGAAAGAGATAAATTTGTGGCTTCTCACAAACCAAAAGACGAATCGACAGAGACGAAGAGGTTGCGTTTGGTGTAAATTACGTGTATTTTCTCTTATTCCTAAAAGGGTTAATTAGCGGTATGTTTATTCATACTTTTACTTATATGATTATATTTGATATTTTTCATATTATTATTTATGTCATTTTATTTGGTAAAGGTTAATATTTTTAACCGTGTTTTGAGTTTTACATGATATGCTTAAATGGCTTGGAAAGAGATGTGATATAAAGGGATTATGAGAAGCTATCTCGGTCATATGCTATGTCTCCATTGTCCACGAGAGAAAAATCAATATCGATAAATTTTGGTTTTATTTTTATTCTTTATATTATTATTTTAAAGTGCGATAAATCATGATGATTTTGGATTTACAAGAAGATTATTATAAAGTCTATATTTGCTTGAAAGCAATATTTCTTCTTCGTCAAAAAAACTCGACCATAGACTTCTCCCAATTTCAAGTTACGAAAATTCGTCTTGATCCAAAAAGTTTTATGGGAGGCATTCCTTGAAGTGAATACAAAGCATGATGTTTATTCCATGCGATTATCAATGATGGGGCATTCCCTGAAGTGAATGCAAGCATGATGTTTATTCCATGCAATTATTAGATCTGTTTCATTCCCTGAAGTGAATGCAAACATGGTAAATCATTATTTAATTAGAGACATAATTTCGATATAATCCAAGTATAATTGGCTGGACATCCCGTTCTGCGAGGCTACTGGTCTTAAAGGAGGTTTTTAAAGGACCTTGTGGACAGGTTTAACAATGCCGCGTACGAGGATTAAATCTTTGTTCTCTATGATAAGGATATGAGAAAAAGGTTTTAAAGGCCCACTGGCTCTACTCCATTCCCTGAAGTGAATGTGAGATTATATTATGGAATGAATAAAAAATCACATTAAAAGTTGTGGTCGTGGTCGAGGCTATGAATATACACATGAAAAATATAGTCATTTTAAGAATACTTCTACCCGCTGGTAGCGAAGTTATAAGGATGACAAGAGTGATAAAGATCATTCTAAGGAAGTGAAATCCTTTTACCAATGTGATGTTATAAACCATTGGTTTCGTACTTGTCAAACGCCAAAGTATTATGGACTTTATCCATAATCATGAATGATAAATGAAATAAAATATAAACAAAATTTGTTTATGGAGAAAATAATTATGGCGTTATTGGTCCAACTCAATTGAATATTGTTAATTTTCTCATAACCCTTGAAGGGAATAATTTACCATTTATTTATTTCCCTTATAACCTCTAACAGGAATAATTGGTTTTTTATTTTTTTTTATTTTTTTATGTTAATTCGTTTTATTTATTATTTATTTATGTTAGTTTGCTTTATGTTTATTTATTCCACATATTATTTATTTACGATTTATGTTAATTTATTATTTGAAGAATATGATTACTTCCGGAATAAAATATACAATGAATTGTGGCTATTTATGCCTAAAATTGTGGCTAATTATGCCTAGCAGATAATGCAAGTACTCATATTGTACTTAAGCATAAGAAATATTTTTCCCATTTAAATGTAAGGGGAAATATGAGTAGTATTTCTCAAAGTACTAAAATATCAATACTTCGGAAGAGCACTTGAAAGTTTATCTCTGATAGATAATCGATTTGATATGATGTGCTATATTTTATATTTTTCATTCCTCGAAGTGAATGATACAAAGTACATATTTTCATTACCTGAAGTAAATGAAACAAAGCACATTTTGAAAGGTGCACAATTATGCATTTCTCGATTAAAATACAAGGAAATAATGTGAGTACTATATCCGGAAGTACTAATATCACAAAAGGCTCTGGTTGAGCAAATATGTTATTGTCAAATGGAACTTTATTCCATATTCACAGTGCGTTATACTCGTCAAAGTCATAAAGAGAGCAATATGAGTTCGCAAACTATCCCTTTGGGAATTATCTTATCAATTGGCATTTGAAATAAGCCAATATTGATATAAGTTTTGGTAGCCAAAAAGTCAGTTGAAAGCTCTAGAAGAGCTATATATTACTACCAAAAGATGATTTCAATTGAAAGCTCCGAAAGAGCTAAATATATTCCTATTTCAAAGAACAATTTTGATGGCCGTACTAGACATGTACGAGTGAGATTGAATTACATGTTATGGTAAACAAGGAGTTTACAAATTCAGAGATATATACACACATATATATAGTTGGCATGATCGGTTAGACCATCCTGATCAATGGTGCAGAAATTATTGAGATTTACATGCACATGTATTAAAAGAACCTGTAGTTCTTGTGGTGCTTATTCTCAAAGGAATGGATTAAATTCCACTTATTAAAGAACATGAAGTTCTTGTGTTGCTTAAAGGAATTGATTAAATTCCACTTACTAAAAGAACCTGAAGTTCTTGTGTTGTTTGTTCTCAAAGGATATATATGATCCCACTTACCAAAAGAATTAGAACCTAAAGTTCTTGTATTGAAGTTGAGACTGTATGTCTTGCATATCTGAACGAAATATGGGCCCATATATCCACAAATGTGGAAAGTTTTATATGATTTTAGTAGATGCATCTACATTGTTTTATCGACTTACAACCAGAAGTTTGTGAGATTGATTCTAAAAATATTCAGATTATGCAGTTAGACTATTCGTCTTGAAAAGCTAGTGGGTCTATATTTTAGGCTATATCAGTTGTTACAAAGCCTATTGATTATGAAAAATATAGTTTAGCAAAATTTTAATTGAATGCCTCCTATTTAATAGCTAAACTATGAGAACAAAAGAGTTATTATTTATATGGTATTTCCATATAGCAACACTTATACGCATCAAGCCAACGAGTTATAATAAACTCCCCGTTATGATTGGTTTTTGGTCAGAAACCATACATTTCCCATTTTATGATTTTTGAATGTGCGATATGAATTGCTCCACCACAACGCACAAAATGGGTAAATAAAAAGGGTTGAGAATATATATTGAGTACGAGTCTCATTTTATGTTTAAATTCTTAAAGATTAATTGGAGAATCATTTATGACATGATTTTTCTCAACATCAGGGGGAGATAATAATCAGCTGGATAGAGGAAAATGAATTATCATTATCTAGATCCTCGTATATGAACTAGAAGTTCATAAGATAATTCATGTTATTACATGTCAACTGCCAAGCATATTTACTGACCCAATGAGAGTAATTAAGTCTCATATACCAGCTGAAATGCTCTAAGTTTAAATTACATGTTAGAGCGAGAGAATGTAAATCATGCCTGAAGCATGATAGTTGAAATGGTTCCAATGATCAAAATTCTCGTAAATAGAAAGTAATATGAGATGGTCATATATTGGAGGCGGGTGCTTATGAAGAGACCCAAGACATAACAAATAATAAAACTCTTGAAGAGTTTCAGGTACCTGGAATAAAGATTGAAATCTTGAAGAGATCTCGATGAGTTATGTCATTACGAGAATGGAACCAGAATATTGGAAAGTTGTCGACAACGATTTTACATAAAATACTTCTATAGAAGTAAAGAAAGAAATCGAGGATCTTTTATAAAATCTATCCAGAAATATAGATATTGAATTGGCCAATGTTGAAAGACGCTTTGAACTTCTAAAATAGAAGTATTTGGACCACCAGTCCAAACACCTAAAGGTGTAATGCAAGTGAGGCACGAATAAGTAGTCGTAAATACGACTTGAATTGTGATTTATGAAAAGTTTTAATTACTTCATGGTGGATGCAATTACTTTGGCAGTTTTGAAAATTTTACATGCGTCTAATTATTTGTGGATCCATATTTATCCTTGAAGGATCTAAAATGATATAAGCATTTGGAAATTTCTGAGGAAATTTATTTAAACATGTCTCATGAATATTTTTGGCGCATTTGGTATAATCGCCTTAGTGAATACTAATTGAGAAAATACTATAAGAATGATCAGATTTCCTTATGTATTTTATAAAGGAGTTTGGATCAAGATCCATTATGATAATTTTAGAACTCCTAAAGAGCTTCAAATTGGAAACTCATGAAGTACTTTCAATACAAGTACTTGAATCTTGACATCAAGTTTATCTCGACCTGAAGATCGATCATTTTTATATATTTCTTTTGTCTATGAATAGACATAAGCTAAAAGAATCTTAAAGAAGATTCAATATGAATAGAGCATATCTATTGAGTATCCCAATAGTTGTAAGATTTTTGGATGTGAATAAAGATAATTATATCTTTTCTTGGTCTTGAAGCACTATATATTAGTTCGTCAAGAAATATCTATGAATATACAAAGATCATTACATTTAGATCTTCAAACATTCGTTGATGCCTCCTCAAATGTCGTAGAAATAATTGTTATGAACGAGGCAAGCCAAAAAAACTGTGTTTGGCTAAGACTATTGACCCAACATATCCAAAAGATAAGTGGATTTACTTTTACAAGATATGGTAAAAGCTATCTTGTGTGAAGATAACGCAAAATGTATATCTCAGTTTGAAAGTGGATACATCATGGAACATATTACTCCAAAGTTTTCATCCCTCACGATCTTTAGAAAAATGATATTCAAGATTAAATTATGAAGATTCAAAGATCTTCTGTGATGTTTGCATGAGGGGGAGTAAATACGCGTTGCACTCTTTTTCCCTTAACCGAGGTTTTGTCCCAATGGGTTTTCCTGGTAAGGTTTTTAATGAGGCAACATGTTATGTGTATCAAAGATGTGTGTACTCTTTTTCCTTCACTAATGATTTTTTCCCACTGGGTTTTTATCTTAGTAAGGTTTTAACGAGGCACATTATCTTCATAGACATCCAAGGGGGAGTGTTATGAATATTTATCTATGTGGATGTCTATCATGATTAGAACTTTATCAAATGAGTTTGATTTATTTATTATTAGGAATATTATCTCCATGAATTAGAGTTTAATGTATTATGTACTTCTTATGCCTATAAATAGATGATTCATTGAAGGCATTGTAGACAATTCTATATTTGAGAATAATACAAATCTCCCTCTTTCTCTCATCTCTTTGTTCATCTTATTCTTATTCTTGTTCTTCTTTATTTTATTTACAACATTATCATCGTATTCAAGAATTTATGAAGATAAAATTCCTAGCCGCCTTCTTATTTCACTAATCTAAATTTTCTCAATATTTTTGTGTTTTTTCTCTTATATTTCCTTAGTCAAAACGGCAATATAAATTTTAGTGTTGGTTATTGACCATCGGTATTTATTATTTTTTTGTTTTTTACTGTCATTTATTTTTTTTTCTTGAGTTTTTTTTTAATTTTAAATAAAAATCCCCTTCCTTATAACACGTTTTTCTCTGCTCTTGTGACACGCATTCTCTCTATTCTTGGTACGTTTTTCGCATGCCTTTGCGGTCGTTTCGGTAGTCGTACAATTTCAATATTTGTTTTTGATTGATTTTTCCGTAGTCATTTGTCACTATTTTAAAAAATATTTTTGATCATATCTTTTATTCGATCATATATATTTTCAATACATCCAATGTATGAATTACTCACGTAACAGTGAGATTTTTATAGAGTTTGGCAAAGATTAATATCTCTATGATTATTTAGTTGAGTAGTGTTTGTATAGGGTTGAAATTTGTTCGGTCGGTTTGTTTTTGTAATGTGGAGTTTTGATTTTTAAATTTTATTTTAATTTTTGAATGATAAATCATTCAAACGCTACAATTCTAATTTGTCTTTTTTTTCTATTTCTTTACTCAACCCTATTCGTAATTAGAGGTGAGCAAAACTCGACTCGACTCGAAAAAACTGAATAACTCGACTCGACTTGAAGCAAAAATACTCGACTCGTCTTGACTCGACTCGAAATTTCATAAACTCGAATAACTCGAAAAAATTTCAAATAAAGTTTGAGTTATGAAATGGAAATTCGAATAACTCGAATAACTCGAAAAAACTTCAAATAAAGTTTGAGTTATGAAATGGAAATTCGAATAACTCGAAATTTTTAGTAATTAGTGGATTTATTTTTAAGTTCGAGACGAGGTCCTCTATTTTTTATGATATATACATACTGATATATAAAAATATGAAGAAATATTGTCACATGTGAAAAAATATATATGTGCATATCTTATATGATTAGAGAAAGGAGTTTAAATTGGAATCAAACCCTACTATAACATGATAAATAATTACAATTAAATTTTTATAGAAAGTCAAAAACTCGACTCGACTCAAATTTCTTAAACTCGACTCGAATCGAAAAATTTCAAATAAAGTTTGAGTTGTAAAATATGACTCGTCAACTCGAATAACTCAAAATTTTTTAACTCGACTCAACTCGATCGAACGCTCACCCCTATTCGTAATGATAGATTCTAATGTATAGTAATTGTTAACTGTTATTCAGTTAATACTTAAAATGATTAATTCTAAAATAAATTATTGTTAAAACTAAAATAGAGATCTTCAAAAGAAAAAAAAAACTACAATGTAAACTTGAGACAACTAAAAAAAAGACATGTGTGATGTAATTTTGTAAGGAGGCAGGCATAGGAGTAGGGGTGAGTATTCGATAAGTTAAGTAAAAAAAAATTGTGTTAGTTGAGTTGACGAGTCATATTTTATAACTCAAATTTTATTTTAATTTTTTTTCGAGTCGAGTCAAATCAAAAATCAAGTTTCTATTTAAATTTAAATATAAACATTTACTACTAATATTATGGTACTAGTTAGTTCCGGTTTAAAACGACTTTCTATAACTATCATGTAAAGTTGAGGGACTCGAATGAAACTTGAAAACCGATCCATTAATTACTAAAAATTTTGAATTATTCGAATTTTTATTTTATAACACAAATTTTATTTAAATTTTTTGTTCGCTCTTAATATAGGGTAGAGGGTTTCAATTTTCAACTATCTTAATTACAAAAGATTCCAAAACGAGTAGTATAAAATGGCTGAGCTTGTTTCACCCAGAGGCATTACCAGATTCAACTAGAATTATTACATTTAGAAGATGAGAAACCAGGCTTTTGTTTTGCTTTGCATGCTGGTTTTTGGAGTTGTCGGGACCTGCCATGGAAATAACCTTACGAAGCATTATTACATGCATACATGTCATGACGCAGAGATGATAATCAAGAACGCTACTGAGAAAAGTGTTGCCCTAAATCCCGCGTTGCCTGCAAAGTTCCTGAGAATGCATTTCCATGACTGTTTCGTTAGGGTAAGGTGTTCTAATTAATTAAGTAGTACTATTATATAGTAATTGATCACGTAAGATTAAATGTTAATCCAAAAAAATCCAGGGTTGCGACGGTTCGGTCTTGTTGAACTCGACGGCTAACAACACCGCCGAGAAAGATGCGATTCCAAACCTAACCCTGTTCGGTTTCGATGTCATCGACGACATAAAAGCGGAGCTTGAGAGGAAATGTCCTAACGTGGTATCTTGTGCTGATATTCTGGCCTTGGTTGCTAGGGATGCAGTTTCTTACCAAGTAAGTTAAATTAAACCAAAGTCCAAAATCATGTTGATTTTGATTATGTGAAATAAGGTAACGATTTAATTACTCTGCAGTACGGACGACCGTTGTGGGAAGTTTACACCGGCAGAAGAGACGGCAGGGTGTCGCGGAGTGCCGAGGCATTGGCTAATCTTCCTTCCCCTTTCTCCAACTTCTCCGTCCTCCAACAAAATTTCGCTAACCAAAACCTCAGTGTCCATGACTTGGTGGTCTTATCAGGTACAAATATGAAATAACATGAAAACGTAACGAAATGTTTATCATTCATCGTCGACAATGCTGACCGAATGTTGAATGCAGGCGGTCATACGATCGGAGTAGGCCACTGCAATACCTTCAGCAACAGGCTATACAACTTTACTGGAAGGGGAGATCAAGATCCTTCCTTGAATGCAACTTATGCAGCTTTCTTGAAGACTCAATGCCGAAGCCTTAACGACACCACGACCACCGTGCCGATGGATCCCGGTAGCGCGTTGACATTCGATGCTAACTATTACGTCACGGTTAAGCAACACAAGGGCCTGTTTCAGTCCGATGCCGCGCTCTTGACAAATCAACTCTCGAACCACATCGTCCACCAGTTGGTTGACCCGAACATATTCTTCCATGAGTTTGCACGGTCAATGGTGAAGATGGGAGCCATTGGAGTTCTCACAGGGAATGCAGGAGAAATTAGGAAGAAATGTTACATTGTTAACTAATACTAGCTGGAAAGACTGCTTTTATATGTAAACGGGCCATATAGGGTTTATTTAAATAAATTATAGAAAATTATAAAAATATATAAAATAATATATTATTAAAAAATATATAGAAATTACAAAAATATATAATAAAAATTTGTCTTTTCTTGACAATTCTTCGCTTAAAGTGTTGCCCTTTCGTATATCAAATTTGAAGAACTGTTTCAACCTAATTTCTTGATTCGCAATGTCAGAATTCAAAATCTTAACCTTGCTAAACCAATAGTTATTGGTGTTTAAAGTTAATATTTCAATTGATGCTCTCTTATACTTTTTAAAAATTTTAATATTTTTTACTATTTTATAATTATGTATATATTCTAGCTTTATCATTTTTAGATTCAAATAATTATACTATTTTAAAAATTTAAATTAAATGCTATAATATGTTTTTGTAAAATTAAATTCATGTGCAGTTTTTATTTGGAAATCTTTGTTCCCCGCAACTTATGTTCAACTTTACAATTAATTGTTGATTTATTAGCTATAAAAAATACAAAATTACTTTCTTAGTCTCTTGCTTTTACATATTTATCAATTCGACCATTGATCTTTAAAAGTAAATAGAAATATCATTCATTAAACATACAAATGCTCAATAATCAATGTTTAAAGCGGTTTTTAGGGTCTAATTGATAAAATCATAAATATAGGGAATTACAAATAAGTTATTTGCCTTTTTCATGGTTATCAGGTGATGAAATTGAACAGAAATGAGAGGATAAACCAAAATTTTCAAATCAAGAATAGTACGAGACTTAATTATGAAAATAGTACAAAGATTTTTATATATTTAAACCTATTTTTTATAAATACTTCTTATGATTTTTATATATTTTGTTGAAGATTGTTTTGAATGTTTGCATTTACTTAGATATGGAAGGAGAGGAATAACATGATTTCTAGAAAAGAAATACTAAGTGAAGTTGATTTGCATTTAAGACTTTAGGGGTTTAGTTTTAGGGTTTAGATTTTATGTTTTGAATTTTATAGTATAAATATATATATATATAATTTTTGTGTAAAATTTATTTTTACACAACATATGTATCAAAATTTAATTCAAATATTAAACTGTGTGCAGATCGGGGAATAATATAGTTTCTTTAATAGCTTATTTGTATTTGTCGTAAATTTGTTTTTGTATAAACTGATGAATATGTAAGTGATACAGTGCAATCTTAGCTTCTAGCAGTTATAATGTTATGGGCCTTAGCTCAGTCTAGTCTCGATAAGCTCGTTTAGGGTAAATGCGCTTTACAATACCCTAACATAATTTTGTATGGCTTGCCACTCGTCTAAATTATATTTTTTTTGAGACAGGTACATTATTTATATTTTGGGCTAAATAAGTGCTTAACATATTATTTTTTAACTCATTTAAAATTTTTTCGTGACAGGCGTTATTTTTTCCGTTATCCAATGAAATTTTAACAATGAAGAAAAAAATGATCGATTGGGTTCCCACCAACAGGTAGAGAACGAATGTCAAACGGTGAGATACATGACGATTTGGGTGATGAACAGTGAACCACCGAATTGTGGGAGATATCGGACGGTGGGGGAGATGTAATTTTAGGGTGAGATTGAAAGAAATTAAAACTTTGGGTTTAAAAAGAAATCTAAATTTTTAAAGAAATTCATAAATTAAATATATATATATATGTCACATGTCATGTTTTGATTGGATGACGAAATATTTTTAACGTTCGTTGACGAAAAAACTTTAAATGGGTCTCGAAATGAAACATTAACACTTTTTTGGCCTAAAATATAATTCAAACACATATCTAAAAAGATACAGTTTGAGCACTTATTGAACTATTCAGCCTTTTTTATAGTTGAAAAATAGTATATTTTACTAGGTGAATTTATTTAAATAATATGTTATTTGTTTAAAGGCAAAAGGTCAAAAGTAGCCCCCAACGTTTGACCTTTTTGGTTACTTTAACTCCTATTCTTTTTTTTTGTACAAACAACCACCTAACGTTTTATTTTCGTTCAAATTTCACTATTGTTGGATGAAAACTATTAGTCAACTAACGGTCAACACTTAAGGCTGACGTAGCACTTTACTAACGTGTATTAAAATGTCAAATGTCAAATTTAATATTTTTAATATCAGAACAAACATAAAAAAATATCTCTTCTTCCATAATTGCATGCATCTTCATTCCTTAATTCTCTTACACCGTTATCTGAAACCATCTTTTGACGTGTATTTTCTCCACCATTTTGTAATAAGACAAAAAAATGTATGCAAAAATTGTCTGTTTCTTGAAAGTATTGTATGAAAATTACTTTGGTTCGCAGAAAAGATAATTACTATGAGTATTAATTTTTTAAACTTACATTCTCATAATTGGATGGTGAAGATTCTCATTATGAGGTAATATCGTTTTTCGAATAGTGGCCCTTTTATCCCCAAATGTTGAGAATGTTATTTCCCTCATTATCTTAGTTATTATAAAATTCATTTTTTTTGGACAATGTTACCTTAAAAATAATGAATTATGTTCATGTTAATTATTTATTATATTTTTTATTAGGTGGCTAATTATTTATGGTATAAATTTTTAAATATTTAATATATAAAAGGTGTTGCATATATTTAAATAATATTGCATATATTTAAATATTTGACTAATATAGATGCTTAACTAATGTGTAAAAAAATTTAAAACTTAATAAGTATTTAAATAAGTAGGAATTGAAATTATCATTAGACCCAAAAAAAATGAGAACAAACCTCTACCCTCCTATTCACTTAATATCATTTAAACACAACACATACTTGCAGACTGCAATCTTCCGTTCAACCCTATTTTTTTTCTTCTTTGCCGCCGCTCATCATCTTTGCCAACTACAATATTTTTATTAATAGTCTACAATGAATTTTAGTATTAATTATCGATCACTGAATTTATTATTTATTATTTATTATTTTTTATATTTTAATAAGAATTTTTGTCTTTGTGATACGCATTTCATTTGTCCTCGTGACACGTGTTTTCCTCTGTCCTTGTGGCATGATTTCAGCATGCCCTAGCGGTCGTTTGTTACTCGCACAGAAATTTTAACGGCGCTAGTTTTCGATTATGATTTTGTCTATGGTCATGGAAAGTTAGATCCCCACTCGGTTGATGGTTGTTTTTCGATGTAATTAGTCCCGGGTAGCAGAACATTCTGCTTAATAATTTGGGTCACTCATTATTCATTTTTCACTCGTTATGCATCTCGATTGGATATAGACAAAGAGATTCAAGAAAGCAACTGGATTTTGATGGTATGCTTATCTCTATGAAGTGTTCATTTTTCTTTATTTTTAAGTTGTAAAAGATTTTAGTGGATTAGTCTCATTATTTTCCTTTCTAGATGTGTTGTAACGGTGGTATCTTCTATGGTTTTAATAAAAATTCAATGGCTATTATAAAAAATATATCATTTAAACACAATTTATAAAATTATTTTTTTATTAAGAATGCATCAATAATATTCACAGTATATAAATTCAAAAGTTAAATTTAATTTTTTTTATTATAGATTACCATTCCTACCGAAACACGTAAGCTAACAAAGCAATAGATATGATTCTTCTTTCCTCTCGGCCACCATCTAGTAAGAAATCGACGTTTTGTCGGAACGATAAGAAAAAAAAGCACATAAGAGCATGGCTTGTCCCTCGTCCATCTAACATCATTGGTTAACTCACTGATCTCACGACAAAATGCCAAAGCTTTCCGCTCACCAAACTCATTACAACACATCTCTTTCTCTATTTCATATAAATTTAATTTGACTCGATTTCACTCGATTCAATTAAAATTCACTCTTAGCTCTTTACACCCTTCATCACTTCATCTCACAAACTGCGCATCCGGCTTTCAAAAATATTTTTCACCAATGTCGACAACAAAATTTAAAATATTAAAATTTCATTAGATAATTAATTCAAGTGAGGAAGATAAATTAAAAAATAAACTAAATTAATATATATATATATATAAAAGAAGATAAAGGTGAAAAAAATTTGGGCTAAACTATAAATGGAATGGTTAAAATTTCTGACAAAATTTGTATATCAAAATATAACTCAATAATTATTTATTTGGTTAGTAAATAGTTGCATCCACACATTAAGATAGTATTATTGTATAACTCGATCATATCTGTTGTTACAGCTAACTGTTACAGCTAATAAACTCCCTAGTTAGTTATTTCAGTTATTAGGGTTTATTAGTTTAAACTCTTCTATATTCTCTATATAAGCTTAATCAAGGTTGTTGTATGATTAATTAATTCAGTTGAATAAAATTAGTTTTCATTTCTTTACACTTCAATATGGTATCAGATGAATTTTTCTGATTCATCAAGAATCGGTTTCTGCGCTTCTGCATTTCTTCTTGTGCTTCTTTTGCATTTTTCTCTGTTTCTTGCTTTTAAGCTTCGATTCTGTTTCAGTCATGGTTGATCTGAATGATCAATTTCAAGAGGGTAATAACCCTTATTATCTTCATCAGTCGGATAATCCGGGAATGGTTTTGGTGACTCAACCCTTAACCAATGACAATTATAATACATGGAAGCGTTTGATGTTAATGGCTTTGTCAGCCAAGAACAAGTTGGAATTTGTAGATGGATCGATCTCAGCTCCTGCGTCAACTTCAGATCGTTTTAATGCCTGGACTAGAGCTAACAATCTTGTTAACTCTTGGATCTTGAATTCTGTTTCCAAAGACATTGCAGCCAGCTTGCTTTATCATTCAACAGCAGCTGCAATTTGGAAGGATCTTGAAGAGAGGTTTCAGCAGACAAATGGACCTCGCATCTTTCATCTTAAGAAGAAGTTAAATGAACTGGCTCAGGGTTCAATGTCAGTAAGTACATACTATACGAATCTTAAAATCTTGTGGGATGAGTTAGTTTCTGTCAAAAGTGTTTGTTCTTGCTCCCTTTGTACTTGTGGAGGAGTCAAGAAGATGTTAGATGATCAGCAACGTGAGCAAACAATGCAGTTTTTAATGGGTCTTAATGAGTCATATGCACATGTTCGTGCTCAAATTTTGTTGATGGATCCATTTCCATCTATTTCAAAAGTTTTCTCTTGGATTTTACAAGAAGAAAATCAAAGAACAATTTCTTTAAATGGTTCTTCTGAAGTTGCTTCGAATCCTGTGTTTGCTGTCCAAAAGCATGTTCCTCAGCACTCTAAACGATCGCGTCCTCAGTGTACTCATTGTCACATGTTAGGCCATACAAAAGAAAAGTGTTTCAAGTTGCATGGTTATCCTCCAGGTTATTCTTTTCGATCTCAGAAGGGTGTTTCCACTGCTCAAGCACATGCTGTTGCAGATTTGGCTTGTGCAAAGGAAACTTGTTTGCTCTCGAGTGATTCTGGTAGTGTTGATTCTTCTGGCAGTGCTTTGACCAATCAGCAGTGTCAGTAGCTTATTGCAATGTTAACTTCTCAAATGAATACGCCTTCACAAACTTCTTCTGTTGTGGATATTCCTTCTTCTTCTATCAATCTTTCAATGCAAGGTATGATTTTATCTTACATTAACAGTTTGTCAACTTTTCATAATAGTTTTAATTGGATTATAGACTCAGGAGCATCTAGCCATATTTGTTGTTCTAAGGCTGCTTTTGAATCTTTGGATCCTGTTTTTAATAGTTCTGTTATGCTTCCTAATGCTACCATTGTCAAAGTTACGCATGCTGGCACAGTAAGGTTATCTCCTGAATTTGTTTTAACAAATGTCTTATATGTTCCTGATTTTAAACTTAACCTTATTGCTGTTAGTGAGTTGGTAAAGTCATCTAATCTTACTGTGTTATTTGATAAATCTCATTGTCTCATTCAAGACCTTCACAACACGATTGGGAAAGCTGATCTTCTGCAAGGGCTTTATCTTCTTCATTTGCCTTTCGATAAGCATGTTAATGTTTTTTGTTCTTCTAGTAATGTTGTTTCTGCTTCTTGGCATGCTAGACTAGGGCATCCTAGTGATCGTGTTTTGCATCTTTTAAAAGATGTTTTACCCAATTGTAATATAAATAAAAATGATGACCCTTGTTATATTTGTCCCATGGCAAAACAACATAGATTATCTTTTCCTAATTCTTCTTCTAAAACTAATCTGCCTTTTGAGTTAATTCATTGTGATGTATGGGGACCTTTCAAGCATTCAACTTATGATAATAAGAGATATTTTTTAATCATTGTGGATGACTATACTCGATGTACATGGACATATTTGATGCAACATAAATCTGAGGTTTCTAATATTGTTCTTGATTTCATAAAGATGGTTAAGAGGCAGTTTGGCTTTGATCTAAAGATGTTCAGGTCTGATAATGCTCCTGAACTTAAGTTTGTTGAATTGTTTAAATCTCTTGGAATTCTTCATCAATTTTCTTGTGTGGAAACACCACAACAGAATGTTGTGGTTGAAAGGAAGCATCAGCATTTGTTAGCTGTTGCTCGTGCCTTTTACTTTCAGTCTAAATTGCCTATACAGTTTTGGGGAGACTGTTTGCTTGCTGCCACACATGTTATAAATAGATTGCCTTCAATTTTTTTAGAAAATAAATCTCCTTATGAGCTTTTGTTCTGTAAAGTTCCTGATTATAGTCATTTGCGTGTTATTGGCTGTCTATGTTTTGTTTCAACTCTTGCTTCCAAGCGTGACAAGTTTTCTCCTCGAGCGTTGCCTGGTATTCTCCTTGGTTATGTACCAGGAGTAAAAGGATACAAAATTTTCATTATGTCCACCAAGAAGATCATTGTTTCCAGAGATGTGGTTTTTCATGAGTCAATATATCCTTTTCACAAAGTGGCACATTCTTCAAATAGCTTAATTGATCTTTTTCCAAACATTTCTTTGCCTCGTGTTTCTTATGATGATTCTCCTTCATCCTTTGTTCAGATTACTCCTCAAGGTTCTGACACAAATGATGTTTCACATGAAATTAGTTCTCCTCCTACATCTCTTCATCCTTCTGCAACAAGTCACAATACTCCTGAATTTGATGCTTCTCGTGATATTCCTGAAGTGTCTCAGCCTATTCATCAGCAGATTATATCTGATCAATCTATGTCTGTTGCACCAACTCAATCCAATCAACTTACACAAGAGATTGTTCCTCCTTCACATATTTCTGTTCTTCCTGCACCTCAAGCTGATCCTGCGCCTCAAACTGATCCTGTACCTGCATGTGTACCTGCACCTCAAGTTGTTCCTGCACCTGCACGTACAGATTCAGCTCCCCATGCAGAATTGATTCGTAGGTCTTCGCGTATTTCTCAGAAACCTACTTACCTACAACATTATCAGTGCAACAATACAACTGATTGTTGTTATCCTCTTCAGCATCATGTGTCTTCTCATCATCTTTCAGATGATTATGCTTCTTTTGTAAATAACATCTCTTCTGTATATGAACCTACATATTATCATCAGGCAGTTAAACATCCTGAGTGGAGGCAAGCCATGCAGGAAGAATTACAAGCTATGGAAGACTTAAAGACATGGACGGTTGTTCCTCTTCCTGAAGGAAAACAACCTATCGACTATAAATGGGTCTATAGAGTAAAGTATAAGGCTGATGGTACGGTGGATAGATTCAAAGCCCGATTGGTTGCCAAGGGTTTCACTCAAATCGAAGGTGTCGATTATATAGACACTTTTTCACTTGTTGCAAAAATGACTTCATTTAAAGTTTTACTTGCCTTAGTTGCTTCCAATAATTGGCATTTGTTGCAATTAGATGTCAACAATGCTTTTCTAAATGGACAGCTCGATGAAGAAGTTTATATGAAGCTCCCTTTAGGTTACAATTTGAAGAATTCAATGGCCTGTGAGAATCAAGAAGGGTCTACTAACTTGGTTTGCAAGTTAAACAAGTCAATCTATGGTCTTAAACAAGCCTCTCGGCAGTGGTTCCATGCTTTTTCTCAGGTAATTCTCAAATGTGGTTTTGTTCAATCACCCTCAGAACATTCACTTTTCACCAAAGGCACAGGTGATGAATTCATTGCTTTGTTAGTATACGTGGACGATGTGGTATTGGCTGGAAAGAATTTACTTCTTTTAGAAGCTGTGCAAGATTTTCTTCAGTCACATTTTAAACTCAAGCTTTTAGGGCCATTGAAATATTTCCTTGGATTCGAAATTGCAAGGAATGATACTGGTATTTCCCTTTCTCAACGACACTATACTTTGCAGTTGTTAGAGGATACTGGTTGTCTTGGGAAGAAGCCTGCTGAAATTCCTATAATTGCTTCTCATAAGCTCAGTGTTCATGAAGGGGACTTGCTACCTGATCCACAAATTTATAGAAGATTGGTTGGACGTTTGTTGTACCTCACGCATACACGACCAGATATCACTTTTGATGTACATCTTCTCAGTCAGTTTGTTTCTTCTCCGCGCCAACCACATTTACAAGCTGTATATCACCTTCTTTCTTACATTAAAAAGTCACCTGGACAAGGGTTGTTTTTCTCTAAAAACAACAATCTTCAGCTGCGAGCTTTTGTTGATGCTGATTATGGATCCTGTCCAGATACTCGAAGATCAACAACTGGCTATTGTACCTATTTAGGTGATAGCCTCATCTCTTGGAAGTCCAAGAAACAGAACACTGTGAGCAGATCATCTTGCGAAGCAGAATATCGAGCAATGGCTTCTGCAACTTGTGAACTTGTTTGGCTCACTGCTCTTCTTTCTTCATTTGGAGTTCCAATTTCTCAAACCTCTTTGTTCTGTGATAATCAATCTGTTGTTCATCTTGCATCGAATCAAGTTTTTCATGAGCGTAGCAAGCATATTGAAGTAGATTGTCACTTCATACGGGAAAAGGTTGCTGCTGGTTTCTTGAAACTCTTCCACATTCGATCCATAAACCAGCTAGCTGATATGTTTACCAAAGCTTTACCAAGTTCCTTATTTCACCATTTCGTTCTCAAGCTGGGCTTGTTGGATATACATCAACCACCAGCTTGAGGGGGGGCTGTTACAGCTAATAAACTCCCTAGTTAGTTATTTCAGTTATTAGGGTTTATTAGTTTAAACTCTTCTATATTCTCTATATAAGCTTAATCAAGGTTGTTGTATGATTAATTAATTCAGTTGAATAAAATTAGTTTTCATTTCTTTACACTTCAATATCTGTTTTTCCGTTAAGACACTTGTTGGATTCAAAAAAATTTATAAATTTAAACGCAAACATTTATGATGTTTTTTTCTTTATTTTGCTGAAGTAACGTCTTCTTTAATTAAAAAAACGTGCATGTGATTTGTTGTGAGGCTTTACTTTGTATTTATTCGAAGAAAAGGAGAATAACCTAATCACTCCAAAGACCAAACGCATACAATGCACATAGTTTTGAAAAATAAGGACAACCCTAAACCAAACGCATTCAACGTGTTAGACAAGTGGAAGTCGCTATTGTGCCTCTATATATATTTTTTTCTCATAATATTACCAAAAGTTCTAATAATAAGACGAGAAAAGAACGAGTTTCTTTCGAATTTCTAATTAAGTTGCCGGTTTTTACCAAACGATCGATTAATTAAAAATGTTTATGTTACATTATTTTTTGTATGAGTTCAAATACTGACATTTACCTTAAAAATATCTAATTAAATTACGGACAATGATTAGTATGTTTTGGTAGGTGCTCATCACACATGATTATTGTTTGTGCTTACCTTCCTAATAATTTCAACAACCTAGAAAGTCGGAATTTCTATGGGCTGATCTTCCCATTGTTTTTAGAATACAAGTTCATAATCACATGGTTTGAACAGTTTATTTGTACAGTATGCGTAAATTTTATTAAATTAAAATTTCATTGACGAAATATTTTCAGTTTTAAAAGAATAAAATAGAAGAAACAATAATGGATTCAAATTGTATTATTTAATTCGATTCAATGAATCATTTTGCATTGAAATTAATTTGATTTTTTATATAAAAAAGTGAAATGTTGTTTTCTTTTACCGAAATTATTGTCTATTTTTCTAATAATAGTCATTATTACATCTATTAATAAATTAATCTAAATTAAATATGGTAAATTCTTATTATTAGAATGTTCCCCTCAGCTCAATTTATTATATCTATAAAGTAAAAAATTTAACTCATCAATTGATAATCGCAAAAATTGTTATGTATTAGTTAGCTTATGTTTTCAGACGATTCTATATACTTTAATACATAAGTTTGCGTAAATTAAATAAGAAAAGTTGTGGTTTAGGAGTTTAAGGGTTTATGTTGTAAGATGTAGAATTTAAGGTTTATGGTTAAAATTTAGAGTTTAGGGTTTAAGGCTTAAGTTTTATGGCATTAGTGCTAGAGATTTAAGTTTTAGATTTTATAGCTTAAATATGAAGGGTTGTATAATTTTTTTTAACAATGACATCTAAATTTTATTAACCACCATGAAAGATATTATAAATACAATGCATCAAAGAGAGAGAAAAAAAGGACTAGTCCACAAAAAGTCTCGTACAAAGGTGCAAAGAAAAGCAAACTCTTACATAGAGATTAGTATACCATTAAAACCCAGAAACCTTCATGAGTCTCCTTGTCTCTAGTCAAACAAGACGCTTTATGAGATAAAAAAAGGAGTGGTGAGCAAACCAATTATAAGGCAGGTTGCTTTGCTACACGGTTCTAATTACATCGGCTAACAAACCATAAAACGAGTGGGGATCAATCTTTTTTTTGACCACCGACAGAATCAAATCAGAAAGCTATTGACGTGAGGATCTCTATACGAGCACCAAACGATCGTTACGGTATGCTGAAATCGTGCCAAATGACAGATGAAACAAACCACAAAAGCCAATAAAAAACGTGCCACAATGCGGAGGAAACACGTATCACAAGAGCAGATATTTTTATTAAAATTAAAAAAACAAAACATGAAAGAGCAAGAAAAATAATGAACATCGGTGGTCGACAACCAGTACTAAAATTAGTTGTCGCGACTGGTTAAGCAAAAAAGAGATAAGAAAAACTTCTGGCGGCTATGAAGAGAAAATTAGGTTTTAAAAGAAAAAATTTTAATTTTAAATTCTATATGTGTATAACTTTTTTTACACAATTTGTGTATTAAAATATAACTCATATTGCATAGTTGTGCTTGTTTTTTCTTCGGTCAGTCCATACACCAACATATAATTATTTAAACTCTCTACATTACTTTTTTTTCTCTGCAGCGGTTACAAATTTTAGTTGAGAGTTTTTAAGAAATTTTTTTGTGTTTTGAAGCCAATGGTGACAGCTTTAACTGTCTACTGGCAATGATTTTATTTATTTTTTCTTTGTTTCTTAATTTTGTTTCTTTGTTTGTTTTAATTTCTTATTTTTTGTCTGCTATTTGGCATGTTCTTCGTCTGTTGTTATGACATGTTCTTTGTCTGCCCATATGGCATGTTGATATTGAAGATGTTTACAACCTGGTGCATGCTACAATTGAATCTTGACGCACAACATTGCGTGGTTTGGTTGTTCGTGGAGTTAACCAAGACGTTTTCTCTTTTTTGTTGGTTGGAATAATTCAATTATCCGTACTCTTCCAGTAAGCACTCCAATATTTGACTATGATGTTAGATTTAAAAAACACTGATGAAGATTTTATGAAAAGCTTTATGTTTGTTATTCACGTTTGCATACTCTTTATTTTTTAAAGTTTAATTTTATATTTAAAGGTATGCTCATTTGTATATTTTTTCTCATTCTTTTAATAAAATCTCGTGTTTGGTTGAAAAAAAAAACTCTAGCCCTAATTCATTTAGCACTAATTGTTTAATACATTTGAATTAGTGGTAAGATTAGAATACGGAATAATCAAAAGTAAACAAATTTGTCCTTTGTATGATTTTTTTTAAAAAAAAAATTGACCAAGGATTTTTTTTAGTAGATGGACTATCATTTTTTTTTTTGAAGACTATCAAATATTTAAATGTAAATAAAGAAATAATAAATGATCTTTAAAAAAAGCAGAGAAAGAGAAGAGCCAATCACAACACGACACGACACGATGATAAAAGACGTTAGGTATTGGGGTGTGCGTGGCACGTGCTTAGCCACCTTCATATACGACAATTTCTCTCTCTCTCTCTCTCTTCTATAGCCTATTTGTATTTTTCTTGGTTTGCCTTTTGACTATGACTATTAACTACTGTTCTTGCTTTTAATGCTTTTATTATGATTTATTTTATATACTAGATGGTTTTTAGAATATTGTTTTCTATATTCGTGACAATCCAACATTATAATTCTAAGCTGTATTTATTTTTCTAAAATTTTTATGTTAAAATAAATATAAAATAAATTTAAATCCAACAAGTTATTTCAGTAAAAAAAAATAATGATGTTCGTTTTATAAGACTTATATTTGAACATCTTTTATCTGCAAAGTGTGTTGCGTTATCAAGAGGCTAAGAAAAGGTACAGACACAGTGGCGAAACTTGGGGTAAGAGTTTGGAGGCCAACTTAATTTTTTTTAAAAAAAAAATTAGAGCCTTAAACAAAAAAGTTCAAAAAATTTATGGGTTTAACTAAAATTTTAAGGAATTAAAAGATAGAATTTATTTATTAATCTTAATCCTTTAACAGCACACATCCTACAAACATGTTGTTCAAACTATAATCACTTAAGAATAACAATATTTTTCTTCCCACTAAAATCACTAAATGGGTTCTTTACTTAACAAATTTAATATATATATATATATATACATACATATTTTTGGATCGTTGGATGGATAAAATAGATGACTGAGATTAACAATATAATATATGAAGATGATCTCTTGGAAAAAACAGTAAAGAATTAATCTATGTCATCTATTTTTTCTATCAAACGATTCAAAAAACGTGTAAAACTTAAAAGATTTTTATACTGTGTAAGTGGATCCTAACCCGTATATATATGATAAGGTTGTAAAGGGATGTAAAGTAAGAGCAACATGATGGTAGGAAGAAAATTCAACTTAATACAAATGGGACATTTAATATAAGCGATGTGATAACATCATTTGACATTTTTGCTTCAAATGCAAAGACAAAACCAATGAATATGAAACAAAACACTTGGCTTGTAGTGTTTGGATCATGCTTTACTTATTTCACAAGTTTGGTCAAGAACCAACATTGGGCAAGATGGAACCACGTGTAACATGTGTCAATAACACAAACATTTATCCATTAGTGATATGTTTTGGATTTATTGTCTGATTTTGTTTAACTTAATATCTGGAGAATTATTATTAAATACTTTATTAAAAAAAATTGAATATTTTTTTCGTTCATCATCACCGTGAATAATTAAATCTATATAACAAACAAAATTGGGTGTCTCCGTTCCTTTTTCATTGAGTAGACAAGGTTAAGGCATGAATAGAGGTGTTTATTGTTCGATTTTAATCGAATTAATCGAATAAATTGAATTTTAATGTGGTTAATCTGGTGGTTAATTAGATGTTAGATCGGTTAACGGTTATTTTTTAAAAATTTGATTATGGGTTAATTTAGTTCAAAATCGGTTAATTGACCGAAAATATTAAATATATATACATATATTAAGACTAACCCAACTAAATTAGATGATAATTGTTATTTTATATACCGTCTATTGTTATTTTCATATATATATAATAGATACAAACTATTTTATTTGTAATGTTTATTGTTATTTTGGTGCTTAATAATTAAATTCAAAATGTTTTAGGTGTTTTTCATTGTTATTTCGGTTAATTCGATTAATTACAAAGTTTGGTTTGGTTAACTTTTAAAAATCAGTTCGATTAATGATTAAAGAGGGAAAATTGATTAATGAAATTTTGCTAGTTCGGTTCGGTGGATTAATCGAATTAACCGTTTGAACACCCTAAATAAAAAAGCAAAAAAAAATATTAACAAAAAATAATATAGGACGAGAAAATAAGAGTGTAAAGTTGAAGGAAATTAGTGAGCAATTGGGTATTTCAAAAAGCAAAGAATCTTGACAATTGATTATATTTGTTAGTTTTTTCCAAACAATGAAAAAAAAACGGCCTTTATTGGGTTTAAAGGCTAAAGCTATGTTATGTATTATTATTTTTTTTTGAAAGAATTATTATTATTATTATTATTTTGAATAATATATTGGGAGTAAAAAACACTTTGGAATAAAAAAGTAATGAATTATATATATATATATATATATATATATATATATATTTCAGACTAAGAGTATTTTTCAACTATTGTTAGAAGCACGTTTAATCAAAATTATTCATTTAATCTTATTTATAACACTTTACTTATTAGAACTTTAAATAATTAATAGTGGATATCGTGTTTTTTAATCAAAAGGTGGATGTCATGTGTTAATGAGTTTTTGGAAGGTATATTTATTTTTTTAATAGTCTAAATGTGATTATAAAATAATATTTGTTCATAGATATTTTTAATTCTTAAACAATGCACACACTTTGTAGACAAGAGCGATTAAACTCGAGTTTTTTAGAATAAATTTTATCCGCTTTTTTAATAAGACCCTTATTAAGTCCAGGTATATTTATTCTTTTTAATATGAGAAATATGAGTGTAATTTATCATTTTTCCTGTCATAATTTGATAATGACGGTGTGTTATAAAGACTTAAAAAATGTATATTTTGTACTGAATTTTTATTTTTTAAACTTGTATGAAACTGTTTTGTTTTTTTAGGAAAACCACAATAAAAATATTGGGTAAATTATATCAATAGTCTCTCGACTATAGGGTATTTTTTGTTGAGTCATTTGACTATGAAAAATTATAAAATGGTCCCTCGAATTAGTAAAGTAACAAGTTGATTCAGTGTCGTCAAAAAATTAACTATATATGATGTGACAGTTAACAAAATTTGCCATAAATACACATTTTTATTTAATATTCCACTCCGACATCGCCTCATTGCTTTGACAACCCTTCGTCCATCCTTCATTCTATTTAGTTTCCGTCCTACTCTCCTCACTTATTCGACCAGTCCACACCCTTCAACGCTCATCTCTGCACGCTCCAATAGCCCCGATCATGCGCACCAACACCTTGTCAGGCGCTCCTCTGCCCTCTAATCTATTAATTTTTTTTCTTTAAAATATGACTAAATTGATTAAACGTGTACATATGGATGACTAAATGTGATTATGACAATTTTTGTGAACTGTCACATCATCAACCGTTAACTTTTTAATGACGCGAGATTAATTTGTTATTTTTTTAAGTTAGGATCATTTTATAACTTTTCATATCGGGGGACTCGACAAAAGAATATCATATAATCAAGGGACTACTTATATAGTTTAGCCTAGAATATTTATCTAATTCTTCCATCTTTAAAGGAACCTGAACAACATGTTTGTGTGTATATATACTCTCCTCCATTCCTCTCTCTCCAATCTATGCTATTCCAAGCTGAATCCGGTCATCAGGGGCCACTGGATAGCTTGGATCTTTACATCAAACAAATCCAACGGCACGGGTTCAGTGCTAGATCCCGACCCACGTAGATATGTACACAGGAAAAATCTATCAATCAACCGCATAGACGAGAACACGCGGCGATCTCATAGGGCGTACAGCCCATCATGGTTATAGAACCGCAGAGGGGCCCATGCATTTTTTTTTGAGAAATTATCAGATGAATTCGATTCACTACGTCATATGTGATCTTAGCCAATAAGATTAATCTATTTTAAAATAATTACTCAATAACTACCACTCTTTATTAACATGTAGGAAAAATGTGATGATTAAACTTAGAAAAAATGAGATAAATAAATATTATTAGCTAGACCACATATGACGTGATTTACCGGTTCCATTTAATAATTTAATAAGTTTTTGAATTTTTTTCTAAAAAAATCGAACTAAAAACATTGTGTTGTAGAAGTGAGATTTTTTTAGGGAGTGTGTTCACGTGGGGCCCTTCAAATAATGGGAGCATCAAGAGAATGCCACGTGTACGAATCCTACGACTGATAGATAATCATGGCTCCATGGAATACGACAAAATCCAAAGCCCATATTAGATAACCCCAGAAAAAGCAGAAAGCAAAAAAAAAGAGAAAAAAAATTAAATAAAATAATAAAAGAGGCAAGAAAGGCATCCTCTCCAGGCTCTGACAAAAAAACATGCCGTCACGCGCTTTTCACTACCGGACAAAAGAACGTGTCGTTCTCAGTGGCAGTTCCGTGGTTTTCGTGGGATAGGCGAGGGCAGCTTAGGTATTTCAGAAGGGGGTTTGGGGGATAAAGACTAAATGAGTCGAGACGGAACCCTTTGTCGCCACGTGCCTTGGCGTCGGCCGCACGCAGGAAACTCTTGTCTCTTTTTTTAATCTTATTTTTTAGCATAAATTAACTCTTCAGTACAGCTATTGCCACGGCTAGGTTTTGGCTATTTCCAGAAACTGCCTTTTCCCCCTTTAGAATAATAATAATAATAATAATAATAATAATAATAATAATAATAATAATAAATCAGACAACTTCCCTTAAATCCCTTTGCATTTCTTTTCCCATATTTATTTCATGAGAAATATAAAAGAAAATATATCATCTAAACTTAAGTACAAAATTTTAGTGTGAAAATATAATATCTTTATATTTAATTAAAAAGGTACAGATTATATCTTTACTGATTTATTTATCAGATCTATTCTTTTCTAAGCTTATTTAGAAAGGAATGAAAAAAATGCTATTTTAATTGTTTGAAAGATGTTAAATTATGTCACACATTTCTTATGGTGAAGTAACGCGTTTCATTTTCTTAGATGGTTAAACTAATTAAATGTTGAGGAATTAGGCAGATAAAAACATTTTTGTTTTTAAATAAAGGAAAAATAAAGGATACAGATAAACTATTTGTAAAATTATAAAAAAAATTAAGAAAGAAAAACCCAACAAGAAGAACAAAAAGGAGTGGCAATAGCAATATTAAAATGTTTATACATCAGTCCATTTTTCAAAGAAGGGGAAATTTGTTTTATAGTTGACAAAAGATCAGTTCATTATTATTTTTGAAAGTGCGGTGAAAAATATTTTTAAAAATATTTATATATTATTTAATTTAAAATGAAAATTTTCTTTTATTATTAGAAAATGAATAATTTATCTTAGCCGAAACCACAACTAATATAAAATTATATGACAAAAAAATCAATTATATAATTTCTCAGGAATTTCAAACTTTTTTCGACGTGACTCACACCAAAACGTTACCTTTTATCCACATTTCTTTTTATTTATTTGGTTTTCTTAAAAATCGTTTGAAATCGACAAAAATCAAACTAAAGTTTTGATCTTCTTTTTGTTTGATATTTACGCAACGTTATATTATTAGATTGTTTTTGGGTTATGTAATACTTATAGTAAAAACATTTCTTAAAAGTTAAAATTTTCTTAAAACACCCAATTCTGAAAATAAACAAAGTTATCCAAAACTCATTTTCAATAATCTCTTTATCATCACAGTATTTTATTGTAAATCATAACTTGGGACGAAGCCAACATTGAATCACTGGTGATAAGTTGTTTAATTTTGAAATAATCTAGGATTTAAAAAATAATTAAACCATAAAAAATTAAATGAGAGAATCTAATTTTAAATTTTAAAGATCTTAAAAGTAATTAAGCCAGAAAAATTGAGGGGTCAATGCTTAATTTACTTAATTTTAAAACCGATAAGGTCCTAAAAGAATTATATCAGACAATTTTGAGGGAACAATGGTTTAATTAAAATAGTTTCAAAACTATCAATGACCTAAAATATAGTTAAACCGTCAAAATTGGGAGCAATTATCCCTCTGATCCTCAACATACTTTTATCCCTAATTCTAAGTTCTAACTGTTAAAAAAAGAGAAAATGAACAATGTATCTTAATTTTATGCTGATAGAATGGTAAAGATTATAAATCAAAATTATTTTTTAAAAAAAATTTAGCTTTAAGTTTTATAAAATTTAAGGTCATTGGTTTGACATGTATAAAAAACCTTAAAATTTATCTAGAAGAAAACAAGGGAGTAAAAAAAGATAATTTTAATTTCTATATCGGTAAGAATCTCATGTCATTTACTCGTTTAATATCTAACGTTACAGCGACTAAACAACAAATTCGTGCTCATTTTCTTGTGTCCTGGTGGCAAAGGTAGATGTTTATCATCCCTTGAGACCCGGGTTAGAGCACCAGTGATGCCATGCTATGTGTGCCGTCTTTGAAAAGACTTAAAAATATTGAACAGATTCTATTCTTGCATCGCACCAGCATATTAAAAAAAACAAATCCGTAAGATTTAATTATTACATTTAAAAATTATATTTACGAAGCAAACACACAACAAGTTTAATGACTCGGTAATTTATAATTACATTTATATATACAATAAAACGTTATTATATTTTGGTTGTTTTCCTAATTCTTCGGGTTTTGTCTAAGTTAATTTGGATCGATATGTATTGCACACCTACTTTTAATGAGTAAATTTTTTAATAATTTTTTTTTACATACACAAGGTTTCGAACTCGAGATCTACTTAAGCTATATTAAGCTGCTTACTACTTGGACTAACCTTATTAGTTAAAAAGCTATTATTTAATGCACTGCTAATGTAATTTTTTTTTATAAACGAATTTCTAAAATTGTCACATGATCTTTTTAAAGATCATAAACCTCTAAATTTTAAACTTTAAGATATAAAATATATTTTTAAACCATAAAAATTTAAACACAAACACTAAAAATCTAAGCTTTAAAGTTTAAAAATTAAATATTAATGAGAAATAAGTTTTCAAAGTCGGTACATAAAATATTAACCTTTAACCATATGAACAGTTAAATTCGGCCGTCCTGCTTTGTCGTCTTTATCGTCCCCGTTCTCCTCCCTCTCCTTTGACTCTGTTTAAACATCTCTCTCTCTCTCTCTCTCTCTCTATCTATCTATCTATCTATCTATCTATCTATCTATCTATCTATCTATCTATCTATCTATCTATCTATATATATATATATATATTTGTTTAACATTACATAGCTACATAGATAGATATTTTGGCGTGCTCTCTCTGTTTACATTTGTCTTGGTGGGTTTGTTTTCCAGAAAGGAAGTGTCTCTTCTCGTTCAGAACAACAGCCAAAAAACAGAGCCCTTTGAACGAGGAATCAATCGACGCGAAAAGGAAGGGTAAGAGTCTCCAAGTACAAAGATAATTCAGACAAGGCATAAGGCTTGCCAATCAATACACACTTTACCCTTTTTAGTTTTTCTTGTTCCTATGAGGATGTTTTTGTGAAGATAAGTTTCATTTCTTTTCTGGGGAGGTTTCTTTTAAACCTTTTCTCCTTTTTTCCCTTCTTGGAGTTTTCAGCCATGGCGGGTAGCAATGAAGTCAACCTCAATGAATCCAAGGTACTTTTTCTCTCTTCTAGTTATGGGGTAATTTGACTTAGTTCCCAAAGATTTGACCTTTTTCGTTTTCTGAGGAGGTGGTGCTGTTGGGTTTTAACCCAGATTTTGTCTGATTATGAGCTTTTCTTGTCGGAATAATTCGTGGGATTATGTTTGATTTCAAGAATTTGATCTTTAATTGTTTGGATTTCGTGTTATTGTTGTTTTGTAGAGGGTTGTTCCATTGAATACATGGGTACTCATTTCCAATTTCAAGTTAGCATACAATCTGCAACGCCGGCCCGATGGAACCTTTAACAGAGATTTATCGGAGTTCCTTGACCGTCGAGTCCCGGCCAATATCAATCCGGTTGATGGGGTTTTCTCTTTCGATCATGTCGACGGCGCCACCGGCCTTCTCAACCGGATTTACCAGCCATCTTCCCTGAACGAGGCTCAATGGGGCATTGTTGAACTCGAAAAACCTTTGAGCACCACCGAGATTGTCCCGGTCATTGTCTTCTTCCACGGTGGGAGCTTCACTCATTCCTCTGCCAATAGTGCTATCTACGACACCTTTTGTCGCCGCCTCGTTAGCCTTTGTAATGCTGTTGTTGTGTCTGTGAATTACCGGCGATCACCGGAACATCGATATCCTTGCGCTTACGACGACGGTTGGGCCGCCCTTAAGTGGGTTAAATCGAGAACTTGGCTTCAAAGTGGGAAGGATTGTAATGTGTATGTGTACTTGGCTGGAGATAGTTCTGGTGGAAACATTGCTCACCATGTAGCTGTGAGAGCAGCAGAAGCTGATGTTGAGATATTAGGAAACATTCTTCTTCATCCAATGTTTGGTGGGCAGACGAGAACCGAATCCGAAAAACGATTGGACGGGAAGTACTTTGTCACACTGCACGACCGCGATTGGTATTGGAGAGCATATCTACCCGAAGGGGAAGATAGAGACCATCCGGCTTGTAATCCGTTTGGTCCCCGGGGCTGCAGCCTCAAAGGACTCAAGTTCCCCAAAAGTCTCGTTGTCGTGGCCGGTTTGGATCTCATTCAAGATTGGCAATTGGCATACGTCCAAGGGCTAAAGAAATCCGGCCAAGAGGTGAAGCTTCTTTTCCTCGAGAAGGCGACCATCGGATTCTACTTCTTACCGAACAACGACCACTTCTATTGCCTCATGGAGGAGATCAAGAACTTTGTCAATCCCAACTGTTAATACTTACTACTTACTAGGCTCTCTACTTTAACCTTAACCACAGGCAGCATATACATAACGAAGCATGGCAAAATTCACTCGGTTTTTTTCGCTTTCGGAAGTGATGTTATCAATGTAGCTCAAGTAGCCCTATTACTTCTTACTTCGTATTACCGCATACCCCGGTCAGTTTCCGGCGACGGATAACGGAAGAGAAAATCGTAAGGGGTAATGCCTGATGGTTTATAAATTGGTTTTAGGATTTGGTAGCACTAATTATATGAACTTGTATGTTAAATATATATATATATATATATATATATATATATAATGTATGTCCTAGAGTTAAATATAAAGATTTTGTTTTTATGTTCAAAACTTTGCTTTCTGGGTTTGATTGTATGCCAACTTCCATTGCTATGAAGAATCAGATCCTTGATTTTACAGAAACCAGAAAGCTACATTTGAATGCTTGAGTTGGTTGCCAATGTCCGGTTTCAGACAAACAAATCCTTTGTCTGTTAGGGCATGGTGAAAACACTTCACATGAACACACGAGTGTTCGAACACGAATTCATGTCTTTCTCTTCTAATAATATTATTTTTAAAGTCTGAATTCGGATTCTCTCCTTTAGGGAGCAATGTGCTTTGTCATAGCACCCACTATTATTGGTTGATTTTGCATATCTTCTAAGAATAACATTTTCTATTACGACCAATCGAGAAATATTATTTTACTAAAAAAATAAAGGACCACATTTTTTAATAAATTATTTAATTAACTATGAAAAAAATCCAATTAAAAATTCATGGCATTGGGTTTTGGATGGTTGAATGGGCACTAAGTGGTAGGAGAAGAGCTACTAAGGTTTGGATGAAGACATGGAACCTTGTCTGTGTTTAATTGACTTTCTAGGCTTTTGCTTAGAATATATGCTTTGTTTTTTTTTTATTATTCAAATAAATGATTCTTTAAGTAGCATTAAATTATACAATTAAGGTAATTTAAAATAAAATTGATTAAAGAATTCTCACACATGATTTAAATACTCACCCTTTTGTTTTTGGAAAATTCTACAACGTGCGACGAACACCGATGAACACCACTAATGCTGAACACCGCTGAACACCATTAAATTAATTAATAAAGATTTAAAATTTTAAGGACCCATAATACAATTAAGATTTTTTAAAAAAAATCAATTAAATTATTTTGTATATATATTAAAATTTTATTTTTTAATAAGGGTAAACTATATATTTAGTACCTCACCTATTTTTGTATTTCTATTGAACCCTCATTATTTAAATATTATTTTAATTTGACTCTATTCTTTATAAAAAAATAATTTAACCCTTAACCATCAACCTAAAACCCTAAACTATTAAACCTTAAACTCTTAAACTCTTAAACCTATACCCTAAACAATATACCATTAAAAATAATTTTATCATCGTCGATTCAATTCAATAAATTGTTGAATTTTCCTAAAAAAATCAATTAAATTAATTTTTATATATATATCAAAATTAATTAAACTCATTGAATTTGTGTTTAGGGACACAAATGTTAGAACCCAAAAGAATAGAAGAATGAAGCATGTGTAGATTTTCACCTCTGACGTTGAACCAAAAGACTATTCAGAAATGGCCGCTCTATATCTGCACCATTCTCTCTTTCATGCCGCTAACCTCTGCCATACCCAAACATATATGTAAACACAATCATTCATTTTGTATAAATATTATCGCATTCATGTATTCACGTTGTTTTTTCGTGTCTAAGTTGCGAGGTTTAGTTAAAATCATCTCGTCTTAGTTTCCTTTTCAGAGGAAAGAAAGTTTAATTCGTATGCCGAGATTCATTCGAAAGAACAATTCTTTTTGAAGAAGACTCTTTTATCATTAACAATTACAAAAGATTATTTAAATAATCTAAATTTGTTAGGAGAAGTCAACAATTCATTGAATTGAATTGAATCGATGATGGTGAAATCTTTGCCGACTTTATCTTTCTTAAATCTTTGGATCTTCAAGCTGCGGATCCTTAGATTCAAATAGAAATTCCGTTTAATTCCGTGCAGCCGTGACTCGTTGATTGATTTAGTTGCCAACGTTTAATTGATTGGATCTGATTACTTAAATTCAATTTAACAGCAACCATGTCATAAGTTTTTTAAGCCTTAAGCGTAAGGAAATATTTACAGAAGCTGAAAGGGATTTCTAATCAACTTTAATCAACCAGAACATTCCGCTAAACAAACTCCACTTCATATATCACAGCCAACTATTCGTTGTTTTCGATGATGATGAAATTATTTTTAATGGTATATGACTTAGGGTATAGGTTTAAGAGTTTAAGGTTTAATAGTTTAGGGTTAAATTATTTTTTATAAAAAATATGGTCAAATTAAAATAAGGGTAAACTACCTGAAATACCACTCAACTTTAATGTGTGACTCTAATATGCCACTGAACTAAAATTCGATACTATAATACCATTGAACTTCACTGTGTGATTCAAAGTTAGCACTCCACCGTTACTCCCATTACGGAATTCTGACGTGGACTCTAACTCCCGTTACAGGGATGACGTGGCCGATAAAAAAATAATATCTTTTTCCAGATATGATCCACCTCATTATATTTTATGTTTTATTTTTATTGTAAAACGACGTAGTTTTGTTAAAGACTCTTTATCTCCTCAAAATTAGGTTAATGAAATTTCAAACTTCAGAAATCACTCTGAAATTAGACGCAAAAAATATCAGTGGGTTTTCTATGGATTGTTATTGATTATTCAAGTGGGTTTCTCTGGGTTTTCTCTGAAAGAAGATTGTAGTGATCGATTGTTAGAAAGAAATCAAATGGAAAAACGTGAGTTTCTTTAGGTTTTCTCTGAAAGAAGATTGTAGATGATGTTGTAGAAGAGACTGGAGATGATGATGTAGAAGAGGATGGTGATTATGTAGAGGATGAGATTGAACAAACTGATAGTGATAGTGGATATGAAAATAATGATGATGCCTTAAATGATGAAGCTCGAGAAGAAGAGGTGGAACAATGGAAGGCTGATCCTACCTTTTCAATAAGTTAGTTGTATTTCTTTTATTCTTTCTTTAAGTCTTATACCGGTATAAGTTGTATTTCCACTCCCCTTAGTGCATTAAGTACCACAGTAGTACAATAGTGATAATCAAAACAAAAATCCAAACAAATCTCTCATTCCTTCTTTGGATGTTATTCGTCTTGATTTTGTTTAGCAGTCCGACGAGAACAACTCTTGCACGTGGGCTCATTGGAGGATCAAACCAACAAAAAAATCTACAATGTCTATGAAGAAAACTCCCGTAATTTTTGCAGCCAAAGAATCTCCTTCCAGGGTTGGCATTAGACCACGATGTAGTCAGCTTTGTCGGATATCCGCATCCACACACCGGAATTGAAATGGGTTCTTCTACTTCAACCCTGCGTTCACTTGATCTTTGCCATTCTACCTCCATTGATTTGGATCAGCTTCAAAATCTATGCTGGGAAATAGAAAATAGGAAATTAGGGTTTTGTTTTCAGCCAAAAGAGATTTTATAGTAAAAATAAAACATAAAATATAATGAGGTGGATCATATCTGGAAAAAGATATTATTTTTTTATCGGCCACGTCATCCCTGTAACGGGAGTTAGAGTCCACGTCAGAATTCCGTAATGGGAGTAACGGTGGAGTGCTAACTTTGAATCACACAGTGAAGTTCAATGGTATTATAGTATCGAATTTTAGTTCAGTGGCATATTAGAGTCACACATTAAAGTTGAGTGGTATTTCAGGTAGTTTACCCTTAAAATAATATTTAAATAATGAGGGTTCAATAGAAATACGAAAATAGGTGAGGTACTAAATATATAGTTTACCCTTATTAAAAAATAAAATTTTAATATATATAAAAAATAATTTAATTGAAATTTTTTTAAAAATTCTTAATTGTATTATAGGTCCTTAAAATTTTAAATTTTTATTAATTAATTTAATAGTGTTCAGCGGTGTTCATCATTAGTAGTGTTCATCGGTGTTCGTCGCACGTGGTAAACTCGTCGTTTGTTTTTTTGTTTCATCATTTTGAGTTTACTTTTTCTTGGTTAGATTCCCAATGACTAATTGATTTAATGTTTTATTAAATTCATTTTGTCTAATTATGATGTAAATTAGGTGTTTTAATGTGTTGAAAATTAGTCACTAATACGACAAAATATAGAATCATTGTCAAACAAAATTAGGGTCAAAACCTTGATTTACTTTTGCCTCATAAATATTCCCACTTTGATTTCTTTTATTACACATTGTTTGCCGACTTCAAACTTTGCCCCATTCGCACCTAAACATGTTTCTTCTTTACCATATTTTAATTTATTTAGGGACCATTTCAACATTTATCTCTAAATTATATTACACTCGTCTCGAATTTAATTCTTAAATGTTTAATTTATCATATATTATCACAGAATTGAAAAAAAAATTAGTCACGTTTTTTCTCAACCATAGCTGTTTTTTTGTCTAATCGACGGTAACACTGGTCTTTGTATTAATTGTCGACCGCCAGTGATTTATATTTCATTTGTTTTGTTTATTTGTTTTGTTTTTTTTCTTCTTCGCATGTTTTGTTGCGCTTTCCACTACCTATGTAGCACGTTTTTTATGCTTTTATGACACGTCTTTGCTTTATGGTACGCTTCTATAGTTACTTTTGCAGTTTTTTGTGTTTGTATAGTGACTCTCATATCGCTTGTCTCTGATTCGTGTTTGTCAGTGGTCACATAGAGTTTTGTCCCCTTTTAAGTTGTTTGCTGATGTAATCTATAGTGAATTGACGTTGTTGTTTTTGAGAATAGGTGTGAAAGGTTGCTGCCGATTTTTGGGATTTATTCTAGTTAGTGTTTTGATTACTCTCATGGACCTTTCTTACAATAGACAGTAGAGATTTTCTTTGGTACAAAAAGAAAGTATATGATCTGAATGGTACAACTCTTATCTTTTTTTTAAAATAAAAATTATGATTTTTTGTTGCTCGTTTGGATGTTCTGAAACCTCTATTACGTTTATGTTCTGCTTTTATTTTATTTATCAATAAAATTGTCTGATTAATGTGTTAAAAATATTTAATTTATCATAGAATATGGTTATTGTTTTTTATTATTTAAATATTATGACTATTGTTCGTAAAAAAATATTATGACACTCATTTTCAATTAATCTCCAAGCTTTTAATATTTCAATTCTATTCTTCAATTAGGACATTTATTCTAAATTGGTTCTTAAAGTTTTAAATGCTCAAATTTCACCGTCAAAATTATCATTTATGTCACATCATATTATTACATAATATGCATCAGTGTTTACATGACGATTAATAATTTTTATAACGAATTTATTAATATGAGATATGATTGGCATGTACCGATAATTTGAGGATAAATTTGAAACATTCAAAAGTTAGGAGGCCAATTTAGAATGAGAGTCGTAATTTGGGGGTGAAATTGAAACGTATAAACTTTGGAGACGAATTTAGAATGACAAACATAGTTTGACCACTGATATCTGACTTATTGGCTAGCTAATTAGGATCAAGTTTTGCAGAGACCAATATGGGGCGACCCTCCAATCCGACTTTTTCATTTACAACGTTATGATTTGACCATTGAACTCATTTAAGAAACCTAATGCCTCATAATACTAAACTAACTGATTGTTGGTTCTGAATAATTTTATTATATAATAATTCTTAAAACACTTCTCAACAAAACCTTCACAGGCAGTGCTCGGCCGAATCTTTAATGAAATCTGAGGATTATGTAGAAACAAAAGAAGAAAAACTAGCCACTTGAATTATAAGAGGACCATATTAGACAAAAAAAAAATTTAAAAATTCAACTAAAAGACTCAAACAAAAAATTAGATACAGACAATACTATTGATCGACGATGAAAGATAAAACTATTAATACAAACATAAAAAATACATATAATGATGAAAAAATATTGACGAAACAATCATTACTACAATTCAATCGCGAACAAAAAAGGTGTGATTAATAAATTTATTATTCCAATAATTAAGTGGTATTAATATTAATTATTCGAATTTGAATCTCTTCTCTGATTATAAAATAATACTAAACAAGGGGAATGGAAAACCCAAAATCCATCAAGACATGGCGAAGCCTTAATGAGTTGGATCAAGCATAAATATCTAGTGTGATATTTCAGTATAAGCTGGACTTGTAGCCCAAAATTCAGCTCTTTGCTGTTATATTATAAAATATCTAACAACATATTTTCACGTTCTAAAAATTTCAAAGTGTTATGAATATTTATCTATGTGGATGTCTATCATGATTAGAACTTTATCAAATGAGTTTGATTTATTTATTATTAGGAATATTATCTCTATGGATTAGAGTTTAATGTATTATGTACTTCTTATGCCTATAAATAGATGATTCATTGAAGGCATTGTATACGATTCTATTTTTGAGAATAATACAAATCTCCCTTTTTTCTCTCATCTCTTTGTTCTTCTTGTTCTTGTTCGTTGTTCTTCGTTATTTTATTCACAACACGTTATCAGCACGAGACTCTAATCAACTGAGGTCTTCATCGTTCGAATTCAAAAGAAGTTACCGGGAAGAATTCGATTATAGAATGAACCAAAGATAAGTTTTTTTTTCTCCTTATTTTTTTTAGTTACCGATTGTCTTTCTCTTTATATTTTAACTTGGTTTTAATTTTTGAAAAGTTTGGAAGTATGTTTAATTTTATTCGAACATTGGAAAGAGATAAATTTGTGGCTTCTCACAAACCAAAAGACGAATCGGCAGAGACGAAGAGGTTGCGTTTGGTGTAAATTACGTGTGTTTTCTCTTGTTCCTAAAAGGGTTAATTAGCGGTATGCTTATTCATACTTTTACTTATATGATTATATTTGATATTTTTCATATTATTATTTATGTCATTTTATTTGGTAAAAGTTAATATTTTTAACCGTGTTTGGCGTTTTACATGATATGCTTAAATGGCTTGGAAATAGATGTGATATAAAGGGACTATGAGAAGCTATCTCGGTCATATGCTATGTTTCCATTGTCCATGAGAGAAAAATCAGTATCGGTAAATTTTGGTTTTATTTTTATTCTTTATATTATTATTTTAAAGTGCGATAAATCATGATGATTTTGAATTTACAAGAAGATTATTATAAATTCTATATTTTCTTAAAAGCAATATTTCTTCTTCGTTGAAAAACTTGACCATAGACTTCTCCCAATTTCAAGTTACAAAAATTCTTCTTGATCCAAAAAGTTTTATGGGAGGCATTCCTTGAAGTGAATGCAAAACATGATGTTTATTCCATGCGATTATCAATGATGGGGCATTCCCTGAAGTAAATGCAAGCATGATGTTTATTCCATGCAATTATCAATGATGGGGCATTCCCTGAAGTGAATGCAAGCATGATGTTTATTCCATGCGATTATTGGATCTGTTTCATTCCCTGAAGTGAATGCAAACATGATAAATCATTATTCAATTAGAGACATAATTTCGATATAAATCCAAGTATAATTGGCTGGACATCCCGTTCTGCGAGGCTATTGGTCTCAAAGGAGGTTTTTAAAGGACCTTGTGGACATGTTTAACAATGCCGCGTACGAGGATTAAATCTTTGTTCTCTGTGATAAGGATATGTGAAAAGGGTTTTAAAGGCCCACTGGCTCTACTCCATTCCTTGAAGTGAATGTAAGATTATATTATGGAAGGAATAAAAAATCACATTAAAAGTTGTGGTCATGGTCGAGGCTATGAATATACACATGAAAAATATAGTCGTTTTAAGAATACTTCTACCCGCTGGTAGCGAAGTTATAAGGATGACAAGAGTGATAAAGATCATTCTAAGGAAGTGAAATCATTTTACTAATGTGATGTTATAAACCATTGGTTTCGTACTTGTCAAACGCCAAAGTACTATGGACTTTATCCATAATCATGAATGATAAATGAAATAAAATATAAACAAAATTTGTTTATGACGAAAATAATTATGGCATTATTGGTCCAACTCAATTGGATATTGTTAATTTTCTCATAACCTTTGAAGGGAATAATTTACCATTTATTTTATTTCCCTTATAACCTCTAACAGGAATAATTGGTTTTTTTTATTTTATTTTTTATGTTAATTCGTTTTATTTATTATTTATTTATGTTAGTTTGCTTTATGTTTATTTATTTCACATATTATTTATTTACGCTTTATGTTAATTTATTATTTGAAGAATATGGTTACTTCCGGAATAAAATATACAATGAATTGTGGCTATTTATGCCTAGAATTGTGGCTATTTATGCCTAGCAGATAATGCAAGTACTCATATTGTACTTAAGCATAAGAAATATTTTTCCCATTTAAATGCAAGGGGAAATATGAGTAGTATTTCTTAAAGTACTAAAATATCAATACTTCAGAAGAGCACTTGAAAGTTTATCTCTGATAGATAATCGACTTGATATGATGTACTATATTTTATATTTTTCATTCCTCGAAGTGAATGGTACAAAGTACATATTTTCATTACCTGAAGTAAATGAAACAAAACACATTTTGAAAGGTGCACAATTATGCATTTATCGATTAAAATGCAAGAGAATAATGTGAGTACTATATCCGGAAGTACTAATATCACAAAAGGCTCTGATTGAGCAAATATGTTATTGTCAAATGGAACTTTATTCCATATTCACAGTGCGTTATACTCGTCAAAGTCATAAAGAGAGCAATATGAGTTCGCAAACTATCCCTTTGGGAATTATAGATAACATATGTTATCAATTGACATTTGAAATAAGTCAATATGTATATAAGTTTTGGTAGTCAAAAAGTCAGTTGAAAGCTCTAGAAGAGCTATATATTGCTACCAAAAGATAATTTCAATTGAAAGCTCCGAAAGAGCTAAATATATTCCTATTTAAAGGAACAATTTTGATGGTCGTACTAGACATGTACGAGTGAGATTGAATTACATGTTATGGTAAACAAGAAGTTTACAAATTTAGAGATATATACACACGTATATATAGTTGGCATGATCGGTTAGATCATCCTGATCAATAATGGTGCAGAAATTATTGAGATTTACATGCATATGTATTAAAAGAACCTGTAGTTCTTGTGGTGCTTATTCTCAAAGGAATGGATTAAATTTCACTTATTAAAGAACGTGAAGTTCTTGTGTTGCTTAAAGGAATTGATTAAATTCCACTTACTAAAAGAACATAAAGTTCTTGTGTTGTTTGTTCTCAAATGATATAGATGATCCCACTTACCAAAAGAATTAGAACTTAAAGTTCTTGTACTGAAGTTAAGACTGTATGTCTTGCATATCTGAATGAAATATGGCCCCATATATCCACAAATGTGGAAATTTTTATATGATTTTAGTAGATGCATCTACATTGTTTTATCGACTTACAACCAGAAGTTTGTGAGATTGATTCTAAAAAGATTCAGATTATGCAGTTAGACTATTCGTCTTGAAAAGCTAGTGGGTTTATATTTTAGGCTATATCAGTTGTTACAAAGCCTATTGATTATGAAAGATATAGTTTAGCAAAATTTCAATTGGATGCCTTCTATTTAATAGCTAAACTATGAGAACAAAAGAGTTATTATTTATATGGTGTTTCCATATAGCAACACTTATACGCATCAAGCCAACGAGTTATAATAAACTCCCCGTTATGATTGGTTTTTGGTCAGAAACCATACATTTCCCATTTTATGATTTTTGAATGTGCGATATGAATTGCTCCACCACAACGCACAAAATGGGTAAATAAAAAGGTTGAGAATATATATTGAGTACGAGTCTCCTTTTATGTTTAAATTCTTAAACGTTAATTGGAGAATCATTTATGACATGATTTTTCTCAACATCAGGGGGAGATAATAATCAGCTGGATAGAGGAAAATGAATTATCATTATCTAGATCCTCGTATATGAACTAGAAGTTCATAAGATAATTCATGTTATTACATGTCAACTGCCAGACATATTTACTGACCCAATGAGAGTAATTAAGTCTCATATACAAGCTGAAACGCTCTAAGTTTAAATTACATGTTAGAGCGAGAGAATGTAAATCATGCCTGAAGCATGATAGTTGAAATGGTTCCAATGATCAAAATTCTCGTAAATAGAAAGTAATATGAGATGGTCATATATTGGAGGCGGGTGCTCCTGAAGAGACCCAAGACATAACTAATAATAAAACTCTTGAAGAGTTTCAGGTACCTGAAATAAAGATTGAAATCTTGAAGAGATCTCGATGAGTTATGTCATTACGAGAATGGAACCAGAAAATTGAAAAGTTGTCGACAACGATTTTACAAACAATTTTACATAAAATACTTCTATAGAAGTAAAGAAAGAAATCGAGGATCTTGTATAAAATCTATCCAGAAGTATAGATATTGAATTGGTCTATGTTGAAAGACGCTTTGAACTTCTAAAATAGAAGTATTTGGACCAGCAGTCCAAACACCTAAAGGTGTAATGCAAGTGAGGCACAAATAAGTAGTCGTAAATACGACTTGAACTATGATTTATGAAAAGTTTTAATTACTTCATGGTGGATGCAATTACTTTGGTAGTTATGAAAAATTTTGCATGCGTCTAATTATTTGTGGATCCATATTTATCCTTGAAGGATCTAAAATGCTATAAGCATTTGGAAATTTCTGAGGAAATTTATTTAGACATGTCTCATGAATATTTTGGCGCATTTGGTATAATCGCCTTAGTGAATACTAATTGAGAAAATACTATAAGAATGATCAAATTTTCTTATGTATTTTATAAAGGAGTTTGGATCAAGATCCATTATGATAATTTTAGAACTCCTAAAGAGCTTCAAATTGGAAACTCATGAAGTACTTTCAATACAAGTATTTGAATCTTGACATCAAGTTTATCTCGACCTGAAGATCGAGCATTTTTATATATTTCTTTTGTCTATGAATAGACATAAGCTGAAAGAATCTTAAAGAAAATTCAATATGAATAGAGTATATCTATTGAGTATCCCAATAGTTGTAAGATTGTTGGATGTGAATAAAGATAATTATATCTTTTCTTGGTCTTGAAGCACTATATATTAGTTGGTCAAGAAATATCTATGAATATACAAAGATCATTACATTTAGATCTTCAAACATTCGTTGATGCCTCCTCAAATGTCGTAGAAATAATTGTTATGCACGAGGCAAGCCAAAAAAATGTGTTTGGCTAAGATTATTGACCCAACATATCCAAAAGATATGTGGATTTACTTTTACAAGATATGATAAAAGCTATCTTGTGTGAAGATAACGCAAGATGTATATCTCAGTTTGAAAGTGGATACATCATGGAACATATTACTCCAAAATTTTCATCCCTCACGATCTTTAGAAAAACGATATTCAAGATTAAATTATGAAGATTCAAAGATATTCTGTGATGTTTGCATGAGGGGGAGTAAGTACGCGTTGCACTCTTTTTCCCTTAACTGAGGTTTTGTCCCAATGGGTTTTCCTGGTAAGGTTTTTAATGAGCCAACATGTTATGCGTAATATAGATGTGTGTACTCTTTTTCCTTCACTAAAGAATTTTTTTTCCCACTGGGTTTTTATCTTAGTAAGGTTTTAACGAGGCACATTATCTTCATAGACATCCAAGTGGGAGTGTTATGAATATTTATCTATGTGGATGTCTATCATGATTAGAACTTTATCAAAGGAGTTTGATTTATTTATGAGATAAAGTTTTAGAGGTTGGTTAAGTATGCTCCTGAGTTGTGATTGAGAAAGATAAGCGTGATTGTTTTTTTTGGAACATCGTCTCCCAGTTCAGAGAGATGTTGCAACACATCATGATTAAGTGTTCAACGACATGGTTGATCTAGTTAAAACTTCTGAGAGGATAAATTTTTGCAAATGGAAAAATAAGAACTTCAAAATTTGATCAAGTCGGGAAGCAATCGGACATGTCTGTTCAACCAAGCTTTGTCAATTTGTCTGGAAAGAGACCTAGGGATGAGTTTGTTCCTCAGAGTCATCGGAATATGAGACCTGTTACATTGACAATTCTGACTAGTAGCGTGGGTAGTTCAAAAGTTCGTCGGCTTATTCTTGTTTGTGGCTTTTCAATAAGAAACATAATAGAGAGTGCAAATTGTTGAATAGAACGTATTTCAGATGTGGTTCTCATGATCGTTACTTAAATAATTGTTAACGTGCACCTTCTGGTTCATCTGTATAGATTCAGAGTCATGCATCAGTTCGGACACCTCATCGAGGTAGAGTGCAACATAGGTCAGTTGTTGGTACTGCTAATAGAGGTAGACATGCTCAGAGTGGTGATCAACTAGATCTGAGATTAGACGTCCAGGTTCAGTACATCCAACTGGAGCTCGTGTTGGATATGTTGATATTCATGATGACGTGGAAGGTACATTTTAATATGTTTCAGTCCTATTTCCAGTTCTATGTTTTAGTATGTTTGGTTATGATAGATCATGAATTCGGAATGAGAAAGTATATGCGCGTTTTAGTTAGTTATGAGATTTGTTGTTAAGTCTGAAAATTTCGTGGACGAAATTTCTTTTAAGGGAGGGAGAGTTGTAACACCCCAATTTTCCCCTAATTCGGAAAATTTAAATTCTAAAATCCCCAAATTGGAAACCCTAAGATTTGGGAATTTTAGTCTTAGAACCCTAATTTGATTGAGGGATTAATTTGAATAAATTCAGAATCAAGAGGCTTAATTTAGGAATTCATGGGTCCTTTTGAAATCATGAGAAAACAGAAGTGTTCTTTTACAAACCCTATTGTAATTCAGTGGCTTCATGTGTAATTTAACCTTTAAGTAGGGTATTTAACCCATGTTATCAGAATGCTTTTGTTGAGTAGCCGCTCACCCCCCACGTTTTGCTCTCTTCTGATAACTCAGTCTTCCCTCTCTCATTTTTCATCTCACCATCATCCTCACTCCTTTTCATCTCCGACGACCCTCTGTCCGCCGTCCGTGGCTTGCTCGGCCAACACCATCGCAACCACCATTGTCGTGCGAACAAACCCCGACCCTTGGCTTTTTTTTTCCACCGGCCATTGTTTGCTCGGAAATGATATAAACCCGTTCGGCTCTCCTTTGCGCCACCGTCGCTGTCGATCTGCGTCCGTCGTCGCCTCGGTGTCCTCGAGTATCTGTCGTTGCTGCGTTGTGGTACCGCCGTAAAGTCGAACCACGCTGCCGTCTTTTTTTTCTGTTGTATTTTTGCGCCGCCGTCCGTACCGCCCCTCCCCTTGACGAATCAGAGTCTGGGTAAGCTGTGAATTCATGTTTTGGGTTGTTAAACATTGGTTTTGAGTTGTCAGTTGTGGGTTATTTTGGATTTCGTTTATGTTTGTGACTGTGGATATCGTCGTGGTTGTAACAGCACCGTCGTACTCGTTTGGATCCGCCACCGTCATTGTTTGGTCGTGCCGCCACTTCCGTCGTTTTGTATTCGTGCCGCCGCTGCCGTCGTTTTGTATTCGTGCCGCCGTTTCGGGTGCTGAAACCCTAGCCCCATATTTGATGCTAGGTTTGTGAGTGATGGGCTAAGTGTGTTGAGCGGTTGGGCCGAGTGTTGTTGGTTGAGCCAACCCTGGTGTTGTGTGTGGGTTGTGGGTTGTGTGAGTGTTGGTATGTGGTTTGGGCTTGATGTTTGGCCCGTGTGGGTGGTTGTGGTGTGAGTATGTGTTGTGGGTTTTTGAAGTTAGTTGGATGGTGAGGCCCATGTGAATAAGTGTTATGTGAGCCCTGATCTATGAGTAACCCGAACCAGTAAACTGAATCGGTAGACCTGAACCAGTCCTATGAACTGAACCATTCCAGAACCGAATCAGAACAGCGAACCTTGGACTGAACCACAAGTTTTGAACCGAACTGTTATCTTGTGACCTTGACCCATTTGACTTTACAGTTGACTTTTGACCTTTGACCGACTCATTTGACTAGTTTGACCAGAGTTGACCATTGACCCGTTGGCTTTGACAGTCAGAGTTGACTTTGACCATTTTGACTTTGACTAGAGTTGACCAAGAGTTGACTTTTTCAGAAAACCTTCAGCTTAACCTTTCTCGACGTCCTGAGTCCGTATCCGCTGCCCGTTTTGTCAAATTAGATCCTGAAAGCTTCGTTTTGTTATCTTTAAGAAATTGTTTTTGGTATATATTAAGTTATGATTTCAAAATTTAATTCAGAATATTCTCGTGTTCAGGTGCCGACTTTGGGAATGTTGGGTTACCTCCAGTTGTTCAGACCGATTGTTCACGTTCTTCGAGATCTTCACGTGAGAATATCTTCAGTTCGGTCTTCAGTGTTTTAATCGGTGGCTTAGTGTTAGTAATAAATACTAATATAGTATTCATACCTTCGTAGGTCCTGATTCAGCTAGATCTGAGCGTGAGATGCGCTTTTCTCGGCATTAGAGCTTCTGTTGCTTAAAGGTGTGTCTCTTCCTGTTTTATAAACTTATGTGTTTCTTTCTATGCTTTTCTGGTATTAATATAAGTAAATATTTTGTACATTTTGTGTGCATACTCTGTTGTGATTGGGTGAATGTTTTCAGACATCATGCATAACATGTCATACTGTGATTTAAGTGAAATATCGGATTTTCAGAACTGTAAAACATCGGATTTATAGTATTGTTCAAGTTGAATTTTCATAATTCAAGTTTCGGATCAGACTCGGATTTTAAAATCTGCATCATATCATTGTGGGTATACGGTTGAAATTTGTTCGGGAAAGTTCAGTGGTTTCAACCTTCGGGTTGAATTCCGCTTCGGATCAGTGGTTTCAACCTTCGGGTTGAATTCTGCTTCGGATTAGTGGTTTCAACCTTCGGGTTGAATTCCGCTTCGGATCAGTGGTTCCACCCTTCGGGCTGAGTTCCACTTCGGATGGTGACATGGAGAAAGTAGGTTCTGGGGAACCTTACTTTACGGTGTATCGGAGATGGGTACTATGATTCATGTGCATCAGACATCATATTATCATGATTCAGTTTTATTGTGTTTTCAGAAAAGTATTTATCAGAAAATAAAGTATTGTTTTGTTTTTTTCGTTTTGTTTTCGGTTGCACTTTAGAGACACACTAAGCTCTTTAGCTTACACCCTTTAGTTTTTACTTTTCAGATATCTCAGACTTATTAGGCGATCGGTACTTGGAGCATCTCTTATTTACTCTGATAAATTAACATTCAATATGAACTCTTTTGACTATCTTGGATTTATGTTTTAACCTTGTTTGAGATATTTGTGTAACATGGACATTGAGACTGTTTATAATTTGGGATTTATTGGATGCATGCGTTTACGAAATTATTTTCAGAGATTTTAATTAATTATCGGAACATCGTTTAAAAGATTGAGTTTTACTTTAATTGGAGTATTTATTGAGTTTACTTACTTAATCGATTCTTTTGGATTACAAAATATTTTAACCTAAATTGTTTCTTGAGGGACAAGTTTCCAATTGTTACTTCCTAAATTCGGTCCATTCCTTCTAGGCCGGGTTTAGGGGGTTACAATACAAATCTCCTTATTTCTCTCATCTCTTTGTTTTTCTTGTTCTTGTTCGTTGTTCTTCGTTATTTTATTCACAACACAAAGTCTTTTTTTTTATTTCGGGGTGACAGAGTTCCGCATTTCATCTTTACGGTCTATTTTTTATTAATTTGTTTTTTAGAATTTTAAATTATAATTTATTTTATTTATTTTAATATTATAGAGTGAGTATTAGTGGTGAAGTGTGTACAGAAAATTAAGTTTGTTTTACTTGAAGTTAGTGAATCGAATTCTATTGATGACGTTGTTCAGCCTTTTATTCTTTTTAGGCTTAGGTGTAAGAAGCCCTTAAACTTTTGAAAAAATCAATTAAGCTCTTGAAGTCTTTTTTGCACTCAATTAAGCTCTTGAACTAAGAAATTGAATTATTTAAGCTCTTTGACCAATTTTGACCATTAAATATTGACAATTTTTTCTTTAGATATTATTACTGGCACATAGTACACTATAATTCTATCATGTTTTATTTACATATTTCTCAAAAAAATATTTTATACGTTTTTATAGAAATTATAGAAGTTTTAAACATTTTTTAATAAAATAATTTTTAAACGTCAAGTCGAGCCATTGTGACACAACACATTGCACCAACAAATCCAAAAAATTTATCAAGATTTAATGGTCAAAATTAGTTCAAAGGCTTAATTGATTCAATTTCTTGGTTCAATGGCTTAATTGGTTGCGAAAAAGTTCACGAGCTTAATTGATTCTTTTATCAAAAGTTCAAGGGCTTTTTATACCCTTATTTTTTTAAAAAAAATCGCATCCTTAACTTTTAATTCATAGCTTCACCCTCAGTGGCGGAACTTGGAGTAAGAATTTTTTGGGGAGAACTTATTTTTTTAAATAGAGGTTTAAACTAAAATTTTCAAAAATTGAGGGTTTAACTAAATTTTTTAATAATTGCGAGAGATTTAATAAGAACTTTAAAAAATTATAAGAGGAGATTTAGTTAAAATTATTTAACAATTTAAAACTTAATATGAATTTTTAAAAATCTTTAGAGTACCAAATAAAATATAATTAAAATTTCAAGGGCCTTTTAAGAATTTTTCAAAATTTAAGAGGGGCCATGACCCCACAGGCGATGCTTACGTTCCGCCTCTGTTCGCCCTTGCATTCAAGCTTTTTTCCATGCTATTTGGAAGGTCTGAAGATAAGGATAAAGTCATTAATGGGATGAGAGAGATTGTTTCCTCTTCCAATTATACCAAATTTAATGAAAGAAAAAAAAAATATTGATACACATGTTGTCCGAAAAAATACACAACTTACATATTTACCGTTTAAAAAGTAAAATTTAAAAAATAAATTTATAATTCTAAAGACTTAAAATCAAAACTATAAATTTTAAACTCTTAGGACCAACCTTAAACATTTAACTGTAAAGTAAATTTATAACATGTAAAACAAAAAGGTGTGTTTTTAGACTACGCAATATCTATATTGAATGATTTTCTTTAATTAAATTCGAAAGTTGTAATAATTGTCCAATTATTTTTTATAATTGTGTAATTACACTAAAATTTAAGGGTAAACTATACGAAATGTCATTAAACTTTAACTTTTGTATCGAATATACCACTGAACTAAAAATTGATACTATTATACCACTGAACTATCATAAACTACACGAAATGTCACTCGATCGTTAATGTAACGGACAATTAAATGCAAAACGGTGTTATTTTGGTATAGTTGTTTTTAGACTACACAATATTTATATTGAATGATTTTCTTTAATTATATTCGGAAATTCTAATAATTGTCCAATCATTTTTTATAATTGTGTTACACTAAAATTTAAGGGTAAACTATACAAAATGCCACTAAACTTTAACTTTTGTATCGAACATAGCACTGAACTAAAAATTGATACTATTATACCACTGAATTATCGTAAATTACACGAAATGTCACTCGATCGTTAAATTGTAACGAACCGTTAAATGCAAAACAACGCCATTTTAGTATAGTTGTTTTGATGCCTAAGATAGGACAAACCGACGTCATTTTGTTAAAAAAAAATTAAAAAAAAAACACTGCATTTGGGGAGGCTAAAACCATAAACCTCAATGGTGAAAGATTTACACTAAACCATTAGGCCAACTTAAAGACTTGATATAATTCTAACGAAAATAGTATATACATAATACTACAGCTAAACCTAATTTCATTTATCTCATGATATATTTTTATATATTTATAATATAATTTTATAAATACAATAAATTTATAAATAAATATTAATTATAATTTATATTACAAAACTAAAATACTCCCCCCGTCCCACTAAAACTGTCACATGTTGACTTTTTCTGGTCAAAATTTTTCAACTTTGACTATAATTTATTTAAATAATTTAATTAATTAAAAATTATAAAAAATATATTTAAAAACTAGTTGATTCAAAGTTTTTAAAATATATTTTTTTATATTTTTATCAATAATAAATTTTAAATTATAAGAGGTCAAAGTTGAAAAAGTTTGACAAAAAAAAGTCAACATGTGACAGTTTTAGTGGGACAGAGGGAGTATTATTTATAATATATATGATTAAACCTTAATGTAGTGTTTACTTAATTTTTGGTTCAACCCTCTCCAAATGTAGTGTTTACTTAATTTTTTTAACAAAACGATGTCGTTTTGGCATATCTTAGGCATCAAAGCAGCTATACCAAAACGACGCCATTTTGCATTCAACGAGTTCATTACAATTTTAACGGTCGGGTGACATTTCGTGTAATTTACGATAGTTTAGGGTATAATAATAACAAAAAAACAAAGTTTATGTGGTATAATAGTATCGATTTTTAGTTTAGTGATATATTCAATACAAAGATTAAAGTTTAGTGGCATTTCATGTAGTTTACCCAAAATTTAATTATAAGATGAATTTCAAGCAAACCTTATTTTTTCTAACTCCGATAATGAAATAACATATTTTTTAAAAAAAGAAAATATATGAAGTGGGTGTGCATGTGCCACATTTAGGAATTAGGAGTTATTTTCAGCCACAATTATGTGTAGTTATTTCATTCAATTAGAGTCAATATGAGGTTCCCTGTTATTATTTTTGTTACTATAAGTTATTAATTGTTATTTTATAAGTGTTTTACTATTTTAATTATTATGAGTAATATTTAATATATAGATAGTGTAGAGAAAATTTTACTCAATTAAAAGCTTGATCCAAGTGATAAACATTTTGGTATCGCTTAAGCAGATTTTAAGTTCAAGACTTTGTGAAGGCAGAAAATTCTCATTGAGAGGTCCCTCCACCAAAACCAAGTGTGCAACTCAAGTCGGGCCGAATTAAGGCAAAACTTAAAGAACCAGGAGGGTAACAAAAAGAGAAAGTAATTTTTACACATACCGATTTTAAGTCTAATTTATAAAATTTAAATCTTTAACTCTAAATAAGATTTTTAAACCCCAAATAAGATTCTTAAACCTTAATATAATCTTTCTAAAAGATTTAAATTTGATCAAATTTATCTGTAGGCATAGACTGAACTATAACAAGCCTTGGTGGCTATGGCCCCCAAATTTTTTATATTAAAAAATCTAATGTGAATTTTACCTATTTAGGCTCCTAATTTTCAATTAAATTGAACTTTACCTAATTTTATGATTAATTATATTTTATCTCATAATTTTAATTTTTAACTCCGTCCATGTCTACATGTATATGCGAATTTTATTAAGAGTTGTAAAAATAAACAAATTTATCTAGAGACCATATTAAAACTATTTAAAAATAAAATAAGTTATCATTTAATAATAGGTTGATGAACTAAATTAAATAGATCCTATAATAGAGGGACCTGACAGATATTTCCCCCCCTCAGTCCATTCACCATGAAGAAACAAACAGACATAACAATTAACAAGTTCAATGTTCAACATGTCAAAGGGTGACGTGTCAACACATGAAGCGGTCATTTCCTTCTAATTGCACCCCTCCAACCATCAACAACCCCAAATTTCATATTTTCCTCCAAAAACTAAAACAAATTTGCCGGCAAACTCCTTATCTGAATGAATCTCAGCAGCATCTAAAAACTTACAGGAATCTGTAACAGAACTAAAAAAAGGGTAAGCTTGGGTTTTTCTTATCCACTTCCCAACTCTTTTAGTTTATGTTTTTTCCGACATTCTGCTTTTCTAATCTTCCATTTAGTAATCAGTTGTCTTCTTCGTTGTTGTCATGTTCAAGTAAGCTTAGTTTTTTTTCTTTTCATTTGATGATCGAATCTTTGTTTTGTAAGTCTTATGTTCTGTGTTAACAGTTTGACTTTGTGGATTTTATGGTGGTAGACTAGATTATATGTGAACTTTAAGCTATTTAAAAAGTTAGAATTTTTCATTGTTTTGGGTTTTCTTACATCTTTTCTGGGTATGAACAGTGACTTAAAATGGGTCAAATTGTGCTGAAATTCATTGTCTTGACCATTGATCATGAGTTTGTTCTTGGTTTTTTAAAACTCTTCATATACCCAATTTCTACCTGTTTCTTTTGTTTTTTTTTTCAGGTTTGACCTTTTAAGAAACCAAAAACTGTTCATGAAGGGTTAGCAGATATGTGTATGAATTGTTCATAAGAAAATATTGGCAGTGATTTTATATTAAAAACATGTTTGTTACAGCCAGTGAGGTTGCCATTGATGAAATGGGGTATGCCATGAGTAGGCTGGATATAGAATCCGATTTGTTCGATGTTGGTAATGCCATCAATGAAGCTGGTAGTAGCAGTAATAGGCCCAACAGACCATTGCGTAAAGTCGATGACGAGATTGCGCAGCTTACAAACCTCAGATCAGGACCTCCCGATCGATTGCGTCGACTCATGCCTGGAAAGCAGCAATTACCTGTTTCACCTGTTAGGATGTTGGCAGGTCGAGAAGGAAACTATTCAGGAAGAGGAAGATTCTCATCCGCAGATCGTTGTCACATGCTTAGCCGGTATTTGCCTGTAAATGGTCCTTGGCTTGTGGACCAAACAACCAGCCGGGCCTATGTTTCTCAATTTTCGGCCGATGGTTCTCTGTTTGTCGCGGGGTTTCAGGTATTTCTTCATTGCCTTTTATCTGAGTGAGATTGATTTGATTGGATTATACTTTATAGGTAGTAATAGATTTGATTTAATTTGATTGCGAATGTTTGGTTTCAGGGAAGCAATATTAGAATATACGACGTCGATGGAGGCTGGAAAGTTCGGAAGAATATTCTTGCTAAGAGTTTGCGTTGGACAGTTACCGACACATCCCTTTCTCCAGATCAGCGCTATCTTGTAAGCTCCCCCTATCTAATTTTAACATGTCTAAGTGTCTTCCTTCATGTGAGCTAGAACTTTTCGAGAACTATTATAGTGGACATTTCTTCTTCAGGGAACATTGTGGCTAAGATAGTGCATTTCATGCACCGAATAAAAAAAAGCATCCCACTTTGCATTGTCGTTTTCTTAAGTTTTTTTGGTATTCTACTAGCACTTCAGCTTTTGTTACAAACAGCGGTTCACCGTGATAAGTAGTAGCGGATAGCTTTTGAGTGCCAACCGTATTCGTGAATCATATATGATGTTATTGTCTTGCTCTCTATGGAGCATGAGAAAACAATACCGGATAACTTTAGTTTCTGATGCCCCGATCCTTGCTTTGAGTGTTTCTATTTTGCAGATATCTTAATCAAATTTATATCCCTTTATTTCAGGTTTATACCAGCATGTCACCTGTAGTTCATATTGTTAATGTCGGGTCTGCTACGACAGAATCCCTTGCAAATGTCACGGTAAACTGCTTTCCTGGCTATTAGTTTACTGGTTTCACATAAAAGACTCATGTCGGATCATGACTATTACGTACACACACGCACATGCCCACATATTTAGGTGAACAACATGAAATATTCTGGTTGTGGATATCTAGTATATTCATCCAAGCATTATTCTTCGCAACAATCTTTTTGGTAACACTTTTGGACTTCTAATGTTTATCAGGAGATCCATGAAGGATTGGACTTTATTTCTCCCGACTATAGAGGATATTCTTTCGGAATATTCTCTGTGAAATTTTCAACCGATGGACGAGAACTTGTAGCTGGAAGCAGTGACGACTCAATATACGTTTATGATCTCGAAGCAAACAAGCTTTCCCTTCGAATTGTGGCACACACTGTGGGTTCACTGCTTGTGTATTCTCGATATGATAAGCTTGTCGTTTTATGATTATTTTATTGCTTGGTATTGTTGATTTATTCCAAATATCAGTTTAGCCCTATCAACCACTATTAAGTGATTATGTCTCACTACTTTTAAAACATTTGCTATAATTGGAGTCTTCATCACGAACTGACTTGAATGCGTGAACTAATAATAAAATGTGTGGAAGTTGAACATTTGGCTTCCTCGAGAATAATGTTTAACGGAGAACGGATACTTGTTGTCTTGTATTATTATTTTTCTCTTGTATTAGTCGACTCTGCCGACTTGTGGTTCTATCTAAGTTAGCTATTGCCTTAGATGTCTGTCATTTAAGTGCACGAATGTTGCATGAGCAAGAGAATGCTTTATTTTTGGATTGTTTTTGGCCTTGCTTCCCACTCTATTATCGCCTAATGCGGTGACCACTTTCCCTATTTGGATCTATAACTTCAGGCCACCTAAAGTCGATTCGTGTTTCATCTTGCAGGCTGATGTTAACACAGTAACCTTTGCCGATGAAAGTGGTAATTTGATATATTCTGGGAGTGACGATAATCTCTGCAAGGTAAATTCAAGTAAAAGAAAGCCCGAATATGTTACCGTAAGCGTGGGATGTAGATATGCTGTATTTTCGCATTTGATTAAGTAAAGGATGATATTATTTTGATGTTGTTAGGTGTGGGATAGACGTTGCCTTATTGCAAAAGATAAGCCTGCAGGAGTCTTGATGGGACATCTAGAAGGTATTACTTTTCTCGACAGTCGCGGAGATGGTCGTTATTTCATATCAAATGGTAAAGATCAGACTATAAAGCTTTGGGATATCAGAAAAATGTCCTCCAATACCTCTTGGTATGCTTTTTTTTTACGTCCCATGTGCATGGTTTTGATTTTCTCTGCATGCATATGCCATGTGTGCATGCTATTTAACAGAACTTTATTTATTTATCGATTTGAGTTTCGGCGATAGTTTGAAGCTAAAGCCAAAAGGCACTATTGCAGCAATTTAGGGTTTAGGAGTTACGAATGGGATTACAGATGGATGGACTACCCACCACAGGCCAGAGATTTGAAACACCCGTGTGACCAATCTGTGGCTACTTATAAGGGTCACTCGGTCTTGCGTACTCTGATTCGCTGTTATTTTTCTCCGGAATACAGGTGAGTACACTTATTCGCCGTTTGCGTGATATATTAGTCAAATTAACCAGATATTTTCCTTCATCTAACTCTGGCTTTGTGTTAAAGTATTTATTAACATGTCATCGATTTCTCGAATGTTTTGTTTCAGCACGGGCCAAAAGTACATTTACACCGGATCTCATGATTCTCGGGTTTATATTTTTGATGTGGTAAGTAACCAAATTTTATATGCTTTACTCTAGGTTGCCTTTTTTCTGTATATTACAGCGACGCTCTTTGTTGGATTCAATTTGGTACTTGAGTTTTGCACTTATCGACTGTAGTTGCAGTGTTCGATATTTTGAGTTCTGTATATTAGAAAAATGTCTAATTCCATCCGATAAAGATGCCATCAGTGAGTGATTATGCTGACAAAATGAATGTAAATTAGACGGCAGCGTAATGTGTTATGCAACGAAATTCTGTTTTATCGAGGGTTATAACACGGTTATATCTTACAGGTAACCGGAGCCCAAGTTGCAGTACTGAAGCACCATACATCACCAGTAAGAGACTGTAGTTGGCACCCGAACTACCCTATGCTGGTCAGCTCTTCTTGGGACGGAGACATAGTTAAGTGGGAATTCCGCGGTGAAGGAGATGAACCGGCCTCTACGAACAAGAAGAGAGTCCGGAGGCAATATTACTATTGAAGACAATCCGTAACATCTGTAAGCTACAATCATACTACATACACAATATTTTTCATTATTCAGACATGAGTAACTACATGTCCATGTACGAAAAAAATAATCTAGCTGTACATAAATAAACGATACAACTCTCCGTGTAAGTTTGTTCATGTGCCTCATCCGAACCGTGTATTTCTTCCTTGATTCTGCATAAATTATGATATCCATATCCATACATATATGCGTTTGGACTAAGTTAATGAATGCAGAGAGCTGGTTCTGCAATGTGGAGACAAGCATCATCACCGCATAGATTCGATCGGAGTTAACTGCGATGATGACGACATGTATGTGTTTTATAGAATTGTTGTCGACTACACGAATGAGTCCGATAGAACAAAAGCACAAGACGGAACCGGAATGTAATGCTAGCTGTTCGGATTTGTTGGTTCATGGTGTAAGGCTGTATGCATGGCAATTTCTTGAGGAAACAAACGAGGGGTTGTGGGGCTTACATTCTCTGCATGCAAACTTTTGCAAAGAAACGGCTAAATCTCAGTGCTTCCCCCACTAATGTCAATTCCTTCCACCTTCTACGCCCATTCAAGTTTGGTTCATTCACATTTAATATATAAATTATTTCATTCACTGTTTTCAAATGACACGTCGAATTAAGAAATTTTTACGCAGTCGAGTGGTAAGAAATTCGATATTCTTTAAATAAAATTTTAAAGATTCGAGTAGAATTTTGTCCCTTTTTTTCATGTGGTTGAAACATGAAAATCAGTAGGGGACCCTAAAATGATGAGGGGACATGTAGGACATAAGGGCCCCTACTTAGGCAGATTGATGGATTATAACATAATCAAAAGAGCTACTTGAACTTAATAATTGCACCCCAAAACATCATAATTCTTGAGGAACAAAGATTTTTTTTTACCAACGGTGGTATCGCTTAAATAGGTATTAAGTTCGAGACGTTGTATATAGAAAATCACTGTGAGACTTACTCACCAAAATTAAGTATGCGGCACGGGTCGGTCTGGGTTAATTAGATTGAAGCCTTAGGAATAGAAAAGGACAACCATATATATATATATATATCAACAACACCCTCACAGTCCATACCCAAATTCCTAGACTTTTGCATTTGTCATTGTCCATGAATTTTTTTCTCATCTCTTTCCTGGGTAAGTGTGATGGTCCAGTATCTACTATACTATAATGTGAATTGAGTTAGTTTTTTTTTTCTAATTTAAATTAGTGTAGAAATTAGAATTATGATTTTATGGGATTAGGAAGTTGTTTTTGAATTAATAATTATATAGGGTATAAATAAGTTAATTTACATAATTCTTTAATTAATAACATGAAGGGATGTAGTCCTTAACTATGTGACAAATAAATAGGTTAAATTTTGAGTTTGACTTACTAATATTTGGTATACTCCATGTGCCTAGAAACTGTAATATTATTATAAATGTTAACTCCACTATCAACCACCAAACCTAATATTAACTATGTGATTATTGATATTTACGTTGTTTTATCGTTTAATTCCTGACATTAGCCTTAGAATATAATTACTTCTCCACTTAATAAAAATTAAAAAAATTATCAATTAAAAATTTAATCCGACTCGATTTCAGATATAATTAAAATTCATAATACAAGCTAGGCTGGCCCCAACTCCCATTGTGAACGCCAATGCCAATGTGAATGATGGTATGTATTTCATCTATGTTTGGGTATGATTGTTGTGTTTTCTTTTTCGCCAAGCTCGTGCAAATGTAAAGCTGCAATAACTCATCAAACCATTAGTTTTAGTTCTACCTTTTTCTACCCCCACTCACCTCCTTTCCATCCATCCATCCATCCATCCATCCATCCATCCATCCATACATACATACATATAACTAATTACTTTTCAGTATGAAAAGATTAAGTTAATTCGAATTCAAAAAATCAATTTAGCAAAATTTAACTTAATCTAATTAGATAACATAATATTATTAACTCAAAATTTTTAATATGAATTTGAAACCATTCAAAATGGATTTAATAAAAAATAGACAAAATGACAAAAGATGCCCCCAATGTTTGCATATTTTGTCATTTGGCTCCTTTTTTTGGTCCAAATGTGCCCCAACGTTTGTTTATTTTGTCATTTGTGCCCCTATTCTTTTTTTAGTCCAAATATGCCCCCAATGTTTCATTCATAGTCCAAATATGCCAATGTTAGATGTAAACTGTCAATCAACTGACGGTCAACGGCTTATAAAAAATTTTTGACGTGGCATCAGCAGATCTTAATACGTAGCAAGTCTAGTCAGCATCAGCTATTGAACGTCAGTTGACTGACAGTTTTCATCTAACGGGGGCATATTTTGACCAAATTAAAACGTTGGGGGCATATTTAAACTACGAATGAAACGTTGGGAGCATATTTGAACCAAAAGAAAAAATAGGGGGCCAAATGATAAAACAAGCAAACATTAGGAACATATTTGAACAAAAAAAAAAGAATAAAAGGCCAAATGATAAAATATACAAACGTTGAGGGTATCTTTTTGTCATTTTACCTAAAAAGAAACTCATTGCAACAATGTAATTTAATTTGATATGATTTTTGCTGATTAAGCACATAACAAACAAACAATGGAAAATTACAAAATTCTAACGTATTAACAAAAATAAACTCCCTTTATTTTTACCCACAAAATATCAACCGCGTAAATAAAAATAATTTGTATCCTAATCCCGAAACTGCCCTCGGCAAGATCGTTGAAATTACCAATCCTATCCTTTCCAATCGTTGCACTGGGCAGTAGGCCTAATTTTCTCTTTACCCGCCTTCAATGGGCACGCCGTCTGAACGGGCGGCACCATGCAATTATACTGCAAACATATTGAACTCCTCAGAGGAATCTCCGCCGTCGGATTAATCTCGATTCCGGTCAAATAGTTATGCTGCAGATAAAGTATTCGTATGCTGGCAGATAACAACCGGTCCACGAAGCTGGCCGGGACCTTACCGGTGAACTGATTGTCGTTCAAGTAAAGATTCTGTACGGTCGAGAACATCGGTGATATGTGACCCGACAATCTGTTGTGGCTGAGATCGACGGTCGGGATCGTTACTTGATAGGCGGGTTGGACTGGACCGGAGAACGAGTTCCTTTCCAGCTGAAGATTGGTGATTGTAAACGAGAACAAACGGCCCGGGATGGGACCTGTGAATTGGTTCAAGCTTAAGTCTAGGTAGTTTAACTTGTTGAGCCGGGATAGAAGCTTGTCTACCGGTCCGGTCAGCTGGTTCCAGGAGAGTGAGAGGGACTGAAGGGAAGCAGGGAGGGAGTTCGGAGTGAGCGAGCCGGATAGAGCATTGTGTTTCAGGTCCAACCGGGTTAAGACTTGGGAACGAAACGGTGGAACTGAACCGGAGAGATGGTTGTGGCAAAGAATAACGTTGGTGAGCTCCGGCAATGTTCCGATGGAGCGAGGGATTCCTCCGGTGAGCTGATTGTAGCTGAGATCAAGATTTTTAAGCCTCCTCAGTTCTCCCAGAGTCGCCGGAATATCCCCGGAGATGAAGTTCCTACTGATCGCAAGAAAACGCAGGCCCTTCAATTGCGAGATTGACACCGGCAACGACCCATAGATCCGACCCGGAACAATGGATAACTCGACGAGAGCAGATAGTTTCCCAATGGCCGAATCTATCCTCCCGGTTAAACCCGGGGAACCAGCCCGGGGATCACCGAGATTAAGAGCCACTACTCTATCGGATTCACAGTAAACGCCGGCGAAGTTACAAGGATCGGAAGTAAAATCCCAGGAAGCCAAGAAATTAGAGCCGGGCAAATCATGGAGCGACTTTCTAATGGACTGTAAAGCCAGAAAATCAACCGGGTCTAAAATCGCAAAACCCAAGAATCCACATTGAAACAGAGCAGCCAAAAACAGAGCATAAGAACCCACATTCATTCCCCCCTTTTTAGCCATTGAACCGATGAAGCAAAGAAGAAGCCGAGTTTCCCAGTAAAGCAGAGATGTTGGGTATTGAAAAAAGGTGTTATATAAGAACAAAAAGGTAAGGCTTTTGAGTTGGCAAATGAAGCTTTTTCGTGAGAGAAGACTACCGATTTCTCGTGGGGATAGAAATTACAAACGTGAAAGCCTTTAATGGCGCGAAACTATCAGCATTAAAGATTATATATATACATAATGAAGAAAACACAGAGAGTGGGTTGAAGAAGAAGCAATGGCGGATGGTGTTGAGTTTTTTGATAATGGCTTCTTGGAGAAGAAGCAGAGCGCAGCGTTGACGGCGGAGTTTCTAGTTTTACAATGATAATGAAACTGGAAATGTTATGTTTTTTATTAGTTTTTTTTTTTTCCTTTTGTTATTATATTATTATAATAATCCATATTGTTAATGTTTTCTTTTACTGTTCTTGGTTTTGTTGCTTTATTAGGGCTGGGTTCGGGTGGTAAACGGTTGTCCAAGCCTACATGGAAGGGAGAGGGTTAAGTTCGGGAGACAGGTCAGCAGGTAGGGGAGGTGGGTGATCGAGGAAGAGATCACGTGACTATTGCGGTGGACTGTACACATGGTGGCAATGTCCAGCTAGGATATGATACATCATCAATAATTCGTATATTTTCATTAAACTAATCGAATGTAGAGGTGACAAACGGATCATTCGTTTCTGGTTTGGATCATTTTAATTTCGATTATTTCAAGTCTGGTCATTCGGTTTAATTGTAATTCAATTCATTTCGAGTCGGTTAATTTTAACACAGATTAAGATAAGAAAAATCTTTACCATCTATCCTAAACCTCGTAAATTTTATCTCTCAAAAGCCCCAAAAACATTTCGAATTGTCACACGCGGTGGTATTTTAACAACAAAGGGTAATTTGGTATAGTTGATATGGGTATTTCTTGGTCCCCAAGGTGTTCTTTAATGTCGCAATGGGGATGCGTGAATAGGAATGCAACGCACCAAAGTAATAACCAAAAGAGCCCGGCCAGCACAACAATCATCATGTGCATTCCATTTTCCATCATTTAGTTATAAAGGTGAAAACAACAAAAGGATCATCGGATTTGGATAGCATGCAGGCAATGAGTCAGCCTTCGCCAGTTTTGTTGCAGTCGCGACTTCGCCTTACGCGTCCTGAATGAGATATTTTTTCAAATGTTATCTAGAAAAAGGCTATTTTTTCCAATAAATTCTCAAAAGAGAATATTCGGCCAAATTAACCGTTTTATTTTCTGAGGATGACAAGAACAGTATCCCTTGTATCTGAATGTAATAAATGTCCCAATAACAGTTTCGGACACGACATTAACTTTTGTCTTGGATTTTAAGACAGAGAGTGAAGAATTTATGAACACAAACTCATTTCATTTGATTTCCTTTTTTTTTCTTCCATTACCAAGCAAACAATATTGTTATACAGATCGGGATTTAGCAACTTCACACAATTTTCTGTACAGACAGACAAACAAACAAACTCGATATGATCAAGACAAAGGAACTTGAACCCGAATCTAGTACCAGAACTGAGTTTTGGTTCAAGTTAAACCCCTTGCCTCCTAAGTCCAATACTCCATTGTTTAGGAAAAGAATGTACAAAAGAGAGGGGAAGATGATGCATGCTCTTACTATACTTTAACCATTGATCATGAATACAATCATCGGTACCGACCCACCCCTCTTATTTACAGGGTGCAATGCATTTTGAATCGAAAAACATACCTTTGCCTAAGCTTTTTACAGTGGCTTGAACGAATACCATGAGTGACGAATCCGGTTCAACCTGCCAAAAGAAACCCAACCATGTAAAAGCCAAGTGATTTTAGTTTCAGAAAAAATGTGGAAAGAAATGACATGATTATCAATGAAACCGAGTTTGCTTGGGGAATGCAACACCATAACTTCAGGTTTCTACCTTCTTCGGAGAACACAAACATGCCACCCAGCAATTCATCATTTCCCTCATCCTCTTCCGGTTTTTCCTTCCCACAGTGGTTGCTGCTGCTAGCGACATCATTGTTGGCATGTACAGACAACTTGTCGCTTTCACTGTGCTGTAAGATATCATAGTGCCCTTCTTGGAAATGCCCAAAATCAACCGGAATCTGTTGTGCGGAAAATGACGACTCATCTTCCAGAATGTTTGTAGGTGCATCATAATGGTCTATATGCAACATTGAGGCACTACTAATACCAACAACATTGAAAGACGGTGTTCCATCGGTCTTAGTTCTTGATGGAGGCAACTTACTCTCTAACGAGGAAAAATCGCTTGTCATAGAGTGACCGGCATCAGAATATATATTCTCCATGTGCTGAAATGGAGAAGATTTGACAGTCAAAGACCCCTGATTCAGTACCAACGGCTCAATGAAGCCGTTCCCAACTTTTCCATGGCAATTTTCATTCAGACCCTGGTAAATGGGTGGATAAGGCTTCTCGCAGTTAATCTGATCAAAATCAAGTAGATTATCCAGTCTCCTTGATGAACCTGACGGGCGTTGCAATCATCAAATGACGTGATTTTATACGCAAGGGCATGTTGGTACCAAAACAAAAACTGCTTTCAAGCAATAACATAGGCTTACCTCCAGAACTTTCAGTGGAGCTAAGCGACGCTGGCTTTGAATGACAAATAATAATCTCTTGCGAGGCTTTATATTCACCTTGATGATGATCTGGAGACGAAGACGGAGGATACTTCCCAACAGCAAAACACCTAAATGGAACAACTAAGATAGGTACTTAGGAGATTCCAAACACGGCCATGGTAAACAAACATGCAATATCAACACATTTCAGGGACATTTTCCGTGGATCATCGCCAGAACAAAACATTTCACTTAGAATCAATAATAACCAGAAACATCAAGCAAGGACAACATCAAATTCAGAGTTCAAAATCTTGCTAGAGCTGCAAAAAACCAAGAATGGAAAGGGGATCACCTGTCATTCCAGCTTGATTTGATACGATGGAAACTATCAAAAACAGGTAATAATTCCTTGCTTTTGATTTCAAGTTCATGAACTGGGAACTGCTCAATTTCAAATTCACCACCTTTACAAATATTGGCTCTCGGAGAATCCATCATGTAGAAAGAAATCTGTAATAATGAAAAAACTAAATCTCAATTGAGCTATTGCACCAATTATGAGTAGGAAAGTTCTAAGAACATGAACTACCTTGGTCTTTTGCCATATTGGTAACCTCCAGGAGTTTGCTTGCACCTCTGCATTAGAAAGGTACCAGTCGAAGCTATCATGGGGCTTTTTCATAAATGGTTTTGTATTCTTTTCTCCACTGACATTATCATTAATTTCCAGAGAATCAATGCTGAATTCCTCACTAACTGATTTACTATCAACACCTTCAGCAACATCTTGTCTCTCAACAGTAGCCTTAGAAATACATTCCTCTCTTTCTGGCCAATCTGACCTCCTACATACATCCCACCACTGAACAGGTTCAACTTTCACAGTCAAGTCATCCTCTTGTACATGCGTATATGAAGCTGTCTGAAATCTTAAAGTACTAGCACCTGAATCTGCCCCAATTGACAGGAGAAGCTCATGTTGAACTACATGACCTGATGGAGTATAAACTAGAAGATGTTCCAAGGAAGTAGTTCTTTGGTCAACATGCTGAAGAGCGAGCGATATAGAATTATGAAAAACAGCAGCAACAGCACCAGATGGCACAAAAACCTTTCCTGTTGCAGAATTCGTAGCATTGCTTACTGTACTAAGCCATCCAAAACTACTGTATTTTATCCTGCTGACAACAGAAAGGGCAACAGGTAGTGGGGGTGGGAAAGATTGTTGATTAGTGACACAAGACGAGGTAGACCACCATGGCAGGGATAAAACTGGAGAAAGGGAAGGCTCTTCACCCTGAGATCTAAGTGTTTGAAATCCTGTATCACCTCCAAAAGGGGATAAGACAAAAATATGGCATGTCCCCTTGGATGAAACAATCGCAACCCACTGACTATAGTGACTAAAGCAAATATCTTGAATCATCTGTTAAATTAAACATAAAAAATGCAATAATATTAATATACAATCAATGTAGAAGAAAAAGATATATCTTGAAACTAAAAGTGTACGAACAGCTGATGTTATTCCACGATGTAGCTGGTAAAGATGCACATGAGAAGTGCTCCAGTCATGACTTTGAACACCCGATCCAGAGCGGACATGCGATGGCATAATCCTGAAGATGTTTATGTTATTTCCATATACTGATGCAGTTACCAGAAGGGTCCCACTAGGGTCAAAACTTAGTGCAGAGATTGGGCTTGTATGAGCTTTAAATTGAGATATAACATCTCGAGAAACAAAATCCTTTACGACAACCTACAAAATCAACCATTTGAAACGTAAGAAGTGTCAGCAATTGGATACTCCAAAGCTCATCTATAATCTAAAAAATTCCCTCTCGCTAGAATATAAAGAAGAAAGCAAAGTCACAAATGCATCCCCTTGAATCTAATTATGGTACCATCACAGTCATTTTGTCCTTCCCTTTCAGCTTTGCAACTTTCATATGCATAAGGAACATTAGGCTTAATTTGTCCCATCTGGAGACAAGATTGGAAAAAAAGAAAATGATCATCTCATTCTCTTTGCAGATTCCATAAATTTATTAAATTAAATTCTATTTGTTCAGAGATGATAATATTCTTTAAAATTGAAATGGTATCATGTTGCTAGCCTTCTTATAAGTAGAAGCATCACAAAAAGATCCTATAGGAAAATAATCGGAACATTTAAATTAGTTCTGGAGTTGTTGGGAAGTATATCTCAATATAGTTATGCTGCAATTATTCAAAAGCATAAAACTAACCATTCCAGCATTGTCCATATCAGTTCCTGCCAGTCTTCCGACTTTCCAAACTGAATTTTGTGACACGGGAGAATTTGAACCGTCAGGAAGTAGCTCTTGACAATACTTAGATAAAGTCCTGTATCCCATATCTCCCAGGTTGATTAGCCCAGTTGCCAAATGCTTACTAGATTCCATAGCATAACGAGCAACCAAACTACTGCCACCTGGGGATGTTGATGGACTCACACCAGGAGAAGGGGTAAGGTTTTGTGGACTTAACCGGCCAGTGTTAGACAGCAGTGGATTACTGGAAGCATATGCCAACCACCTTGGACCCACAGCCATTGGACCAAAGCCGACATTAACCCCAACAGCCCCTTGTCCCGCCAACTGGGGTACTGGATAGGTGAGGACACTAAACTTATTCTCGAGAGTGAGGGCATCAAAACAATATATCTGCAACCATAGAGGAAGAGTTGATTATGATATTTGCAGCACAAGAGTAAACCAGAAAAGGGGAGTGCACAATCTTCATAAATTTGTACTGCCTTTGATTGGTATATATCAGGATAGTTGATCAGCGTACTCTGCCTTTGGATTGACAGATTACTTGCAGCATTAGTTAAAGCAATACAATGAACTAAGAGAACTTACAGACTGAGATCACTGACAACCACAACTAAAACAAAACTAAGAAAGACAAGGGAAATAGGTTAGAAGAAAAACCTACGTTATTGACAAGTCTTTATCATAAAATAAAGCAGCAACAATGCCGAGTATTTTAATCTGCACTTTGAAACCCCCAACATGCAACATGACATTTCATATTTTCGCAAATTAATGTACCATTTATATCAGCCAGCACTACCTGTGTTGCAAGACCTATAGCTACTATCCGGGAACTGCATCTAACCATGCAAACAGATGAACGAAATCTCAGCACATGCACGTAACAGTGAGACCGAAGAGAGTAAAATCGAACTGCAGTAGAGGAGTTGACAGAGTTCCCCAACTGTGACTCCATACGGCAATCTCGGGCCACCCCAACCAAATTGCCAGCATTCTGACCCAAGCTTGAACTGTTAGTGTCATAACCAGCAACAACCAGTAGCATAGGATGTGAAGCCCTGAATCCTTCTTGTCCATCAGAACTCAGAGGGCAAGGCTGCATCTGTAAGAATGAAACTGGACCATCACGCTTTGAAACTAGTTCACTGTAATTAGATGCATCCTCCACATCAAAGACTTGAAACCCATTCTGGTAACCAAGTAAGAGGACATGCTTGAAGTGAGACGGACCAAGTTCCAACCTGTCAAAGCCAGCCCATGTTACCTGTTCATGGAAAAAAATATCAGAAACACACCTAAACAAACATAGTTTTCAAAATAGGAAGAAGGGCATTAAGAAGCATTATGAAACACCTCAAAAAATCCAACAGAATGATGAAACTGAATTAAAATTTACCAAATTTATACCAAGGCAGGGAGAGCCTATCAAAGAATATTTAGCAATGATTTAAAGCTAAGCCGAATAAGCACCATTCCTGAGAAACCTATCACATTTCATGTCCAGTATGGTTAAAAAGAAAAACAAAAGGTTCTTAATAATTATTCATGCTTCACAAAGCACAACTGTCCAGATATGAGACATTGTGAAGCAAATATTCATGTGTGAGTTCTAGTGTTCTACTATATCAGTTCTCCAATGTAAAATGTCATAACAATCCAAATTAATTTATATCACAAGGGAGTGCATGAGTGTCTGAACTCTTAACTTTAAGATTTTCCAAACTAACACCCCATGAAAATCGCGCAGACAAAAAGCAGCATCAATATAATCAATAATGCTTTGAAGGATCAAGGATGATAAAGATAAAAGGTTTGAGTTAACATTAGAGCAGATTAGCTTGAGTCCAACTCCAAATTGTTTAAAATTAGCATAGCCAAATTAGTGTTGTTAAGACATGCATCTAGGTACTGTGCCCACATAGTACCCAGTGTTTTAGTATCAGCAATTAGCATAGCCAAATTCATTAATTGCACCTTCAATAGTTATAATGAAAAAAAAGGACCCTGCCTAAATGTTAAGTATTCAACAACAAACATAGAATAAAACCATAGGAAAACCATGTATATTGGGCAACAAAAAAGGGGAAATTATGCATGTTCTGTTATTTTAGATACAAAAACACATACTGCACCTTACTTAACTAAAGTAAGAGACTTTTTTGTGCCTTATACCTTAGGCAATATAATAGTTAAAGCGCCTAAAGTGCACCTTGCAGCTTAGACAACACTAAGCCTGATGATTCTCGACAAGTAAACCGAGTGGCGAGTACAAATAAGCCTTAAATCACCATTAACTCTATACGTAGACTGGAAAACTCTACTAAAAATTCAAAAGATAAAAAGAAAGAAACCACAGCAACAAAAGTAAACAATCGATTCTGCAAAGGGAAGTGAAACCTGATCTTTCTGATCTTCAGAAGAAGTGGAAATGGAAGCAGCGACGGAAGCACCGGCGGAGCGAACCGTAGAAGCGACGTTACTAGCATTCGTGGAAACAGTCTTCAAACAAGACGATATTATCCTCAACGAATTCGGCAGCAAGCCATTGTTCCTTCCTTTTCCTTTCCTCATTCTCCAACTATAACACACTCCTATTCGTACTACAACCACTCTCAATCACCACCGCCACAAACTCTTCTCCTCCTCCTCCGCCACAGTCATCACAACTGCCTACCTCCGCCTTCACCACCGGCAAGTAGCATCTCCGATCGCCGACGATCAAATATAACATCCGAATTCCGATTCTCCTGATCGCCACACAAAAATCCTCGCAACAAACTGAAATCCCCCACGGCTTGCTTATGGTTTGAATTTTGGTTTTGTGGATGTGGACTTAGCGATGTGGTTTTTTCCCTTTGGATCACTACACGCAGAAAAGCCTGAAAAAGAAGTTTAAAATTAAAAAAATATATATATTAAATTAGAAAGAAAAAAAGTTGAATTATTACGAACAGTGTGGACTTTTGTCTTTTTGTGTGACGTCAGTTGCCAGGCTGTTTTTATTTGCTGTTTGATTTCTGTAAGTTTTGTCTTTGCATATTGGGCTTGTTCGGATAAACGGCCTGCTCTCATCTAGTTTTAGGTTCTGTTTTTTTTTCCTTTAAAAAATAAACATCATATACCCCTCCATTTTAGAATTTATATCGTTGTTACCTCTAAATTTTAAAATGTTTCAATTATAGCACTATTTCTTTTATTTTGCTTCAATTATAAAATTGAACCATTAAAATCTAAACCACATATAATGATTTAACCAAAAAAATGCCATATTAGGTACTAAATTTTAGTGGTGTATCGATTTATTTACTAAACTTTAAAATAATTTTATTTTAGTCACTGAACATTTCGTTCATCACTGTTGACCATTCGTCGCCTGTCATCGATTATTAATTGTTATTCATAGAAAAATATGTACCGAAACACTCGCATTTCACTCCTCGTTCTTTTCATTGAATTGATTTTTTACGAACCCACTAAAAATTGATAAAAATTCACACAAAAAACATGCTATTACTCGAACCTCCTCTCCCAACTGCTCGATGAAACTAATTCTAAGGTATAATATTGTTCTTCTCAAAACAATATTTGTCACCTTTTGAATTTCAGAACAAATACCTCAAAACCTCATATTTGAGTAAACCCCAAAACCCTCGAAAAATGAATAGATTTTTTTTTTAAAATAATTGATTTTTAAGATGATTTTATGAAAAATTGGTTCGAGAAGAAAAAAAGGAAGAATGAGATTATTTTGATATTAATTTTGTCATGGATGATGGTCACAAATATATCACGATTGACTGACAACGAAGGTTGAAATATTCAACGACAAAACCTATAATATGTTTAAGTTTCAAGGCTTAAAACGACGTCGTTCTATGCATTAAAAGTCACACTAAAACAATGATGTTTTATCCACGTTATCAAAGTAAAATAAAAATTTGTCAACGAGGCTTGGTTCAAGTGGTAAGTAGGAGTTCGAGTTTTTGCGCATGTAAAAAAATTTCCTTAGGAAATTCGCTCAACAAAACTATGTGTGCGATATAGGTTAATCCGGATTAATCAGGACAAAAACTTTAAAAATAAAAAAAAAACAACTAAAAAAGTAAAATAAAAATTTAATAATATAATTGAAACATCGTAAAATTAAATGACAGACATGTATTGGGCCTAGAATTTTGTGATATCACTATTAATATATTAATATTAAATATTTTATTTAATTCAAGATAGTTAATACTTAATACAAGGCATTAAATATAGGAGTTGTACTTGGTATACACCATCATCCCTTTATATTAAAGGTAAATTACATAAATGATCACCATATTATTAGTAAAGTCGCGATTTGACTATCTTATTTTCTTTGAAGTAATTAAACTATTATATTATTAAATTAGATGTAATGTGACCACCTCTATTAAAATTTAACAGAAATAGTGACGCGACGGTTAGTAAAATTTTGTTTAATTACACATTTAATTCTCGTTATTTATAAATTTTATCAATTTAGTCATACTTTTAATTTAATAAAATAAATTTAATATATTTTCTTTTTCGCATTTATTTTTATAATTTCATATATATAATCGTTGAATTGATTTTTTTAACTTAATTAATAATTTCAGAATTTATTAAAATTTTAATTAAATTACTATATATATATATATGAAATCATATTACAAATTTAAAATTTTAAGATATAAAAAATGTTGATATAATTTTAAATTATAATTTAAAAATATAAAAAATATTGTTAACTTTAATTTAATTATTAAATTTATTTTATTGTCTTATATGTTTTTATGTATTATATCTATAAGTGTGTCATTTTCGAATCTCGTTAATCCACATTTATTTGTTTTACCCTAGTATAAACACAACTATGACATATATTAAAATTTTACGTTTTATGTCTCAAAATTGGCTTTAGCTTTAGTGGCAAAGCCATGCCAATGCCTCCATACACTCCTAGGTTCAATTCCCCTAATATGTAAATAGTAGGGACTTAATATGTAATTATATCTTTTTTAACTGCCACATCACCATGCCATTAGAATCTAACACTTATGGTGGCTTAATTACTTTGAAAAAAATAAGGTGGTTAAATCACGACTTTACCAATAATATAGTAATCATTTATGTAATTTAAGCTTATATTAAATACATGAATCGAATGTAAATCTATATTAATAGTTTGCCGTGAATGATAAGATGATAAGGATGACAAGGGCGGGTAGCCGGGTAGTCGTCGGATAATGGTGGCTAGCGTAGTTACGTGCCGCCAGGGTTGGGTCAACAATAAACAAACACAGCCTCATTGAAAAAACTAATTACTAAAGTTTAACTTGCTTTAAAATAAATAAATAAAAATAGAAAAAGACATTGGCTCTTTCATGTATTTATCCGACAAAAATTGACTAAACCTTATGATATTCTTTACTTTTGTCCCCATATGATTCTCTTATGTACATATCTTCATTCTTCACTGTTGTCTCCTCGGTCTTCTTCCCAAACCTGTTCGGTTCTTCTTTTTTTAAAAATTCCTTGTTCTGATGTACGTGAAAACAACGTTTGTCCCCCCGCTGAGCTTTATCTTACTGCATGCAACTTGTTTCTAAATCTTACATCTTCTCCCCTGTATATCTCTGCTTCTTTGAAGAACGGGACCAGACATTTTTTCATGTCCTTTAAGCTGTCGGGGTTGCCATTAAGGAGCTGTATAACCTGCATGACATGTCAAGAATCAATAAACGTTACGATCTAACTCGTTGGACCGCGTCGTGAGAGCGTAAATTAGAATTCATTTTGCAAAGTGCACATATATCGGCTCGGATTGTAAAACAATATAGGCTGATTGAGAACTTCTCGACGTGCCTGACTCATTTGGGGGCGCCGTATCGGAGACTGATGTATGCACGTCGATGCAGCCAAGAGGACGAGGTGCACTTGTCGAACACTGAAGTCTTCTCCGAGTGCAGGATCGATCAGTTCTCTAATATCATTCTTCTTTAGTAAAGGTTTTGCCTACGGAAAGAGGATAAAAAGCATAAACTACATGCGCATACATAGGAGTCCTTGAGTAGGACGATGATGTGTTTCGAGTGGCGTACCCACAATACGAGGCTTTGTTGAGAGTAATCCAGAGCTCTGCGGCCAGTGACGAGTTCCAGCAACAGTACACCGAAGGCGAAAACATCGGTTTTCTCATCGACTATGCCGTGCATTAAGTACTCGGGAGCTAGGTAGCTGCAAAAGAAAGCAATAAAGGAAATCAGTTTAATTATAGAATCCCTAACTGATAACTGCAAAGGATTGTAGTGTTACTGTTAGGTATACGAATTTCTAACCCGAATGTGCCTTCGAACTTGGAAACGGTGTGGTGAGTCCATTGTTCCGGTAGCCATTTCGCAAGCCCGAAATCACAAATCTGTCACCGAATTTGTTACTAATGATGTAAAAATCGAAGCGAAATGTTTACATTTCAGGGTACCTGCGGATCAAAGTCCTTTGTGAGCAAAATATTTGCAGCCTTGATATCTCTATGGATGATTCTCCTCTTACATCCCTCATGAAGATACCTTAAACCTTGAGCTGTCCCTAGAGCAATCTTAAACCTAATACCCCATGTCAGTTTCTCCTTTGAACCTGTAAGAAATCAATACATAAATGCGGTTCAGATTCGGACCGAATTCGTTCGAAATGTTCATAATCAAGCAGTTCATGAAACAATGAACTAACCATAAAGAAGAGAAGCTAAGCTTCCATTTGGGGACAAGTCAAGGACAAGATGCATTCCACCTTCAACTCCATAGCCAATCAATTTAGTAGTATTGGGATGGTTCACATGAACCATAATCCCAATCTCCGACAAGAAATCGCCTATAATCTCATCGGCCGCGCCTTTCGTTAGCCGTTTAATTGCCACAAGCTGCCCATTTGGTAATCTCCCTTTGTAAACTTCAGCATAACCACCCTTTCCAACAAGATTCTCTGTGCAAAAAGCAAATCATTAAACCAAACATATATACCATTTCAAGCAGTACAGAATGTACTAAATTACCAACCGGTGCCGAAGTTCTTTGTGGCGATTTGAAGCTCGGAAAGAGCGAAAACTTTCCTCGAAGACATGCGATTAAATGAATCGCCGTCGGCGAGAAAATCCGGTGCGACGGCGACATTTTCTCGCATGCTTGTACTCATCAACGAGAACCTAAATGACCCAAAAGACTTCAAATTGGCCAATGATTTCTTCGATTTAGTTCGAAACAATTGCGGCAACACTCGCCATCGAAAACCTTGTTTCGAATGACTGCTTTCAAATTCTTCACTCTTAAAGCTCATTGAGAGGAACCAAAGCTAAATTCCAATCCGAGGAGTCATTGAAAAGAGACAAAACAGGGGAAAAAGAAACAGAGTGCTCTGTTTTTTTTTATCTCCCCCAAGTCCAACCGTTTTAACTTGCAAAATCGTTTCGGTTTCTCTGTAAATACAATCACAGGAAGATACGAATCACCTAAAACATACAGAAATCGGTAATAAAAGTAAGTATACAATGAAAAAAACCAATGGATTTTATGTCGAAAAGAAAGAGAAACTGATACAGAGAACAAAAAAGACATGAAAAAGGGTGTCTGGTAAAATACCATGCAAAATTCATCAATCTAAGCAACAGGGAAAGATGAGAAAACCCAGAAAATACGAGAAAATTGAAGAGGACGAAGAAAGAAAACAACAGAACAGAAGAAAACAAATTGGGAGGACGAAGAAAGAAGAGGTGCACATAAATTTTTGCAGTTTACTCTAAAGCTTTTTATGTCGCTTGCTTCTCCTACAATATTGTTTTTAATTATTTCTTCTTTATAAAAAAATATTATTGATTTCAGAAGTAAATAAATACTTCAGCTTAAACAATTTATTTATTTATAATTAATATTAGGGTAAGCAAACTACATAAAGAGTTACCAAACTTTTAAGACGCTTATATTTTAATCACCAATTTTTAAAAACTTGTAATAAGATCACTAAATTTTTAATTCGCTTTCGTTAAGATTTTTGTCGTAAGCTGTAGTTATTTTTTTTAAAAAGAACGGACTTCATTAAAAACTCCCTTTACATCATCATTAGTTGTTAATATAAACTTAAGGAGAAAAAAGTACCTAAAATACATTTGTTGATATGGTCATCTTTTTCCCTAAATTCTAATTTTTCAAATTAATGACAACCACCAGTCTTCTTCTGTAATAATACATACAAAATGAGGTCTGAGACTACTATTAGTTTGACAAATTTAAGACATTTTAAGGAAGAAAATGACTCTACTGTGTCATGTTATTATTTTTTAACAGAAGTTGGCGACAATAATCATAATGAAAGTGAATTAAAAGATCATTAATTTTATTGTAGTTTTTAAAATTTTGACAAATTTAAGATATTTTGAGGAAGAAGATGATTTTAATGTGTCATATCAGTATTTTTAACGAAAATTGACGATAATAATCATAATGAAAAAGTGAAAACAAATTTGTTTAGTATAATTATCCGCACCTTGAAAAACCTCAGTTGGTCAGAGACGACTAACGGCTTCAATGAATCCTGGCACGTGATATAGTTAAACACGTGAATTTCAATGTTGTTCCTGCCATAACATGCTCTGGCTCGGTTCCATGAATCGAATTAAATAATATACTATTCGGTATTTAAAATTTTATTTGAGGTAAAAAAAATATGGAGTATTTATCTGAGTAATAAAAGAAGGAGAAGTGAAATTCACAAATTAATTTAGTGGCTAAAGATGATGTTTAATCTTATTTTGTATAGATTTGATTCTCTGAAAATATAATATCTCATTATTTAATTTAAAAAAAAGAGAGAAAGTGAGATATTTATAGAAGGTGTTAATATTTTGAATCTTTCTACTAAAATCTAGACAAGTAGATCATAATTTAAACAAGAATCCATTCATTTTAGGGTTTCTGGACATATGGACAGTGCTGTGAACGTGTCATATTACTAACCTTTCGTTTTTTTTGGTCAAAATGTTTTAAGACCCTACATTATTCCAATTTAATTATGGGGAAAATCTTTTTGTCAAAGGTTAGCAATTGCATTTCTATTTCTTCAGTGATAAAAAATTAGATATGAAAATATTTAATATAAAATAAAAAGATAATGGCACCAATACTCATGTGTTTTTATCAAATCTTCAAGTTCCAACCGTGTACTTGTTTTTTTTAATATTCTATAAAAAAATTCTACAACGCGCGACGAACATTGATGAACACCACTAATGATGAGTATCATTAAATTAATTAATAAAGATTTAAAATTTTAAGGACTCATCATACAATTAATAGTTATTTTAAAAATTCAATTAAATTATTTTTTATATATAGTAAAATTTTATTTTTTTTAATAAGGGTAAACTATATATTTAGTACCTCACTTATTTATGTATTTCTATTGAACCCTCGTTATTTAAATATTATTTCAATTTGACCATGTTCTTTATAAAAAAATAATTTAAACCCACAACCTAAAACCCTAAACTATTAAACCTTAAACCCTTAAACTCTTAAACATATACCCTAAATCATATACCATTAAAAATAATTTTACCATCATCGATTCAATTCAATTTAATGAATCGTTGAAAATAATTGTTGAAATTTATTGTACAAGGCTGTTGCAATTGGTGCTGCATTTGATCACGAGATCATGGAAAGAGATGACAGTTTAGTGTATATGTGAGAACTGTCCACCGGAGCTAGACTCGGCGTTTTGCATCATTTTAAAGGTATGTAATCAACGTTAAATTAAACACATTCATGGAAATCTATGTTATTCAGACTTAGGGATGCTTATAATACTAATGACAAATTCTAGATAGCAAACAACTATGTGTTCGGTTGGTAGAATGCTTCAACTCTTACTTTCGGTGGGTCGCGATCAAACCTTCTTACAAACTCTAGATATGTATCGGACGAGTTTATCGGATAATTAACATTGTAAATACATTTTTGATTTCGGACTGAGTGGTTGCTTAATTTCCTGAACCGTTCTATCAGGTGGCAGTGTTTCGTGTATTGCAAGTAATGACGGGTCGATTCCGAAAGTAGTGGCTGCCGCTGCAGATGACGGCCAGTTGCTAGTTTATTTCCACAAGCAACAAAACTTAGTAACGAAGTGAGACAAATAGCTAGTAAGCTTTTTGGTGTTGTTCACTCTTCGGTGATTCTCTCTTTGAACTTGTGCAGTTGATATACATGTCAATTTGATTTTGTCACATTACTTAGAATTGCATTTACTTTCTTAAAATGATGCAAAACGCGGAGTCTAGCTTTGGTGGACAATTCCCACATATACACTAAACCTTCATCTCTTCCCATGATCCCGTGATCAAATGCAGCAGCCCTGTACAATAAATTTCAACTATTATTTTCAACGATTCATTGAATTGAATTGCAGCAGCCTTGCAGAACGTGAGGTCTGTGCGATATATTTAGCCCTGCAGTACTGTAAAACCGTTAACACAAACAACAATGCCACGTCGACTGAAATCGCGTTGTATAGAACGCGATATTCGATCTCGCATCCTACACAACGCGAGGTCCACCGACGTGGCAAGTTTGGGGGTCATTTTGCCAAATATTATTTTTTGGGAGCTATTTTCCCAAATAATAATTAAAAAAGAGTTTTTCACCTAAAATTGCCCCAATTTCACGCACGAAGTCAAGGTAATCGCCAGTGTTCGGCATGTGAATCTCGTTGCTTTGAGAGGATATTGTGCGGCCACCACCACCTTGGAAGGTCACCAGAGGATTGTTGCGTGTAAAATAGTCTATCGCAATTGTAGTGCAAGTATACACGACGCAAGTAGTAAAGTGATACAAAGTATCGGATATCGTCTCCACAGGAATTGGGCTAATAGCTTCACCTAATTTCACTGCACGAAGTAAAAGAAGTAATTGAGAGAAATTGTCACGAATAATAAGGTAAAAACGTAAATAAAAGGAATTGAGATATCAAGATAGAGAGAATGGGCTGGTATTGAGTTGCTCAGTAGTGTAGGTATTGAATTGCTTAGGATCTCCAGTTCTGTCGTCGCACCCGTCGCCGACAGCACCTGTCGCGGCGTCTGTCCGTTAGCTGTCGCGGCAGCGAACACTAACTCCGTACTTCAAGCTTGGCAAGAATCCCAGATCTGCCTTGCCCTATCCCTAGGCACAAGTCTGTCGATGATCACGTCTTTGATGATACCTCCCGGCGTGAATCAAAGGATGAACACCGATGTGTATGAATTCTTCCTTAGCCACTTAACCTCGCCTTATCCCTAAGCACGAGATGGTTCAACTATAAACTAGAGAACGCGCTTTTATCTCTTTCGTATACTTAACTCTCCCGATGCTAAGTAAATGGATAACCTCACAATGCTCTCCCGATGCTCTTGCAAGATATTAAAACCAAGATAAAAGAACTTGAAGTTTATTTTATTGAACTTGAAAAATCCTAAAACAAAGCAACCCTTGCAACTACTTTACAAAACAACCCGTAGCCCTAGGGGGAATTTAGAACATGTTGGTGACAGGTAATCGGCAGGTTTTCGGTTTAGGTTATGGGGTAGTCGGCCTTGCCCTAGGTTTAATCTATGCCCTTTATATAAGCTTTGGGCTCAAGTTATCTAAGGTAACAAGGATTACAACTTTAATTAAAAGTAAGATTCTAATAAAGACTAAATCTCTAAGGATTCCTACTTTTCAGCCGCCTCCTTGTTTCTTGGGAATTCTCCTCTTTGAGCTTTGGCTTGACATATCTTTTGATCCGGGGCTTGGAAAAATATTTGGCTTCCACACGACAGACGAGCAGATTTTTCTCTATCTATCGAGGTCCACTTCATTTTTTTCTCTTCATGAATCTGCTGTCATCATGCTGTCACGACAGGTCCGTGACAGGTTTGTCTTCTTCAGCTGCTTGTCCAGTTTAGCATTCCTGCTTATCTGCCCTGCACCTGCCTTCGACATCTACTACGACAGATACCTGCAAAAATAGCCATCTTTCAGTAGAATCCGTGCCTTTTATATAAGTGTGATGTTTTATTGAAAACTAACCTAAATGCAATGCAATGGTGCTTGAATGCAGCAGAAATATGGGTTTAAAAAGGTGTAAATGATAGAACTTTTACACACTCAACACACCCCCAAACTCAAGTTTTTGCTTGCCCTCAAGCAATGAAGACTTAAAAGAAAACTGAAAATTTTTGTGTTGGCCTTCAAACAGTGAACTGTCCCTCACCTGTCGTTCATTCTCTATGGCGGCAGCAACCTGTCGGAAAGGTTAGAATCTGTCCGGAATCTCCCTATAGGTCTCGTGTAGTGTGTGCATGCTTGTGAACAGTTATATGCTAAGACTCTCTTAGTTTCACTAGAATATTCAACTCCTTAACTCGAATTTTTATGCCAAAGTTTACTTTCTTTTAGAAGGCACATTTTCATGCTTCTTTTTCCTCTGTTTCCAAGCTAAGTTTTTCTAGAGCCAGTTTCGGGCACCTCTAGTTAGCTTCCTAGAGCCGGTTTCGGGCACCTCTAGGTTTAATTTTCTTTTGCTAAACTTCTTTCCTAGAGCCAGTGTTAGGCACCTCTAGGGGCTATCCAAGTTCTAAGCTTCCTATTCTAGTTTGGCTAAAAGAAATCTAGGCAATATAACAGTCACAAAAGTGTTTAAGTTTTCAGAACTATAGAAAGGCTCTAAACTTTTCCTTAACCTGTCCTAAAGATGCTGCCACGACAGAGCTGTCATGACAGGTAAGTTAATTTCACAGTTTTAAGCCAACAGTTTAAATTTTCTTAGTTTTCTGATTTTTTTTTTTTTTAAACTTGTAAAAAATAAAAACTAATTAGACAAAACACTTAAACAAAAGATGTGCTAAGGACTCCATTAATATGGAGGGCTGCCACCCCCAAACTCGAGGGTTGCATTGCCCTCAATGCAGGATGACACTAAAAATAAATAAAGAGAAACATAAAAAAAAAGTACATCACAAATATAGAGGCAGGCAGCAATAATAGAGGAAAAAGAAATAAAAACTTAAATTTTAAGTGCTGTCCTCATCACTGCTGCTGACGCGGATCTGATGGTAGCGTCTGCGTTGGGGAGGTGGCTGGGCAGGTTCCTGGGCAGGTGGATCAACAGGTTCCTCGGCCTGTTGAGGTGCAGATTCTTCCTCCGGTTGATGGACAGGGTCGTCAGCAGGCTGAAGGGCAGGTGGCTCCACTAGTCGAATGTCAGAACTGCCGCTGCTATCCCAGCTGTTACTCGTGATAGCCTTGGACAGCTTCCTCTTGTTGGCCACATGCTTGATACGCTTCACCCGTGTGAAGGCGCTGTCCAAGTTTCTCCGGACAAGGGGGCTGTCTTCAGTGGCAGCTCGCTTTGTGCCTCGAGGGGAAGTGTCCGCCGGTGGGCTGCCGGCTGCTGTCGGTGAAGGTGTGGAGGAGGCAGATTCTCCGTGGGGAGAGACAGGTGGTGTGGGAGTGGGGGACGGGATATTAAAGTAATGGGCGGGGAAGGTGGGGAAATTGACATCCGAAAAATGTAAATTATTGGTAATAAAGTTTACCGTGGCATTGGAGAAGTCTCGGATGAATGTCATTAAGCCCATCTGACGTTCCTCAATCCGCAAGACGGCAGCAAGGATGTGGGCGTTCTGATCTGCCGGTGCGTTGTTGGTGGCAGCGTCTGGGGCAGGTTCGTTGACAGGCTCAGTGGCAGGCTCATCATCGGATTCAGCAGGTGAGGCGTTTGGATCGAAGGCATTGAGGGGCGTTACGACGATAACCTCCATAAGGCTGGAGATGTTGCTGTCGGTCCAGCCGCTGACCTTCTTAATTTTGTCTGAAGGGTCCTCCGGTACGGCAGCGCAGCGGCAGAGGGCCGTGATGGTGGAGGGCAGGCATAGACGTGAGTCCGTTCTGAAAGCGCAGTCGAGAATGCTTTCTCGCATGTACCTGCCCACGTTGATCGGCCTGTCATGCATGATAGAGTGAATGAGGGCAAGCCGCTGCCTGTTGACTGTCGTGTGGTGAGAGGAGGGCAGGATACGCTTTTTAATAAAAGCGTTCCATAGTTTAGCCTCGGGGAGCAGCTGTGCACGGTTGACGGAGTTGGGGTTCTTTTTGCTGGTGCTCCATGTTGTGCCCCTTTCTGTCAATTCCCTCATGACAGCATCGTGGCCGGCAGCGTCGAGAGAGTCCCAAAACTGCTGATGGGCGTCGTCATTAGGGCCAAAGAAAAGGCCGAAGACATGATTGATGCTGCTGGCGGTGAAGGGAACTGTCACTCCTCGTACGACGACAGATGTCGCCGACTTGCTCTCGATCGCCGCGTAGAACTCCCTGACTAGGGTGTCATTGAGTTCTGCCGGCTGCTCGGCGAAATCTTCCCATAATTGAGCGGCTATGGCCTGCATGATGAACGGCCGGAGTCCCAACAGAGGGGCATCTCTGTTGTAAATGAAGCTTCGTTCCTCCCAAAGTTCCTTGTTGGCAAACGGAGATGCTGCTGCGGAAGAGGAAGCGGCGGCAGCGTTCTGTCGGGTTTGTCGTGAAGACATGTTTAGTTGCAAGGGCTGAAAATGAAAGAGAAGAGATTAAACTAGAAGAGAATAGCAAGAGAGAAAATCTGAAGTGAGGAAAAATGAAAAGGAGAAGGGGTTTATATAGCTGTCGGGGGCTGCCCATTTAATGCCGCAACGGTAGGCGAGAATAACGGAGCGGCAGATTGGATGTTGCGTCTGACACGTCTGACGGACATTAATGCTGCGTCTGCCGCACGATTCTTCGTCTGCTGTGCGTCTGTTGACAGCCTGTCAACTCCGTCTGCGCCGGCAGCTGAAACGACAGGTTATTATAAATGGACTTTATTTGGGCTGATGGATGGGTGGTGGGCTTGGGCCACTTCTTCTTTCTCACTTGTCTCTTTTATTTCCTTAAAAACTGAAATTAAAAACTAAACATTATTAAAATAAATCTAATTCCTAATAAATAATATTAATAATAAAAATAAAAATAAAAATAAACGAATTAGGTTAAATTAGGGATGCCTTGTGGGGCATCACCTAAAGTAACCACTTCCTGTATTCCTGGGGCTTCAGTCCCTTGATAGTGCTTGAGGCGTTGTCCATTGACTTTGAATTGGTGCCCGTCTTTTAATGATTGAATTATGATGGCACCATGGGGGAAAACTTGAATTACTTGGAATGGTCCAGACCATCTAGATTTGAGCTTCCCTGGAAAGAGTTTCAACCTCGAATTAAACAACAACACAAGCTGCCCTGGGCAGAACTGTCGCGGCAGCAACTTCTTGTCATGCCACTTCTTTGTTTTTTCCTTGTATATTCTTGCGTTGTCGTAGGCCATTGTTCGTATTTCTTCGATTTCATTCAAATCTAACAGCCTTTTCTGACCTGCCTTGTCCAAGTCCATGTTTACTGCCTTGATTGCCCAATATGCCTTGTGCTCTATCTCGACAGGCAGGTGACAGGTTTTCCCATAGATCAATCGAAATGGAGACATACCTAATGGAGTCTTGAAAGCTGTCCTATATGCCCATAATGCATCATTCAGAAGTAAAGACCAATCTTTCCTAGTTGGTTTGACCATTTTTTCAAGAATGTTCTTTACTTCCCTGTTGGAAATCTCAGCCTGTCCATTGGTCTGTGGGTGGTATGCTGTCGCGATCTTGTGCTTGACACCATATTTTCTCAAGGCGGCAGCGATTACCCTGTTGTCAAAATGTCTCCCTTCATCACTGATAATCGCCCTAGGGATGCCAAATCTAGAGAAAATGTTTTTGTGCAAAAACTTTTGGACTGTTTTGGCATCATTCTTTTGAGTTGCGATTGCTTCTACCCACTTGGAAACATAATCTACTGCTAGGAGGATGTAAAGATTTCCACATGAAGATGGAAACGGTCCCATAAAAGCAATCCCCCATACGTCGAAGATCTCGACTTCTAGGATATTCTGCAGTGGCATCTCGTTTCTCCTTGAGATGTTACCTGTCCGCTGGCACCTGTCACAGTTTTTGTAAAATTCCTGTGCGTCCTTATACAGTGTCGGCCAGTAGAAACCTGACTGCAGCACCTTGGCAGCAGTTTTGTTGCCTCCTAAGTGTCCTCCATATTGTGAAGCATGACAGTGATGGAGAATGTCCTCTTGTTCTTCTTGTGGTATGCATCTCCTTATAACCTGATCTGCGCATAATTTGAAAAGAAGAGGTTCGTCCCAATAATAATGTTTAACATCATTTTGAAACCTCTTCCTGGCTTGATAAGTAAGATCAGAAGGTAATATTCCGCTAACTATAAAATTAACGAAATCAGCATACCAGGGAAGGTTAGAAGACTTACCTGCCGCCATGGCTGTCGCGACAGCTATTGCGGCAGCAAAGAGCTGCTCATCTGGGAAGGTCTCTAGTATGTGTGTCTCATCTACAGGTAGACTCTGTCCCAACTCCAACCTCGACAAGTGATCTGCCACCTGATTTTCTGTCCCCTTTTTATCTTTTATCTCAAGGTCGAACTCTTGTAATAGTAATATCCATCGTATCAACCTAGGTTTAGCATCTTTTTTTGCAAATAGATACTTGAGGGCAGAGTGGTCGGTGTGGATTATGACCTTCGTTCCAAGTATGTAAGAACGAAACTTGTCGATGGAAAACACCACGGCTAACAGCTCCTTTTCCGTGGTTGTATAATTCACTTGGGCTTCATTCAATGTTTTGCTGGCATAATATATGACATGAAACAGCCTGTCCTTGCGCTGCCCAAGTGCTGCCCCGACAGCATAGTCACTAGCATCACACATAATTTCAAATGGCTGCGTCCAGTCTGGTGGCTGTACTATGGGGGCTGTCACTAGTTTTTCCTTTAGAACCTTGAATGCTTCAGTACATTCTTCATTAAAGTCAAAAGGTCGGTTCTGCTCTAGGAGATGACATAGGGGCTTTGTGATTTTTGAGAAATTTGCAATAAATCGCCTATAAAAACCAGCATGCCCTAAAAAACTCCTAATGCCTTTGACTGTGGTTGGCGGCGGCAGCTTCTCTATGACTTCAATCTTTGCCCTGTCGACTTCTATCCCACGACAGCTAATCTTATGGCCTAAAACTATCCCTTCATCTACCATAAAATGGCATTTTTCCCAATTAAGAACAAGATTAGCTTTTTCACATCTTTCAAGTACCTTTTGAAGGTTGCCAAGGCAGCTCTCAAAATCGTCTCCAAAGACGGAAAAATCATCCATGAAGATTTCAAGGAAGTCTTCAACCATGTCGGAGAATATAGCCATCATGCACCTTTGGAAGGTGGCAGGTGCGTTACAGAGCCCAAACGGCATCCTCCTAAACGCGTATGTTCCATAAGGGCAGGTGAAAGTCGTTTTCTCTTGGTCCTCCGGTGCAATAGCAATTTGATTATATCCTGAATAACCATCAAGAAAACAATAATAAGGTTTACCCGCTAATCTGTCAAGCATTTGATCAATAAAGGGTAAAGGAAAATGGTCTTTTCGGGTAGCTTTGTTAAGCTTCCGATAGTCCATACAAACCCTCCAACCGGTCACAGTCCTGGTTGGGATTAACTCGTTGTTTTCATTGGTTATCACAGTCATGCCTCCTTTCTTGGGAACACATTGCACCGGGCTTACCCATTTGCTATCGGAGATGGCGTAAATGATACCAGCGTCTAACCATTTAATTATTTCTTTACGCACTACCTCCTTCATTGCAAGGTTTAACCGCCTTTGGGCATCAATAGTCGGCTTATGATCTTCCTCGAGGAGGATTTTGTGCATACAGATTGCCGGACTAATGCCCTGAATGTCTGCTATAGTCCATCCTATCGCCCTTTTGTGCTGCCTCAACATGTCGATCAGCTGTCGTTCCTGTTCCTGTGGCAGCTTAGCAGAGATGATTACGGGCAGTGTTTTATCACAACCAAGATAAGCATATTTAAGCTGCCCTGGTAGGGGCTTGAGTTCTAAGACAGGTGGTTCGACAGTGGATGGCTTTTGAATTAAATGGTTATCCGAAGTGTAATTTAAGGGTTCGAATAACTTACCTGGGCGATGGGCTAACCAGTCTACCTCCTCATGACCTTCATTATCAGATGAATTGTATTCAGAGGAGTTGCTGTCGTCGATGCTGTCGTCGTTGCTGTCGTGACAGGCTTGTAGATGGCTGTCGCAGCAGTGACCAAATTTTGTATCTTGACAGCTCGACCTGATGCAGGGTTGATCAAAGGTCACCTCAATGATGGCCTTGCATTCTTCATCCACATCAGCATGTTTCATTGCTTGGAGAACATTCAACTTAATTTCTTGATCGTTTACGCGCATGGTGAGTTCTCCTTTTTCCACATCAATCAATGATCTTCCCGTGGCTAAGAAGGGCCGCCCTAGGATGACTGGTGCGTTCTCATCTGCCTCACAATCTAAAATAAGAAAGTCAGCAGGAAAAATAAGTTTATCCACTCTTACCAAGATGTCTTCAATTTTTCCCTCGGGGTGAACGTAAGAGCGGTCGGCTAGCTGTAAGGTAACTGTCGTGGGCCGCGCCTTGCCAATACCTAGTTTCTGAAAAACAGATTTGGGCATTAGATTAACACTAGCACCAAGATCACATAATGCCTTACCCACAAATTTATCACCGATTACGCAAGGTATGAGGAAGCTCCCTGGATCCTTCTTTTTCTGGGGTGGTTGTCGATGAAGAATACTCATGCAACCTTCTTGCATCCTTACCGTTTCAAATTCCCCAAGTTTAGATTTTTTAGACATGACATCCTTGAGAAACTTAGCGTAACCGGGCATTTCCCTAACAGCATCTAACAACGGAATGTTAATATGAACCTGTTTAAAAATATCATAAATCTTTTTAAGTTGAGATTCATGCTTAGCTTGCTGTATCCGTTGCGGAAAAGGTGGTGGAGGACGATAATCAGCAATGCGTCCTTCCCACTGCATGCGAATCTGGGGACGATGATCTTCCTTTTTCTCTTCTATCGCTTCTGCTGTCGTGACAGGCTCATCGGCAGCAGTCTGTTTATCACCTGTCGGGGCAGCTTCCTCGGCAGGTTTATCCAAGGCAGGTTCTTTTTCTTTTTCGGCTTCTTTTTCCGGCCCTGGTAACTTTTTCCCACTCCTAGTAGTAATCGCCTTACATTGCTCATGAGGGGGCGTTCTAGCATTTTCAGTATTGCTAGGGAAACCTCCATTTTGCCGTGGCTTAATATGCTGCGACACCTGACCCATTTGTGTCTCTAGAGATTTTAAGGTAGCCTCATGGTTTGTCATCCTCATCTTAGTCTCATCCATAAAGTCTTCCGTTTTCTTGACAAACTTATTGATGTTATCCATATACGTACCCGTCTGAGACATAAAGGTAGCCAGAGTCTGCTCCAATATACTACTCGTGGCAGGTGGTGGCTGCTGTTGTTGTTGAGGCGGCAGGTTCGGCGGCAGGTTTTGCGGCTGTGGCTGCTGTCGCGTCAACAATCTAGGACCCCCTTGATTCTGATTGTAAGCTTGCGGATTTAAGGCATTGTTGGGGTTACTCCAGGAAAATTTTGGGTCTTTCCTCCAATTAGGATTATAATTGTTGGAATTGTAGTTTGGCTTGTAATTTCCAACATATTTTCCTTCCTCTATATTTATGGGGCACTCATCCCTACTATGATTTCCTCCACATGTAACACAAACTTCCTCGACAGCAAACCCTCGTACTTCCTCTTCACTTAATAAGTGTTTCATGGCTTTAGTGAGGAATGCTACCTGTGATTTCATAGTGCTGTCGGCCTCATAATCCTTGACAGCAAGTACCCGTTTACCCCCTCTTCTAGCGGTTGGAAACTGCTCCTCATTCTTAGCCAGATGTTTCAGAACTTGCAAAGCCTCGTCTGGATCTTTGTCCAATAATAATCCATTCGCTGCAGAATCAATTCGAATGCGAGTTTGTAAGTTAGCAGCATTATAAAACTTAGTTACCTGATTCCAGACGGGGAATCCATGCATTGGGCAGTTCCGTAGAAGAGTTGTGAATCTGTCCCAGGCCTCGTGCATTGGCTCGTCATCTTCCTGTTGAAAAGTAGCAATTTTATTACGTAATCGCTCAGCTAAATGTGAAGGATTAAAACGAGACAAAAATTCACGAGTTAGATCTGCCCAAGTCATAATAGAACCCGGTGTAAGTTTATTCCACCAAATTTTAGCTCTGTCCCTCAATGAATGGGGGAATAACCGAAGCCTCAGTATCTCCGGACTAACTCCTGGCAGTCTAAACGAACCACAGATCTCCTGGAATGTTTTGAGATGCTCCCTGGCATCTTCTGTCGCAGAACCACCAAACTGTCCGGCGTTGTTGATCATACTAAACATGACAGGTTTAAGCTCGAAGTTGTCAACGTCGATATCCGGCAGCGTGGTTTCCAATTCTACATGATCATTAAGCATGTAGTCACGACATGACCGTCGTACACCTGCCGCAGGCGGGTCACCGACAGGCGGTATTTCTTCACCGGCAGGCTGATTACGGGCCATCTGCTCTAGCTGTTCTTCAAGGTGTTCGTTTCGGTCTAAAAGGTGGCGAATCTGTTTCTTGAGATTGAAGGAACGTTCGATCTCCGGATCTAATTTATACTCAGGATCTTCACCTCTTTTCGATCTGCGCATAAACAAGAAAACCTTGTGAAAAGCAAGAGTTTCAAACACGAAAGAAAAATAAAAATAAAAATAAAAATAAACAAAGAAAAATAAAAACGAAAGTAAAAATAAAAAGTGCAAGGAAAGAAAGGTGTAGTTATGTTGCCAATCCCCGGCAACGGCGCCAAAAACTTGTTGCGTGTAAAATAGTCTATCGCAATTGTAGTGCAAGTATACACGACGCAAGTAGTAAAGTGATACAAAGTATCGGATATCGTCTCCACAGGGATTGGGCTAATAGCTTCACCTAATTTCACTGCACGAAGTAAAAGAAGTAATTGAGAGAAATTGTCACGAATAATAAGGTAAAAACGTAAATAAAAGGAATTGAGATATCAAGATAGAGAGAATGGGCTGGTATTGAGTTGCTCAGTAGTGTAGGTATTGAATTGCTTAGGATCTCCAGTTCTGTCGTCGCACCCGTCGCCGACAGCACCTGTCGCGGCGTCTGTCCGTTAGCTGTCGCGGCAGCGAACACTAACTCCGTACTTCAAGCTTGGCAAGAATCCCAGATCTGCCTTGCCCTATCCCTAGGCACAAGTCTGTCGATGATCACGTCTTTGATGATACCTCCCGGCGTGAATCAAAGGATGAACACCGATGTGTATGAATTCTTCCTTAGCCACTTAACCTCGCCTTATCCCTAAGCACGAGATGGTTCAACTATAAACTAGAGAACGCGCTTTTATCTCTTTCGTATACTTAACTCTCCCGATGCTAAGTAAATGGATAACCTCACAATGCTCTCCCGATGCTCTTGCAAGATATTAAAACCAAGATAAAAGAACTTGAAGTTTATTTTATTGAACTTGAAAAATCCTAAAACAAAGCAACCCTTGCAACTACTTTACAAAACAACCCGTAGCCCTAGGGGGAATTTAGAACATGTTGGTGACAGGTAATCGGCAGGTTTTCGGTTTAGGTTATGGGGTAGTCGGCCTTGCCCTAGGTTTAATCTATGCCCTTTATATAAGCTTTGGGCTCAAGTTATCTAAGGTAACAAGGATTACAACTTTAATTAAAAGTAAGATTCTAATAAAGACTAAATCTCTAAGGATTCCTACTTTTCAGCCGCCTCCTTGTTTCTTGGGAATTCTCCTCTTTGAGCTTTGGCTTGACATATCTTTTGATCCGGGGCTTGGAAAAATATTTGGCTTCCACACGAAAGACGAGCAGATTTTTCTCTATCTATCGAGGTCCACTTCATTTTTTTCTCTTCATAAATCTGCTGTCATCATGCTGTCACGACAGGTCCGTGACAGGTTTGTCTTCTTCAGCTGCTTGTCCAGTTTAGCATTCCTGCTTATCTGCCCTGCACCTGCCTTCGACATCTACTACGACAGATACCTGCAAAAATAGCCATCTTTCAGTAGAATCCGTGCCTTTTATATAAGTGTGATGTTTTATTGAAAACTAACCTAAATGCAATGCAATGGTGCTTGAATGCAGCAGAAATATGGGTTTAAAAAGGTGTAAATGATAGAACTTTTACACACTCAACAAGGATATTGTACAGCTAGGGGACTGGCTTATTTGCATTACGGGGCACAGCCTGCAATCATTCATAGGGACATCAAAGCGAGTAATATACTTTTAGACGACAAGTTCGAGGCCAAGGTAGCGGATTTCGGCCTCGCGAAGTTCACGCCCGAGGGGATGACACATTTGAGCACTAGGGTAGCTGGAACAATGGGGTAATTTAAGTCCGGCTATTGAATACAAAACCTTTTTGAAGCACAACATTAACATAATCAGATCATCGAACTCTCCAACGGTGCTTCCCTCATCGGTATGCTCACCTCGACTTTTAATTCGATATGTTGTTGTAAAGATACACTAGTTTCAGAATCAAGTTAGATTCATTTGAATTCAACATGGGGCACACAGTTGCATGCCACATTTGTAAGTACAGCAACTTCTTGCTCTAGAACATCAAATTGATTTGTTCAACAAATGATGCTTCATTGTTTTTTTTTCCTCTGAAAATTCCTGATACATATACATATATATATGTCATGTTTTTGCCAACCTGTGGCATTGAGTTTTGGTCTATGAATACAAGGCTACTGCAAGAATTTGAGTGTTGTTTAATGCAAGAACGTGGTTTCTAGACCTTGTTGCCTGATTTGTAGCTTTTTGCATGTTCTGTATGTATGGCATGTTGTAGAACTGCAGCAGCCGGTGCCGGTCTAAGCTCGGACTCGGGTCGTTGGGCAATTACATTCCCGTATGGTACCCCTGTTGAAGTATGCATCAAGCAGGGCTATCGGACACGGATGGTTCGAAAAAAATCAGTGCCATTGTAGTTACCAGGAGCAGCGCAGATAATGGTGCATCTGAAATGAACAAAGGAAGCATCTTTGCGGTTGGAGCAGCGCAGATAATGTGGCAGAATCTCATAAGACGGTCCGAGGGTAGTTTTTTCTTCTGTCTGCCCTGTCTTATCTTAGACTTGAACGTGGATTCAGATTGTCTTAAAAGTTAACTAGTCAAAGCAAGAAAAGGTGGCTGGTAATAATAATTTCTTGAAGACCTGACCTGAATTTATACGAAATTTTGACTCAAATATTGCAATAAATTTTTTTATTTCAAATTTATGGCACAATCGACTTTAATTCCCACAATATTGTACTTTCTATAGTATATGTAAAATCGGATTTAGATGAATCCAACTATAAACAGTATTTTCCCCAAAAAGCCTTAAAAATTACTTGAAGCCGAATTTTCTTGTACTCATCTTTAGGGGTATTTTTGAAATTTACTGTTCAAAGTTGGATTCAGCTGAATCCAACTTTACATGTGTGGGAATTAAAGTCGGTTGTGCCATAAATTTAGAATAAAAAAATATACTGCAATATTTGAGTCAAAACTCCGAATTTATACCCTTATAAGCTTAAACAATCATGAAATTGAGTAAAAGCAAAAATGTAATTTCAAGCGTTGAATTTTCAGTTTAGTGCTAAAAAAGGGAATATTGACCCAAATATTACTTTGGGATTTTTTTATTTCAAAAATAGGTATCCTCACACATTATTTCCCAAACTAGGGATGTTTACTATTCAAAAAGTGAAGATCCTTGGAGAACACTCCGATTTTGAACAGTATTTTCAAAAAAATATTTTAATATTGAAGTCGGGTGGATTACAATCCGACTTTGAACAGTAATTTTACCAAAAAAATGTTAAAAAAATAAGGTTCAAGCCTTCCTCCATTGAAATGTACCTACCCATGCACGCCACTTATTCAAAACACTGTTTGAAGTCGGATTGTAATCCACCCGACTTCAATATTTAAATATTTTTCTGAAAATACTGTTCAAAGTCGGGGTGTTCTCTAAAGGTTTTCACTTTTTGAATAGTACACATCCCTAGTTTGGAAAATAATTTGAGAGGTACCCTACTTTTGGAATAAAAGAAACCAAATGTAATATTTGAGTCAAAATTCCCTAAAAAAGTGGGGAAATCCTTAAATTCTGGACCCAGTCTTCTCTGTTGTAAAGAAGTCTTAGGTATTTAACCAAAGCCCATCATCCTTATATATATATATAGGTAGGGATATTATCCGTTTACACAGTGTAAAACTTAAAGAGTTTTACACGTTTTTTGGACCGTTAAATGAGTAAAACGAATGGATGAGATTAACAGTAAATATGTGAAGAATGTCACTTGAAAAAAAAGAGAGTAAAGAGTTAATATGAGCCATCCATTTTCCCATCTAACGATTCAGAAAACATGTAAAACTTAAAGAGTTTTAGAGCTTCATGCGTAAACTCTAAAATTTTAGAGCTTCTGTTTCTATGTAAACTAAACATAAAATCAAAGGGAAATTTGAAAGAGTAAAGTTTAGAAAAAATGTAATTTGAAGTTAGCTGACTTTATCTTTCAATAAGTATATAGGAATGGAGTCGGAATTAAACAATGGTATGGGAGGAATAAAGTCGACTAAATTTAAAATTAACAGAGTATTTAATCTAAAATTTAAAATGAATATTACATAATTCGACAGGTATTCAAATTAACAAGGACTAAAAGTGCTATTTGACAAAAAAAATTGGAGCATAAATCCTCCCATCCTTGAGTAGCCCCGCCCCTGCAAGGACCTGCACTCTAATTTACCTTTTATTTGCACTTTTAAGGGATTCAATTTTGGGCCACTGTTTTAGATCCCAAACAATCACGAATCCTTTTAAAGGCCCGAAATTACCAATTCAGCATGTAAAAATCGATAATCTCCGCCCCCAAAATCAAAGCTTGACAATGTAACAAATATGAATATATATATATATATATATATATATATATATATATATATATATATGGGTTAGGATCAACTTACACCGTGTAAAACTCTTTAAGTTTTACACTTTTTTTAGATCGTTGAATGGGGGAAATGGATGGTTGAGATTAACTCCGTGTTTTTAATTCCCAAGTGATAATCTTCACATATTTTACTGTTAATCTTATCCATCCGTTTCACTCATCCAACGATCCAAAAAAGGTGTAAAACTTAGAGAGTTTTACACCGTGTAATTTGATCCTATCCCTATATATATATATATATATATATATATATATATGAGTTAGGATCAACTTACACAATGTAAAACTCTCTAAGTTTTACACGTTTTCTGGATCGTTAGAGGAGAGGAATAGATGGCTCAGATTAACTACTTACTCTTTTCTTTTCCAAGTGACAATCTTCACATATTTACTGTTAATCTCGTCCATTCGTTTCACTCATCCAACGGTCCAAAAAACGTGTAAAATTTATCTTTCGACCGGATCATATCTCAGAGGACATATCTCAAACATCATATGTACATCATTGATCTTAAAATTATTTTTTGACCGAACCAAACATCATATGTACATCATAGATCTTAAAATTATTTTTCGACCGAACCAAACGAGTAGTTCCAGTGGTAAAGGGGGCGTGTTCCACCTAATTGACCAGAGCTCGAACAATTTACTCTACATGTGTATTGTAATTTTATTCAGATTTAAAATCGAACACATATATTATCTTGTCCTCAAATAAAATTATTAAAATTACTTGCGGACCATTTAAACAAAGCATTTCCTTCTTTAATTACTTCCATTCTCGTCTCATTATCTCTTTACTTAATTAATTGGATATCGTTTTTTGGTTGTCTGGTTGAAAATGACCCATTTCTACTTTAAGCGATGTTCACTGCATATAAAACTCAGGGAGCATGTGCTTTTTCCCGGAAAAGGCTCAAACTTTTACATCCTCAAGATCTGATCCAATTCCAAGGAAAGGGCTACTAATCTGTTGTTTTTGGAACTTCCTTTGGGGGTCTGATTACTGTTTTAGTCCCTATACTATGCTAAATTTAGGATCCAACCCCTCTACGGACATGTCCAACAATATCCTTTTTCCTAGGTGATTCAGGTTCGATTAGTGTACTTTGTATGTGTGCATGAGTTTATCTAAATTTAAAATCAGACTTAAATGTTGTCTTGTAATAATCTTATATAGTGGAACCGGATACCGTTTTAGGTAAAATTGTTTTACCCTCGTATCTGGATCCAACCCTCGCACGTGGGTCCATGAATTACGTTCTTTAGAATAATTTTTCCGATGTACCGTGAGACATACCATAGTCCAACAATTAGTCCAAATCGATAACATCGTTAGTTGTTGTCATTAAAGTAAGTTGAATGCCTAGGCTGTTCAGAAGAGAAATTCTGCGTATTCAGTTTAACGATAACAACTAATGGTATTATCGATCTGGATTAAAATAGATAATCAAATTATGTCAAATTAAGTATAAAAGGGCTAAAATCATAATTAGACCCTTTCTTTGGGTAAAATCTAAAGGCAAAACACAGTAGAATTCGAATTTCGAACTACCAGTCATTTTATTAAAACCGGTAGCTCCCAAAGTTTCAAAGATGGCAACTGCTCAATCGTACAAAACAAGAACTCCATAATTGGAGAGAGAAGGATTTATTGTAATAACCAAATTGACAAGTTGCAAAACATTCTAGCCACAGAGAAAATTAGTTGAAAATATCATATGAAACTAAGCTGACATGGACCCAAATGGCGGCTACTCATTGTCTGTAATCAGTAATTTTAGTAGTAACATGTGTTTTTTTTTCCTACAAAATTACAGAGTTTTTAGAATTTTAGAGACGATTTTATTGAGAGAAACCGTTATTAATCCGAACATAAACTGTGTTGTCTGTTGCATATCTATGTTAAATTTTCATCATGCATATTGACAAAGCTTTGTCCACTTGCATGTACAATTTTTTTGTTTAACCATTAATATTTGATTCATTGGTCGATTAATTCGGACTCTTCTAAACTAGTTTTTTTTTTCATTTACAACATTAAGATTCGAACCCTGATCTTGCTTAAGGGACCTAGTGTACGGAGCCACTGAATGAAGAAAACAGCTAGCAGATGTGCCTGGATGTGGCTTTCATTACATTAAAGAAACAAACGTGGTAAATTTGGCAAGAAAAAGGGTGGAATTCTCACTTTCCCTTGTGAAAATTGAAAGGTTGGCTGGATTCCCATTTTTTCCCATATCTTCTTCTACTTGGAACATATATTGCTTCAAGCTTCTTCTCTTTTCCATTTGCATCAGTATACACAAAAGTTAAATACAGAACTAGAGGAGGCCATGGCCATCAAAGAGGATATTGAGAGAGCTAACCACGGTGGTGTTCATGAAGAGGTAAGTGTACCACTCTTGCAAGAAAATAACGATATGGCCGATAAGGAAGACGGATACACCGAGCAAACGAGCACCAAAGGAAGCCTATGGAAGGTTTACTTAAGTACCTTTGTTGCAGTGTGCGGTTCGTTCGAGTTTGGATCCTGTGTAAGTCTCCTGTAATGGCCTCAATTTGCTTGTAATATTTCTTCTACGAGTTATGATCCTAAAATTCGAGTCATTTCCAGGCAGGCTATTCATCACCAACTCAGGCTGCCATCAGGAATGATCTTTCTCTGACTCTAGCAGAGGTTTTCTTCTCTCTTTTTTGAAAAATCTAGTTACTGTTTTATATAGATTTATATCGAGCATTATCGACATGTATTGCCCTGTAATTTCAATCATAGCTAAAGCTAGTATTCTCATTGACACAAGTGGTATGTTCGTTGTTCACTAACAGATGCAACTTCACACTGATGCAGTTAATCTTTGAATGTGCAGTATTCAGTGTTTGGTTCTATACTGACTTTTGGTGCAATGATTGGTGCAATCACAAGTGGAAAAATCGCTGATTTTGTCGGTCGAAAAGGGGTAAGTCGAGAAATCATTGATTAATATGCATGCTAAGAGCCTAAGACTGATATTTCGTCGAACACTTTCTGTATAGATAACCCTGAAGTAGCATCAATTTCATTACTAAACATGTACATTGTGCAGGCAATGAGAACAGCTACTGGATTTTGTGTTGGAGGGTGGCTTGCTATATACTTCGCTCAGGTTTTCAGCTCTCCACCTATAAATTTGACATTGCTTAAACTGCAGATTAACCAGAGACAATTATGCAGAACTGTGACTTAATAATAATCCTGTTCTCTCTTGATTGAAAACAAAAGGGAGCTCTGGTTTTGGACATTGGAAGACTGGCAACAGGATATGGAATGGGAGTCTTCTCATATGTGGTGAGTTCCTATCTCTTCGAGGATTTCGCTTATGAACTGCTTCTTCAGTACTTGTACAACTACCTGTTCCTAACGACTGAGATGCCTTCGTTGGATGTATGACAAGGTACCGGTATTTATCGCTGAAATCGCACCCAAGAATCTTCGAGGAGCACTAACGACGGTAAATCAGGTAACCAAGTGCAGCACTCAGTAACATCATCACTTACTGAATTTGTAAATGTAAATATCTGAACAGTCATCAGTTCCCTGAATGTGCAATAGAAATGCGTAACGAAGATTAAAAACCGTCATCATTCTAATCTTGTTCTACAGCTTATGATCTGCACCGGAGTATCAGTGGCCTTCATAATAGGGACAGTTCTAAAATGGAGGACTTTAGCACTAACAGGTAAAAGTGCTAAGCCAACATTCTTATGCCAAAACCATGCTTAAGTTTGAGTGTTCTTGTAAAGCTACATAAAACAAGCTGAGACTCACAAGTAGAGTGATTTTCAGGACTTATTCCTTGTGCAATTCTGCTCTTTGGACTCTTTTACATTCCAGAGTCTCCCAGATGGCTGGTATGAAATAGACAATGAAAAGATGATGGAATTGGAATCATTGGTTCTTTTAACCAGGAATTAAAGGGGATTTGGATTAAAACCTTAGGTATTATGCAGGCAAAGATTGGAAGAGAAAAAGAATTCGAAGCTGCACTACAAGATCTTCGTGGCAAGGATGCTGATATATCGAAGGAGGCCGCTGAGATTCGGGTTCTTAATCTAAACCTATCATCCTAACCAGTAGTGAAATTGAGATAGACTTTGAGCATTACAGAGAAAATGTTTGAACTTATGTTATTGCTTGACAGGACTATATAGAAACTCTCGAACGGCTTCCGAAAGCCAAAATGCTTGATTTGTTTCAACGAAGATACTTACGCTCAGTCATTGTAACTATCACTCTTTCTAAACCCAGTTTCACTATTCACTACATTTCACTCTTATGTCTTATTTAATGTTTCTTTATCAAGTATTTATCTTTGAGCAGATAGGAGTTGGATTAATGGTCTTTCAACAATTCGGAGGAATCAATGGTATCTGCTTTTATACCAGCGACATTTTCGAGTCAGCAGGTAATGAAACCTTTGAGTTGCATCCTGACACATTTAAGAGTCTTATCTGTATTAACATTGCTGCTTTTGTACTTCAAATGTCTCAGGATTTTCTGCCACTATTGGGACCATAACTTATGCTATTCTTCAGGTTTCCTCTCTCCCTTCCCTTGAAAGCCATGCACTTCTTCCTAGCAAACAATAACGTAAAACAATCGTTTCTGCAGGTTGTCATCACCGGCCTTAACACAACCGTGATCGATAGATCAGGAAGAAAGCCTCTATTACTGGTATGTATAAGAACAATTTAACAGTCACAAAGTCCTCAAATTGCTGAGACAATTTGCTTTTGCTTTCATGGATAGAGGATGAACCTCAAATGTTCCTTTCATTCTAGGTTTCTTCAACAGGATTGGTTCTCGGCTGTATACTATCTGCGATTTCATTCTATCTTAAGGTTAAAATATCAAATTATCATCTCTAACTATATATACTTCCATCTGTTGTCGTGATTACTAACGTTTCGATTATCTTTGCCGGTCAGGATCATAATTTAGCACTCAATGCAGTTCCTATTCTTGCTGTAACAGGCATATTGGTAACTTTATCGAATCATAAACTCGTTCAATCCGTTCATTGTCAAACTATGGCTTACTATTTCTTCTATGTTATTTCTGACATGAATCTTAATTGATATCAGTTATACATAAGTGCCTTTTCAGCTGGGATGGGTGCAGTTCCTTGGGTTATAATGTCTGAGGTAACAAAAAAATAAATGTCTGCAAGATTTTAACATTATTCTAATCGAAATAATAATCCTTCAACTCCTCTAACCAAGGCATTTGGTTGCAGATATTCCCTATAAATATCAAAGGAGTGGCCGGAAGTCTCGCGACACTGGTGAACTGGTTCGGTGCATGGGCAGTTTCTTACACTTTCAACTTCCTTATGAGCTGGAGCTCCCCTGGTAAATAGAATGAAAATTTTTACCAGTAAGAAGTAAAAAAAAAAAGAGTGAATTTACCAGCAACTCTTGTGGATTCTCATTGCAGGTACCTTCATTCTTTATGCTGCAATCAATGCGGCGGCTATATTGTTTGTGGTCATATTGGTACCTGAAACAAAAGGGAAAACCTTGGAACAAATTCAGGCAGCCATTAATGCATAGAGAATAAAGAAAATGAAGCAGATTATTTTTCTGAGAGATTCAGGATGCTCACTTGATGATGCTTTCAAAATCAAATAAAAATGAATGCTATATTTGGGGTAATAAAGTTTTTTTTTTTTATGATGGGAATGAGATTTCATCAAACAATGGGGGAGATATAAACACAAAGGCAGCATCTCTTTACACAAAAGAAAGCTACTGAAAAATACATATGGAGCTTTGTTAGCTTTTTCTGTAAGATGAATTGCCTATGAGAAGTTACTTAACACTGAAAATGTTAAAATTTTCAGTATTTTCTTTGTACTTATTATTGGTGTTTGATTTTAATGGTATTATAGTTTGGATTTTGAATTATGGGTTATAGCTTTACACATATACTCTTCCAAGGAGTTAGAAAATTACAATTTAGTCCATGAATTCCTTGTTAAAAAATATTTAGAGTTGAACATGTATGAAGTCTTCGAGGTTAAAAATCAAGCAACACTTGATGGTGTAATGTAAAGCTAAACCATATATTATATCATTATACTGAAAAGAACAAACTATATCAGAGGGCTGTGAGCTATAAATTTTCTCTAATCTTTTTCTTACTTTTGAGCTACTGGTATAAATTATTCAGAAGACCCCAAAACAAAACAAAAAGCACAAGTTTGGGGGGACTTCTCAGAGCTCCTTTTAACCTATCCACCATTAACTCACTGGTCTTGGTCAAGCAAAACTGTTCAGAGAGCTATAGCCTGTGGCTTAGCAAAAACGTGCACATATGCGGCAATCGATCAGGGTCCTACAAGCAGGGCAATCCTTCATCTGTTGTTTCTCGTGGAGCTCATTGCATTTGACACATAGGACCTGATGAGAACATGGAAGGAATACCACCATCTTCTCCTCTGATAAGCACATAACGCACTCACGCTCCTGTTTCAAACTTCTGCTCCCAGAATAATAATCCTCGATGTCAACCACCCGTTTAGAGAAGCTTGGAATATTATTCCCCTCATTGACAGAAGAGCACTGGCCATTGCCACCACAAATGCCCCCCCGAAGTGCAGCTATTTTTGATGAATCCAGCTTTGTCTTCAACTCAGATAACTTTTTCTCAAGAGTTTTTATCTCCTCCCCTTATTTCTGCATATCTTTTTCTGCTTTCAGTTTAATCTTATCCTCCACCACTTTTGTTGCAGCTTCAAGGCGTTCTCTTTCCTTCCGTATGGAGGCAGCTTGTGCAAGGACTTTCTCCTTCGCCATTCTCTCATCTTTCCATGTCATCTGCAACTTTTCACCGTTTCTCATGAGAAAATACAAAGTAAATAGAATTAATCTATATGTGTGTATAAACAGCTAAGTGCACTTCTCTATGCCTCTCCGTGCATCAAGCCATACGGGATTTAGGATGAGAAGTTGCCAAGAATAAGACATTTGACCATTCATGGTATCTGATTGTATAATTTGAACCCAATCTGCTGTTTAGCATAATCAATAATTGTCTTACTGGCTTATAAACAGACTGTAAGGGATTTTGCAAAGTTGCACCATCCCTTTGACTAATTTTGTGGCAATTTGCAAAGAAGACTAAAGATAGTTATACACCAACACATTTTTGGAAAATTCGTATGGTCTCTCAAAGAGTTCTATATTTTATAGTGTTTTCTTAGGGACATTTTATTCAATATCCTATCTTCTCAATCTTACCATTCTATAACCTTTCTGGTCTATTTAGTCGAGACTAACAGCCATATGATGGCTTAACAAGGCAGAAGTAAACCATATATTGATTAAGGTCTATTTAGCAAGTCAATAAGTATTTTGTTCAAGGAGAATCATACCTCAATTTGGCTGTAGATATTTTTGGTCTTGCCTACTTTCCTTTGCAGCTCTGCTGCCTTCTGCTTCTCCAATGCAAGCTCCTCCTGAAGCAAGCTTCTCTGTCCTTCCCATGACTGAACATCCTTAAGTGCCTTCTGTTCTCTCTCCAACGCTTCTCGAAAACTTGCAGCTGATGCTGTAGCCTGTGATTTAGCGGCCTCCATCTCCATCTTCAGCAAGGAATTCTCAACCTCAAGCTTCTGAACAGTAGAGTTAGCATCCTCAACCTGACCAGTTGCATTATTCAAGGCAAACTCCATCTCAGACAACCTCTTCATGGTGTTCTCCTCCATGATTTGCTTTTCCCTTTTGAGCTGCTCTGCTTCTTCCTTCTCTTGCCTCAGTGATTTAAGTTCGGCTTTGTCCTTGCTAAGCCTGCGGGCAGCTTGCATGACCTTCTGATTGGTCCATTGAGTCCAACTATCTAGTTCATTCCGCAGTTCCTCTAACCTTGGAACAAGCTTCAAAATCATATCATCCTTCTCATCTTGCGGGATGTATTTTCCTAGAGATTCATTGTACGGAATTCCAGCATAGTAATCAATTGGCTTAGAAGACATAGAAGAGCTGTCTTCTTCCTTAGGAGCAGGATTCTTTTCTTCACCGTGTTCAGGTGTCTTAGAAGATTTTGAAGTTCCTCCTTCAGACTTTGAAACAGGTTTATTTTCCAAGGATAATGACGGTGCGCTCCCAGTATTTGTGGTTGGAACTACAGATTTAGTACCCTTAGGTGCCAATGTTGAAGAGTCATCTGCCACAGTTAAACCAGGTGAGGAATTAGTTGAAACATGATGACTTTCATTAGGTAAAGCTCCAGCCTCCGTAACTATTTTTGATGACGGATTTTTCATATGCACAGCTGGTAATTCAGATGGGGACTTCATTCTCTTTTCAACAACACTGCAAGAGGCAGCTAGTTTTGAAGTTCTAAAACCTCTCCGATAAGTCCTGTTAATTTCCCGGAGTGCAGCTAGTTCCTTTTTGGAGCCCCCCTTTCTACTACTAGCTGCTTTTTCTTTAGAGAGAGATGTAATTGAGACATTATCTCCAGAAGCACTCATAGAGACCAAAAGCTCTTTCTCTGGTGTCAGCCCTCCCGAAGCATGAAAAGTTTTGGGTTTAGGTGAGTTAGGGAACCTTCCAGATTTGAGTGCTTCAGGCTGGTAATTCTTAGAGGAGAATGATGGTTTTGAAACATTGGGCTCATTCGAGATAGGAATTACGGTTTCGGGATTTTGAATTTCCAGTCTCGACTTGGAGTTAGAATCCGAGGAGCTCTCTCCTGTGACTTCCATACAACCTAAATTTCGCAATATATCTCCTTCCACTTCACATGCCACCGAAATGTTAAGGTCAAACATTAACAACCACCACATTGCTTCCACAATAGATAGACACGGTTTAACCTCTCTAAGCACACTAATCATCTCCAGCATCGTATACGCCACTAGCTGCTGCAAATCCTTGAACAAAAAACTCGAAATATCACCTTCTATCCCTTCCTTCAAGGAAGCCAAAGCATCATTCACAACATTCGACACAAGATTTTTACCCCCTTGATAGAGCGGGTGCCTCGAAATTGCCTTTTCCGCAACATCCTCCTTAAACCCACACTCTACAATCTTTTTAACCGCATTCCGGAAAATCATGTGCAAATTAGATAACAATAACTCCTCAAGTTGACAAGCAACCGGATCCTCCCAATCAGCAGGTACAAAATCTTCTCTAAGGGACCCCATAGAGGATCCTACTTCCAATGGTCCGACTATAGGGCCTCGAAATATCTCCCGAGCTAATTCGTACGGAGGGAATTCACTCATAGACAAAGGAAGAACAACTGGATCCGAACCCTCTAAAGAGGAATCATCTAATTTTCTCTTGTTCTTGCTACCTTTGTCACCACTATCATTCTTTTCATTCATCTTATTAGCAGCAAAAAGAAAGAAAGAAAAAACCCAATTTCCTTTCAAGTTGACTCTCTCTCAACAAACCCTGTATAAACATGGGAAAACTCAATAAAAATCTGAACTTTAAAGAAAAAGCTGCTAATGGTAATGGAAATGAAAAGCAGACCAATGCAAATTACACCATCCATTAACAAATACACTAATGAACAACCATCAACAACAAGAAGTTAATTATATAGTCTACAATGGGATTCAGATAAAAAAGAAATGAACTTTACCGTCATACAGAGAAACACAAAACAGATAAAGAAATGATACAAAAATATCCACTGAAAAAAGTTTGAAAATTAAAAAAAAAAAACTGAGAGAGAATCGGTCTCAAGCAACTTTAAGCTATTTATGGGCTCATATTGTATTAAAGGAAGATTAAGGGTGAAAACAGCATACTGTGAGAGGATTTCGTTTGGAGCGGCGGAAATGGAACGTTTTGTGAGGTGAAAGCTGCAACTTTGGTCGTAGATCTAAGCTTCTCAGGGATTTTATTGAAAACCCGATCTGGTAGGAGGCCAATGAGAGTTTGGAGTTGATATTTTTGGAGTAAAAATAGATACCGGCGGCCGGCGCGCGGTGGCAGTAGACAATGAGAGAGAGAGTGTGTGTGTTGGGAGAGGATTTAAGAGAAGCTTTAGAAATATACAAAAATAAAAACGGCTTAACTACTAAATAAGTGCTCAGGTTATATTTTTTTGTGATAAGTGTCTAAAATATATTTTTACTGAAATAATTGTCCAAATTTTTATTTTTGATTTGTTTTAAAATCAATTGAAATATTTATTTCGGTATTTATTTCAGCAAAAAATAAAATTTTAGGTACCTATTTCGGTCAAAAGATACTTTAAACACATATTTCAGTTAAAAATCAAATTTTAAGCATCCATTTCAGCCAAAGAAATACTTTAAGCAACTATTACAAAAAAAAGACAAAATTTAGACAATTATTTTATAGTTAAACCAATAAAATTATGGAATTTATTCAAAGTGCTATACGCACCGTTTAAAAGTTTTTGTGTGCAATAAAAATGTTTTTCATAAAAAATTTATAGCTTTGTCAATGAATAGTTTTTTAATTAGTAGACTTAATTGTAAAATAAGTGTTCAAATTATGTTTCTTTTTGCATGTGTTTAAAGTATTTTTTTTAGTGAAATAGGTGTTTATAGTTTTATATTTTGCTAAAATATGTGCCTAAAGTATTTTTTGGCTGAAATATGTGCTTAAAGTTTAATTTTTTTATTGTTTTAAAGTCAACTGAGGCAACTACTTCAACCAAAAATAAAACTTTCGGCACTTATTTCATCCAAAAGTACTTTAGGCTCATGTTGCAAAAAAAAAAGACATAACTTGGACATTTATTTTGTAGTTAAACCTAAATAGTATTAAGCGATTACAAAGTAGTGTATGTTTATATTTTTTTAATCCTTTGATAAGACACAAACATCTTAAAAAATGTCAAAATATAATTAATAGTTGCCAACATTAATTAAATTTGAATTTACGAATTAAATTAGATTTGAACAATTCACCAAAATAAACATAAATCAAACCTACAGATGATGAAATCTTAACTTCCACCTCTATTGATATTTCAAACTTGTTGAAAATTCTTAGATGGCTTATAAAGTCTAAAGCATTACGCATCATATATTCATTACTTTTGAAGTGTAAGAAAACTTTGGAAGGTTTGAAAAGACGAAATTATAAGTTTAAGAGTTTAAACCATTTTATAAATAAATTTTTCGGTTTTTACAAGTAGACAATTTATTATTACTTTTGAAATGTTCGGAGAAAGTGTTTTTGAAAAAACTAAAAGCTATAAATTTTAATTTTTAAAAAATAACTTTCGCTGAAAAGAACTCTTGACCTGAAAAAACTTATTTTCTTGCATTGTTTTGACTCTAAAAATACTTTTAAAAAAACATCGAAGAACAAAACATAGTAAAATCAGAAGATAAAACTTCAACCAAAAATAAGAAAAATTATTTTCTTATTTCTAAAAACTTTGAGAAAGTTAAAGCTAAGATGAGAAGCTTCTCGTACCTGATGAAGGGGTTGGTGGAAAATAAGATTGAGAGTAGCCTACGAACATGAAAGAGGAACCACATTTTTATTTTTATTTTTTTTAGTTTGGTGCGTTACATTGTAGGGAAAAGTTAATTTGTAATGGTTTTGTGTAACCGTTTTTATTTTTCTTTTATGATTTTATTACCATTAATAGCTGTTCCAATAAATGTACTGATTCATGTATTATTGAATATTTGGAAATATTTAAAATGGTATTTATTTTTGACAACTTTAAATATTAGAATGAATAGAGTAAGTAGGGGTGAGCAAAACTCGACTCGAAAAAACCGAATAATTCGACTCGACTCGAGGCAAAAATATTCGACTCATCTTGACTCGACTCGAAATTTCACAAACTCGAATAACTCGAAAAAATTTCAAATAAAGTTTGAGTTGTAAAATGGAAATTCGAATAACTCGAAATTTTTAGTAATTAGTGGATTTATTTTTAAGTTCGAGACGAGTCCCTCTATTTTTTATGATATATACATACTGATATATAAAAATATGAAGAAATATTGTCACATGTGAAAAAATATATGTGTGCATATCTTATATGATTAGAGAAAGGAGTTTAAATTAGAATCAAACCCTACTATAACATGTGAAATAATTACAATTAAATTTTTATAGGAACTCGAAAACTCGACTTGACTCGACTCGAATTTCTTAAACTCGACTCGAATCGAAAAAATTTCAAATAAAGTTTGAGTTGTAAAATATGACTCGTCAACTCGAATAACTCGAAATTTTTTGACTCGACTCGACTCGATCGAACGCTCAGTATTTGTTTCATGCACAGAAGAAACAAAAAAAAGTCACAAGCGTCTTAGTTTTAGGCTTTAGAGTTTAATATTAAAAATTTAGGTGTAGGAATTTTGAAATTAGGGGGTGTGGTTAGAATCTAAGGTTCGTAGGTTAAAACCTAAACCCCTAATCATATTATATTAAAGCATGAACTCTAATATATGAACCTTAAATTCTATCAATAAACTATAAATTTAACTAAATCTTTTTAAATTCTAAACCTCTATACTTAGACCCTAAACTAGGTCCCTAAGTCCTAAAATTCAAAACGATTGTGGAAATTTTTTGTTTCCACCGCTAGTTAATGAGATATTTTTCAATCAAGTAAAACTAATGAATTTTTGTCATCACATCAACTGTGGATAGAGTATTATTAAATGTTAATAGTGTATTCTAAGTAGAAAAGGAGTCGTTGTTATCTTTAAGACATTTAGATTAGAACAATTTGATCGTAGGGTGTGTATTAGAGGTGTTTAAAGTCGGGTACCCGAAAAATCAGGTATCCAGACCTTGGAGTATTAAGTTTGTCGGCCCGTGTTCCGACTTGTGAATATCGGGTACCCCGGTTCTCATTTTTTTATTTTTTATTTTAAAATTTAAAAAAACCTTAAAAGTTCATAACAAATAATCCAAACAAAAAATAATAATGATTTGAAGTTTATATCTATAAAAAAGACATTAAAAATATTAATCTCAATCGTGATTTTTTTCGAATCTCATATTTTTTAAAGAAACCTACTAATACATAAATGCAATAGAGAAACCTTGTTGTTTGTTTCATATCGAATCTTACATATTCACAAATTAACAAAAAAAAATGAAAAATTTAAAACATGAAAGCATATAATACAAATATAGAATGTATTTAGGGATTTAAATATAGTTCTAAAGTAAAAATATTAAGTAATCTAATAAAATAAAAAATAAAAAATAGGAACCGGGTACCCGAAAAAATCATATTTTTTTACTCGGGCCCGACCCGAGTAAAAAAAATTCGGGTAAAAACCCGGTTATTTATGTTCGGGTAGTCGGGTCGAATAGTTCGAATCAGGTAATTTTGAACACTCCTACTATGTATACACATTTTCCAAAAGAGTAAAACTTAAAGAACATACAATACAATATAATCACACCAAAATATTTTAAAAAATAATGGCTCTGTTTGGCAATTAACGGATAGCTGATAGCGGATTACAATAGCTTATAGTCGATTGCAGTACCTGATTTGATTAACAGATTTTATTAGCGGATTGTATAAAAATGTTTGGTAAAATTAACTAATAGTTGTTTGATTATTTAAACAAGCAAAATGACATAAAATGACATAATTATATTCGATATTTGATTTAATAGTTTATTCGTTATCAATATTTTGTATCTATTAATATTAATTAGATTATGAAAAATAATTTTTAATATAACATTACTAAGCATATTTGAATGATCTATATATTAATTTATTATTTATATAATTATTTTTAATATAATTTAATTAATTATTAAATTTAAATACAAATATAAATGTGTGAGAATAAAAATAAAAAATAAAAAGTAATAGTTTACAAATGTCACAATGTGTAACCCCCTTAGCCCGACCTAGACAGTAGAACCGAACTACGAAGATTACACGGGGAAAACTAAAGTCAACCTGAAAGTCAACCTTGATTCATGACCATTTTTTTAATCTTGTCTAGATACACGTTAACCCTAAGTGAGTACTCATAAAACATATTTGAGTAAGGCACAACGATCGGATAACATACAGGGACTCAATTGCACTTATTACAAGTTTAGGGACCAAAATGTAATTTCTGTAAATTAGAAGGTCTTCATTCGTTTTAATGTTACCAATATGAAATTTGTCACGTTACATGCTTCTCTGTCAAAATTCATCTTAAATGGACATCTCAAACTCAAGCAATTGCAACTTCAACATTTGGGACTAAAATGTAAAGCTTGCAAACTTCAGCACCATTCAAATCTGTGCCCAACGGTCACCCGTTTCGAAACACCCACCTGCTATATCGAAACGCTGGATCGAAACGGCGTTGACCGTTTCGATACGCTGGTTGGTTCTGTAGAATTAATATTTTGATATAATAATTGAAAAATGTTTTGGACTGATTTAAAAAGTATTTAAAACAATTTCCAAAAGTCCAAATAACTTGAAACTATGTTTAGGGATGTTTTAAAAGGTTTTCATATGTTTTCAAAGGCCAAACTACACAAAACTGTCCAGGTGTTTCGAAACACCTTAGGGCGTTTCGAAACAGGGGATTCTAGTGGCAAAATCGTTTCGATACTCGTATCGAAACGGGTCTTCATTGGACAGGATTTTTGCCCAGCGTTTTGAAACGGGCTAGGCCGTTTCGATACGCCCACGTGGCAATGACCCCAACGGTCATAAACCCCAACGACTATTTTCCCAACTAACTTTTAAATGCAGTCGTTTCGATACGGGCTTATAGCGTTTCGATACGCGTTCCAAAACGGCAAGGGGGTGTTCCGAAACGGGTACCCTGACAGACTGCAACGGCTCTTTATACATTGAGAGTGTTTCGAAACGGCTTCGAGCGTTTCGAAACGGGGAGCTGCAGACTGTATTTATGGTGGGAATTAAAGTCCTCAACAGCTCCAATTTGATCCCAACGGCTAGTAACGGCTACAAACTCATTTGAAAGTATAAAAGGGACCTCTAAGCATCAAGAGAAGGCTAATGCTTCAATTGTCAATCAACAAATGATCAAGAATTGTCTTTGTACTTAAATTGTCATTTCTTTGTATAGACAAACACTAGTGAGCCAAAATTGTCAAATTTGCTCAAGTGTTTTAGGTTTTGGGTGAGTGCTTCATTGTGCAAACAAACACCTATTAGAGGGTTTAAGTTTGCTTTATTTATCTCTTTGTAAAGAGGGTGTTGATCAAGGCTTTGGGTAGAAGCTTGATCGGTTGTAAGAGTTTCCTCCTAATCCTAGAAAAGGGGACGAATCAATTAGTGGAATTGGTTGAGAAATCCTTAGTGGGAAGCTAAGGTAGTGGATGTAGACCTTGGTTAGAAGGTTGAACCACTATAAATCTTTGTGTCAATTTTCATTTTAGCTTCCTAAACCCTTCCACCCAAAAATTCACCTCTCCACCACTTGGTGGGCTAAATTGGTTGATCGAATCGAGCCCCACACATCTCAACAATTGGTATCAGAGCTTGGCTCAATCAAAGTGATTCACATCCTATTGAGAAGATCCGGCAAGCTCGATCACTTTTTCATCAACCGGCTCAATGGCACAATCAATCGACAAACCGCCTTTCTTTGACGGAGCTCACTATGCCCATTGGAAGACAAAGATGAAGTTCTTCATCAAATCAAGAGATTACAAGCTATGGGATGTAGTTGAAGATGGCCCGTTCGTGCCTCAAAGAAGTAAAGCGGAGTGGAGTGCCGACGATCGCAAGAAGATGGAGCTAAATTGCAAAGCCTTGCCCATCCTATTTTGTGCATTTGGTCCATCCATCTATGAGAAGATGTCTTCTTGTGAGAGTGCCAAGGAGGTATGGGACAAGCTTGAAGTCACATACAAGGGGACAAATGAAGTCAATGAGACCAAGATTGGGCTCCTAACCTTGGAGTATGAGAACTTCAAAATGGATCCGGAAGAGAACATCGAGAAGATGTTTGATAGGTTCTCCACTATCACCAATGGTCTCAAAGGCTATGGAGAAGCCATCCCGGAAGAAAAGCTTGTTCGAAAGCTCATCTACTCACTTCCCGCGTCTTGGGACTCAAAGAGGACCGCCATCATCGAAGCCAAAAATTTGAAGACTTTGAAGCTTGATGAACTCATGAGGTCACTCCTTACTCATCAAATCATGAAGAAGAACAAAGAGGATGAGAAGAAGAGAGAAGAAATTAGAGCTATGGGAGAGAAGAAAATCAAAGGGCTTGGCATCAATGCAAGTGCCATGGCTCTCAAATCATCCACTTGTCATCATGTCTACTCAAGTGAAGAGGAGGATGAAGATGAAGAGATAGTTCATCTCTTCAAGAAGTGTGCCCCGTTTATGAAGAAAGCCTTGAGAGAGCTTGAACGAGAACCTAAAAGAAAGGAGAGGGCAAGCACTTCAAGCCATAAGAAGAAGGCACATTTGACTACTTGGAGTGATGAAGACTCCACCGACGATGAACAAGCCAATCTTTGCCTTATGGCCATCGAAGAAGATTCAAGGGTAACTTCTAATTCATCTACTTCATGTTCTTACACTTTTGATGAATTACAAGATGCCTATGATGATTTGGTTTTAGATTTTAAAAGCCACATTTTGAAAAATAATAAATTGATTTCAAAGTTAAAAATTCAAAATGATTTGCTTTCTAAAACTAAACTTGAACTTGAAGCAAAACTTGAAGAGTTTGAATTAAGATGTTTTGATTTACAAAAATTGCTTCAAAATGTTCAAGAAGAAAAAGATTTGATTTCCAAAGAGCTTGAAAAGAAAAACAATTTTGGAAAATCAAATTTTTATGTTAGACAATCTAGTGCCCCTAGATTTGTGAATGGAAAATGTTTTAGAAGTGTTTGGGTCCCAAAAGGACTAACCACTTCAACCAAAAAGGATGAAATTGAAAAATGGATTCCTAAGGGGACTAAATTTTGTGCTACTAACGTTTATGGATCCAAAGCAATTTGGATACCAAAAATTACTTGATTGTCTATTGTAGGTGTGATGGAGATTTCAACAAGTCAAACATTAAGGGGGAGCTCCATGCACACAAGGAAGAACACTTGAAGAAGGAAGGCTTCACATCCTTCTTTGGATTCAAGTGTTGGTAAAATTTCTAGTTGTTTTGATTTAATTTGTCTTATTTTTAGTTTATTCAACTAGATGATCATAATTGTTGGACTAACTTTTAATGATGCTTTGAGTAAGGGGGAGCCATTTTTAAACCAAATTCTTATTTATGTCAAAACTTTTTACCTCTATTGTTATTTTGAACTTAATGTTTTAAATTCTTTTTGATATAACAAAAAGGGGGAGAAATGGTTTGAAAAATTGAATTTTCAAATGAATAAGGGGGAGCTTTATTTGATTTCATACATTTAATCTCTTATTCACATTTTTAAAGTTAAAGGGGGAGAATCCCAAACAATTTTTCAAGAGTTTTATTATATCAAAAAGGGGGAGATTGTAGAACTAATATTTTGATATAATAATTGAAAAATGTTTTGGACTGATTTAAAAAGTATTTAAAACAATTTCCAAAAGTCCAAATAACTTGAAACTATGTTTAGGGATGTTTTAAAAGGTTTTCATATGTTTTCAAAGGCCAAACTACACAAAACTGTCCAGGTGTTTCGAAACACCTTAGGGCATTTCGAAACAGGGGATTCCAGTGACAAAATCGTTTCGATACTCGTATCGAAACGGGTCTTCATTGGACAAGATTTTTGCCCAGCGTTTCGAAACGGGCTAGGCCGTTTCGATACGCCCACGTGGTAATGACCCCAACGATCATAAACCCCAACGGCTATTTTCCCAACTAACTTTTAAATGCAGGCGTTTCGATACGGGCTTATAGCGTTTCGATACGCGTTCCGAAACGGCAAGGGGGTGTTCCGAAACGGGTACCCTGACAGACTGCAACGGCTCTTTCTACATTGAGAGTGTTTCGAAACAGCTTCGAGCGTTTCGAAACGGGGAGTTGCAGACTGTATTTATGGTGGGAATTAAAGTCCTCAACGGCTCCAATTTGATCCCAACGGCTAGTAACGGCTACAAACTCATTTGGAAGTATAAAAGGGACCTCCAAGCATCAAGAGAAGGCTAATGCTTCAATTGTCAATCAACAAATGATTAAGAATTGTCTTTTTACTTAAATTATCATTTCTTTGTATAGACAAACACTAGTGAGCCAAAATTGTCAAATTTGCTCAAGTGTTTTAGGTTTTGGGTGAGTGCTTCATTGTGCAAACAAACACCTATTAGAGGGTTTAAGTTTGCTTTATTTATCTCTTTGTAAAGAGGGTGTTGATCAAGGCTTTGGGTAGAAGCTTGATCGGTTGTAAGGGTTTCCTCCTAATCCTAGAAAAGGGGACGAATCAATTAGTGGAATTGGTTGAGAAATCCTTAGTGGGAAGCTAAGGTAGTGGATGTAGACCTTGGTTAGAAGGTTGAACCACTATAAATCTTTGTGTCAATTTTCATTTTAGCTTCCTAAACCCTTCCACCCAAAAATCCACTCCACCACTTGGTGAGCTAAATTGGTTGATCGAATCGAGCCCCACACATCTCAACAGGTTCCGAGACCAGTTCCGAAACGTGGCATTCTAGTAGCCAAATCGTTTCGAAACAACCTTTAACGTTTCGAAACACGAAGGCCATTTCAGGCCCCCGTTTCGAAACACTAGAGGGTGTTTCGATACGGTTTGCCCAAAAACTGCAGCAAATGTTAGTTTTTCATGCATAAACCCATTCAAACACATCCAAAGGACTTCCCAAACATACCAACAAGTCATCAAACATATAAGGTACATATTTAGAACTCCTAAACACTTTCATAACATCAAACATGAAAACTCACAAATCTAGAGGCATGCTTCCTATTACCAAATCACTAATAGGCAAACCAACCTCAAAACAAGTAATCAAGGCCATTTACAATTCAAAACAACCAAGGCAAACATGCCACAACCTTAGGGAGTTTAACACATCTCCCAAAACAAATCTTAGGTTCCCATTGCCAATTTATCAAAACTAATAGTGTATGAAAATTTCACCATACGTGAGCTTGAATTTCCTTGGATGAACTTAGCTTCCTTGATGCCCTTAAACACCTCAATTATCTGTATTATTGGTAAAAGAGAGTGTAAGCACAAATGCTTAGTGAGGCATGCTCTAAAGAAACCAACACAATAATGCAATTTTAGAAAACACTTTCATCAAAGCTTTTCAAACACATGCTCATCTCTTTCTCATGTTTGGAAAACTTTCAAAGCAAACTCATTGAAATCACATGTACCTTCATTCTATCTCATGCATTAAAACCAATGCAAATCTCATGGCAAGGCCATTCATATGCTTGTATTGTCAAAACATTTCTAAACAAAACACATATGCATATCTCATAGCATAAATCATTTCATCAAAGGTACATGTGTAACAAAAACCATTTCGTTATTTATATTGGCATTTAGCATCTCATTAATACTCGGATATGCAGACATATTTCTACACTAGACTCTTTCGGTGGAATCTCACATCACCGTACTCACTTGTCTAGCAACACAACTTCCGGTGGAATCTCTCATCACCGTACTCATATGGCGAAATCTCTCATCGCCACAAAGCTTGGGTATTTTACCAAATCCTACCCGATAGAATGCCCATCATCGGAATATCTCCCTTTGGCTTAACCAAAGAGCACGTACGAATTTTCAGTTTATAGTGCACTCTCATCCTATTGATCGATCAATTATATCCGGTAAGTTTCTCAACATCTATGCCAATATAATGTGTCAAAATATCATCACACCTACTGTTTTTCATGCAATAAAACTCAAAGGTTTTCTCACCACATTTCAAATCATAAATCATACTTTGCTTCAAACCAAAAGCTCAAATCTATTCAATGCAACATGTCATCTCATGACATCTCTACAAGCATAATCTCATGCTCCAAAACATGCATAAAAACAGTAGAAATTTAACAATCTTAAACCATGAGCATGTAAAAGCATTTTAGGGGCAAACACCACTTTAGAGAGATCAAATCAAGCCATATTTACTTCCAGATTTAGGAAGGTGTTTCAAACCTCTCCTACATCCCCAAACCTTGTATTTTTGTCATCATGGACTTCAAACCAATTCGCACTCACCGATTTCATTTCGCTTGCTTGTCGAAATGCCAATTAAGCTTCCGGATCAACTCCAAAAGTATCCGAAGATGTCTCTCATGTTTTAGACACATCAAAGCAGATGATTAATGCATCATTGTGCATTGAAATCTTCAGCCAACACTCCTAAACTCGCTGCTCTAAGCAAACACCACATTTCGGCTACCAAACACAACCGAAATCACCTCCAAACTCTTCCAAAACTTAACACAGCCAAGATCCATCACTTCTAATCATTTCTAAACATCAATTAACATCAAAAACAACTCTAAACTCGTCCTTATACCTCCAGCTATAACAGAACACCAAAAACACCTAAAAAACCACCATTTTCATAAGCAAAAACTTAGAAAACACAACCTATTCGGGATTGGATTGATTAAACCTCATTTCTAACGTCATTTAACATCCAAAATACATTAGAGAACTATCTCAAAACAGAGCCCAATCAATTACAACGAAAATCTTCAAGATCTCTTCCAAAATCTTGAGTTTTAAGCCAAAATCTTGTTTCTAACATTAAAACCATTTATAAAACTTTAATAAAGGATTGACAACTTGGGAATTTCAGTAAAGAATTGAGTATTTAGAGGAGAAGAACAATCTTACCTCTAAAAGATTATTTCTCTTTGATTTGGGCAAAATTCCATGAAAATACAATATGGAAATCAAAAGGATTTGTTGCAAGATTGATTAGGAACCAATTAGTGATGGAAACCTCATCAATTGAAGTAAAAATCAATGTGAATTTTGCTGGAGAAAAGGTGTTTGGATGATAGGATTTTGAGAGAAAAAAGAATGAGAGAAAATTATAGAAAGGTAATTATGAAAATTAAAAAGTAGTTTTCACCTTCTTTTGTTTTAATTAAATCATCAAAATTAAGGAAAAATCTGGAAAAAAACATTTTTGGTAAATTAGCTCCTTAAAGATTCAAAGTTTCAATCCTTTACAAAACAGTCACTACTAAACTTTGTAAAAATCGCAATTTGGTCACTACACCGAAATGTAGTATTTTCAAACCTTATTTTGTAAAATTGATTTCACCACTCTCTTATATATATTAAATGAGGACTTTTAGATATTTTTCTATATTTTTAAAGCATCCCGAACTGGGCGTTCCCTAAAACCTCCTTTTATATTCGAACCATTTCTCAGACCGGTCCGGTTCAGACCCTAAACTTCTAAGCCCAAAATTGGGGTGTTACACAATATAAACACACGAGGTTGAAGAACTAAAATAGAAATGGTTAAGTTTAAGTTATTTGGAGATTTTTGATAATTGTTAAGGGTAAAAGGGTCTTTATAACCCTTATGTCAAAACATCTAATTTCAAAAAGCTCCTATTAGTAGTTTTTTTAAAATTAGAGATTTCACCACAATCCGCTATTTCAATTCGCTCTTTACCAAACATTCAAATTAGCGGATTGAACCGGTCAAACCTCTAATTTTAACTCAAACCTCTAATTTTAGCTCAAACATCTCTTTACCAAACATAGCCAATGTATTCTCCATCTTACCAAAATTGTGTCATAGGTTTTTATAATTTATTATTTTATACTTTTTGATATTTTGAATTTTTATTTATTTTTTAATTTTTCTCAAGTTTTATTTTTTACTATTAAATAAGCTTCAAACATTTAAAAATTAATTAAGTTAAATTTGATTAAAAACCGAGAAGCTCAACAACCAATAAAACTTTTATTTTTATTTAATTATAGTGAACATATTCAAAACTTATTTTCTTTAAATTTTTATTACATACCGCATTCAATCAATCAGTTAATGTCACATGCCTTTAAAAATTATTTTTTTTTTTTGGTGAAAAGTAGCTAACATTACAGATTATTGCAGAACACCATGCGCATCCAACTGGAGCAGCATGGCAGCCTCTACAGGCGGTTCCTCGAAAACTCTAGCACCGATCGGAGCCCCACGGGCCAATCTAGCCAATGCATCCGCCACCTTGTTTGCGCGTCGCCGGACATGCCGAATCCTTACATCCCACTGGCGAGACATAAACCTGCGAATCAGTTGCAATAGTGCAGTTCCATTAAGTACTATAGAGGTCCCTTGCAATATCCTTGAAACCTCGACATTATTTTTAATACAAAAATAACTTGTAAAATGGACATTTAGTACGTTTCACCTCAATTTCGAAAGATATAAATATTTATTGATTGGTTAAAGGTGTTATGTTAGTAAAATGTTAACAGAATTAAGTTTTTAGATTAATATACGTACGTTTTCAAGTTCAAGTATCAATTAGGTACCTAAGACATTTTTTTTGCCGCAGCTTCTTTTGTATTTATTTTCTTGGCCGGTGATCGCAACTAGTTTTAGTACTGGTTGTCGACCACCGAGGTTTATTATTTTTATGTGTTTTTTTGTTTTTCACATTTTTAATAAGAAACTATGTCTTCGTGGCACGTGTTTCCTCTGCCTTTGTAGCACAATTTTCTTTGTTTTGTTGGTTTGTTTCATCTGTCGTTTTGGCATGATTTCAACATACCTCAGCGGTCGTTTGGTGCTCGTACAGAGATTTTCACGGCACTAGTTTCTGATTTTGATTTTGTCGGTGGTCATAGAAAGATAGATCTCAACTCGGTTGATAGTTGTTTGCCGACGTAATCAGACCTGGGTAGCGGAGCAATCTGTCTGATAATTTGGTTCACTCACCGCTCCTTTTTCACCCTGTAAAGCGTCTCGTTTGAATAGAGACGAGATTTAGGAAGACTTCAGAATTTTGTCGATATGCTAATATCTATAGAAATATTTACTTTTCTTTGCACCTTTAGATTTTGTATGAGATTTTGATGGACTAGTACTCATTATTCTCCATTCTAAATGTGTTGTATTTGAAATATTTTTTATGGTTATTAATAAAATTCAGTTGTCATTTGAAAAAAAATAACTAGGTACCTAAGACCAAATTCATATGTTAAATCGGTATAAATTTTGCAAATAAATTAGGTTTTTATGAATAACATGACCAAGCTATTCCAAAAAATTTAAAGACTAAGTAAATACTTAAAAATAAATTCAAATATCAAAATACACAAAAATAATTTTTTTTTACTACTGAGTTAGTATAATTATAAGATAATATTTATTCATATTTTTCTTAACCATTTATAAGACACATACCTTGTAAATAAAGTTAATTAAACTCGAATCTCATACAATAATTCTCTTCATCCTTTACATTAGGACTATTGTTGGGTTTAATGTTGAAATTTAAAAGTTGACATTTTTTTTGGAAATTAATTGTTTTCCAACAATATCGCGGGCTAAAAAATAAAATCATTTAAAAAAACAGTATCTACTGTAGAATCTTTATAAATTAAGGGTGTGCATAATAACCGTCACCGTTAATCGATATAATTGTTGTATTTTATAGGTTAATTAATCGAACAGATAAGGTTAAACGGCTTCAGTTAACCGAACCGCTAAAAATAATGGTTAATGGTTACGGTTACAAATTTTGACATTAAAATTATTTATACATATATAAATCAGTGAAGTCCTTGAGTGATTTGATCATAGAGTTAACTTTTGTGGTTTGTGGTACTAACTCATTGAAGTTTCATTTACCTTATGTTTTTTATGTTAGTTAAACATTTGTCTTTAAAACTTTGATGGTGTATTTCTATGTCCTGAACACTGTTGAAATTTTAGACTAAGTACGAAGTTTTTGGCCCTGTTTGGTAAATAGCGGTTTGGACAAAAATTAGAGGTTTAGGGTATAATTAGAGGTTTGACTAGTCAAACCCGCTAATATTGGTGTTTGGTAAATAGCGGAATGAAAGAGTGGATTTGGGTGAAAAAGCTAATTTTGAAAAAGCTCCTAATAGGAGCTTTTTGAGATTAGAGGTTTGATATTAGAGTTGTAATGACCCTTTTACCCTTAACAATTACCAAAAATCTCTAAATAACCTAAATTAAATAATAATATTTTTTAATATAAATAATAACATATTAAATATTAGACTTATTTGTTGATACTACTCATTTATATGGTGATATTTGTAAGTTAATTCTATTTTTTATTACACATATTTATATGTGCATATAAAAAATTAATAATTATATAAATAATAAATTAATATATAAATCTTTCAAATATGTTTAGGAAATTTATATTTTTTTTACAAATCTAATTAATATTTATTAGATACAAAATATTAATAATTGATAAATTATTCAAACAAGTATTAACTATAATCACGTCCTTATATGTCATTTTACTTGTTTAAATAATCAAACAGCTATCAGCTATGAGTTAATTTTACCAAACACTTTTATACAATCAGCTAATACAATCCGCTAGTCAAATCAGCTAATGCAATCAACTATCAGCTATCAGCTAATGTAATCCGCTATCAGCTATCAGCTATCCGCTAATTGCCAAACAGGGCCTTTGTATTTTGTGTTGTGTTGGAACTTTGTACTATATATATATATATATATATATATATATATATATATATATATATATATATTTATTTAAAATTAAGTATGAAGTTAGTGTTTAGAATCTCACTATTTAAGTTTTTTTTAACATTTTTATATAATATTTATCAGGGAGATAGTTTCATTATTCTTAAAAGAAGAACATGTGAAAAAAATTCAATAGGTTATTGGTTAACCTATAACATAACCGCCAGTTAACTGTGTCTTAATGGTTAATCGTTAGCAGTTAACTATTTCCTAACGATTAGGTTACGTTAACAAAATTTACTAAGCGTTATAACGGTTAATCGACCGTTTAGGCTAAACGGTACGGTTAACCGAGCATGAACACCCTATTATAAATTAATACTCGATAAATTAATAGCCTCTCTAAAATAATAATTTTTCGGTCCTGACTTGGTCCAAAGTCTAAAATAATAATTTTAATAAATTAATAAGATACTAATTTTTCAGAAGACCCATTATATAAATCTATGGTCCCTTCAATATTATAAAATAATAATTTAAAATTACAAAATTAGGACAACTTAATAAAATATAATTCTACAACTCCTTTTAAATGTGAAGTCTAGGTTGGTTGATTTTAATTTGGATTGACTAATTACAAATGTTTGATGTTGTTTATATATCGGTTGATTTTCTTACCATACATAAACTTACATTAAGTTTTAACTAGTACTACGTACTTACAATGAACTTTGTTTTTAGGGGTATGTATTATATTTAATTAGTTACATTATACATGAACGCCATTCAATTAGTCAATACAATATGTATATTTTATTCATTAAGAATAATGTAGGTTCGTTAATCAGAAAAAATCTCTTTAAATTAATAAATTATTAATTTATCGATTAATTAATATTTTTAAATTAATAAAACTACTTAATCCTGACCTTATTAATTTATAGAGGTTTTATTGTAATTACAAAATTTTTATAATATATCTTTTTTATGACGTAACATGTAGTGATAACATCACAAAAATAGTTTATGGCTCAATTGGAAAACTATTTTTAGATATATTTTTAATATATTGATGTAATTATATGATAATATTTATTTATTTTTTAATTTTTAAATAATTTACATACACTATGTACATATGCTGTTCGAACCTGAATCACCAGGATGAAATATATTTTCCACTGTAGTGTCTGGTGAGAGTCTGGACCACTCAACGGGTTCCCTTAGAACAATTTTTATTGTTTTAAATGGAGAAATAAAAGACCCAATTCCGGGTTTCAGCCCGAAAGTAAACGAGAGAAGATGGTTGGACCTTGCTTCATTTCCTTCTTCCTTTTCTTAAACTTGCTTCCATTCTTTCAAACTCTCGAAGCTTCTCACTGCTCCATCAATGGTAACATTTTCAATTCATTTTGATTTCTGGGTATGTTTTAAAAATCCCATCTTTCACCAATTTCCCCCAGTTTTTTTTCATACTGGGTTGTTTTAGTTTGTTGGTCTTTTTTTGGTTTATGGGTTTTATTTGATTTATTTATCTTTTCTTTAATGGCTGATTTCGTGCGAAATGATATATATATATATATATATATATATATTGTTTTGTTTTGTTTATACAGGGTTACCTCTGGTGAGGAACATTGCTGAACTTCCACAGGATAACTATGGAAGAGGGGGTTTATCCCATATAACTGTTGCCGGTTCACTCTTGCATGGATTGAAAGAAGTATGCTGATTTTGCTTACACTTTAGTTTTTGATGTTCTTTTAGATTTATGATATCAAATTTCGTAAATTGGGTTAGTTGTTTAGAATTTTCATAAGTAGTGTTAAGTTTCTGATTTCATGTAGTAGGTAAATAGAAGACGTTGAATCTCCTTCTATGGTAGGATCATGGGTGTGATGACTTTTAGGATTTTTCCTTAGGTTGAGGTTTGGCTTCAAACATTTGCGCCGGGGTCTCGAACACCGATACATAGGCACTCTTGTGAAGAAGTTTTTGTTGTTCTCAAAGGGAGTGGCACTCTATATCTTGCCTCGAGTTCGCATAAGTCCCCTGGAAAACCAGAGGAGCACTTTATATTTTCGAATAGCACATTTCATATCCCTGTCAATGATGTTCACCAGGTAAAACTATTCCCCCAATTATGAATGTGATGATATTAAGATGATCCGATTATTTGACAGACACTTTGATGAATTTTCGGTATTTCATAGACATTCCTCGATTTTCAATTGTTTGTCATCTTCGTTGCAGGTCTGGAATACAAACGAACACGAGGATTTGCAAGTGCTTGTGATAATATCTCGGCCTCCTATCAAAGTGTATGTAATTTTTCTCCAGCCTTCAACATTTTTGCCATTAGTTGATTGGTGTCTTGTTATATTTCCATTGTCCGGTTGAAAACCATGGATGCTATCTTTGGCCTCACCCTTCCAAATGTTTGTTGGTTGACACTTTTGCATTTAATCTTTTGGTGGTTATTTTCCAAACCTTTAAAACGAACAAACTGAAAGCGCCCATTCTAGTACGGTTTTGCCTCGATCTTTTAGTCATTAAAGCTGCTGTATTAGAGTACATCAAGATGGAAATTTACTTGCCTTGAAACATAACTATCCCTTACTAATTCAAGAGAAAGGAAGAAGTGGCAGGAGTTGTCGGGAAGCTTAAAACGAAGACCATCCCGATTTCTTTTAAAAGTGCTATAGTTTCTTCCTTGAAATCTTTGGTAGATACATTAAACCGTGATCCACAATACTTTCTCTGAACATGATCCATTTTCATCATTAATTGTTTAAGAAAGCGAATGACTATTTTAGCATACATACATCATGGTTGCAATCCCATCTTATAATGTCTCCTGCATAATTGAAGATGTTGCTCAAGTTACTATATGTGAAATAGAATCTAGAGAACATTACTGGGCACGATTGGTTCATTATTTAACTTGAAAATCGTATAATTTCGACAAATTTCCTTGTAAGCACTGGAAATGCATTCCTTGTGGCTCTTTCCCATCTTTCTCTCTTTCATGAATGCTGAGGATGTTTTCTTTCTTTTGCTTCAAATTTGCTGTTAGGTTCATATATGAAGATTGGTCCATGCCTCATACTGCAGCAAAGTTGAAGTTCCCATATTATTGGGATGAGCAGTGCTTTCAAGAACCTCAGCATGATGAACTTTAGTATTCGAATACCGACCTCTTCCCATAGTAAGTACTTCATAGACACTCGCGTGGGGCCTTTCCCGTTTTCAACTGCAACAGCCAGCTTAGCTTGTATATTTCTCCACTCATTTGAATTCTGAATCCATTTTCTATTTTCATGTTATTTACACATTCATAATCAATTGAAATGAGATCTTTCATTCCTCAAAACCCCAAAGAAAGAATTACCTTTATTCATCATCTTTCTAAGTAGTGCGAATCTATGATATGAGAAGTTTTATGTAACTTGGAAAGCAAGTCAAAATCCATCAGACATGCGGCACGTACCTTTTTTGTAACGAAAAGAAAAAGAGTTGGGCTAATTTGTGTCACAGTTGAAATTTTTAGGGGTAAACTGAATAAAAAAAATTATTCAGATACTAAAATTATAATACAGTACAACTCCATGACATGATCTGAATACCATTTAACCCTTTATATACGTTTAACTATGGTTATAGGTACTTTAGGTTGTACTATGTGACATTATAAAACTAAATAGATCTGCCAAATTAAAATAGAATGGCTGAACTTTGCAATTCAATAAAGTATAAGGATTAAAACTATAATAAAACCTTCTATTATAAGCAAACAAGTGGAGAACTAGAACCGAAACCCAAAATTGTCTAGAATTGAACCGGTCTGGTTCACCGTCAAAACCAACAAGAAATAGAGCCTCCACTCTCTTTTGATACGCGCTTCACACCCTTCGTTTCTTTATCATATCAGAATTTCAGAAAATTTTCCATAATTTTCATTTCCGCATCCCCAAATCCCAGTCAATTCTTAACACAGTGAACCCTAATTTTTCATCATGGATTTCTTCAAATCAGTTTTCGCCGATGACCCAGATCCTCCTAAAACCCCACTCCAACCCGAATCCGATACCCCCAGAGCCGAATACTCCACCCCTGATTCCTCCCCCAAACTGTCCGATTCCGACCCTGATCCTACCGGCTGGAGCTTCGGCGGGCTGTTCAAAACGATAGCAACCAGATCCGAATCCGTAATCGAAACCTACCGCCGCGATCTCGAAGAATTCGGGGTGGGTCTCAAAAAAGAAATCGAGGTAGCTCAGGGCTCGTTAGGGAACGTAGGGCAAGTCATTGATGAGTTTGGGAACACAGTGATAAAGGGTACGACCGAGATCATCAATCAAGGCAAGGAGGCAATACTAGCAGCAGATAACGAATCCGATTCCTCTTCCTCCGAGAGCAAGGACAGAAGTCATATTGCTCAGCGGAGTTTGAACTCGAATCGGTACAGTCGGTTCGATGCTCAAGTAAGGGTAATTCAAGGGGATGTTAATACTTATATTGAAGAGCCAGAGGATTTGGAGGATTATAAGAAGTGGAAGTCTGGGTTTAATTTGGTAGAGGAGAAGGAAGAGATGGAGAGATTGATGGAAGAGAATGGGGAGATGGGCAGTGTTTATAAAAGGGTTGTCGGTGTTTCGAATGGGGTTGATCATGAGACGTTTTGGTGTAGGTATTTTTATAGGGTTTTTAAGCTTAAGCAAGCTGAGGATATGAGGGTTAAGCTTGTTAAGAGAGCGATTTCAAGGGAAGAAGAGGAGGAGTTGAGTTGGGATGTCGACGAGGATGAAGAAGAGGTGGACGAGAGAAATGTAATGCCGAAGGCGGCTTTAAAGAAGCAAGAAGATGTGGAGGAGGAAAAAGATGGAACTGTGGAAGAGAAGGCAGAAAAAAGTGATCTTTTGGAGAATAAAACTGTGGAAGAGAAAGCTGAAAAAGGTGTTGTATTGGAGAATAAGGATCAAGTTGTTGAGAAGGTAAAGGAAAAGAATCCGGTCGAGGAACCGCCAGTCGAAAGGAAGGGAAATGATGATGAATCAAGTGGTGGCAATGTGGTCAAGACTGAGGAGCCTAAACCTAGCACTGGCAATGGTAAAGACAGTGACTTTTCAGTGGTGTCAAGCCATCCTTCAATGGAGGAGGAGGATCTTGGGTGGGATGAAATTGAGGATCTCAGCAGCATTGATGATAAGAAAGGAACTCCGAGCTCCACCAATAGGGCGGAGCTGAGAAAGCGACTGAGTACTGCAGAAGAAGATGAAGATTTGAGCTGGGATATTGAAGATGACGACGAACCGGTTAAAGCTTGATGAAAAACGTTAAGTTTCATAAAAAAAAAAACCATGATGTTTATTGCTCAGAATTCATTGCATTGTGTTGTTTCTGTTTCCTTTTATTCATTTCACTTTTCGATTGAAATGCAAATATCTTCTATGATTGGTATAGTTTTAAGACACTTGATTGAAATGAAATTGAAGCATCTATGTACATACTAGAACTGCTTTAGTTATGGCCATTTTACTAACATTGACATTGATTTTCTTTTAATGGAATATTGATACGATCTTGAACATTGGGTTCTTAAATTTATTAGCTGGCAGCATTTGAGAAGCACTTAGTCTCTACTCTCTGTTCTCTTTGATGCTTGTATTACTTGGGGTCTGATGGAAGCTTAGATGTCATATTTTGCTGTCACCCTCCTATTCAAGGGCTTCTTTTAGGAGTTGCTTTCGAATTTCTTCCTGCGTTTTATGCATTTTTTACAGCAACTGCAAATGAGTTAAATAGTTGATGTGGATCCGTTTGAAGTATATTGAACTGCTTACTCCTGATTTTAAGATGAACATAGAAGCACTTTACCAAGCAAAATTCACCATGTACATTCTTTTTCTTTGTTTTCCCCCATTTCTATGGTGGCTATTGAGCGTTGAGCTGCATTTTCAGAGCCAAGAAGTGTATGAACAATGCCTTTAACAATTCATTTTGCTTTTGCCCTGGGGCTGCCTCGAGCCTGATTCCTGGTGTTTCAACAAGCATTCTTCCTTTCTGGGCATGCGGCGGAAGGTGTTTTTTTAATCACGAGTGACATGTTAACGTTCTAAGTAGAGATTAATCCGGTCATTTAGTAGGTTTCTTTGATCCCATTGTTCATGGCAAAAAACCCTGTAAGGCCGTTACCACCACGAGAGCAAGCATGCCAGACCACGGGGGACTCGATTTTAGTTTTATGATATCATTACTTGGTCCAGACATTGTTAAGTACTCATGTTAAAATACTAACGTGAATTGTTCTTAAAAATGCCTCTTTTAAACACACACACATATTCTGTTAATGTAAGAATTTTGAAGTTTCACGAGTGAAGTGAATGATTGAGATTAACAGTAAAATATGGGAAGGTTATCGCTTGAAGAAAAAAAAGGGTAAAGGGTTAATTTTTATCATCCATTTTACTCATTCAACGATCTAAAAAATGTGTAAAACTCATAATTTTACATTGTGTGTAAGTGGATCTTAACCCATAAAAAGAGGTGTTACAATCTGATTCAGAAGACATGTTTTTAAGAAGAAGAAAAAATCATTGTTAGTATTTTTAATTTAAATTGTTAATGCTGACGATTTGAACTAACTAATGATATTATAAAAATAAAAGATCAAATTGCATCAAATTGAAGTATATTAAAATTGAGTTTAAATTCCAAATTTGATTGAAATAGAGAGACTAAAATCATAATTTTACCCTAACTTTAACCACTTATACTATATGAATTAATTAAACTAAGGACTCGTTTTTAATAATAATAAAAATATTAGGATTGGGCCGAGAAAAATATATGGGTAAAATACACAGACGATCATTAAATTTTGGTAAAAAAGTAAAGGCAAAATGACAAAAGATGCCCCTTAACGTTTGCATGTTTTGTCATTTAGCCCCCTATCCTTTTTTCGTCCAAATATGCCCCCAACATTTGTTTGTTTTGTCATTTGGCCCCCCATTCTTTCTTTTGGTCCAAATATGCCTCCAACGTTTCATTTGTAGTCCAAATATGCCTTCAATGTTTCAATTTGGTCCAAATATGCCCCGTTAGATGGAAACTGTCAGTCAACTAACGTTCAACAGCTGATGCTGACTATACTTGCCACATATTAAGATCTGTTGATGTCACGTCAAATTTTTTTATAAGTCGTTGATCGTCAGTTGATTGACAGTTTACATCCAATATTTGGACTATGAATGAAACGTTGGGGGCATATTTGGACCAAAAGAAAGAATAGGGGGCCAAATGACAAAACAAGCAAGCGTTGGGGGTATATTTGGACCAAAAAAAAAATAGGGGTCAAATGACAAAGCATGAAAAAGAATAGGGGGCCAAATGACAAAACATGCAAACGCTGGGGCATCTTTTTGTCATTTTGCCAAAAATAAAATGGTACCCAAACTTTCAAAAAATACAAAATGGCAATTAAACTTTATGTTTTATAACAAAATAGTAACTAGACGTTATATCCCGTAAAGTCTTTGTTATAAAATTTAGTATAATAACACATTTAGTCCTTCATATTTATACATTCAATCAATTTAGACCTAATTCGAAACAATTCACTAAATTTAACCCTCGTTATTTACGCATTATTTCAATTTGGTCCTTAAAGCAACATTCAAAGTATATGATAAATAATTACAACTAAATTTTTATAGGAACTCGAAAACTCGACTCGACTCGAATAAAAAAAATTAAATAAAGTTTGAGTTGTAAAATATGACGCGTCAACTCGAATGACTCGAAATTTTTCACTCGACTCGATCGAATGCTCATCTTTATCTTAAGATATGACGCGTCAACTCGAATAATTCGAAATATTCGAATACTTTAAATTATTTTTTCTTTTAAATCGAATATTTTTAAAGTAGAATATTTAATATTTTCATATTCAAATTACATCGAATATTTAATAACTACTTTGAATATTTAATTTAATTTAAAAATATTCAATTTAAAAATATTGATTTAAAATATTCGAAACCCTTACAAAAGTTTGTCGCCTCTTCGTTACTTAACCATTCCAAGCAATGTAGATCTATTCCAAAACCAACTTTAAATATGGATTCCAAGGCGGTTTTCATGAACAAATCCTACAAATATGAAACAAAAAATCACACACACAAATTGGGCATTTCTTTGTTAATAATAATTAATAGGGTAAACTACACTGGTAGTCACCGAACTTTTAGAGAGCTTTCAATAAGGTCACCGAACTTTTAAAACTTTCATTATAGTCACCCAACTTTTAATTTGCTTTCAATAAGGTCACTGCCGTCAACCACCGTTAAAAAAACTGACGTGACATGTTAAATGTAAGGGTAAAATACATTGTTAGTCACTGAATTTTTAAGAGGCTTTCAATATGGTCACCGAACTTTTAAAACTTTCATTACCATCACTCAACTTTTAATTCGCTTTCATTACCATTAAAAAAAGCTTATGTGACACGTTAAGTTTAAAAATAAACTTTTTCCCACCCTATTTTATCTCCATGTCTTATTTTTCCCATCTAAACATGTCTATCTTTTAGATACATTAATATTTTCCTTTGAACTCCTCATTATCCAGTGCATGACTCAGTAAATTTTGGGCCTGAAGCATAAAGAGGATTTTTATGAGCAAAATTTTAGTTATTTCTTTATCATTCCATCATCGGATGTCTCCCAATATTTTTCTTGTTCTCACACATGTCGCATGCATGTCTAGATACATTAATATTTTCCTTGATGTGTTACTAGAGAAGTAACGACCTTCACCAAAAAATTACAATTTGATTCATATGGAAGAAAGAGACATATTTAGATGGAAGAAAATAAGAAGGGAGAGAAAATATGATGGGAAAACATTTATTTTTAAACTTAACATGTCACATCAGCTTTTTTTAACAGTAATGAAAGCGAATTAAAAGTTGAGTGATAGTAATGAAATTTTTAAAAGTTCGGTGACCATATTGAAAGCCTCTTAAAAGTTCAGTGACTAATAGTGTATTTTACCCTTACATTTAACATGCCACATCAGTTTTTTTAACGGTGGTTGACGACAGTGACCTTATTGAAAGCGAATTAAAAGTTGAGTGACTGTAATGAAAGTTTTAAAAGTTCGGTGACCTTATTGAAAGCGCCCTAAAAGTTCAGTGACTACCAGTGTAGTTTACCCTAATTAATAACAACAATACTAAAGTGGGATCGGATTACCGACTTGGAATTCAATAACTTGACCCGACACTGTATTTTTTGAGATTGTTGTAGTTAAATTTGCAGCGTTCTTTCTAAAAAATCGAGCAGCTAAAGTCTCTAAGAACTCTGGTCGAGAATTCATAGCTCGCAAGCTTCCGTTGCTGCCGCCATTTGTCTCCATCGGCAGCAAAAATCCCATCTCCCCAAAGCTCTAAAACATTTTCCTACAGATGTTTATCTTTTGCATATTTGTTGAAACTGGTTTTCAGTATGTGCTCTACGTTTCGCGTGTCGATAGTGGAGATTTCATTGTATGTTAAACCAATAAACCTAAAAAATAAAATTTAATTATAATTATTTATTATGTTACCTTACTTTGGAATTTTGTTTTAAGGACCAAATTAAAAGAATGTGTAAATAACAAGGGCTAAATTTAGTGAATTGTTTCAAATTAAGACTAAATTGATTGAATGTATAAATATGAAGAACTAAATATTTTATTATACTAAATTTTATAACAGTCGCTTAATGAGATTTAACTCTACTTACCATTTTGTTATAAAACATAAAGTTTAATTGTCATTTTGTGATTTTTAAAAGTTTGGTTATCATTTTATTTTATTTTTACCAAAATTCAGTAATCGTCTGTGTACTTTACCCAAAACATATTGATAATTGGGCTGGGAACCATTTATTTCTTAGGGTAAAATACTTAAATCATTACTCAACTTTTTTCTATGACCTATTTTGGTCACTCAACTTTTAAAACGCTCAATTTTATCACTGAACTTTAAATATTGACTTATTTTAGTCATTCCACCGTTAAATCTCTAACCCTGGACAATCTACATCAACAACGTCAGAGGAATGGAGTGCAGCCGCGGAAGGAAGGGAGCAAGGGATTCCGTCAAGTCAACCAGGGTGAACTAGAGGAATTTCGGCAGCAAAGAAGGGGCTACAGTCTACATCAACAACGTCAGCAAGAGGATTCCCTGGTCAGCATTTAGAGAAGCGTTTTCCATATACGGCAAAGTTAGACACGCCTAAATAGCCTATAGCAACACCAAAAGAAGCCGATCGAGCACAACGTTTGCCTTCGTGAGATTTTAGAAAGCGGTAGAAGCGAAGAGGGCAATTAGAGATGGGAACAGAAGACTGTTGGACGGGGCAAAAGTTTTCATATCAAAGAGAAAAAAGTGGCACCAACCCCCTCGACGAAACTAAATAGTACCACACCAAATCAGGCTGGGAAAGGTAAACCATTGAGGAACTTTCCACAGGTTTCCAAAGACGGGACATATAAAGATGCGCTCCTGAGCTTTTGCAAGCCTATGGAACTGTGTCTTACCAGGAACAAAAATGAAGTGCAGCAGGATAGCTCCACAAAGACAAATATGACTATCCATGTGGACATCCCTCCGGAGGAAACGACTTGGCTAAATCAATGTTTCGTGGGATTGGTTAAGAACATGTACGACGCGGAACTAGTTCAGCAAGCTCTAGAATCTGAAGGCTTCAAAGTGAAAGTCAGTGTGTTAAACGAGTTCTTTGTGGTAATCCATTGCCTTGAGGTGGAGCAGGTCACCATTTTCTGGGATCTTAGAGACAATCTCATGGAATCTTGGTTCGAAGAAATCAACACGTTGCAGAACTTCACAACCAAGAAAAAACTCCGTATTTGGGTCAACATAGAAGGCCTACCGATCTTCGCATGGTACAAAGAGATTATAGAAGGAATTGCAAGTCAGTGGGGGAGGATTATCTAGATAGATGACGATACCAGCCAAAGGAACAAATTCGACTTTGCCCGTGTCCTTTTAGGGGTTAGCTCGGTGACAGACGTTCCTGATTCAACCACTGTGACCGCTAACGGTGAAACATTCAGAATAAGAATGCGCACGGAGGTGTATGAAGATAACAAATGCTGGATTAATGGAAAGCTGATTGGCTCACCGTCGATGAAGAGCGCTGCCGGAGCTACGATAGGGCGCTTCGATTCTGGGTTCAGTGCATTAAATGAGCAGGCAGACGAAACGGATTCGCCAGGCATTGGGAATGAAAGAACTATTAACGCAGAAAGAATGTCGAATATGGTTACTAATGATGAGTGTCAGGAAGATCAGGCTGGAAGAGCCGACTTTATTACAGATCCACCTCATGAGAAATCTGATAGCAACTCAAATCTGTTGGACATCCCCATCGAAATTGGCTATGGGCCGCTCCCTACAGTGTCAGATCAAAGCATTAGTATGGGGCCGGTTTTTGACAAAGACAAGGGCCTGTTTAACATAAGACCCAAGCTACTCAAACCTACTAAAACCCACACCAGTGAGTTAAGACGTGCTAACAAGGCTGTACGCAATTCTCGGAGCCCAAAAGCATCCCAGGGCGGTAGAAGGTTGTTGTCCCCTATTCCAACTCCAATTGGGGAATCGGTGGATCCACCAAGCCGAATTTAGGAGAAATCGAAAGGTGTCTCCGACGATATTTCTATCGATCATAGTCCGCCGGCAAGGATGGAACATTTCTCAGACAAAATGGGTGAGAAACTATCAGATCGTCCCAAGTCGATACCGGCCAAGGAGGGGACCCACCTAGACTACAAAGAAGCTGAAGCAACATTCGAAATCTCTGAGATTCTGGGAGTTACTCTTGTTGAAGACAGGGCACTTGTGGTCGAGAAACTCCGGTTGATCGAAGCTGAGGAGAAACATTAGTGATGCCCTCCAAAAGGTATCGTCTAGTGTGCTTTCAATTTTTTAACTAATGTTTAGCTTTAAATGCATTTCATAGAACATCAGGGGTTTGTGCAACCCTTTGAAACAACGAGCTTTAAAACATCTTTGCTCCAACAACGACACCAAATTGGTACTAGTGCAAGAAACAAAAATGGAGGTTTGCAGGAAGAATCTTCTTTGCTCTCTTTGGGGCCCGAAGAATGGTGATATGGCTTTTAGCCCTTCGGTGGGTTTAACAGGAGGTCTTATAACACTCTGGGATGCAAAATTCTTCACTATGGAAAGCATAATCTTAAATCAGAGATTCATCCTTCTAACTGGGGTCCTTACTAAGTGGGGGAAGAAAATATGTGTGGTTAACTTGTATGCCCCAAATGACGACGGAGACAGGAAAACTTTCTTTGAGAAACTAGCTGTTGCTTTAGGTAGCTTTGACTTACCAATCATCGCTGGAGGTGATTTCAACTCAATTATGGAAGAGGAAGAAAAATTGGGAAAGCATTTTAACAAAAAAGCTTCGAGGCCCTACGTGACTTCCTTGAAACTCTTAGTCTGATCAATCTACCCCTAAAAGGAGGCCCTTTTACGTGGTTTGGTAAGAAAAATCCCCCGCAAGCAAGCAGAATTGACAGATTCTGCATCTCACCTGATCTACTGTTGCTTTGGCCAAATCTAGCTTAAGAAGTTCTTCCGAAGAGCCTCTCGGACCACTGTCCAATTATGATCAGTGCACAGTCTTCCCAACCTGTTGCGAAACCCTTTAAATGGTTCTCTTCTTGGTCAGACATGAAAGGTTATTCGGATGCCGTAAGCAAGGCTATTACATCTGCTTCTAACAAGGATATCAGTCACATCTTGAAAGTATGCAAGAGCATCTCGAAACAGTGGCACAATAAGGAAGTAAGGGCACGAACGGACATCATCAAAGACGTGGAATTGAAACTGCAGGTTCTTGAGGAAAAAATATACTTGAGCAATGGTAATCTTTTAGAGGTGGAGGAGGCTTCAAAACTGAGAAATCAATTATGGGAATTGTAGATGAAAGAAGAGCGGGACTGGTTACAAAAGTCCAGGCTGAAATGGTTTCGGGATGGAGACAGAAATACTCGTTTTTTCCACCTAACAACAACGGCCAGGAAAATGAAAAACCAAATTAATCAAATCTCATTCGAAGGGGAAACTCACACTGATGCTAAGGTGATTTCTGAGATCTTCGAACAACACTTCAAGAACAATTTCCTCTCTCGCAACACCCTTCTAATACGCAAGTGGGATTGCAACTTGAAAACCCTGCCTAAGCCCTCGGTAGAATGGCTTGAAAGGCCATTTTCGAAGGAATAAGTCTAAGAGGCAATTGATTCAGTAGATGGGTCCCGAGCTCATGGCCCGGATGGATTTAATTTGCAATTCTTCAAGAAATATTGGAACTCTCTTCATAAATCAGTTATGGAATTCTTTGATAATTTCTTCAGAGGCAAAGGCATACCAACCGAGTTGAATTTGGCTTTTGTGGCTCTTATACCTAAAGTGAAAGACCCTGCAGTAGTGGAAGATTTCAGGCCCATAAGCCTCATAGGCAGTTTATACAAAATTATTGCAAGAGTGTTAGCAAGGCGTATGTCTCCTCTCATGAGTGATCTAATAAGCGATAACCAATTCGCCTTCATAAAAGGTTGGCAGATAACGGATTGCTCGCTGATAGCAAATGAGCTCGTTGATTTGGCTAGAAAAAGGAAAGAAAAAATTGCCATCTTCAAGGCTGATTTCAAGAAGGCCTTTGACTCGATTGAGTGGCCTTTTCTCTTCCTAGTCATGGATAAGATGGGGTTCGGAAAGAAATGGTGCAGCTGGATACGCTCTTGTGTTAACACATCCTCTTTGGCAGTGTTAGTAAATGGCATCCCATCAAACTCCTTACGTATCAAGAAAGGTCTGAGACAAGGGTGTCCCTTGTCCCTTTCCTATTCAACCTAGTGGCAGAGGCGTTAAGTTCAACGCTAGTCAAAGCTTCATCACTGAATCTATTCTCCGGAATTCATCTTAAGACCGCAAACATTTGTGTGTCTCATCTGCAATTCGCAGATGATTTAATCATCTTCTCAGGGGCCGATGTAAATCAAATCCGCAACATCAAAAGAACTCTGCGCGTATTCGAGATGATGTCTGGGTTGAAGCTCAATCTGAAAAAAACTGAATTGTATGGTGTCAATATCGAAAACGACTCGATTGCTACCATTGCAAAGGAAATCAACTGCTCCTCAAATTCTCTTCCCACAACATATTTGGGGTTACCTCTGGGGGCGGATAGAAACCGTGCATCCATTTGGAATCCAGTGATTAAAAAGTTACGGGACCATCTAGTGAGCTGGAATGGTTCAAATTTATCTCCTGCTGGAAGGTTAATACTTGTGAAATCTGTGTTAAATAGCCTTCCACTCTACTACCTATCTCTATTCAAAATGTCGTCTGCCATTTGCGTCGAGGTAGACAAATTAATTTCCAACTTTCTGTGGGGCAAAATTGATGGAAGAGCAACTCATTGGGTGAGCTGGGCGGATTTATGCTGTCCGAAGGAGGTAGGGGGTCTGGGTTTAGTTGATATTCAAGTCAGGAACTGATCCCTCTTAAACAAATGGGGTTGGAGGTACACCACTGAAAGGGACAGTCTCTGGAGGCGCATTTTGTGTGACAAATATTATGGCCAATCGACCCTACTGATGCCTTCGATCCCCTCCAACTCTAAAATCTCGTGGATATGGAGAGACATCAGCAAGCCTTTGAATTGTAACTCAAATCCTTTTACGGCTAATATCAGACCCATTCTTGGGGATGGAAGTCTCATTGAGTTCTGGTTTGATTGCTGGGCTGGTGACCAACCACTCGCCTACCGATTTCCGCGAATATATGCCCTGGCTAACAAAAAAGAAGGCAAAGTAAGAGAGTTCAGCAAAAAGGTGAACAATCATTGGACTTGGTCGATCACATTTCGTAGGGCCCTATTTGATTGGGAAATTGAGGTTAAGGATCGCTTCTTGAGTTTCATCAATAAATTCTCTTTCTCCTCCTTGAATCAAGACAACATCTGGTGGACAGGGTCCTCAAATGGGGTGTATACTCCTAAAAGTTACTGTGATCTCATATCTTCTCTTGACAAAATCAAATACCCTTGCAGGAAGTTAGTTTGGGACAAACACATCCCTCCGAAGATCTAATTCTTCATGTGGCGGTTGCTTCGAGGTAGACTCTCAACCAAATCCAATTTACTTAGAAGAGGATCAAAGTTAGTTACTGATCAATGCTGCCCCCTCTGCGGTTCGGATAACGAAACGAAATTTCACCTATTTTTTTCTTGCACTGTGAGTTGGAAAATGTGGGCTAAATGGTGCAACAAATGGAATATCTCCTTCATCACCCCTGGCACTACTCGAATCTTTCTCCACGCCTGGTTCGAAGCTTTCCCGATCTTTAATGCCAAACCTATATGGATAATGTCCTTTATTAGCTTATGTTGGTCAATCTGGACAACCCGAAACGATATAATTTTCAATAGAAGAAGCCTGAATAAGGTTCATCTCTTCGATATGGCTCAAATAAAGACTTTTCAGTGGTGCCAAAATAACTGGCCTAAAGCATTCTTCTCGGAGAGCTACTTTCTTGCGGATCCCTCCAGGATTATCTACGAGGCTTCATACAAGGTGAATTCCATCAGGAAAGTTGTGTTGACGAATCATCTTTAGTTCCTTATTGATGGAGCGGTAAAAGGGAGCTTTGGAGAGGCTGGTCTCGGAGGTATTCTTTACGACACCAAAGGTAATGTGCTAGCTAAATTCTTCAAATCTGCAGGGACTATCGACGCTACCTCGACAGAATTACTAGCGATCAAAGAGGCATGTTTTATCTGCTCCTCTGCTGAATCGTTTCAAGAATAGAGAATATCATTCTTATCTGATAGCGCTCTAGCCTTAGGGTGGATTAACAACCCAACGGGTTCACCGCAAGTTTTTAGACAGTTAGTGTTGGATATCTGGCAGGTTAGCAAGGAGAAAAACTGGACCTTTGATAAGGTGTGTCGTGAAGATAATGTTGAAGCAGACTTGCTAGCAAAGAGTGGTATTGGCAGAAAGATTACTTTTCTCTGGATGGACAAGGGTTAACTTATTAAGGGCTAGTGCTCAGCTTGTAACAATTTGTATGTTCAACTTTGGCAAATTAAATGTTGTAAACCACCGCCGATCGAATAAAATTTTCGAGCACTCTTTTCCTCCTTCCAATGCCCCTACCCCTTAGGGTCGTGGTATGAAGGGGTTTTTAACGAGGCTCAATTTACTTTAAAAAAAATCTCTAACCCTGTTATGATGTGAAAATAAAAAATAATAAAAACATATTTTTAATAATATTTTAATACATTAAATTAAATAAAACCATCTTCTCCCTAACCTCACATTCAATCACAACCTCCACCTCCGTCCATTTCTCACTTTCACCGGCAACCCTCTAATGCCTCTAGTGAGTTTTCCGACAACCCCCTTTTCTTTCCTATATCTTTGATTATTTCTTTTTTTTATACCCAGAGTTTGGGTCCTCTCAACAAGTTTCATCAATTGAATGTATTAAAATATTATTAAAAAATATATTTTTTATTATTTTTTATTTTCACGTCATAACAAAATTAAAGATTTAATGGTAGAGTGACCAAAATAAGTTAATATTTAAAGTTCAGTGATAAAATTGAGCATTTTAAAAATTAAGTGATCAAAATAAATCACAGAGCAAAGTTGAGTGATGATTTAAGTATTTTACCATATTTCTTAAATCACTCTAAAACCCTTTCACTCTTTAACTTATCACGATTGAATACTAAAACCCTTCCCCAAAAAACCAGCAGCAAAATCTCATCTGTTCCATCGCCACTCGCTCTACTAACCTTTATCGTTTTCTAACAACAGATCAAAGTCTAAAGGATACAAAAATGGCCGCTGCTGTTCTTCGGAACTCTAATTCGAGGCGCTTCTTTTCATTCTCTTCCCCAATTTACTGGTCCTCGCGTGGCTCCATCTCTTCTTCCCACTTCTCAGTCTCCGATTTTCTCTCCGGAAATGAGGCGGCGGCGGCTCCAGCTAACGCTAACCCTTGGTGGAGATCCATGGCTACTTTCACTCGCACGTCAGTTCCCGCTTCCTTTCTTCTTTTTTTCAAATAAATTTGATCTCTTTCTATTTGTTACTTTCAGCTGTCGACTTCTTCCTCCGGGGAGGGTGAGGGGTTTGTTAGTTTGTTTTTGTGTTTAGATGGTAAAATTTGTGAAAAATGCATTTCCTTTCCTTTTTTGGGTTTTTCCGTTTGAAAAAAATGATTTTTTTGGGGTGTGTGTGTGTGTGTGTGTTAGGTTTAATGGCGGGTATCACTTATCAGTTGAAACATGATACACAGACAATGAAAAGAAGAGAGATGGAAATTGGGTTTCCCTTTTAACTGTTGAAATTGTTTTCTTTTCCAGGAAACCTCATGTCAATGTAGGAACGATTGGGCATGTTGATCATGGGAAGACCACACTAACTGCAGCTATCACAAAGGTTGGCTTATGGATATGCTTGCTAGTTTTCTCTCCATAAATCATAGTATTAATTTTGAATAGTTATGGACCGTTATTAGTTTTACGATAGTGATCTGATGATAGGTTCGGAATTTTGTGAATAGGTGCTGGCAGAGGAAGGAAAAGCCAAGGCTGTCGCCTTTGATGAAATCGACAAGGCCCCTGAAGAGAAGAAGAGAGGAATTACAATTGCAACGGTTGGTATATTTTTGGTTTCTCTTGAAGAAGTTTAATACAAGTGCTCTCTTCAATTTTTACTCCCATGACATGTTATCACACTTGATTTCATTTTGCAGGCTCATGTGGAGTATGAGACAGTGAAACGTCACTATGCTCATGTAGACTGCCCTGGACATGCCGATTATGTTAAAGTAAGCTGTTAACTTAATATGGTAAATGAAATTATGTTTCCTGATGGAGATGTTACACAAAAAATTCTATATGTTCTCTTCAGTATTACATCTGCTAGTTTTATCCGTTTTCCACTACCCTAGACGCTGATATTAACCATCTTGAATCATTGTTTCATTTTTGTTTATTAATGCACAGCGTGATTCTAACCGTGTTAACATCTTATGAACAGTGGCCTAACTATATAACATGTTCTGCAGAATATGATCACTGGTGCCGCTCAAATGGATGGTGGTATTTTGGTTGTGTCTGCACCTGATGGGCCCATGCCACAGACGAAGGAACATATTCTACTTGCCCGACAGGTGGATACACTGCTAATAGCCGCTTGAACTTATTTATCGTGGATGTTTGCCTGTGGTTTCAGATGAAAGCTAATTTATTTACATATAAAATGTTTTTCTTCTGCAGGTTGGTGTGCCTTCTCTTGTGTGTTTCCTGAATAAAGTTGATGCTGTTGATGATCCAGAGCTGTTGGAGCTTGTGGAGATGGAGCTTCGTGGTAAATAGCCTTTTGATTTATTCTTGTTTGTTCATTTTTTGACTTTTCGGAACTAATTCACAAAAAATTATCATTGCAACAGAGCTTCTTAGCTTCTACAAGTTTCCCGGGGATGAAATACCTATCATTCGGGGATCAGCATTGTCTGCTTTACAGGGTACAAATGAGGAAATAGGCAAAAATGCAATTTTGAAACTAATGGAGGCTGTAGATCAGTACATTCCCGACCCTGTGCGTCAACTTGACAAACCTTTCCTGATGCCAATTGAAGATGTTTTCTCAATTCAGGTAGTGTGCCATGGATTTTCTTTCCTTACTACTAGTTATTTCTTTTCTTTTTTTCTCTGAATCAGTTGTTGTAGAAGCTTTTTTATGGCTTTTGTTATCATATTCATCTGTATCTGACTTTCTTCCCCTTTTTAGCCATCCGAACTCCTTTAGGATTGAATTAAATGTCAAGTAATTAAGTTGTAGTTACAATATTATTGTCATTTTCCCTTTCTCTATCTCATGTTAGGATGAAGACATGGGAGGGCTTAATGCGTGGGATTTTTTTCCATTTAAAATATGATAATGTTATTTGCACATTTCTTTTCTTGGAATTGCAATCCTATCTGTTCCCCTTCTTTATTTGAGTAAAGTTCCATTCCATTACATGTGTGAGATTTTTTTTGAGTAAATATCATAGAATTTTGTTGCTATTGCATACCAGAAACCAAATTTTGGAATTAAAATTCTTAATTTAGCTCTGATGTTTTTGACTTGTTTCCTGAAGGGACGCGGAACTGTTGCAACTGGCCGTGTTGAAGCAGGCACCATTAAAGTTGGTGAAGAAGTTGAAATTTTGGGGTTAACACAGGTATATTTGTATATATTGATATTTTTGGTCAGTTTCAAAGTACATAATTACATATGCATTTTCTTGAGATGAAGTGAACTATTAATAAAATTTATTTAATTGTTAGTTTTAAAATTGAGCTTTCTTCTGCAGGGTGCCCCTCTAAAAACTACTGTTACTGGGGTTGAGATGTTCAAGAAAATCTTGGATCAAGGACAGGTAAGTGAACTATTATAGAGACTTTACTCAGCTAAGGCTCTTCTACATTTGGTGTTGATCTGTATATTTATGCGTGTGACAATGTGGGACTTGCATGTTGGAATTCTTCTTACTCCTAGGCTGGTGACAATGTTGGACTTCTTCTTCGTGGCCTAAAAAGAGAGGACGTGCAGCGTGGAATGGTAAATGGCACCAACTAAACTTTTCTTTAAATCCTCTTATTTCTTTAGCAACAAATATAACTTTTTTGTAGTGATTCTAATCTATTCATTATTTATCTGCATTTTGAAGTCACATTTGCCATTGTCTTGTAAATCCTTGTGAATTCTTCATGCCGAGGAATATTTTTATGTAGAAAAGGGGAGAAGAGTTTTTCAGTAATATTTATTATTAGCTTTTGAAAGAATATATTCACATATATATATTGATGGCAAATTTGTTTTGTTGAGCATGATGTGTGAAAATGAGAATGTAGCAAAGCTGAGCCATCTGTTTTCATCCAATTGTTTAGGTAATTGCCAAACCTGGAAGCTTGAAGACATACAAAAGGTTTGAGGCAGAGATATACGTCCTCACGAAAGATGAAGGTGGACGCCACACAGCCTTTGAATCAAATTACAGGCCCCAGTTTTATCTGAGGACGGCAGATGTAACTGGAAAAGTGGAATTACCTGAAAGTGTTAAGATGGTTCTGCCGGGGGACAATGTTACCGCAACTTTCGAGCTGATCTCGCCTGTGCCTCTTGAAGCAGGTATGCCACAATATTCCCGTCTCTGTTATAACACATCATAATATCAGGAAGAAGGTTTTCTTCCCATATGTTCTTAAAGTCTCGAGGGTTAGAAAATAAGTCCCAAAATGTTGCTTGCCATGAATGTAACAGGACAAAGATTTGCCTTGAGGGAAGGAGGTAGAACTGTTGGTGCCGGTGTAGTATCAAAAGTACTGAGCTAAGAAGCTTCCGTTCCGGTTTGTTGATGGTTTTTTTTTCCTATCATGTTGGTTGCAGAATGGAGAATCAGATAGAACAATCAGTTGGAAATATTTCTGTTTTAGAATTACTAAAAAGATTGTTAGATATGAAATGGGGGGTGTTATTGAAATTATTTTCATTCCATTTCATGTGGTTCGTATTAAGTCGGAATGTTTTTTTTCCTTCATTTCCACCCAAAAAGCATGTTTTTCCCATTTGCACCCAAAAATTGTACTGTGGGTTAGTGCCATGTAAACTTGGTGTTCTGATGAATTCTATGGCACTGTTCAGCAATTAGTTGATACTAAATTACATTAGTTGATAATTGGTTCTATTAGCTTATTTCACTAGTAGATTGTATCGATTGATTGTATAAAAGCGTTTGGTATAATTAGCTAATAGCTGATTGATTATTTAAACAAGTAAAATGATATGTAAGGACATAATTATTTACGAATATAAATTTGTGAGGAAAAAAAACAGAACATATTAGTTACAATGTAAATACGTGAAGAAATAAAATAAAAAATATTAAATTTATGTTATTTACAGATTTTTGATAATTGTTAAGGATAATATTTTTTTTAATTTTTATGTCAAAACTTTTAATTTCAAAAAATTCTTATCAATAATTTTTTTAAATTAAAGGTTCACCTCAATTTGAATTCATTAATTATTTAAATTAACAAATTTGACTGGTCAAATTTGTAATTTTAAATTAAAACTTTTAATTTTGGCTCAAACGACTATTTACTAAATAAGACTTATATGTTTTTTTTGCTCTTAAAATTGGGTCATATTATGTCCACTATTTATTTTGTTCGCTTTTTTAATCCGCTCAATAATAAGGCTGTGTCCTATTATACATGTTTATTCTCTATTCATATACAATCTATTTATTCTGTATTCATTTTAAAAGACACAATTGAATCATTTCTTGCTCGATACATCAAGCATCGTAGATTGTGAGAAATATGTGTACATCTTAAGTGTGAATGTCTTTAAGCATGCTCGAGAACAAAAGTTAAGCATATAATAAAAAGTCTCAATTCCCCTCCTAATTTGGAATTTTTAATCTTATATATGTTCGTAGACAACAAAATTATTTGCAGAAGTTGACAAGAAAAATTTGCCGGCTTTGAAGATGTTTGAAGGCTTCGTCTTTAAGATAATTCGAATTATGACTTATATTTTTGTTTCTAATTTTTGTGTAATTTATATACTAAGAAATTGATGAGGGTGAAGAGGAACCCCTGTTGTTGCTCTGTTGAGCATGTATATTGTTTTTGTATTTACTGCACGTTTCAACTACCCCAAATCTAAGGAGCTACTGCATAGAAATGTTCATTAACTTTTTGATTTTTTTTACTAAAAAATCAACTTTTAATGATCTTGCCTTACTTTTCCTTTGATATTAAATATTTATATAATTATATTGTTTTAATAGATTTATAAGTTAATGATGGAAGAACACAAACGAGTAAAAAATATATGTATAATTGCGGTATGTATTACTCCCTCCGTCCCACTAAAACTGTCACATGTTGACTTTCTTTGGTCAAAATTTTTCAACTTTGACTATAATTTATTTAAATATTTTAATTAATTAAAAATTATAAAAAATATATTTAAAAACTAGTTGATTCAAAGTTTTTAAAATATATTTTTTTTCATATTTTTATCAATAATAAATTTTAAATTATAAGAGGTCAAAGTTGAAAAAATTTGACCAAAAAAAGTCCACATGTGACAGTTTTAGTGGGACAGAGGGAGTACTTTTCTTCTAATATTACACTAATTAATTAATAAATACATAAATTATTATATCTCAAATCAAGAGAGAATCGAGAAACAAAACATACCATATCAGTAAGAAAATGGAGGGTACCCTCACTTAAAAACAAGGGTGAATTGCATAAATGACCACCTTACTATTGTAAAAGTTGTGATCGGACCACATTACTTTTTTTCGTTACAATTAAACCACCAAACTATTTAAATGGTATCAATGTGATCACCAACCGTTAAAGGTCAACGGAAGGGTGACGTGTCAGTTAAAAAAATAAGGATATAATTACACATTTAGTCCTCAATACTTATAAACTCTATCACTTTAGTCCTATTTTTAATTTAATAAAATAAATTAATTATTTAATTAGGTGTTGACACGTGTCAACACCTTATTGGAGGAATTTAATTATTTACATTTAATTAAATTATTTTATTTTTTCCCTCCAATCAGAAGGTGACACGTGTCACCATCATTTAGAGGAGAAAAATTCAAATTGCACACAAACATGCCAATGGTAGGAATCAAACCCGCATATAGGTGATTTAAAAGCAATGGCTTAGCCACTACACCAACATGTATTTATGCTAAAAATAACACTTTTAAATATATGTTCTATTCGAGTTCTGTTAGGAACATTCCCAAGCTGTCAAGCCTAATAATTGTTACTCGGTAAGTTATTCGAAGAAAATGAGATTCTACACTTCTTTTTTTATTACTTTCAGCTAGAGTCTGTCATTTTTAGGTTATGCAAGTGTATTGACAATGTTGTGTCTGCAATGTAGTAATGAAAGAAACAATATTTGTGTTCTTGTTGAGATTGTTCCAAGGGTTTGGAATATTTTGCTGCCATTGTGATCTCGAAAATCGAAATTACATTCAAGTCTTTCATTTCTTATAGAAATTAATTGACATTTTGTTTGATGTTAAAGACATGACCTTTGGTAGTCTAAAATGTTTCCATTCTTCTTGTAGAGGATAATCGATTAATCTCAATCCTTTTGACAAAGCACAACCAAATGGAGTGGTGGAAATCATTGGTGAAAGGAGGTCTCAAAATTGACACCCAAAAAGAAACCAGAGAACGGCAAGCTATCTGACTAGGATCCAGAAACACGGCAAACTGTGGAGAAAATGATGGTAACCCTTTCTGTCTGTTTCTTATCTGATACGCGTCGGCGTACAACATTCCCAACAGAACTCGAATAGAACATATATTTAAAAGGGTTATTTTTAGTATAAATACATGCTTGGTGCAGTGGCTAAGCCACTGCTTTTGAATCACCCATACGCAGGTTTGATTCCCACCTTTGGCATGTTTGTTCAAATTGAATTTTTCTCCTCTAAATGGTGGTGACACATGTTACCTCTTGATTGGAGGAGAAAAATAAAATAATTTAACTAAATATAAATAATTAAATTCCTCCAATAAGGTGTTGACACGTGTCAACACCTAATTAAATAATTAATTTATTTTATTAAATTAAAATTAGGACTAAATTGATAGAGTTTATAAGTAACGAGGACTAAATATGTAATTATACCCTTATTTTTTTAACTGCCACGTCACCCTTCCGTTAACCTTTAACGGCCGGTGGTTACATTGATACCATTTAAATAGTTTGGTGGTTTAATTGTAACGAAAAAAATATTATGGTCAGATCGTAACTTTTACAATAGTAAAGTGGTCATTTATGTAATTTACCCTAAAAACAAAGCATACAATCGTATGATTCGTATTATATCAGTTATACCCTATTTATAGAGTTTAGAAACCTGTAGATTTTATATAAATGTCAAGATCTTAATAGGTCTCTTACAAATATCAAGATCATTCTATGGACAATTCTAGACATAATATAAAATATTATAAATTATTTAAAAAATGGGGTAAATTATTTTACTGGCCACCATATTATTGAAAAAGTTGCGATTTGACCATATTATTTTTTCTCGAAGCAATTAAACCACCAAACTATTTAAATGGTATTAATGTGACCACCAACCGTTAAAAATTGACAGTGATGTTAAATAAAATTGGTATAATTACACATCTAGTCCCCTATATTTAAAAAATCTATTAATTTAGTCATGATTTTAATCTAATAAAATTGACATGTGTCACCACCTGATTGGAAAAAAGAAAGTAATGATAACCTCTAGGGGGATCGAACCCATGCCCTCAACATAAGAAAGAAAGATAAGCATGTTTGCCACTAGGCCAAGCACATTTTTCTAATGTAAGTTGCAACATTTAATATATGTTTTAAATACTTGTTAATGCCCAGAAAAATGAAAACAAGGAAAATGGCCTTTGGTGGATTCAAACCAGTGCCCTTGGAGTAAAAGTGAAGAGTGTTTACCACTAGGCTAAGCATATTTTTAAGATATAATATACAACATTTAATATATGTCTTGAATATTTGTTAATGCCCGAAAAAATAAAAGAAAATAAAATGTGGTTTTAAGAAAATCGAACATAAAATATTTAACACAATATAATTTTGATTTATTTAATTGGGTTAAATATTTAACCCAATATAATATTAATTTATTTAAGACAAATATTTTTCCGGAAAAATAAAAGGAAATAAAATGTGGTTTAAATATTGGGTTAAATCTAACATAAAAATATTTAACAGAATTAAATAAATTAAAATTATATTGGGTTAAATATTTTATGTTCGATTTTCTTAAAACCACATTTTATTTTATTTTATTTTTTCGGGTATTAACAAATATTCAAGACATATATTAAATGTTGTACATTATATCTTAAAAATATGCTTGGTTTAGTGGTAAACACGCTTCCCTTGTACTCCAAGGGCATTAGTTCAAATCCACCAAAGGCCATTTTCCTTGTTTTCATTTTTCTGGGCATTAACAAGTATTTAAAACATATATTAAATGTTACAACTTACATCATAAAAATGTGCTTGGCCTAGTGGCAAGCATGCTTGTCCTTCTTTCTTATGTTTGAGGTCGTGGGTTTGATCCCTTTGTAAGTTTTCCATTGCTTTCATTTTTCCTTCTCCAATCAGGGGAAAATAATTAATTTATTATATTAGATTAAAATTAGGACTAAATTAATAGATTTTTTAAATACAGGGGACTGAATGTGTAATTATACTAATTTTATTTAACAGCACCGTCAACTTTTCTGTTATTTTTAACGGCTGGTGGTCACATTGATACCATTTAAATAGTTTAGTGGTTTAATTGCTTCGAAAAAAGTAATGTGGTCAAATCGCAACTTTTCCACTAATATAGTGGCCAATGAAATAATTTACCCTAAAAATATTATATATATTTAAACTACTTTACAGATATTTTTATATACATATTTTTAGTGGTATTTTAATAAATATCTAGATAGTTATATAAATTATCTATAAAATAGAGAAGTTCATGAATATTTAACATATAGACTAGTGTTGAATAATTTTTCATGCGTTAATCAAATTTGATTCTCATGATTTGTTGTAAATTCATTGGTTCATATACTATTCAAATTTTTACTTATAAATTTCTTGCATGTTGGATATAAGTTATATGGATATTGATTACATTAAATTTAGGTTTATTCTTCTTATTGTCTTTCTCCTTTGGGTAATTTGAAAATCAAGAAATGCTTATGTGTTTAAGCACTGAATTGATATTTCTTCAAAAGTCTGACTACGAGAGATAAGTCCTTTCAAGAATTCTCACGAGAGACTTCGTTAAGCTTAAATTCTCTTCCTCCACGACCCAAGGCAACAGTGAGCTGGGCACCCCCTCCTCCGGTATCGTTAAGATAAATTGTGATGCTGCCTTTGACAAGTTCACCGGGAAGGCAACTATGACTGCCGTTGCTCGTGATTCATCTGGGAACTTTTACCTTGGAGTGTCGGAGCCAAAACTTGTCCCCTTTGCGAAAGTAGCCGAAGCTTTTACCATTCAGTTGGGCTTATTATTAGCATTAAAAAATAGATTTCATTGTGTCATCATCGAATATGACTGTCAGGTTATCATCAACAGGTTAAACTCCGGATTGTTTTCAAGTATTCTTTTTCTTTCATTCCCAGAACTTGTAGTCAGACAGCTCACTGATTTGCTAGGTTAGCTAAAGACTTACAGGTCCTGACTCCCCTTCAAGCCTTCTCTTGTACCTTTAGTTTTTTCAATGAATCACTTTCTTTGGATCAAAAAAAAATTAAGTTTATTTCAGTGTCGCTAAAATAAATTAGTTCCAACCAACAAGAGTTGGGTGCAGTGATAAGGCACATTGCACTCACATTGCACTCTCAAGGAGAAGACGTGAATTCGAACTTTGAAAACGACATTATTCAGAGAGATAGCCACACACCCGAACATGAACCGTAAGACGCACCAACCTGCGGAAGATGTTCTTTAGTCTGCGGAAGATGTTCGAACTTAAAAACATTTTTTTTCTATGTAAATAAAGGCAAACATCCATAAGTGATAAACCTAAACAGGTATTAGTAGTATATCCACCTGTGGAGCAATGCAAATATGTTCTTTAGTCTGTTCGATGGGTCCAACAAGAGCGGACACAATCAGAATACAATTGTTCTTCCGGCACCGCCGCACCGGCGATCATATTCTTCAAAACAGATTATGGTTAGACCATTGCCCATAAGATGTTTGAGCTTAAACTATTTTTTCGGTTCTAAAAAATTCTCTGTTTTCAAGCATTGTTTTTGAGTTCTCTTCTATAGAGAAGAACAATATCATCATCCGCCCCAGATTTCGATGTATTGGAGAGACTGTGTTAACCTTAGGAGGGCGTCCGTATACTCATATCTGAAATTCATACCTAAGTAAAAAATAACATATTGACGTCCATCAATGTTGCAGCTCTAGAAGTCAAGTTCATACAAACCTCAGCACTGCTACAGCCATCAATGTGGCTGATCTGAAATAGATCTGATTGACACTTTTCTCCACTCTCTTAATCATCTCCTCTTCCTTCAGATCCGGCTTGCTAGTATTCTTGCTGATATGTACGACCGTGTCCCTCAGTCGGTTAACTGCCTGTGAGAGCCAAACTAGCCCGAAGGCGAGGCCACTGCTAAATAGTTTAGATGTACCAAATGGAACTCTCCCACAAGCTACATTACAAATAACAAAGAAAAGAACGGCGAGACCAATCCCAGCAATGCCGGCAGAGAATTGGGTCAAGAGCTGAGGAAGTTCGGGACCGGATTTCTTAAGGGAAAGAATTGCTGTTCTGCTATGCCGTCTCTTATCAACCATCAAGGAAAGAAGGCACTCACATGCATGGAAATAATTCTTTTTGTAGAGATCTCTCTCCCCGCCTAACTTCCTAGATGTCTTCTTCGTTGATGGCTTCACCTTGATTTTCTCGGGACTGTCAAAAAAGAGGTGCATGAGCATACGAGAAACAAAAAATTATTTCGAACTAAAGATTTCATAGAATGTGCCAAAACTATAGTTTTTGTAGAAGCTTATATTTTCACCATGCATGATCAATCGCGTACCTTTTCAGAGGTGCAATACTCGCAACTTCACACTGTGGAGAAGACAGATTAGTAGCAGCACGAACTTTCATGATCCGTTTCCTGTTTAGTTAGAGAGTTTAGCATCAAATGCCTATAAAAAATTTAAATAAACTTATAGTTCTAAATTCCAATCAAATTAAACCTGAACAGCAAATTTAGTTAATCCCAAACCAGAAGGACAAATCAAATGAGCATAAATTGTTTAAGATCAAGTAATAACATAAAAAATACAAACAATGACAGTAGAAAATTTTCATCCTATGTTTACTTTTCAATAATAGTCAAAATACTGCAATATAGTGCCACTCATAACAAGACTAATTTGTTTGCACTCGAACGAAGTCGGTGTTAGTTTCCATACCTATCGAAGTATGGGACCAGTTGTGATTGCTTTCTCCACTTAGTTGAGTTGCTTGATAAGTAAAACTCAGAAACGATTGAAAGGATGTCTTTCATCTCAGTCCCACAAGCTGTAAGCACAACTTGACCATCCGGGTTAACTGTAACTTTCGAATTGTGCATCATTTCTCCAAAAAAGTCCGGGAGAGGAATCTGGGAATCAAGTTTGCTACTCGGATGTATCATATAAGAATCACAAGGCTGTTGATGCACGCCAAACATCACCGGTTGAAGTCCCATCAAATCAGATAGCAAAGATAAATCAAGTTCCCCTTTCTCTGATTCATTTGATCCAGACATAAGAAACTTCAAGATTTTTTCATGTCTACTGCACTTTTCAGCTATACCAAATCCAAGCAGTTCCGTGTGTAGGTAAGCATCTATGACCAAAACAGCACAAGTATAAGTATTCTGCAAAGACTACCATAGACGTGTTGAGTAGCTCTTTCAACTCTTTTTCATCCTAAAGAAATCAACTTTCATGATCATGCCCCGTGTGAAAGTTTCGTGAAACAAAAAGTTAATTACCATGTTAGCTAAACTTCATACGGAAACACAAATTCTTTATCGAGTTTCTAAGAACAATAATTGGTATGTGTCTCTTTTCCTAACTACATAGCAAAGGAAATAATTACTTAATTAGTCTACTATAAGGAACTAGACAACAAGTTGCAGACCTGGTTTATTGATTATCACAGACTTTCGTGCCATTGGATCGACATCGATAATAAGTTTAGGCTCATGCAGTGCAGTAACTGGTTTTGGCTGCTCCTGGAATTGGCTGCTCCTCAGATCAAAGGAGCCTATCTGTACCATGTCTTGTTTCACTGTCTGATTTGGAACAAAGGATCTGGCCTCCTGCTTCGGTCCAAACAATAAGCAATCATTAATAAATGACTACAATCTACAAATACAATTTTAGCAAAAATATTTAGTACTAGAATGAGTGATAACGAGCTAAAACACAGAATTATAAGTAGCAAAGTAAGAAAAAAATGCTTATTGATAAGAGCAAATCTCCACAATTTCTCATATCAAATATATATATATATATGGTAAGGATCAACTTACACAGTGTAAAACTCAAGTTTACACGTTTTTTGAATCGTTAGAAATGGATGGTTGAGATTAACTCCTTACTTTTTTTCCCAAGTCATAATCTTCACATATTCTACCACCCATCCATTTCACACGTCCAACGATCCAAAAAACATATAAAACTTAAGAGAGTTTTACACTGTGTAACTGGATCCTATAACACTCTCTCTCTCTCTCTCTCTATATATATATATATATATGATCAAACTCCTTTAGACAAGATAATTAAAATCCTGTAAATCGAAATTATACATGTTAGAATGATTATGAATCATACAAATGATTAAACAAAAAAGAAATTAACACAATTCAACAAGCATACAAGGCGCGGTAGAAATATCAATCCAACAAAAAAAAAAGGAGAAAATCAATTGAAAAAGAAAAAAACAAATCTCAAAAACCCAAATCATCAAAACCATAGAAAACAACACACAAAAAAAGGAATTACCTTGATCCTAACGCCTTGCTCTTGGTGTAATACAAGCCCTGGGCCCTGAGGGTACCCATTAGAAGCCATCAAGCAAAGCTTCATCATATTGTTTATGGAGAGAAACCCAGTTTTCTAAAAATTCTCAAAATTCCCGGCCTCCCTCTTGACCCTTTTGTGTTACAGAGTCAAACAATTGTCCATCTCTAGAAATGAGAAACCTGGATTTCCTCACAATTATCGTTCTTTATCGGTGTGGTTATAAAATATAAGAAGGCAGAGATTTTTAAGATGGGGAAATCTCGATTTATGTGAACCAAATTGTTGGGATTTGAAAATTTGGTATCTGTGGCAGTCGCTGCCTCTGCGAATTCCAGACCAACTCGGGGAAACAGGCCGAATGAGTGTCGCTGTTCCTGATCTTGGATTCTTCCCAGAGTCGGATTCCTTCGCTTTTTATTTTGAACCGTCGGTTGAAATCATTCTTATTGATATGTTTGATAAAAAAAAATTGACCAAAATACTGTTGCGACGGCTAGCGCCGTAAATCGCGAGTTAATTGAATTTGATTTGGTCAAAGTTTAATTAGTATTTGACTCGATTAAATTTGATTTTAGTTCAAATTCAGCTCAAGATTTTCTCGAGCCAAGTCGAACTATTTGATAATCGACTCGAAAAGCTCGTGTGCTATTTGAAAATATAATATACTTAATTTTTTAAATTTAAAATCTAAATTATTAAACCTAAAACCCTAAAACATTAATCATAAACCCTAAAAATTAAATCATAAACTGTGCCCCAACAACTTAAAACCTAAAATTAATAAGATTGTGTAAATTTTAGTTTATATAACTCGTGTACCAAAGTTTTTTTCTTCTAATAGCGCTTTAAATGAGACGAGACAGATTGCGAGCTACTCGATCAACATTCGACTCGATTGAACTTGACTTAAGCTCAAACTCGGCTCGAATTTTTAACAAATTGAGTTGAGCTCAGATTATTCAAGTTCAACGCTACTCGAACTCGACTAATTCGTTTACACCCGTGGTGGCGGCTGTGTGGAACTACAGTTGTCAGAGTTGTCGACTAGTGAGGTCATTTCCATTCCATTATTGTTAGGTTTAGAGGCTTAAATATATCTTTAGTATATGAATCAAGTACCTTTCTTAAACAGATTTTTTTTCTTTTAAATTAGTACATGAACAAAAAATATATATATATATTTTTAGCACTTAATAATTTTTACATTCAAGTTAATATTTGAATTAGTTTTTTTGATTTAATACTAAAATTCATACATTTTATCAATTTAATTTTTATTCAAACAATTTAAAAAAATTAATCGCTCTATATTTAATTTCTTTTATCAATTTAATTTTTATTCTTTTAAATTATTTATTCTTCTTCCAGAAATTTTATATTACTTTTTATTATAATAAAAACTTAGCATTAGGATTTAAGATTCAGTAGGAGTAACAATTCTTAGGTTGTGGGTTTAAGATTCAGTAAGAGCATGTGGGTTTATTGGTAGTCAACAATCTCCAGAGTATGTAGTTGAAGCTTTCAGTTGACACTCTCACTTTTTCTTAAGTTGTGAGTTTAAGTAGGAGCAACAATTCTTCCTCTCCTAAGTAAAAATTGTTTTAAAAAAATTTAGCATTAACTTGTTGATTTATGCTAGAATGCAATTAATCTAATTACCATTTTGATTCAATGAATTTACTCGATTTGCGTTGATTAAATTAATAAAAATATTTAAACATGAATGATTAAAATTATTGTTGAGTGTTGGTCGATATACTTTTTTTAAGGAAGTTTATGATTTGGTTAATATGTTGGCTAATAATTTTTTTTGTCTAATTCTTTCCTCTTTTTTTCCCCTTTTTTTATTGCTCACAGGGGGAGCTCTCCGGCTATGCTTCCTCTCCCCTGGTTAATCTCACCACACCATAGAAACTCGACAAAACCTCTGAACGTTTCCTTGTATTAATTGGCCCAGCATAGAGTTGTCTGGCAGAAGGTCGCTGCATCGCTCGGGGCTTCGTTGGTTTGGCTCTCCGGTGGATTAAGATTGGGGACCTTGTCCAATCTCTGATCAAAGAAACACTGTCACTACCACCTTGGTTTATATCAGCTCATTCACCATACCAGGGTAAAATATTGCTCCTTTACTGATTCAGTTTTCAATCATTTTAATGGAATGCTTAAAATCTTGTGTTAATAGTTTATATTTTATACAGATTATGGTCATCAAATTTTCTATCAAAATTTAAATTTCATTTTGATTTGATCATCAAATTTTATAATATTTAAATTGATTTTAGTCCTCGACCTTGAATAAAAAAAACCAGTGCAGCAACAGAGCAGTGGTACAAAACAAGGTCAGCCAACAAATACAACATACAGACGATCACGACACCACAAAAGCACATGAACAATAACAATAATACATTATAGTATTAAATTGTGGCCGCAACATATTGTAACAATCGCATCGTAACGATTTTAGAGATCGTCGTAAAACTTTAAATCACAATCGCATTTAAAATTAAAATTATTTTTTAGAAAAAATCACGCCGTAATATCCGCAATGTCTATGACCGCAACCGCAGGATCGCCTAGCCCAGAACACAACTTTCTCCCTTGTATCATTCATCCTCCGGAAAATGTTGAGAAAACGACACAAAAACAAACAATATGCAAAATCAAATTGCCAATTGGCTGCTCCTGTTCATATGAAAATCCACGTCATCGTTAGTTTTGTGGTAAAGAACAAAACTCTCAATTTCTCCACGTCATCAATTTTGGATCCCAACAAAATCAGTTTCTATTTTGTAACAAGATGAGCAAAAGACAAGGACCCAATCCCTACTCGACACGTCGTATTTTTACATAGGGACCAACAATGAACAACCTGATCCACTACTGTCTCTCTTTCTTAAAATAGGCTGCAATTAATCCATGGGCCCACCTCCTAAAACATCTTCCCCAAACGAGCTCGTGCTTCCATTTGTCACCCTCTGATGGTTACACGCGTCCCCGCCCATGTCATCATCACTGTCCTGATCTTCTTCACTCCCGTCATCATCGCCGCCGTCGTCGCAAACTTCTTCATCCGACGATAGAGGTACAAGCCAGCAAGCCCCATGCAAGTGCCCGTTCACACAAACGAAATACTCCACCCGTCGGTCGCCTGACCCGAGCCGTCTCGCCGCGCTGCGAGGGATAAGCCGAGCCGCCGTCATGCTCCAGACTCGGGTCCCGCAATACGTACACCTGACCCTCTCGTCGAACGTTGCTTGCCGTCCGATCAAACAAGCTCTCGTCTTAGATCTCATGAATCCCCGGAATACCCCTCGGTATATCCCCAAATGGTCTTCTTTATCCGCCATTGGATGCTCGCAGGGATCACTTATGAACAACAAATCACCCCGGCACTTCTTGGCCAAGAAGCTCCGACCCGAGGTCTTGGAAAACCGAGAAGCTGCGGTGAAATGACCCGGATTAGGCCGACTCACCTTGAAATGACGGGTTGGCTCACAACCGCTGCAGAAAAACATGAGCTTGGCGAGAGCATCCCATCCGCCACCAATTCTTCCGTTGGGGGCACCGTTTTCCAATGCTGCAACCATGCGCGGCGCTCGAAACATGCAGAGCTTTCTCCATAGTATCCGCTTTGCTATAGCTCGAACCCTGTGGTTCACTGAAGAAACTAAACAAAGGACCTGCAAATCCCATTTTATCGACTCAAAGATGAGTAGGAGGATTCGCTCGTTCAGTATCCCCGAGTCATCCGACTCAGATTCTTCGTTAAGTCTGCGTCTTTGAGTGGCACTCATTTACATAACACAAGAGAACCCAGTCAGCGATGGTACTGAAACGCGCGTAAATGGCTAAATAACAGGTATCCGAAGCTCAAAACGCGGGGACACGTGTCGTGCACTAAATGGGTGGTTTACTGCTCTAGATCCTTTGAACACGTGGTGCGTAATGATTGGAGATAGGGAGGACGCGTGTTCGTAGAACAGAGCGTGGAATGCCGTGATGGAGAATCTAACGCCAGACGCAACAGGAAATATCTTGAGGATTCCACGTGTTGGATGGGAGGCGAGTGCGCCTTGGTTTAATTTTGAAGGGAATAAAAAAATTGGACCTCGGCTGAGCCGAAGTGGTGCCGATACACGTTGAACGATGTGGAGATAACAAGTGTTATGGTGAAAAAGTAACGCGGAATTAGGATTGTGTTGTACGACTAATTACAGACAGATTTTTATTGAATTCTAAGTGTTAAAATCGATTGATTTGTTAAATTGTTTATATTTATTTTTATTTTTAGATCATGAGTTTTATATTCAATACTTGTTTAAATAATTTATTAGTTATTAATATTTTGTATCAATAATATTAATTAGATTATAAAAAATATTTTTTAATATCATTGCTAAACATATATGAATGATTTATATATTAATTTTTTATTTGTGAAATTATCTTTTTAACATAATTTTAATAATTATTAAATTTATATGTATATATTAATTTCTTATTTATGAAATTATTTTTAAATTTTATTAGTTATTCAAATTTATGTTATTTAGAGATTTTTTTATAATTGTCAAGAACAAAATAGTTTTATAAATCTTTTATCAAAACCTCTAACTCAAAAAGCTCCTAAAAAGAGTTTTTTCAAAAGGAGAGGTTTCACCTCAATTTGCTATTACGATCCTTTATTTACCAAACATCTAAGTTAGTAAATTTAACTGATCAAACCTCTAACAATGCTTTAAATCTCTAATTAATTTTAGCTCAAAAAGTTGTTTACCAAACATGGTCATAAGTCCACTCATCTTTATTTATTTTTATTTTAATATGGCAATTGGTATAATAGTACATCTAATTTTTATTACTTACACATTTATCAATTTAATTATCTAAAATAAAATTATGAGTGAAAATTGTAGTGTATAATTGTTTTTTAATATACTGGTGTAATTACATAGTGATATATGTTCATATTTTTTTAACACTTTAACAACATCATACACCTTACATACATATGTGCTCGAACCCAAGCCTTCTAGTACGATATAGTGTGTAATTATTAAGTTCATACATTTGGTTATATTTATAGATATGCATTTCAGGAAAGCATATCTTAAGGAGATTGTTTTTGACTAAAATGATAATATAAAGCATTTTTATTATCGATAGAACTCGAGTGCCAATGGAATCGGAGCTGAATCAAAGGAAACGATGGTCTCACACGACTTAATCGCCGACATCCTCAGCCGATTACCCGTTAAGCATCTTCTATGTTTACGATCCGTCTCCAAGCTATGGCGATCTTTAATCGACGATCCCGATTTCATCAGCCTCCACCTCAGCCGCTCCCTTAGGACCCGCACCAACCATACCCTGATCCTCAAAAACTCGAGTGCCAACAATATTAGTCATGTTAAAACTAGAGAAGTCTTGAACCCTACTAGTGATTATAATGAAGAAAAGAAATGTTGTTATTTTTACTAAATTTGAGTTTGAGTAATTTATCTGTAAAAATGTGTGTTATTAAAAGGGATGAGTCTACCACGTGCGACGAACATAGCTGAACACCACTAACGATGAACACCGTTGAACACCATTAATTTTTTAAAAAAAATTTAAAAATCTAAAGGACTAAAATTATAATTAAAATTATCTCTTAAAAATAAAAATTAGATTTAATAGGTACTTTATAATTTTTTTTAAAAGATTAGAATCAAATATACCAACTCTCCTAAACCCTAACAAATTCAACCCTTAATATTCTTTGCAGCCGGTGCCTCCGCCTCCTGCCGCCAGCGCCATCAACATCAGGTCCATCACCGGTGCCGTTAGTGTGTCTGCCGACGATTTTATACGCTGGCCGTTTGCCTGCCGTGATCTTAGCATCCTACCACAAATAGTGAATGAAGTCACCGAGACATTGCCATGTAATTCGGTCGGTTTAGACATTTGTTTTGGAATGTCTTGTACCCCTACATTGTGTACATCTCTTTGGTTCACCCGGCTCCTTGTAATGAAGATCCATACTGGTATGGATGCGAGTAGATTGAAGTCGACTTTTTAGTTCTCTACGAAGTGCCGGATTCGGTAACCATTCGTCGTACTCCAGTGGTGGTCGATATTGTGAATTCGCGATCGGTGGGAACTCATATTTGTAAATATTTATTATCGTCTGCAAGTTAAAGCATTCATCCGCAAAGCAGTACGGGTCAACCCCTTTAGACATGCATACCGCAGTTGCATGCCTACAAAGATATCGCCATGCCTGAAACTCACTACAATCACACCATCTTTGTCTAAAATTGACTCGAAATGTTTGGCAGTGCCCTCATCTGTTGTTGCGCATGGAATCAACAACATCAAAATCTGTCCATTCAAGTCGAACCCGTGAACAACCATCGATCTTCCTAAATTCACGTTCTTTTCCATCTTTTTCACAAGATCTTCAGACCAAAGTTGCCATTCATTTATCATAGCTTGAATTTCTGACCCTTTATTGGACCAAACCTTAGCCAACATATAGTACGCCTCTCTCACCAAGCTAGCTATTGGGAGATGACATGTTCCTTTTAATACACCATTTATGCACTCTCCAAGGTTGGTTGTCATCTGCCCGTATCGTCGACCTGCATCATACGATTGGGTCCATCTTTCCCTTTGTATACTATTTGCCCAAGCCCAAACATCTTCGTCGTACTCCATGCGTAAATTTTCCAACATCCGCTCAAAATTTGGTTGTACTAGTTCGTAGCCTATTCTATAATATATGTTGTTAGCATCGAAAAACATCATAACACATAATTAATTAAGTTCGAGAAAAGGAAATTTACATACCCATGTTTAAAATTGCACTGCAAAGGTTGAGTTTTTTTTTCATCTTTCAATGGCGTTCTTGCCAATATGGCATACACAATATGCGGGATATGCGTGCGGTGGTGTCCATCCGCTGCTTTGTCGATCAATTGTTGCTAAAATGGTCGTTGCTCTATCAGAAATCAAGCAAACCCCATCTTTTTTGATGACATGCTTACGTAAATTGCTTAAAAAGAATTTCTAAGAGTTCCTCGACTCTTTATCAACAATTGCGAAGGCAATCGGAAAGATAATTCTGCTACCATCTTGTGTAACGGCAATCAACAGTACATGTTTATATCTTCCGTACAACCACGTACCATCGACTTGGACCATACGCTTGCAATATGGAAAGCCATCAATGCATGGCTTGAACGCCCAAAATAGTTTGTCGAATATTTTCTTCCCTTGAAGAAGTTCACCTTCTCGGTTGCATGCATCAAATGTTTTGTACTTGATTATGGTCCCCAGAATGAAATACGCCATTGTGTGTAATAAAGGCGGTAGCTCATTGTATGACTTCTCGTAATTACGGTACACTTTATCTAGCGTCTTATCCCTTGCATACCAACCCTTGCCATATTCTATTTGGCATTCAAATTGTTGTTTCACAGTTGCAATAATTGTTGAAACAGTAACCTTAGGATTTGCTTCAACCAATGTCTTCACGTGACGAGATATTACATCAGAGTCCAACTTACGGTGATCTTGGTTGATTGAATTTCGTAAGCAAGTGTGTCCACCATTGTACTTTATAATCTCCCAAGCATTTCTCCTCTGAAGTTTAGACACTCGAATCTTCCAATTACAACCTTGTCCATATTTAACACATTTGGCAAATATAGTTCTCGGAGTGGATTCTTTAACGGTATAGTCTACATGCTTTCTGATGGAATACTCTTTAATTGCCAATGTAGCTTCTTTCTTGTCTTTAAATTGCATCCGAACCGAGAATTCATCAGAGGAACCCGAACCGATTTGAGGTATGATCGGGTATTCAGGTGCCCTCATCATCTCGTAATCTATTAAGTTAATGTGAGCAGGAGGTTCGTACCATGTAATGTCTTCTCCACCCGACACGAACTCACCACCACCAAAAACAGGCTCATCACCAAGGTCATCACCACTCAAATCGGGATGTCCAGTTTCTTCATCTTCATCTTTAGTAGAATCAACAAGCGTTCCTTCTCGACCTTGGAGATTTTCAATGTCAATGCCAACACTCGGATCAATTATCGGCTCAACCGTTGGGAACGTCAAACGTCCGACATATGGATAAAATGCATCTGATGTCCCACTTTCCAACAGAGCAACAAAACTGTCTCCAAATCTATATGGTTGGTCCTCAACCGCACTATCGAAACCCATTTGAGAAGAACTTCCATATACATTTCTGGATGGGCCCGAGTCGTCATATCTCACACGTAACTTAGTATGTAACTCAACACTTCGAATACGTACTGAATCATGCTCTGCAATCATTGGTCCAACATCTTTAAGAGCTATTGCAGAATATCTGACTGGATCATTAGAAGTCTTCCACCGGTACCGCAAATGAACAATCTCAGCTCCTATTTTTCTTTCTATGTCTTGCGTCAGCTCTCGAAGGGAAATGTTCTTTGAAAACTTCATCTTTGTAGTATTTTTCGATTCAAATACGACACCAGTATCAGTTTTTACAATTTTTCCACCGTAATGGATAACAGCCACAAACACATTACTCATTGTCTCTGCACGTTCAAAACCATGTATATTTTTCAATAAAATTACAAAAATCAAAACTATCCTAATGTTATATTATATTTTCACGAATTTTTACCTAAACAAACAAACAAACAAACAATATACGTATTCAAAACAAAATGTTAAAATCGACTTACTGAAATTTTCTTCAAAGTTTCTTCCTCCACTTTCTTCTTCTCCTTCTTCACTCAATTTTCTTCAGACTTTGTTAAACTTTTACCTTTAACATCACTTATTTAACACAAAAACACAACACCAAAATAATACAATTTTCTCGTTTTTTACCCATACAATCTTTTTAATATCCACTCAAAATTCCAATGCAATACCCCTACTGCATGTATGGTCATTCAATGTTTTACCAGGCTATTCAAATCAATACAAATCTACACTACATGAATAGTCATTCAATCTTTAAAATAAAGCCTGCCCCCACTCCCCTTACTGCACCCCTGCAATAAAACCTGCCCCCCGCTCCTCTCACTGCACCCCTTGCATCGGTGCAGTGCTACACGACACATACTTTTATGAGGTCGGGTTGTATTCAACCGACCTTACACACACACACACATATATATATATATATATATAAGGCCGGTTGAATACAACCCGACCTCATATTTTTTTTATGAGGTCAGAATGCTTTCAACCAACCTTACATATTTTTTTTAAATTTTTATGAGGTCGGAATGCTTTCAACCAGCCCTAATATTTTTTTTTTTTAAATTTTTTATGAGGTCGAAATGCTTTCAGCCAGCCTTCACTGTAGAAACAACCACATATTCCAAAATAATCTGAGAACCACCACAGATTTCAAAATAATTGTTTTCAAAACAATATTTCCCCAATTCAGCCAGGATTTATAATCGGACACAAGACTTTAGATTATAGAGCGAACTTATAAATTTTTAAGGGCGAAAATAAATTTCTAATAGAAAATATATAAAAAAAAAATTAAAATTCTCCAAGTGAATTTCAAGTTTTTAGTGGAACTGCCCGCCAGCCCCCCTCGGTCCATTCCTGCTTCACATGATCAGAGATGAGGTATTTCTCCCCATTACCATTGTTTTATGCTTTTTTCTCTAGAGTTGTATAATTTCTGGTTCAACATTGTTCTACTGGAATGGTCTGGATCGACTGCTTTTCATTTGCTATTGATCTAAATAGGGAAAACAAAAAGTGGGTTTAGCTGGGTACTGTTGTTGAATGATTTCTTCAATGACAAGTGATTGAAAGTTGAGATTTTTTTAATGGGATTTGTCAGAGATTAATGCAGCATCAGCCCACACAACATCCAACCTCAGAAGAATTGAGTATTGGAAGAATCAAGTTTAAGGCTTTTGATTTAGGAGGCCATTAGATTGCTAGAAGAGTTTGGAAAGATTATTATGCCAAGGTACACTTCCTTTTCCCACTAATCCTTGTCAATTGTCATTTTATTCTCTTTTCAGCCAATCAAACTCTTGCTATTTCATCCTTTTTTTATGTATTTGATTCTTCAAGTGTTAATTATGGAAACATTTGTTGCATGAATAGAGATTACCCGAATGTTTTTGCTTTCTTTTTTGGAATTTGTATGTAGGTGGACGCGGTTGTTTACCTGGTGGACTGTTATGACAAGGAGAGGTTTGCCGAGTCAAAAAGGGAGTTGGATGCTCTCCTCTCCGATGAAACCTTGGCTAACGTCCCATTCCTCGTCTTGGGAAACAAGATTGACATTTTATAGGCTGCCTCAGAAGACGAGCTGCGGTACCACCTTGGCCTTACCAATTTCACCACAGGAAAGGGTAAGGTCAACTTGGGAGACTCAAGTGTTCGGCCCCTTGAGGTATTTATGTGTAGCATTGTTCGTAAAATAGGGTATGAAGATGGTTTCAGGTGGCTTTCTCAGTACATTAACTAGGTAGAGCTATAAGAAGCAATTTAGGCTTGCTTGCTTTCTTTCCTTAATGATATTCTTGTACAGAATTGAATTCGATGGAAACGCTTTCAGAAATCATTGCTGTAGGTGTTTCAAACCCTTTTTTCCCCTTTTGTGTTCTTCATTCGAATTGATAAACGTGATCCCTTGTACGAGGCATACGAGTAATTGATGACTTGTTGTGATTGATTTTTGGTGATATTTTCAGTATAGTTATCTCATTATATTGTTCTTGTGATTTAACTATACAAATGAAACAATGTGACTAGTGAAATCGGATTTCGTCTGTTTGCATGCCTGTAATCGAGCCAAGATGAGGTCGAATAGTGAAAAGTTCAAACCGAATTTTAAAATTCACCCGAGTTTAGTTCGAGAAGAAATTAAACTATTTAAGCTTGAGTTCTGTGATGCATATATTTTAATTCACTTTTATTTAATGGTATGTTAACATTTAAATATTAAATATGTTATTAATACAAATCTCAATTAGCCTCATGATCTACTAAAATTTGATATGATGATACAAATGAGCCATGATACCAAAAGGAGCTAGCCGGGCTAATGGAAGAAAGATAATTAAGTTGAATTATATACACAATAATTATATAAACTCTGTCTAACTAACATCGATGGGGATGTAGCTCAGATGGTAGAGCGCTTGCTTAGCATGCGAGAGGTACGGGGATCGATACCCCGCATCTCCACTTCTTCATTTGTTTTTTACTTTCTATCGCCTTCATCCCTTCGCCACTGTGATCTACAAATGACCCAACAAAGCAAACTCTTTTCTTACAACTTGTATTTGCATTTTTGTTTCTGACTGAATAATCGGGAGATCCCTCAACAATGGTGAAGGATTAACTGAAGATTAGGCTATTGAATTGAAATAAAACGATACCATGCTTTACAGTAGAATTAGAATATCCGGCACTAGCATTTGGAACCAGAAGAAACGAATTAAATTGAGCCTGCCCTTAAACACGAAAGATGCATGTCGTTTATTTCCTTCTCAAATATCAATCAATACATAACATTGGAAAACCTTAGTAATTCAATCTCCTAAATATGAATATACCTAAAGTTATGGAGTTTTCTCTCATTGCATCAACAGTGATCTTACATGAAGAAATGTTGTTCATTTTTTAGATGATCAGAAAGAGATGAGACATCAATCATCTTGAACTCAACTAATCAAATTACAACTATTTGACAGAGTAGGGATTTATCAATCTGGTAATTAGAATTGAAAACTTAGTTATTAGCTACCGAATAACTCATTCATAACAATGTTGAATGTTTATTGTGGTTTGCTGTCACATAAGACGTAAAAAAAAAATTACTCAATTTATAAGTGGCTGCTAATTTCCTTGGTTGCGCAGTCCAAACCTCACAGTTGACCCCCTGCCTTGCTGATTTGTCATAGAAAAATTAGACACCAAAATTTTTGTTGTCACATACAATTTGGTGGGAAACTTGTGCACAGATCATAGTTAAATCAGTCTTTCAATATGATTTTTGTATTTATATTGCCAACAATATACTGAATGTGATATGTTTTGTTTCTTTAGGAAACATTTTGTTTGCTTGTTTATATAACAGTTTATTGTTGATCTTGACATTTTCTTTTTGTCCTCTGCAAACTTAACCAAAACAACATAATTTGATCTCACAAACATTTCCAAATTCCAACTATACATTAAATGGAAAATTCTTATTTTACCACATGCATCAATGAGCACTGGAAAAAAAAGGTAACAACGAACATCTATTAATATTTACAAAGTTAGTACTGTATGGCCAAAACAACATCACTTCTAGAGTGAAAGGATGCTGATAGTAATTATACACACATTGTAACTAGAAACAAAAATTACTCTGTCTCAGTTTGTCATTCATATACATAATACATCTACTGCTCACAAGTTTTCAAGACATAAAGGTGTGGGAAGGGGCGGACCTATAGTGCTATAGAGGGGTGCAAATAATCGAGATAGAATTTAATAACGGGGGATTATGTTTAATTGGGGATTAATGATAAAATTAGGGTTTAATAATTAAGGATTAAGGATAAATTGGGAATTAATTATCGAATTAAGGATTAATAATTGTGGATTAGGGTTTAGTTGGGGATTAATTAATGAATTAAGGATTAAAAATTGTGGATTAGGGTTTAATTGAGGATCAATTAACGAATTAAGGATTAAAAATTGTGGATTAGGGTTTAATTGAGGATTAATTAATGAATTAGGGTTTAATAATTGGTGATTAATTAACGAATTAGAGTTTAATAATTGGGGATTAGGGTTTAATTAGGGATTAATTAGAGAATTAGGGTTTAATTGGGTGAAAATTAATTGGGGATTAGGGTTTAGGAGAGTTGAGTATATTTGATTCTAATCTATTAAAAATAATATAAAGTACCTATTAAATTTGATTTTTATTTTTAAGAGATAATTTTAATTATAATTTTAGTCCTTTAAATTTTATTTTTTTTTAAAAAAAATTAATGGAGCTCAGCGGTGTTCATCGTTAGTGGTGTTCTACAATATTCGTCGCACGTTATAAAATTTTTCTAATAAAATACTAAAAAATAACATATGCTACAAAAGTTAAGAAGTCTAAAAAATGTTTTTACTGCTATTTCATTTTATAAAAAGCGATTATATTTAATTTTATGCATTATAAATTAATGTATTTATAAAAGGTAAAACATTGTAATACACGCATAAAACATTGCAAAAATTAATTTCTAAAAACAATAGAAAAAAACAAAAAAATATAAATTATGGGCCCGCTTGTTTCACTGTAATTGGCATTTTAAAAAATCAATTCTGAAAAATGAATTACATTTTTTTTGGAAAACAAGTTACGGAAAGTATATTCTGGTGTTTGGATGTTATTGTGTAATTCAATTTCTGTTGTTTGATAAATTTTCTTGAAAACATTTTAGGAAATCTGTTTTTAGTAGAACACACATTTTTTTTATTGAGTTAATTTTATCTATAAAATTATATTTTGTAAAATTTTAAATATATAATATGTATTTTTTATAAGTACATCAAATAATATAAGCAAAATTACAATATATTTTTCAACAAGTTAATAAAGATATCTTGTTGAGTGGATCAAATGATCGATATAAACTAAGAGGGGTGAATTGAATTTTTAGACTTTTTGGTAGTGGAATTGACAAATAAAAAGATAGACAAGAGAAATTAGAGTGATTCAAGTTCCAATCGAACTCTACACCCACTACCTTAGCTTCACTAAGGATTTTCAACAATTCCACTAATTGCTCTTCCCCATTTCTAGGCTAAGGAGGTAACCGTTACAATATCGGTCAAATTTTCTACCCAAAATTTGACTCAATCCTTACACAAGATTTACAAAGAAGTTGATGGCTAAACAAGTATCTCTCAATACACAAAGTAGCCCAATTATAAACACTTAACCCAATTTAAAAGGATAAAAATGAAAATTACAATTTCACAATTGGGGTTTACAAGAAATAATGGAATTTAGGTTCAATTGCTTGGATTTGATGTTTGGATGTTTGCTTTGAGATCAATAGTTGTTGTTGAAGCTTTTAGAGGTCCCTTTTATACCTTCTCATTGAATTCTAGCCGTTGGGGTTGTTGCATACATCAATAGAGCCATTGGGGATGTTATCTTTCCTCCATAAATACAGTCTGCAACCACCCGTTTCGAAACGCCCGATCCTGTTTCGAAACAGACCAAAAAAGAAAGAGATGTTGGGGTGTATTAAATAGACCGTACCGAAACGGGCACGATCGTTTCGATACGATTAAGAGTCGTTTCGAAACACTTAGCCACTGTCAAAGCCCGTATCGAAATAGATTGAAAGTGTTTCGATACGCCTTAACGACCAGTATAAAATCAGTTAAAAACTTCAACAGTCATATTTTTAAAACAAAGTTTGAAAGCCGTTTCGAAACGTTTGAAGGCGTTTCGATACTACCGTATTGAAACGGATCAAACCGTTCCGATGTTCTTACCCGTTTCGAAACTCGTTCCGAAACAATGGTTTACAGTTTCAAAACCGTTCTGAAACAAGGGTTCACAGTTTCAAAAGTGTTCCAGAACGGCCTTAGGCGTTTCGAAACGGTGACTCGAAAATCACTGTTTTGGCTTCAAAAACACTTAGAAAAGTTTTGACAACTTGAGTTTTTAACTTAACCATTTTCCTTTAAATATATAGAGAGGTTTGAGAACTTAAAAATTTGCTTTATCTTTTTCAAATTAGTCTTTAAATGCTTTAGTTATATCAAAATTAATTATCGGTTTCACAATCTCCCCTTTTTGATATAACAAAACTAAAGTTAGATTTTTTTAAGAGTTTTGATCTTTTGAATACATTCTAACTTCCCCTCAATTAAAGATGGGTTTTAAAGTTTTGAAAAGATTTAAAATTTAAGTTTTAAAACTCAAAAACACTTAAAAATTTTTTTTGGCTTTGACTCTTATATTTTCCCCCCTTTTTGTTAGATAAAAAAATAATAAACAAAGGCTCAAAGAGAAGAAACAAGGTTAAAATCAATAAGCAACATAATATAAATTCATATAATCCAAATCCAAACAGAAAAGTTAAACAATAAAGTTCAAAGCGCAATCCCAAACAAAATAATCAAAGCATAGGTTCATGAAACATAAAAAAATAAAGGTGCAAACTTAATCCTAATATGATAGTCTAATATGTGATGCAATAAAACATTCTAAGCCTCGTCATCGTCACCATCAACATCGGATAAGTCATCATCGTTCCTAGCTTGAGAGCGACGAAAAGTCATCCATTGACCATAAAAGGTGGAGAATGACAAGTCCATGGATTGATGTTGATTCTCAAGGGAGGTGAGACGATTTTCTATGGATTGCAAGCGATTATTAATGGTGCCAAGACCCTCCTCCATTGTGTTGAACCGCTCGGTGAGAAAAGCCATAAGAGCTTCATTGTTGGCACCCAGAGCTTGAGGTTGTGGTTCAACTTGTGGTGGAGGAGCATGCCTATCAACACGTTCCCATTGGCCATTAATGTTGTATTGAAACCCAGATTTGTGGAGAGAAGCTTCACCAATCTTTTGCTTACGAGGTTCCGGAGAGTCATAAGTGCAATCAAAATTGAGCATCCCAAAGATATAGCTCAAAACAGTCCCATATGTGAAGGATTTGAGAGCATCGGTTTCACGAAGCTTTACATTGTTGACCATCTCGGCGAACATAATCTTAACAAGATTTGGGCGCTCTCCACGACGAAAACATTCAAGCAAAATTAATCTACTTGACGAACGTGAGAAAATTTACCTCCGGAGGGGCGAAGAAACCACGAGATCATCAAATGAAGGAACTGATCATGAACATCCAAGGCAAGCACGGACCGGTGTGAGAACCAAAATGAGTCTCATTCTCGATGCCTTCATTCTTAAGGCCAAGAGTAGTCTCTAAAAAGGGTATGTCTATGATGAAACTCTTCCCCAAGAGATAGGACTCAATGCCAACAACTTCGGAGTGATCCTCATTATCAACAAGCTGAGCATTCGAGTAGAAGATTAGAACCATATGCTTGTAGACAATATCCGGTATGTTTAAGATAGCCACGAATTTCCATTCACGTAGACGTTCAAGATAATGAAAGGCGAAACGCTCCGAATCAAGGAACGCAACATCAAACACACGTTCGCGACGAACGACAATCTCCTTGACATAAGTGAAATGTGCCCTCATCTCTGTAGTCCGAAGACTTTTGAGAAACAACTGGGTGAGATTAGAATGGATACCGAAATCACTTGCTTGACCCGTCTTACGCTTCTTTTTAAAGCTCTCTATTGAAAAACTCCTAAAAACATAAAGCAAGCAATTTTGAAATTAAAGGGTATGCATGAATATCCTTAATTCAATCCAATAGCAAATCCCATTTAGGTTTAAAAAGATTTTAAAAAAAATTAAGAGAAAAACAACTTTTGAAAAACAAAAAAAACACGAGTGAAAAATAGTATATTCGAACCAAAAAATTTAAGATTTTGAAAAAAATTTACAAGTTTTGAAAAACCCAAGTTCAAAAACATATAATCTATACAAAATTAAAAATTTCTAACCTAAGAATCGAATTAAATCAAATGAGAAAGAAAAAAATGAAAATATACCTTAAAAAGGGGATTTTGGATGAATGAGTGGTGATTCTTGCACAATATTGATGAGGCTTGCTTAGACTTGTGTTTTAGTGTAAAAGCCTTCAAGATTTGGTGAAAAACAATGAGGTTTTAGAGGGTTTTTCTAGGAAAAGTCGATCTAGGGTTTTAGGGTTTTGAAGGAGTTTTAAATAAAGTGAAATTTTAACATTAAAAACCCTTATTAAAGTTGTCCGCATACTCGTTTCGGAACAAGCTCGACCGTTTCGGAACGCGGGTATCGAAACGTTGACTGACGTTTCAACTCCAGCTGACTGTTCCAATACAACTTTGACCGTATCGAATCCTCGTTGACCCGTATCGAAACTCGTTTCGATACACCCCTTGGCAGTGGCAAAAACGTTTCGAAACTCTTTTAAGGCGTTTCGAAACACCTTTCTCACAAATAGATCTTTTAAGGCACCCGTATCGAAACAGTTGGACCCGTTTCGATACACCTAGGCCTGGAAGTGTAGACGAGGCTCTAATTTTGCAGAAAAATAGATTTTTATGAGGCCCTATATGCATAAATGATATGAATGAGCAGGAATAACATGTACAAACATAAGCATAGCCCCAAACTATAAGCATGGATGAAATTAGGAGTAACAACACATAAACATGGCATTTTCAAGAAATCAAGCAATTTAAGCACAAAAAGGGTCCTAAAAGGTCAAGAAAGGCTAGTTAGACCTAACTCTCTCCTAAGGGACCAAAAAACGCTCTTTATCTAAAGGCTTTGTAAAGATGTCCGCTAGTTGGTTTAAGGTGTCAACGTACTCTATAACAACATCTTTCTTAAGGACATGATCTCTAATGAAATGATGCCTTATCTCTATATGTTTGGTTCTAGAGTGTTGGATGAGATTTTTAGTTAAACATATGACACTAGTGTTATCACACTTAAGGGGTATGGTTTCAACTTTAATACCATAATCTAAGAGTTGTTGCTTCATCCAAAGGACTTGAGCACAACAACTCCCTAAGGATATGTACTCATATTCGGTGGTAGAAAGAGCTACACTATTTTGTTTCTTAGAGAACCAAGATATGAGCATACTACCTAAGAATTGACAAGTTCCCGAAGTACTCTTCCTATCGATTTTACACCCCCCATAATCCGCATCCGAATAAGCATGAAGGTTGAAGGTGGAGTCTCTAGGGTACCAAAGTCCTAAACAAGGAGTATCTCTAAGGTACCTAAAGATTCTTTTAACGGCTATAAGGTGAGACTCCTTAGGACTACCTTGAAACCTAGCACACAAGCAAACACTAAACAAAATATATGGTCTACTTGCGGTAAGGTAAAACAAAGACCCAATCATAGAACGGTAAAGCTTAGAGTCAACACACTTACCTCATTCATCTTTGTCAAGCTTTGTAGATGAGCTCATATGTGTGGCTTGAGGCTTTTCATTCTCCAAGCGAAACTTCTTGAGCATATCCTTGATGTACTTTGCTTGATAGATAAAGGTGACATCCTTCCTTTGCTTGATTTGGAGTCCTAAAAAGAATGAGAGCTCCCCCATCATGCTCATCTAGAATTCACCTTGCATTAACTTAGCAAATTCTTTTCAATGACACTCATTAGTAGATCCAAAAATAATATCATCAACATAAATTTGTACTACTAAGATGTCATTTTTATACCTTTTTATGAAAAGTGTAGTGTCAACATTACCTTTTTCAATCAAAAAGTTTGAAAGTCTTTCATACCAAGCTCTAGGAGCTTGTTTTAACCCATAAAGAGCTTTAGTAAGTTTGAAAACATGATTTGGAAATTTTGAGTCTTCAAAACCTGGTGGTTGTTCCACATACACTTCCTCATTTATAAAACCGTTTAAAAATGTGCTTTTAACATCCATTTGGAAAAGCTTGAAATCGTGATAACATGCATATGCAAGCAACATCCTAATGGCCTCCATTCTAGCTATGGGTGCATAAGTTTCATCAAAATCTATTCCCTCTTCTTGAGTGTAACCTTGTGCTACTAATCTAGCTTTATTTCTCACAATGTTACCACTCTCATCTAGTTTGTTCCTAAAGACCCATTTAGTTCCTATAGTAGATTGATTACTAGGCCTATCAACTAATGTCCAAATATTGCTTCTCTCAAATTGATTTAACTATTCTTGCATAGCCATAATCCAAAAGTCATCTTTTAATGCTTCTTTTATATTCTTAGGCTCTATGCATGAGATAAATGCAACATGATTCATAAGTTTAAGAGAAGATCTAGTGGTTATCCCCTTGGATGGATCACCCAAGATTTCACCATCTTTGACATAGTTGAACTCCCTTGGGTAGCTCACTTCCTTTTCCTCAAGAGCCAAGTCCTTCAAGGCTTCAAGAGGTGGATCTTGTGTATCTTCTTCTTTTGTTGGAATCTCGTCCTCCTTTGAAGTTTGTCCTCCATCAAAGGCATTAATGATTCCTACATCATCATCATCACAAGAATCCTTCCTTGGAAGGAGGTTATCATCAAATACAACATGTATAGACTCTTCTACTACTAAAGCTCTGTAACGCCCGTGTTTTGGGGTTAGGAGTTAGTCGAGTTTGTAGTCCGGGTCAATAAAATTAAATAAAATCAATTCAACCTTAATTTGGACCTAATTGAACTATAGTAAAAAGAGGAGGGACCAATGTTGTAATTTAACCCAAATCTTTTAAAAAGCAAGACAACTTTAAAGAAAAAGTTGTCATCTTCTTTCTTCCCCTCCCTTTCCAACGTGAAGACCCCCTCTCCCCTCTTTCAAACTCTCCCAAACACAAGTTACTATTCCATTGATTTGCAACTCAATTTCAAGACCATTTTGAAAGGTAATAATGTTTTCTAACTCTCCTCTTCATTCCCTATCCATACATAGTCTTAGATTTAAAAAAATACGAGCTTTTGAAAATTAGGGTTTGGTTAAAGTTTGGGTTTTTATGGTGATTTTCATTTTTTTTGAAATAATGAGTTAGGTTTTGTTTTAATCACATCAAGACTTACAACATATGTAAATTTGGTTGAGTTTTATTGAAAACCCGAAATGGGTTCTTGGAGCCATTTTTGGGATGTCAAAACTTGGGTTTTTGGTGGGTTTTAGGTTGAAAACAAAAGGCTGATGGTTTAGGTATGTTAGGAGGATGTTTTGGGATCATTTGGGAGTCATTTGGGTGATTGGAAATGGGTATTTCAGCTAAGGGTTGAAGGAGTACGAATTTGAGATGTTCGAGGATTAGTTTGGTTGGAAAATGTGGGTGAAGTTAGTTTAAGCTCTAAGGTTGAGTGTTGATTGAATGTTAGCATTGATTGTGGTTGTTGGTTGTGTTTTTGGTTGGTTAGAAGCAAGAGGAGTCGACGAAGGAGCATTGGGACCGAATCCGGGTTCGTAGGAGATTTGCATTGCTTGCTAAGGAAGGGCGGTGAGTGGTTTCAAACTTGTTTTAAAGTTTGGTTCGAGTGTGTGTAGGGTGTGCGTGTGGAATGTGCTTGGTAGGCTATTTCTTTATTTCAAGTTGTTAATGTTAGCCATTGATTTCGTTAAATGCTACTATGTTTGCCTATCTATGCTCTTGTGAAATGTGGTTAAATTGGTGCACGTATATCATGAAATGCATATATGTGATGAGCATGGGATGTGGTTGATGATATGTTATGTGGTTGTGAAAATTGGCACTAAATAAATTACTGGTTGTAAATGATCGATCATTAGGATTAGTGTGCACACAAATTGAGTCAAAACGTACGTGGCCTTGATGGCGTTAAGTCATCAAGGAGGAGTACGGTGATGTAACATTCCACCGGAAGCTTTTATATATTTCTACGGGATGATGAGTGGAATCCCATCCGTAGGGCATGTGACGATGAGTGGAATCCCGCACATGCAAGGTCCGGTGATGAGTGTAATCCCACCGAGGTAATGTGATTGTTGAGGTTAAATCCGCACATCCGGGTAATTAATAGTGGCCAATTAAACTTGTTCATATGTTTGTGATATATGATGTTGATATATGGTGTTGCTATATGATGATTGAGTTTGGTAGGATATGAGAAACCATATTATGCCACTTGAAAGACTAGCTAGGTCTACTCGATTACTTTGCCAATGTATGATGTAAGTGAGGTTAGGATTTACATGCTTGAACCCTGCAATGTTGATGTTTTTCGTTTTAGAGCACCCTCACTAAGCTTATAGCTTACGCTCTCAATTTTGAACAATGCAGATCATTAGCGTGGCGTTAGTTCAGAGCAAGGCAAGAAGGGCTTTCCAAGTTTGTGGCTCAAGTATGGTGGTTAAATTTTGTATTAGCTAGCAATGTGGCAAGGGTATTTGTATGAGCTATGTATGACTCATTGATATGTTGATGTTTTGGATTGACTATGGTTTGTAAAGCATGATATACTATGATGAATGTTTTAATGTGGTGGCATGCCCTTTAGGTGTTTAGGTTGCCTTGTTTATGGGTGCAAACCTCATATGCCTAACTTGTGCCATTTTGGCCTTTGAGCCTTCATGTATGCCCATTTATGCTAAAATGTTGCCCCTGTGTGAATGCTATGATTAGATGCCTTGTTTTATGTTTGATTGCTTCCTTTGGCTCAAGTATGGTTGCTTGGATGTTTGTATGTGCATAGGAGAGTCTGAAAATGCATCTAGAGTCTTGTTTGAGGTCACCAAGTTTGGAATTGAGGAATTGCAGAGCAGGGGTATCGATACGGTTAGACCCGTATCGATACGGCCTTCTTGTTTTAGGCCACGCGTTTCGATACGCGGGGAGGTGTTTCGATACCTTTTTCGCTATTAGAATTCTGAGATTTTGGTGAGATGTTACCGTATCGATACGGTGGGTTAGGGTATCGATACGAGTTTATCTCGTTGACCACGAGATGTTGACTGAGAAGGGTGTATCGATACGTTCAAGGGCTGTATCGATACGGTCTTCCTGCGTTGACCCTGAGTGTTGACTTTGGTCGAGGCGTATCGATACCCTTAACAGGTGTATCGATACAGCCTGCTTAGTCACAGAAAATGGGATGTTTTATGAATGATGTCTTGAATGGTTGATCTTTGCATTACTCTTGTTTCCGCTGATGTGTTTCACATAGGTAATGGTAATGCATTTAGACAAGATAAATAAAAAGAAATTTTTAGGGTTGTTAACCGAGGGGGAACCTTAACGGGTTTCGCTTTGGTTTTCCCCGTGTGGCCTACTCGGACCGGTCATCCGGCAAGACTGGGACGAGGGGGTTACAAGCTCTCTTGTTAAATACACGATAGGCTTTAGAGTTTAAGGAATATCCTATGAAAATAGCTTCATCACATTTTGCATCAAATTTACCTAAGTTATCTTTTCCATCATTTAAAACAAAATACTTGCAACCAAATGGATGAAAATAGCTAATGTTAGGCTTCTTAGATTTTAAAATCTCATATGATGTTTTCTTTAAAAGTGGCATAATCATTACTCGGTTTACAATGTAGCAAGCGGTGTTTGTGGCTTCCGCCCAAAAATATTTAGGTAAATTGTTTTCACAAAGCATGGTTCTAGCCATTTCTTTTAAAGTTCCATTTTTCCTCTCAACTACCCCATTTTGTTGAGGAGTTCGAGGATCCGAAAAATTGTGGCTAATACCATTTTCATTTAAAAATTCTTCAAACCTTAAATTTTGAAATTCAGTTCCATGATCACTTCTAATATGAGAAATTCTAAGTTCATGATCATTTTGGGTTAATTTTGAAAATGTGATGAATTTTTCTAAAGTCTCATCTTTAGTACTTAAAAATAGAACCCAAGTAAATCTAGAAAAATCATCAACAAGTACAAATGCATAAGATTTACCACCCAAGCTGATAGTCCTAATAGGCCCAAATAAATCCATGTGAATAAGTTGTAAACACCTACTTGTAGACACATCATTTATGGATTTAAAGGATGACTTATGTTGTTTACCCTTAGAGCATGCATCACAAATTTTGTCATTTGAAAACTTAATCTTGGGTAAACCTCTAACTAGATCAAGGGAAACTAATTTTTCTAAAACGCTAATGCTAGCATGTCCTAGTTTCCTATGCCATAGCCATACATCATTTTCATTTTGAGCTACTAAACATGCATGTGATGTATGTATGTCATCTAAATGCACCATATAAATATTAGCTATGCGATGACCTATGAGCATATTGTTATTTGATTTAATGTCAACAATTTTGTACTCATTCTTATCAAACAAGACATTAAACCCTTTATCACATAATTGGCTTATGCTCAACAAATTATGTTTAAGACCACCGACATATAAAACATTTTCAATAAGAATAGTAGAGTGATTACCTATGGAGCCAATACCTTTTATGTGGCCTTTGGAGTTGTCACCAAATGTCACTACTCCTCCACTTTTTGGCTTTAAGTTCATGAATCTACTCTTGTCTCTGGTCATATGCCTCGAGCATATTATTAGATTTGACAAGTTCCTTAGGAACCCATACACTCCTAATCTTTTTAGTTTTATTATGTCTAGGGAAGCTACTTTGTTTGTAGTTATTAGTCTTTCTCCTAGGTTGGTTTGTTTTAGATTATTCACCTTTTTCATGCTTCACATTACCAACATTTTTGAAAGACTCTTTGAGCTTGTTAAACTCATCTAACACCTTTTGGTGTTCACTATTGCATTGAGAAAGAAGATTATTTAGGTCTACATTTTCATCTTGGAAGAATTTAAGTTCATCTTTTAAACCTAAAATCTTTTTCTCAAATTTTAAGTTAGCTTGAGAAAGTGAGTCATTTTTATCATTTAATTCTGAAATAATTTTCTTATTTCTAATGACCGAATCTTTGTACTTCTCAACTAACTCATCATAAACCTCTTGCAACTCACCATATGCATCATGTAATTCATCAAATGTAAAGTCAAAAGATGATGAGTTAGAGGTTACCATGGAGGAATCCTCCTCAAGTGCCATGAGGCAAAGGTTGGCCACTTCTTGTTCGTCATCCTCGGATGACTCCTCATCACTCCAAGTGGCAAGCTTGGCTTTGAGCTTCTTATTCTCAAAGCCCTTCTTCTTGAGTTGAAGACACTTCGAACGAATGTGACCGAGCTTTTTGAACTCGTAGCAAATGATTTGATCCCTCTCTTCTTTTTTGTTTTTGCCCTTGAAGTCCATTTTTCTTTGAATCTTCCTTCCTCAATTGGAACTCATGAATCGTGAGAATCTTTTGGTTATCATAGCCAATTCTTCTAAATCATCCTCCTCACTAGAAGTGCTCTCCTCATGTAATGAAGCTTTGAGAGCTACTTCTATCTTCTTCTTCTTTTCTACCTATAGCTTCTCCACTGTTTTTCTTCTTTCTTCTTTTCATCGTCCCTTCCTTGCATCATTATCTCATGAGTAAGGAGAGAACCCACTAGCTCATCAAGTTTTAGTGTCTTCAAGTTTTTGGCCTCGATGATGGCAGATCTCTTCCCATTCCAAGATTCGAGAAGTGAGTAGAGTAGCTTCCGAACCCTTAAGCCCGTTGACGATAGTTGAGAAGCGATCAAACATCTTGGACACGGTCTCGTCGGGCTCCATCTTAAATTCTCATAACTAAGATTGAGAATTCCAATCTTGGTCTCCTTTACACCACTAGTTCCTTCATAGGTGGTCTCTAGTGTGTCCCATACTTCCTTGACACTTTCAATGGGGGAGACTTTGGAGTAGATGTCGGGACCGAAAGAGCAAAATAGCATGTGAAGAGCTTTATCATTTATTTGGATCTTCTTTCTCTCATCTTCACTCATCTCAATCTTTTTCTTTAGAACCAATCTTCCTTCATCATCCCTCTTCATGGGAATATAGGGACCATCTTCAATGACATCCCAAACAAGGTGATCGTTGGATTTGATGAAGAGGCGCATCCGGTTCTTCCAAAATGGATAGTTGTCACCGTTGAAGAATGGTGGCTTTGTGGTGGATTGAGACTCGTACATGCTTGATCCGGAGGTGTATGCCATGACTTGATTTATAGATGATCACACTTTTTTATAGGAACTCCTCTTGTGGTTGTTAATCCTTCAAAGAGGTAGGCTCTAATACCACTTGTTGAGTGGATCAAATGATCGATATAAACCAAGAGGGGGTGAATTGGATTTTTAGACTTTTTGGTAGTGGAATTGACAAATAAAAAGATAGACAAGAGAATTTAGAGTGGTTCAAGTTCCAATCAAACTCTACATCCACTACCTTAGCTTCACTAAGAATTTTCAACAATTCCACTAATTGCTCTTCCCCTTTTCTAGGCTAAGGAGGTAACCGTTACAATACCGGTCAAATTTTCTACCCAAAATTTGACCCAATTCTCACACAAGATTTACAAAGAAGTTGATGGCTAAACAAGTATCTCTCAATACACAAAGTAGCTCAATTACAAGCACTCAACCCAATTTGAAAGGATAAGAATGGAAATTACAATTTCACAATTGGGGTTTACAAGAAATAATGGGATTTAGGCTCAATTGCTTGGATTTGATGTTTGGATGTTTGCTTTGAGATCAATAGTTGTTGCTGAAGCTTTTAGAGGTTCCTTTTATACATTCTCATTGAATTCTAGTCGTTGGGGTTGTTGCATACATCAATAGTCGTTGGGGATGTTTATCTTCCCTCCATAAATGCAGTCTGCAACCACCCATTTTGAAACGCCCGATCATGTTTCGAAACAGACCAAAAAAGAAAGAGCTGTTGGGGTGTATTAAATAGACCGTACTGAAATGGGCATGATCTTTTCGATACGATTAAGAGTCGTTTCAAAACCCGTTTCGAAACACTTAGCCACTGCCAAAGCCCATATCGAAACTGATTGAAAGTGTTTTGATACACCTTAACGACTAGTATAAAATCAGTTAAAAACTTCAGCGGTCATATTTTTAAAACAAAGTTTGAAAGCCGTTTCGAAACGTTTGAAGGCGTTTCGATACTACCGTATCGAAACGGGTCAAACCATTCCGATGTTCTTACCCGTTTCGAAACTCGTTTCGAAACAATGGTTTACAGTTTCAAAACCGTTCTGAAACCCGTTCCGAAACAAGGGTTCACAGTTTCAAAAGTGTTACGGAACGCCTAAGGCCGTTCCGAAATGGTGACTCGAAAATCACTATTTTGGCTTCAAAAACACTTAGAAAAGTTTTGACAACTTGAGTTTTTAACTTAACCATTTTCCTTTAAATATATAGAGAGGTTTGGGGACTTAAAAATTTATTTTATCTTTTTCAAATTAGTCCTTAAATGCTTTAGTTATATCAAAATTAATTATCGTTTTCACATATCTATAAAAAAATATTTCTCTACAATATGCAAAAACACAACTAAGAATTTAGTTTATCAACAAAATGTGATTGAATACGAGAGATAAAAAAATCATATCATATTAAACAATGTCATTCACAATACTACACTATATTAAAATAATAATATTATTCAAATGCATAATTAATATTACACAACTTTAAAACAATAATATTATCTAAATACAAAATTAGTAATATATAATAATTATAACACAATATTGTCCAACTACATAGTTAGTACTACACATTAAATCAACCATATTGTCGGTATGCATAATTAATAGTACAACACATTAAAACAACATATTGTCGAAGTACATAACTAATACTACAACACATTAAAACAATAACATTAATTAAGTGTATAATTATAATTAAACACCACGTTAAAACTACATATTTTTACCCTTGAGAAAATTTTTGAAGCCAAAATTTCTTATGCTTCGATTTTTACCCTTCTGTTTCCATCGACATCACTTCTTCGTAAAGATGTGGTGTTTTATCCTCATTAAATTTTTGTAATGCATCAGTAGTTTCACCAAGTTTCTCACCTATAAATTGAATGTGGTCATCCTCGCCACTTTCTTTGATTTTTTTTTACGCTTTGACGTGCCGGATAAAGAAACTTTTGTTCTTTCCTCATCAACATTTTCAATGTTGAAGTCTAACGGGATTGAACTTTCATTTGCATCATCCAAATCTATATCCGCAAATGTTTTGGTAAAAAATTTCGTCGCCATAAATTGACCGACAATCAGAGTCACCTCATCATAGAAACTAATTTTTTTATTAAAAAATAACACATATTTCGAGTGTGCCTTTTAAATATTATACACAATTAGAATAACTATTAAAATATAAGTTTATTATATTAAAATGAGAGTATGTAAAGATACCGTTATTGTTAGCAATTATATAAGGATGATTTTATCAACTAAGCAATTATATGAGCAACAAAAATTCAAAACTCAATGTCAGCAGTGAAAATACATGTAGAGTTTTCTTTGCTCACTCAAGATATAAAAATTGCATGGAGCAGTATCATTACAGAAAGTAACAAAGACCTAAGCTAATAAAAAAACAGTTAACAAATGAATTAATCCATAAAATCTACATATTACACTATGCACATGCACATATTAACAAACGCACACCAATTAATAGTAAATAATTCTAAAATTAATTAATTCTTATTATCTTAACATCATAATTAATAAATGATTAAAAGGGTAACTATCTCTTCAGTCAATTAATTATAGGGATAGTTATATTTTGACCACCAAACTATTAATTTTATCAATCAGACCACTTATCTATTTAATTGGTATCAATCAAGTCATTGGTCGTTAAAATGTAATTGAGATGCTAACGTGATAGTTAAATAAATTTGTATAATTATACAGTTGGTCCTCATTACTTACAAATGAATTTATAAAATTAAATTAAAATTAGGACCAAATTAATAGAATATGTGATTAATGAGTACCAAATGTGTTATTATATAATTTTATTTAACTACTACATCAGCATCTCCATTAACCTTCAACTATCAATGATTCGATTGATACCATTTAAATATATAAATAACTTAATTTATAAAATTATTAGTTCATTAGTCCAAATAAAACTACTACTATAATTAAGATTACATAAGTAGTTTTAAAAAAATAGATACATTCTTTATGTAAGTCAACTTTTTTTTTACAAATAAACATCAAGATCATTCCTTCAACACAGGAATTAAATTAATAATTTATAGTGAATAAAATTAGTAGAAATATAATATGGGAGAAGCCCAATTTAAGTATAAAATAATGCATAATCTCAAGATAATATTAATTAACACGCTCACAAGGAATACAACAAACTTCAACTTAGTACTGGCATCGACTCATCAGGCACCTGCCCTTTGGATTAAGAAATTAATAACTCTAACTGCCTAATGCCATTGTTTACACCACAATTCCAATAAAACCATTAAATATTGTATTCATTCACGAGATTTATTAATTTGCTCATCCATATAATTTTATCCATTATAATTGCACTTAAACTATTATATATATATATATATATAATTTAATTCAAGTTATATAGATATTCATATATTGACATTATTAATGAGTTAATATATTGTTTGATACTGAATTTAGGTTTTAAGGTCCAAAATAGTACTTGAACTTAGTTATATAGTTCAAATTAGTACTTAGACCATTTTTTTGGTCTATGTTGACATTTGAAAATGATTAACCACGAATTTTGACGCATTCAGTTAAGAACGATGTTATAAAAATATTATTAAAATGTAGAAAAAACCATCCAAATATCAAATTGAAAAAAAAGGTGCTAGTTTCTATTTAAACTCAGAAACTAAATTTAAATACTGATTTAAACAACTATATATATATAAATTATAAACTTAAATTTAAATACTAAATATTATGGTCTTGTTTGGTAAAGAGAAGTTTGAGCAAAAATGAGAGGTTTGACCAGTTAAATCCGTTAATATTGTTGTTTGGTGAATAGCGGATTGAAAGAGCGGATTGGGGTGAAACCGCTAATTTTGAAAAAACTCATAATAGGAGCCTTTTGAGATTAGATGTTTGATATTAGAGTTGTAAAAACTCTTTTACCCTTACCAGTTACAAAAAATCTCAAAATAACCTAAATTAAATATTTTACACCATATTTATAAGCTAATCATATTTATTTTTTCTTTTTATTATCACATATTTATATGTGTATTTAAATTTATTAATTAATTAAATTATATTAAAATAATTATATAAATAATAAATTAATATATAAATCATTTGAATATGTTTAGAAAATTTAATTTAAAAATAATTTTATAGATCTAATTAATATTGATTAGATACAAAATATTGATAACTATAAATTATTCAAACAAGTATTGAATATAATCATGTCCTTATATGTCATTTTGCTTGTTTAAATAATCTAACAGCTATCAACTATCAGTTAATTTTACCAAACACTTTTATACAATCAGCTAATACAATTCGCTAGTCAAATCAGTTAATGCAATCAGCTATCAGCTAATGTAATCCGCTATTCGCTATCAACTATCCGCTAATTGCCAAAACATGTCCTATATATATTTTTATTAAGGAATACCAAATAGTATATTAACTTTCTTTCATCTTGTTGTATTTACTATCATATTATTATGTGTGAGATATATTACTAAAATCTATCATATTTGACAATTAGTGGATAGCGGATAGTTGATAGAGGATTACATTAGCTGATAACTGATAGCTAACTAAATTAGTGGATTTGACTAGCGGATTGTATCAGCTGATTGTATAAAACTATTTGGTAAAATTAATTGATAGCTTATAGTTGTTTGATTATTTAAACAAGCAAAATAACATATAAGGACATGATTTTATTCGTTACTTATTAAATAGTTTATTAATTATCAATATTTTGTATCCATTAATATTAATTAGATTATAAAAATAATTTTTAATATAAGCATATTTGAAGGATCTATATATTAATTTATTAATTATATAATTGTTTTAATACAATTTAATTAATTTTTAAATTTAAATACAAATATAAATGCATGAGAATAAAAAAACAAAAAGTATATGTTTACAAATGTCACAATGTAAATATGTGAGGTTGAAGAATTAAAATAGAAATGGTTAAATTTAGGTCATTTGGAATTTTTTTATAATTGTTAAGGGTAAAGGGTCTTTATAACTCTTATGTCAAAATCTCTAATTTCAAAAAGCTATTATTACCAGCTTTTTCAAAGTTAGAGGTTTTGACCTTGTTTGGTAAAGAGAGGTTTGAGCAAAAATTAGAGGTTTGACCAGTCAAATCCGCTAATATTGTTGTTTGGTGAATGGTGGATTGAAACAACAGATTGAGGTGAAACTGTTAATTTTAAAAAAACTCATAATATGAACTTTTTGAGATTAGATGTTTGATATTAGAGTTGTAAAGACTCTTTTACCCTTATCAGTTATCAAAAATCTCAAAATAACCTAAATTAAATATTTTTTTCACCCTATTTATAAGATAATTATATTTATTTTTTTCTTTTTATTATCACATATTTATATGTGTATTTAAATTTATTAATTAATTAAATTATATTAAAATAATTGTATAAATAATAAATTAATATATAAATCATTCATATATGTTTAGAAAAGTTATATTAAAAATAATTTTATAGATCTAATTAATATTAATTAGATACAAAATATTGATAAATAATAAACTATTCAAACAAGTATTGAATATAATCATGTCCTTATATGTCATTTTGCTTGTTTAAATAATCTAACAACTATTAGCCTATTAGCTATCAGTTAATTTTACCAAACACTTTTATACAACAAGTTAATACAATCCGCTAGTCAAATCAGCTAATGCAATCAGCTGTAACCCCCTCGTCCCGGTCTGGCCAGATGACCGGTCCGAGTGGGCCACACGGGGAAAACCGAGTGAAACCCGCTAAGGTTCCCTTCGGTTAGCAACCCTATTTTTTTTTTCTTATTTTAAAACTTGTCTAGATGAGTAATTAATCCTAAGTGATCATACAGCGGAACAACATACACGAGACAATCAAACCAACCTATTTACAGCCCAATCTTAATCTTTTTAACAGGCCGTTTCGAAACACCCTTGAGGCGTATCGAAACGCCTTGACTAGGTCAACTGTCCCAGAGCCGGTACAAGGGGCCGTATCGAAACGGTGGTCAACCGTTTCGGAACGCCCACGACGGTCAATATCTCATGGTCAACGAGATTTTGACCGTTTCGAAACCTTTATGCCCGTTTCGAAACACCTTCATCTCGTGAATTTCTCAGAATTCCAGTAGCCAAAACGTTTCAATACGCGTTTCGGAACAAGGGTTTCAAAGGCCATGCCGTACCGAAACGTGTTCCGATACGGGGTCCCTGAAGCCTACCCGTTCCGAAACGATCCCTCCCGTTTCGAAACGCTGGCAGTCTGCAACTGTCGAAATTGGGACTTAGGTGAGTCTTGACTGGTCTAAAGGTCCCTTGGGACCCCCTAAAGGCACACAACACCAAAATACATAGTCTAGAGGCATCCATCCTAGGTTTAACATACTCAAACACTCACCAACATGGATTTAATCAATCATACACACATGGCAAGAACACATTGAGGCAATATCAAGAAGAGCGTGCTTGAAGGCTTAAATAGGAGTAAGATACCAATTCAATCACATATAGTTTCACATACCATCAAAACAACCTTAAACATTTAAAAGGCATACGTCAAAATAAGCATTTGGCAAGCTACATCATGCTTACAAACCAAGTCAAGCATAAACATCAAAATCATAAATGAGTCATACAAGCTCATACAAACACACCCTCTTGCCACATTGCTTAACTACTACATAATTAACCATACTTGAGCAACAACTTGGAAAGCCCTTCTTACCTTGCTCCGAGCTAACACCACGCTAATGATCTGCATTGTTGAACATTGAGAGTGTAAGCTATAAGCTTAGTGAGGGTGCTCTAAAACGAAAAACAACAACAATGCAGGGTTCAAGCATGTCAATCCTAGTCGTACATACATCAAGCATATGCATACGATCAAGTAGACCTAGCTAGTCTTTCAAGTGGCATATATGGTTTCTCAATCCTAACAAGCTCAAACATCAATATCAATATCATGTAGCAACACGTATAACACAACCATATATCACCATCATATATCACAATACATGAACAAGTTTAATTGGCCACTTTAATTAACCCGATTGTGCGGATTTAAACCTCAACAACACTTTACCTCGGTGGGATTTCACTCATCACCGGACCTTGCATGTGCGGGATTCCACTCATCGCCACATGCCCTACGGATGGGATTTCACTCATCATCCCGTAGAAATTAATAAAAGCTTCCGGTGAAATGTTACATCACCGTACTCCTCCTTGATGACTTAACGCCATCAAGGCCACGTACGTTTTGACTCAATTTGTGTGCACACTATCCTAATGATCGATCATTTACAACCAGTAATTATTTAGTGCCAATTATCATCATCAATCACATATCATCAACCACACTCATGCTCATCACATATATCCACATCATGATATATATATATACATGCACCATATAATCACAAGTACAAGAGCAGAGTCATTAAGCACATTGGCATTTAAGGAAAACAAGACTAAATTAACTACTTCGATTATAAGGAAGTGGCCTACCAAGCACACTTTACACACACACACTACTCATGCTCGAACCAAACTTTAAAACAAGTTAAGACCACTCACCGCCCTTCCTTAGCAATTCGAACCAATCCTCCTACGAACCCGGATTCGGTCCCAAGCCCTCTTCAACGTTTCCTCTTGCTTCTAGTCAAACAAAACACATACATTACTTCCCAATTCAATGCTAAACTCAACATCAACTTGCTTTGCAAACACAACCCAATTTCCACAAATTCCCAAACCACATAATATCTCAAAAACCCAATTTTCGTACTCCAACAACCCTTGGCTGAAACACCCATTTCCAAACACCCAAATGACTTCCAAAACATCCCAAATCACCCTCCTAACATAGGTAGACCACCAGCCCTTCAATTTCAACATTAAACCCACCAAAAACCCAAATTTTAATATCTTAAAATTTACCCTAAGGACCCACTACGAATTTTCACCCAAATTCAACCAATTTGATATATGTTACACATTATAACATGATTAACTAAAATCCCAACTCAATTTATCAAAACAAATTGAAGAACCCCCTTAAAAACCCAAACTTTAATATGAACCCTAATTTCCAAAACCTCATATTTTTGAAATCTAAGACAATGATTGGATAGGGGATAAAGAGGAGATTTAGAAAATACAATTACCTTTGAAAAACACCTTAGATTGAAGAAGGTAATGAATGGAATAGTAACTTGAATGAAAAAGAGGGTTTTGAAGAGGGGATATGGTTTCCAACGTGGGAAAGGGTAAATGGGAAAAGGGAAGACAACTTTTCTCATAAAGTGGTCTAGCTTTTGAAAATTTTGGGTCAAATCGCAACATTGGTCCCTCCCTTCTTATTAAAGCTCAATTAGGTCATTATTTGAAGTTAGATTGTTTTAATTAAATTTTATTTGACTCGAACTATAACTCGGTTAACTCCTAGGCCCAAAACACGGGTGTTACATCAGCTATCAGCTAATGTAATTCACTATCTGCTATCAGCTAATGTAATCTACTATCTGCTATCAGCTATCCGCTAATTGTCAAACAAGGCCTTTATCCCAATATGCTATTTCAATCACTCTTTACCAAACATCCAAATTAGCATATTTGACCAGTCAAACATTTAATTTTAGCTCAAACTTCTCTTTATCAACCGTGGCTTATATTTTATTAAAATAATAATGATGCCAATTTTCTTTTAATATTCCTTCAATGATGCTGATTTTGTTTCTATTTTATTCGTGTATGGTATGACCTTAGCTCACTCCGAAAAGAAAAATATATATACTTTAGTAACCAACAAATAATTGATATTTGATGCCCTTATATTTATTTTAATATTTGGCTCTGAATTTTCTTCCCACCGGTTTAATAATTATGAATTAAACTATAATTTCCTTCTCATTTATAGTTATTAACCTTTTTTTAAATTAATACAAAATTTAAAAAATAATTACATTCAAGCCTTTAGTTCATGCCTAACATTTCTTTGTGGTTTCATTACAATTTAATTGACAATTGTTGAGAAATATTTTGATCCATGAATTATCGTTCAGTCGGTTGGACTTTCAATAATAGTTGATATTGTCTTGAATTAAAATTTTATCTTCCAAACTCTATCGAAAACTTTTAGAGTGTACAAAATCAGAGCACATCATGTGCTTGAAGAAGCGATCCCACCGAGTAAAACCGAAGAGTTTGTGCTAGTTAAAGTTTTAGAGTTTGAACTTATGTCCTAATGCGTATAGGACATTTCTTGAACAATAAGGTACCATTTGAGCTAGTAGTTCAAATACTCACGTTTCGCGCACTCGTGACGATCGGTAGAGTCGTGTAAACCATAAAAGACGCTCTCGATTCATAGAATCCAATGTTAATCTCCGCAAAACGCAACATAAAATCTCGAAACTAACTAAACACAAACATCCGTTTAAAGAACTGATTTGAATAGAGAAACATTGAACACAGAGAGCACAGTGTTATCATATGATTGAGTAACCTAACAAGCTGATGTCAATGGCAAGCAGAAAAGACAAGCTAATATACCTCCGCTTTGCCCTTTGTCTTTCTTTGCTGAAAACCAGAGTGGGTGCCAACGCCAATGACACATCCAGGGGGCCATTGTCACCTACCATATAATATTAAACATCTCCATGTAATCTCAAACTGCTTTCCTTCCTATAAAAACTTAAAACTACTTGCACTTATCGCCAAACAAGGAAGTTTTCAGGCGCTGCTTCTCCTCTTTTGCGGTATATGGCGGCACGGTTGTTTTCGATGAGGAATTCGAAGGGTTGGTCATGGCAAAGGTGTTGGAAGCAAATTAGAGAGCAGAGGACAAGGCTTTATATCATATGGAGATGTACCATGTTGCTCCTTTGTTGGCATGAATGATGGGGTTTTGGGATTTGGATGATTGTATAGTTTACAAACAGAAATCACACCTCAATAAGGAGGTGGGATTTGTTCTGTTTTTTTAGGAGGTAGAAATATCAGATCAAGACAGTATTGTCAGGCTGATGAACAATGCCTAATTATTATACAAGAAAATAACATGTTCCTTCATCCTATGTAAGTCTGTATATACTGTTGTGCTTACTCTTTCACTCCTCCTAAAAGTCTTTCTTTGTCTGCCACTGCAAAAAAGAAGAAAAAAAACCAGAGTTCCACAGGTTTAGGTTGCTACAGGTTCAAGTCAATTTGCATTCAAACCAAGGTAGTTAGAAAACTGTCCATATAAGCTAGAGAAAACAACCTAGTCACTCAAATAATTCTGGATCCTAGTATTTAGAAAACTGTTATTAACATTAAACTGCAGACTTGTAAAAGCCATTTATTTATAACCGAGGTCATTCTCATACACATTTAGCATCCAGATTTTACAAAAGAAAGTTAAAGGTTTGGAGCAAAGAGTACCTTGTTATTTTTAGTATCCTCAATGACCTCTTCAAGACTCAAGTAGACCAACTCTGCATGTTTGGAGAAATTATATCATAGGCTCGGCTCGCCACGTCATCTATGGTCTAAATTAGAGGTGGCAAACGGGTCAATCGGTTCGGGTTCGGTTCGGGTCATTTCGGTTTCGGTTATTTCGGGTCTGATATCATTCGGTTCGGGTTCGGTTCGGTTCCAGTTCGATTCTATTGTTCGGTTGATTTTCGGTTCGGATCGATTTTGGTTGATGGGAGATCGGTCGGTTTTAATCAAATTTTTAGGTTGGTCATTTTTTTTACACCCTTTACATGGCTTTATAAAGCCAATATATTTGACTTTTTGGTGAGTTGTGCGATTGTTCATATCTCATCTTTTTTATTTCTATTAATATCTTTTATTTATTTCGGGTTGTCTTCAGTTTGGGTCCATTCGGTTTGGTTTCATTCGGTTCGGGTCTATTTCGGTTCAACTAAAAATCAATTCATTTTAGGTTCGATTTCGGGTTTCGTGTCAAATTTCGGGTAAGCATGTTCGGTTCGGTTCGGGTAAATCGATTCGGTTTTCGGGTCTCGGGTCAAGTTTGCTAGGTCTAGTCCAAACTAATAAAAATCATTTATTTTATTAATTTTTTTCATGTCATCTTTTTACTAAGGCCCTGTTTGACAATTAGCGGATAGCTGATTATATTAGTTGATAACATTAGCTGATTTGACTAGCGGGTTGCATTAGCTTATTGTATAAAAGTGTTTGGTAAAATTAACCAATAGCTTATAGCTGCTTGATTATTTTAACAAGCAAAATGACATATAAAGACATAATTATATTCCATACTTGTTTGAATTATTTATTAGTTATTAATATTTTGTATTTACTAACATTAATTAGATTAAGAAAATTAATTTTTTTAATATCATTACTGAGCATATATGAAGGGTGTACATATTAATTTTTTTATTTTGAAATTATATTTTAATATGATTTTAATATTTATTTAATTTCGATGTATATATTAATTTCTTATCTATGAGATTATACTTTGAATAAAATTGTATTAATTATTAAATTTAGATTTTTTTAATTTTATTATTTATTTAAATTTATTTTATTTAGATATTTTTTATAATTATCAAGGACAAAATAGTCTTTTTCAAGTATTTTATCCAAACCTCTAACACAAAAAGCTCCTAAAAGGTGCTTTTTCAAAATGAGAGGTTTCACCTCAATCCTCTATTTACTAAAAGGTTTGATCCTATTCATGGGGATTCCGTAAATATTCTTGACTGGTCAAACCTCTAAAAATGCTTTAAACCTCTAATTTTATCTCAAAAAAGTTGTTTACCAAACATGGCCTAAGTGTAGATTCACTTGGTAAAAAAATGTTTTTAATTTAATTTACAGTAAATCTGAGTGAAGATTCACTCGGTAAAAAATGACATGTAAAAAATTAATGAAATGGATGATTTTTATTGGTTGTGACCATGATGACGTGGCGAGCCGAACCTATGATATAATTTCTCGCATGTTTGACTAGACTTATATAACCTCTTTCTTGTTTCTCAGTTCTACAGAACCTAAATATCACCCGCATCATTTAAAGGATAATCAGGGACGAAGCCAAGATTTGAGTACAGGGGAGGGGCATGAGCCCCACTCGAGACATGGGGATAATTATTTGATACACAGGTGGTTTCCGCAAGCACGTTAGTTGTAGGGCTTATGAACTTAGTTTAGGGTGAAGGGTTTAGGAGTTTAGAATTTAGTGACAATGGTTAGTATTTAGGGGTTAGAGTTTAAATTTTAGAGTAATATGTTGAGGATTTAGGTTTTAATCTATAAACTATGAATTCTAACCATTAACTCTAAATTCTAAACCCTACACATAAACCCATAAACTCTACACCCTAAATTAAATACCTAAACCTAAAACTAAGCACTTGTTTCCACTGCCGTGTACAGCCGTATAGGATATAAATCCATCGTTTAAATAATTTCAAAAGAATTAAAGGGGAGACAATTTAAATAGATTCCTTTTGTAAATTGGATTCTAAAAACATGCATATCTAAATATTTTAAAGCCTTTTAAATGCTTTCCTTGAATAGAGATTTTAAAAATATACAAAGGGGAATTTTAGTCACACTCAAACACGGTGGAATCCTAAAGTTTTCCCTGAACTTTACTGTTGTTTTTCTCTGTAAATTGCGAGTGATGGCGAGGGTTGTTGCTCAGTCGGCTCTACTTGCTGCTCCTACGCATGGTCATGGGATTGAAAAACCCAGAAGGTCTGTGAAAATGGCGTCCAGTTTACAAACACCACTTTTAAGGATCACGCGCATGGGAAGATTTAAAATTTTAATCTTAGTAGTTCACCAACCAGTGTAATAATTCTTGTGCAAACAAATATGCTTTATAGTCAAAGATATTAACATTGAAAAATAAATCTATATTGTATAAATATGTTTGAGAAATAAGAACTATATTGCATCAATCTAATTGTGTTTTAGAGAGTAGAAAAACTTACTCCAGTAAAATTAAGTTTTGATAGTGACAATTGTTGTACAAACAAGCATAAATTTTATATTTCAAAATCGATTTGTAGTTCTAGGATTTTTCAAAACAATTACAAAAATCAAAATCGTTTTAAGTGTCAAATACCCGAATTGAACAAAAAAGGCGAAAAAAGAATTTAGGTTAAACATGTTTATTTGAGAACTAAAAAGTATTTTACTAATTTTTAATTTTATTTAGATTGAATTGTAATTATTTAAAAATTTTCGAATCAAAATTTTAGTTAACTCATTTCACATGAATGTCAATGTATTTAACCAAGATTTTTAATGAGATTAACAAATATACTTAAAATAATTATAAGTTTGGATACTTGTTTTAACCAAAAATAATTTATGAGCTCAAAGTAAAAATTAAAATAATGTAAGGGTTTTGATTTTTTATTTAAACAAAAAATACTTAATATTTTAGGGTAAACTACACTGGTAGTCACTGAATTCTTAGGGTTCTTCACTTTGATCACTAAAATCGAAAAGCTCTCATTACAATTAGTAAACTTTTAATTAGATTTCACTACAGTCAGTACCGTTAAAAATACTGATATGACACGTTAAAGTATTTTTTTTTCAAAAAGAACCCCGATATTTCAAAATCTCCACCAAGGCCAGAATTCTGATAAATGGAGACGTTGTCGATCAATCCCAATGGCGAGAAAGATTTGTTTGGCCAAATTGTTAATATAGTTTGATTTCAAACTAACCTGGCGATTAACAATGACATTAAAAAGTTAAATTTTAATTTAAATTGAAATTTAATGTATTATTGACATGATTATCAAATGTATTATTTGATAAAAATATAATTTAAAGTTTAAAATAATTATCAAATGTATTATTTGATAAAAAAATAATTTAAAGTTTAAAATAAAAAATTAAAATTTATTGACTAAATTTTAATTTAAACAAAAAATAGGATAAACTGCACTTGTGATCACTAACCTATATCTCTTTTCATATTTTGGTCATCGAACTTTTTTTGACAAAATTGTCACTAACATTACGTTTTTTTTTCAGTTTTGGTCATCCGTCGTTAAAAACTAACAAAAAATAATATTATGTGACAAAATATAGAAAAGAAATAATAGCTTGGTGATCAAAACAAGAAAAAATGTAACATTAGTGACTAAAATAGAAAAAAAATAATATAATTTTAGTAAAATTTTACCAAAAATAATAGTTCGATGACCAAAACAGAAAAATAACAATAGGTTAATGACCACAAATGTAATTTATTCAAAAAAAATAATGGTAGGTCACCGGCCCTACCTTGCACTACGGTAACTCCGCCCCTGATCATGGATGATTCGATTCCTTTACAAAAAATGGTCGGATTCGGCCAATTCTTCCGTCCGTCGACACCGATAACAATGTCTTCCCAGCTAGGAAGGGGCATCAAATGTGTAGCTAAAGCCAAGTTTGAGGGCTTCACAAAAACATCACTTGAAGCAATTATGCTTGCTCATGAGGAATCCAGACGGCTTGGGTATGATTATATTTGTAAAGAGCAACTTTTAGCGGGTCTTGTCAGTGAAGGTACATGTGTTGCTTCCCAAGTTCTTAAATCCATGGAATCACACTCGAAGGTCTACGTAAACAAGTAGAGAATAAGAGTTCAAGAGCCTGTGGTTTTGCCGCGGTAGGGTTTTCATTTACGTGTGTTGCAAGTGATTGGTGCGGTCATTCGAAGAAGCCCGTAAACTTGGTATCTCTATACAGAGTTCCTCATTTTTCATTTGTTTTTAATTAGTTTACTTGGATTAATTGGTAAATCTTATATTGTGAACATTTTTAGGCCATAATTACATCGGACCGGAGCACATTCTTCTTGGGTTGCTTCGCCAATATGGAACACAGATTTTTATTAAGCATCTAGGCGTTGACCCAAGTAATATTGTCACAGAGGTTAAAATAAATCCATGGACTTCATCTTGTTTCAAATATATGGTTTAAAGGGTTGATTTATCTGTTTTTTTGGTCAGGTTATTCGCATGGTTGGCGAAGGCAACAAGGGTCTTGTTGTTACCGAAGGGTTAACTTGTAACACAAGAATGCCGACACTCGAGGCATATGGAACCAATATGACTAAGCTGGCTGAGGAAGTAACAAATTTTGTTGAGAATTTCAAGAAAGACCCATCTTTGGAAAGGCGATTCTTGCCGATAAAGGTTCCTAAACCATCTGAAAATGAAATTAGGATGATTTTGAAGCGTTTGAAAGAGCATTATGAGGTCTTCCATGGTCTAAGTTACACGGAGTCGGCCTTACTGACTGCTGCAGTGCTCTCATACAAGTACATTAGGTAGGTGGGTGAGTCTTTGAATTTTTATTCAAGTATGGTTATAATTCGGTTACACTCAAAATGTTACCTTGCCTTTTTGTTCCTCGCCTTGATTTCGACATGCTTCAGTGATCGTTTTCTACCTGATAAAGCAATTGATTTTTTGAAAGAAGTCGGAGCTCGTGTTTCCTCCCGTCATGCACGTGTGTGCTACTATTACAATCTAATCTAAGCCCAATCTTATTGGTCTTTCTTTGACTAGTTGATTTCATGGAATTATTGTTGTTGTAGCTCCTTGAGGAAGTCAGGGAGTTTAGAACAGAGTTGAGGCAGATCAAAGAGTTGAGGTATGCATGTCTAAACCTGGACTCTCATAAAGTACAAATGTTTTCGAGGTTCACGGGCCATTTTTATCTTGATTGCCATCAAAGATGGATCGAAATGTTTAAAATGATCATTTGATTTAAGCTTGTTCATGTGACAATACATTCTTTTAACAGGACAAGGAAACATATGATCGAGAATTGGAGCTCAAGTTTCAGATCTTTATGTTCCATGAGATGAGCAAGGACGAGAAGGATGTGACAAGTCTGGACATTAAAGATATAATATTTTCATGGACTGGTATTCCGGTTGAGAAAGTAAAAATGAGTGAAGATATCATCCTCAAGGTAGGAGAGACTCTTCATGAGCGAGTCATTGGTCAGGATGAAGCTGTGAAAGCCATCAGCTGTGTACCTGTGATAGCCCTTAGCCGTGTCCTCATTGGTATCGACCTCTGTTGTCAGCCAAATAGCTTCATCTTTTTTGGTCCAAGTGGTGTAGGAAAATCAGAATTAGCTAAGGCATTAGCTGCTAAAATTTTTGGTTCTGAAGAAGCTGTAATCCGATTTGATATGAGTGAGTTCATGGAAAGTCACACAATAACCAAGCTCTTTGGTTCACCCCTTTGGTACACTAAGGGCCAGCTAACCGAGGCTGTTCAGAGACAATCGTACTCTATAGTGCTTTTCAAAGAGATTGAGAAGGCTCATCCCGATGTATTAAACATGATTCTTCATATACTCGAATATGGAAGGTTGACAACCGGCAATGGAATAGCCGTGGATTTCAGAAATGCCCTTATGATAATGACATCTAATGTTGGAAGCAGTGTAATTGATAAGGGTGAACGATTTCATCTCGATGAGGACTACAATTACAATATAAGAAAGAGCCTAGTAACGGAACAACTAAAGCAATATTTTAGGCAGGAGTTGTTGAATATAGTGGATGAGGTGATTGTTTTCGGGCAGCTCACCAAGTAAGAGTTGAAGGAGATTGCTGATATAATGCTGAAGAAGGTGCATGACAGGCTTAAAGCAAAAGGAATTCGGCTTTATCACTCAAAGGTTCCGGGATAGGGTGGTGGAGGAAGGATATATGACCCGAGCTATGGAGCAAGGCCATTGAGAGGAGCCATTACGAGACTTATCGAAGACGACATGGCGGGGAAGATGCTTGCTAGGGAAGTCAAGGAGGGTGATTTAGTGCTCGTGGATGTAGACTTCAATGGAAATGTTGTGGTTCTCATTTGGCAGCAATGGTGCTCTTCGAATCATTGGCTATTATTCTAGTTATAGTATGTTTTCTTGAGGACTAGCATTTAGTCTGAACTTATATGCAACAACATGAATTTGTTCCATCATAAACTAATCTTAACCTTCGTTTACTTCACCACTTTGATATATATATATATATATATATATCAAATCTCGAGGAAACAATAATTATCAATGAAGTTATCAAATCTTAACTTTATTAACAAAACAATCGTTGCTAATGAATCAATTATGTATAAGTATGATCCTAATGTGTACAAGTGTAAACATGTCCATCAATTATGTAAGTCATAAAGGTTGCAGGCTTGTGGTCAAGATCGGAAACACATTTCTTCCACCAACCGGAGACGATTTTTGGCTGTTATCAGCAGAAGGTTTCTTCTGTTGTTATTGCAGAGTAGGAAGTAGGAACTGATGAGCCTCTGTGCTGCTTGTTGAGCTTGTTCTCGAGTTGCCACTGCTAGGTGGAGGCCCAACGTTCATAGGCGATGCTGACCGGCTGCTGTAGGTATTTCTTGTCCCTGTGGGATGATGATGAACCGCTTGATGGACCTGCATTTTGATAAGTTGGTTGAACCGAAGGCTGAGAGCGAGCTTGCTTCTGTTGAAGAATTGAAAAACTCATTAAAAAAGGCGCCACATTAAGATTGCTTGGCTCGGCCCCAGATAGAGAGGCAAAACCGGACGTTGGTGGCCAAAAATGGTTCACTCTTGGGTACTACTGGTGCAATTGTATACTGTGAGCTATGTAATGACGCATGACACGTCGTTTAGGCCAAGGCTGGGAAAGGAAAGCAAGAAACGAAGAGGCTGTATATTTCCAATTGAAGCTCATGGTTAATTTAAAGCCAAGAAAATATGTATCAACTAATCCGAGCCATGTATTGAAACCTTTGTCCTAGTAAGGAAATCAGTGATTCATACATGCACAGTCGTGGATGATCCAGGGCTTGCATCTATGGGCGCAATTGTCGGGAAGGGAGGCATATACCTATTACAAAAATAAAAGGGTAAAGTTCACAAATGGTAACTAAAGTTTAGTTAATTATTCAATTTGGTAACCAAACTTTCAATTACTTCAATGTTACCAATAAACTTTGTGATTTGCTTTAATTCAACCATTGAGCTCTTAACAGACGTTAAGAAAGTGACGTGGCAGTTAACAAATTATGTACAATAACACATTTAGTCCTCCACATTTGCATATTCAAAAAATTTAGTCTTAATTCGAAAAATAATCATAAATTTAACCTTTAATATTTACACATTATTTTAATTTGGTCATGTTCTTAATTAAAAATGATTTAACACTAAACCCTAAATCTGAAACACTAAACCTAAAACACCAAATCCATAAACACAAAATCAAAAACCTCAAATCCATAAACCCTAAACCTAAAACCCTAAACCCTAACCCTAAACATGAAACCCTAAGTCTAAACCATAAACTCGATCCCAAAGCATGAAAACCCTAAACCCTAACCCTAAATACATAAACCTTAAAATCCTAAACCACTCAATCATAAACACTAAACCCTAAATTTAAACAATAATTCCATAAACCTTAAAATCCTAAATCACTTAGCCATAAACACTAAACTCTAAATTTAAACTTTTAAGGCTTAGAGTTTTGAGTTATGGTTTAGGGTTTTCAAGTTTAGGGTTTTGTATTTATTTGTTTTATGGTTTCAAGTTTTGAGGTTTTAAGTTTATACTGTTGAAGTATGCCCAAAAACCTATCACGAGATGATTGTAAAAGACATACTTATTTTATCTTGTTTATTAATATAAAGTCATTATTATTATTTCAGTATTATTATGTACATCTATAAATAAACTGAATTATAATAAAGTCTTTAGAATAATATAGTTACTCTTGTATGTCCTTAGTCAAGTATTGTTGTGGGCATGAACAACAATAATATATCAAGACTAATATGTAGTTGATTGATGACAAAGTGTTGTTATTGACATGAAGATGTCAAAATCAATACATAAGTATGTGTTAGAGAACGACATACTAGACTGTCCCGCTATGAGCACGTTTCTTGGATTATTATGTGACAGTCACAACGTTACTCATGGTGATAACTACATGTATGATCCTCTGACTTGAGATCATCATTATTCCAACATCGTGAGTGACATATTTTGATACGGTCAAACGTGTGTCGTAATTGACTATACAATCTATGTAGCGGAATATGGTTGATCAAGATAGGATTTGTCCCTCCTACATAATAGGAGTAATATCATAGGCCACTTGCTTGAGTGAGACTAGAAAATGCATGACCATGCTCGAATAAATTGATGTGAGATATCATAATTATTGATTTATAATAGTCTACTCAAGATATCAAGAAATATTAGATGGACTATACAAGTGTGACTAATCCATGACTTGTGTCCGATCTAAATATGAGGACAAAAGGATGTAATACATAAAAGAAGTTAATCACGAAAGAAGATTAAGTCGAACCACCACTTCATGTAACTTAGGTAGCAATTGTTTATTGCTAGGTGTCACTCATTACTTGTAATATTAGAATTGTTCTAGATATTACTGCTAACATTACATGAACCTACAAGGGTCACACCATATGATTGAAATGAACAAATATCGACTAGATAGCATGTGTACAAACTTTGTGTGCACGAAATAAGTAAGAACCGAAATTATCATGATTATTGTAATTATAGATAATCTCGTTTATATATTTTAATACTAGATAATTAATGTAATTATCAGATACTATTAAAATATGCATATCCCTAAAGAAACCTGATAAAAGTATAATCATATTCTACATATTTAATTATATTTGGATAAATATAATGTATATTTAAAGAATCCAAATTTAATCAAAATTAGGTTTTTGAATGCTATATAAAGGCTTGGGGTCTAGCAGCCAAATACATGCTTTTCGGAAAACCTTTCTAACAGTTAGAGAAGAAAAATATTGTTTGTTTCGTTCGGGTGGACTACATAGAGGTCGAAACGCGATTGTGACGACTCGAATTTGATTTGGATTCTCCTATACTCTATGCAGATTTCCATATTTATTAAGGTAATGTTGCGTGTCAAAAGTCCTATCGCAATGTAGTGCAAGTGTACACGACGCAAGTAGTAAAGTGATACTTGGAGTATCGGATATCGTTTCCACATGGACTGGAAATAACTTTATCCTATAATTGCTGCACGAGAGAGAAAAAGAGTTTAAATTGTTTGTAAAGTAATTGTGAATAATACTTGAATTAAAGAAGTAAAAGATCAGATTTAAGAGATAGGCCGATATTGATTTGCTCGGTAGTGCAGGTGTTGCACTGCATATAAATTCCTATTCTGTCGTCGTCCCTGTCGCGGCAGCACCTGTCGCGGCAGAAGTCTGTTGTTGTCGCGGCAGCGATCACACAACTCTGTACTTCAAGTTTGGCAAGAATCCATGCGATGACTTATCCTATCCCTAGGTCCAAGTGCTGTTGCTGAACACTTCTTAGATGATACCTCCCGGCGTTAATCGAAGGGTGAACACCAATGTTGTTGAATTCTTCCTTATCCACTTAACCGCGTACTTATCCCTAAGCCGAGATGGTTTAACCATAAACTGGAAAACTCGTATTTATTCCGTTCGTATTCTTGACTCTCCCGATATCAAACAAATAAATAACCTCACAATGCTCTCATGATACTCTTGCGAGATGTGAAAAACCAGAATAAATAAACTTGAAGTTTTATTGCCTTGAACAGAAATATTCCTAAAACAGTACAATCCTTGCAACTACTTTACAGAATCAACCCTTTGTAAAACCTATGTTTGATTTTGATATAATTAAATCTTTAAGGATCAATTTGAAAAACTTAAAATTGTTTTTGTAAGTCCCTTAATAAGTTTCAAATCACCAACTCTTTAAAACTGATTTGAAAAACTCAAACTCAAAATATTTTCTAAGTGTTCCAAGGCCAAACTATTGAAAAACGTTCAGGTGTATCGATACACTCCCAAGCGTATCGATACCTTTTTACCAAAGTTGGCTACTGGAGGAACACGTATTGATACGGCAAACCCTCGTATCGATACGCCCTTGTGTAAAAGTCTAAAGAGTTTGAATGGCGTACCGATACGTCAAACCCTCGTATCGATACGACCTTAATAAATTTTTAAATATAAGTCGGTTTAAATATTATGACCGTTGGTGTCAATTGGTTGGTAACCAAATTTTAAATGGTCGTTGACCCGTATCGATACGCCAAACCCTCGTACCGATACGGAAATCGATAGTGAGCTAAGTTGAGAAAAAGGTATCGATACGACAAACCCCCGTTTCGATACACCGTACCGATATGCTTACGTGCGTATCGATACCCCTTATTTATTGCACACAACGACTCTTTATTTTCTGAGACAGATATCGATACACCTCCCCGCATACTGATACGCATAGCTGCAGAAGTGCATTTATGGTGGTAAGAGAGGGTTCCAACAGCTCCATTTATGTTCCCAACCACCCAAACGGCTAGAAATCAATGAGAAGGTATAAAAGAGACATCCAAAAGCTCCAGCAACAACTATTGATCCTCAAGAAAACATCCATACATCAAATCCAAGCAATTGTGCAAAAATCTCATAGTCTAGAAACACCAATTGTAATTTTCATTCTTATCTTGTTCAATTGGGTTGAGTGCTTGTAATTAGGCTACAATTTGTATTGAGAGATACTCTATTAGCCATCAAATTCTTTGTTACCTTGTTGTGAGGATTGGGTTAAATTTTGGGTAGAAAATTTAACCGAAATTGTAAGGGTTGCCTTCTTAGCCTAGAAAAGGGGAAGAGCAATTAGTGGAATTATTGCAAATCCTTAGTGAAGCTAAGGTAGTGGATGTAGAGTTCATTTGGAACTTGAACCACTCTAAAATCCCTTGTCAATCTTTTTAATTTGCAATTTCCACCACACAATCTTTAAAAATCCAATTCACCCCCTCTTGGTTTATATCGATATTTCGATCCACTCAACAGAGAAGTTTAGAACATGATGAGAAGGGGAAAACGACAAGGGTTTTGGGGAAGACGGCTAGAGATGAGATATCCTTCCCTAGGTCGAATTACATGCCTTTATATAGGCCTTGGGTTCAAGTTTTCTAATAAGGTAAGAATACAAGTTCAAATTAAAGTACAACTCTATTTAAGATTAAATCTTCTGAGTAGATGCCTTTAATTCGTCTTCTTTTCTTGCTTTGGGTTTCTTCCTTGAACTTTGGGCTTGGCCTTCATTCTGCCCAGGGCTCAGAAAAATATAGGGGTGGTCCACGACAGACCGGCTTGAATTCCTCTATCTGTCGAGCTCCACTTTACTTTTCCCTTTCACCAATGTTGTCGTCATGGCTGCCGCAGCAGTGGCCACAACATCATCTTGCTTCTCGACTCCAGTCATGTGTTCCAGCTCTGCTCCTTCGCTGTCCTGGGTCTGCCACAGCAGATACCTGCAAAAGTAGCCAAAATCAGTAGCAACTGTGTCATTTTATCTAATTGTGATGTATATGTGAAACTTTACCTAAATGCAATGAATTATGCTTGAATGCAACAGAAATATAGGTTAAATAAGGGGTAAAATATAGAACTTTTGCACACTCAACACACCCCCAAACTCAAGTTCTTGCTTGCCATCCAGCAAATATTACCTAACTAAAATTGAATTTTTTTTTTGGTTTGACTTAAATTAGTGAACCTTTTATTACCTACCACTTATTCTCTATCTAGAGCAATACCTTGTCGGACATCTTTTGATTTATTCGGAACCATGCTATAATTCTTGTGCGGTGTGTGCATGTTTTGTGAACAACTATGTGTCTAGACTCCTTTAGTGTACCAGAATAGTCATGCTTACAAACTTGAGTTTATGCCAATTCAAATTTTTCTGGAGCCAATTCTTAGGCTCGTTTAGTTTTTTCTGACTCTTGATTTAACTGCATTTTTTCTTGAGGCAATTCTTGGGCTCCTTTAGTTTTTTCTAACTTAAGCTCAAAAAGAAATCTCCTAAAATCAGTGCAAGGCAGTTTTACAAGCAAATGAGTCTGAATAATTTTCTTTTCTTTTATTGTTTTCCTAGAGCTAGTGATAGGCACCTCTAGGGGCAGTTTCAAGTGGGTAAACATTCCTATTCCAGTGTACTATAGAAATCTAGATAGCATAAGAGTCACAAAGAGTGTTGTACAGATCAGAATCATAGCAAGGCTCTAAACAGATCTTAAAATTTCCTAAAGGCACTGTCACGACAGAGTATGTCGTGGCAGATAAGTTTTGTTCAAAGACTTAAGCCTTTTATTAACAAAATTAAACTAAATAATAACTAATACTTAGACACAAATTTAAGACATAACTAACACTTCATTAATGGAGGGATGTCACCCCCAAACTCGAGGGTTGCATTGCCTTCAATGCATGATAACATTGAAAATAAAAAACGGAAAAACAAAATACATCACAACATAAATAAAGCAGCAAAGACATTAATTATAAGATAGAAACTTAAGTTGAGGAGTTGTTGTCACTACTGCTGCTGATCTGGAGCTGCCGGCGGGCAGTGACTTTCATGTCAGGGGCCGACAGTGTGCTGGGGGAGGCAGAGGCTGTCTTTTTCTTTGCTTCCCTCGGTGGCTGGACACGGGTTGGTGAGATGTGTGGGGGCTTGTCCAGCACCTCTACCTCATCATCGAAGTTGTTGTTGCTGCTGCTACTGCTGCTGGCAGATCTGCCCTAGCCGGAGGGTCCTTCGCCAGCCTCGTTGAGCTTCTGCCTTTTCATGTGCGTGAAGTCCTTGGAGAGGTCTCGGGCAACTGAGGGCTCCCCGTCAGAATCTTGCCAGACGGATGATGAGGAGAACCCTTCAAAATATTCTTCGTTGAGTTCTGGCATGGGCTCCTTTCTTTTCTCGCCTCGGGCAGTGGCAAATTGGCTGCCACCTTCAGCTGTCGTGGTTGGTGTAGGTGTAGAGGCAACAGACGGAGTTTTAAGGCTCGCATCAGGAGTAGGCGTAGGTGTGGGGGCAGCAAAGAATTGTTCTGGGAAGGAGGAGAACGGCACATGTGTAAAATGTAAATCATTATGAATAAAATTTACCCTTGCTGCCGTAAAATCCCTCATGCAGCTCATCAGTCCGAGCTGCCTTTCCTCCATTCTTTTGAGTATTGATAGAATCTGGGCAGAGGTGTCTGGTGGTGGAGCTGCTGCCGTTGGCTGCTGTTCTGCTGCGGCAGGTTCGGCGGAGCTGGGGCCTACTGTCTGCTCTGCCGTGGCAGAGGGGTTGAAGTAGGATAATGGGGTCGCAGCTTTCAACTCCATTAGGCTGAAAATGTTTCGTTCCATCCACCCTTTCCCTTGGACTTTTACGTCTTCAGCAATTTCTGGTACGTTGTGGCCTCAGCATATGGTGGTGATGAGGTATGGGAAGACAAGGGGTCCCGATGGTCGGAGGGCACATTCAAAAATTCCCTCTCGTATGTAGCGGCCGACATTTATAGATATCTCATTTAAAATGGAATGTACAAGGGCTAACCTTGGTGGGTCGACGGTATTGTTGTGGGAGGATGGCATGATGCGCTTCTTCACAAAATGATTCCACAATTTGGCATGTGGAGTCAACTGAGTTCTCTTCACCGTCCATCGATGTTTTGGGTTGGTGTTCCACATAAACAAACCGAACACACCACCGAACACACCTCTGTTCGTGTTCTTTCGTTTGTTAAACAAACATGAAATTTTTGTTCATACTCGTTTATCTAACTTAATAAACGAACAGTATACAAACAGTTCGTTAAACGCTCTATTCATTTACCCCCATAACCATGTGTGTGAGAGCTAACTATAGTTTTTAGAAGGGCACCTGCAGAAGAAAAATCAATTTTAAAACTAAACATTTTACTACTATAACCCTTCTTCAAAAGTTGATTAAAAGTTCTTGAAATTATCAGTTTTAGACAGCAAATAAGATAAAAAAAAAATATAAACTTTCAAACAATACAAAAAAAAAATAAAAGACTGAATATCTTTTTGTCAATTTTAAAAAAAATTGTGACGCCTCTATCTCCTTGCTTCTCCTCGAACAGGGATTGACCTAGAGGGAGCTGGATGGGCGGTTTTCCCCCTAAAATTTTGAAAATCCTATATGATTTAGAAAAATTTTAATTTTTTTTTGTATTTTCTATTGAAAATTTATTTTTGCCCCGCTAAAATTTTATAAACTCGTCCCTTAAAATTCTATAGATTCACCCCCTTAACATAAAGTTCTGCGTCCGTCCTTCCTCTAAACCCCTTTATTCTCTTTACTTCTCTTTCAAATTCATTTGCTCTATGTGCTTCTCCTTTGGATACGTTGCTTCTCTTTTAAATTCATTTGTTTTCTTTGTTTCTTTGAAACTTTTTGCTCTCTCTAATTCAAGAACCTCTCACGTCACCTACTATACACAACCACTGTGACCAACAGTGAGGTTTTCGTAACTCAAGAGGAGAAAATTATGTTTTGCAGTTATGAGATTAGGAAGCCATTTTAGAGAAAGAATTTTGGGTAATAAACTCATTATTTTCCTTTCTTTGATATCGATGATGGTTATAAAGGTTATTTTATTATTTTATATAAATTAAATACATTAAAATATGTATGATTAGATTGTGTTACTATATTTTTCTACAATGACAATTGAATGTTAGTAAAAATCATAGAGGACTAGTCCACCAAAATCTTCATGGCGCTAGGTTATTACAAAATGCAAAGCATTTAAAAGGGAGAACAATGTAAACTATTCCACCAAAATCTCATATGCTAATCTTTTTATGACCACCGACAGAATCAAAATTAAAACTTAGTGCCGTGAAAAACTCTGTACGAGCATTAAACGACCGCTAAAGTATGTTGAAATCATGCCAAAACGACAGATAAAACGAACCACAAAAAAAACAAAAAATGAACATATTATAGAGGCAGAGGAAACACATGCCACAAAAACAAAGATTCTTATTAAAAATATAAAAAGAATAAAAATAAAAATACAGCGGTGGTCGAAAACCAATAGGGGTGAGCGTTCGAGCGAGTCGAGTCGAGTCGAGTCAAAAAAATTCGAGTTATTCGAGTTCAATCGTCATATTTTACAACTTGAACTTAAATTGAAATTTTTTCGATTCGAGTCGATTTTAGCGAGTTCGAGTCAATTCGATTTTTCGAGTTTGGTTTTAATTTAAACATTTTTCTATTTATATCTACATATATATTTCTTCATATTATTTTTCACATGTGTAAAAAAAGATTTTGAATTATATCTACATACATATAAATTGACTTATGACTAAACAATACAATGATTTTAAAAGCACAAAAATAAGAACACATTTTTCATCAAACAAGGTAAACCTGTCCAAATTTCAATTGTAACAATCAAACCAACAAAAAGAAAATTCAACCTTCCATTATAAACTACGGGCCTCGTTAAAAACCTCCTTCTTATCTAGGTAACGCCAAGACGAGACCAAAGATTGTGGAAGTAGGAAAAGAGTACCCTAAAATATATTAATAACTAAAGCAAATAACACAGTAGAGTTTAGAAAATTCAACATCACATGTCAAAAGATACAAACCAATAAAAACAAAAACATAATAGTTCAAAAAAGAGAATTGCAACAAACTTTTTTCGAGTTCCGAATTATATTGTCGAGTTTTCGAGTTTCTATACAAATTTAATTGTAATTATTTATCATGTTATAGTACGATTTGATTCTAATTTAAACGACTTTCTCTATTCATATAAGATATGCATATATATATATATATATATATATATATATATATATATATATATATTCATATTACTTTTCACATGCATAAGTAAGATTTGTAATGTTATTTAATAAAAAAAATATCATCTAAACTTCTAAAATATATTTATAATATTATTTTTAAATAAGGAACTTTTAAGGATAAAGTACTGATGAGGGTATAAATGAGTCAATGAATTGATGTAAAGAAAAAAATTACAAAAAAATCGGTTGAATGATCAAATTGAATAAAATATAAAGTTAAAGGGCTAAATTAAAAAAAAAGAATAAATTTGTTAAAAATATGAATTGAAGTTATATAGATATTATATAGTGTTAGTGAATCATGTGATTTAATTTTGGTAAAAAATAGACTTAAAACGAAAGAGAAATTAAAGAAATAGGAAACATTCAAAGTTGAGGGGCTAAATTACAAAAGTAGAAAATTTAATTTAAAAATATGAATTGAAGCTAAATAGGTATTCTAGTTTCTACATTGGTTTAGGAGCATGTGGTTCAATTTTGGTCAAAATTAACTTAAAACGAAGGAGATATTGAAGAAATGAGAAAATCATACAAAGTTAAGGGGCTGAATTGAAAAATTATGAAATTTATTTTAAAAATATAAATTGAAGATAAATATGTATTCTACGCTAGTTTAGGAATATGTGGTTCAAATTTGATAAAAAATGGACTTAAAATGAAGGAGGAATTGAAGAAAAATGAAATCAGTGACTAAATTGTAAAACTGTAAAATTCGGTTTTTCAATTTTTCAATTTTTCGAGTTGGGCAAATTCCAAACCGACTCGAAATCGAAATTTTTTCGAGTTAATCGAGTTGACTCGAATAACTCGAACAACTCGAATAACTCGACTCGAATAACTCGAAATTGAAAAAAAATATCAATTTTTTCGAGTCGAGTCGAGTTTTGCTCACCCCTAAAAACCAATATTAAAATTGGTCTTGCTTTCTTCCTCATCAACGGTTGCAAGTTCAACATAAAAAATTATGACATTAAACAGGTGAATAGATGAATGAATATGCCCCAGTAAGTTACTGCTACACAGGAATAGACAAAATGGCAGTTACCATCACTTGCCCTCTATTTTCCTCTTCAATTACTTGGGAATTTATATTTTTCTCAATTTTCCGTCATTTACAGTTATTATTATCATTATAAAAGTAGGGTAAATGTTGATATAAATCGAATTTAACTGTCATGATTAGTACATGATTTACCAACTATGCTGTATGGAGGAACAATCCATCTTTTTACTTTGTTGCAGGGAAGACTTGTTTCATGAAATATATGAAGTAAGGGTTCTTCAGCCTAAAGTCGTATCATATACTTGATACATCCCTGTACCGGAATATATTGGATACGACTTAAATACCTACAAGCATTTATTTTCCCTTATTTTTTGTTCTATTCTCACATTTTTTATATTTTTTTTTCGACCTTCTCTCACTCACATGATTCAACTATAAATATACAAGTATATATATGATGTCAGGCTCATATATTTTTTTATGACTTTAATTTTACATTTTTTAGAATGTACAATTTATTTTATCTTTACCGTACTCGTACTTTGTATTGTTTGAAAATTACCATTTCTATCAGTCCCATATTCATATTCGTATTTGTATGCTTGCAACATAGCATGAAATTCAACACTCACCAACTATTCTATAAGCTCTCGCAAATGTTCAAAAAACAAAAGCAGATTTGTTTTTGTGTTTACACTAAAGGAATGCAGCTAACAAAATCTTCACACTAAAGGAATGCAGTATAAATCAATGAATAAATTGCCTCATTCTCTTGATCAACCCCAGCTTTTTATATTCTTGTTAAATTGCCTCAGACAAGAAGTTGGAGTATAAATTGAAATGGACGCCAATGGTGAGAAATCAAATCCCCTCTTTTTTAGGTTCAAAAATGAGATATTGAAAGATAAAAGCTCAATAATGGCAGCAAAGCTTGGGATTACTATACTCTTTTTGTTCTCCGTGTTCTTCGTTGTCTTGTCAAATAACTTGACCCTAATCCCAGAGCAATTAACCTTCCTACATCCACTTTGCAGGTCCCAGATCGCACTAGTGAACTTCGCGTGTGCCATGGTGCCTATAGTCCCTATGCCGCCGCCGCCATCGGTAGAAGGGAATGAGCGTAGATCTCACCGGCACAGGCATCGACGCCGGCACCGGCATAGGCATGGGATTCATGAGACACCTGTACAACGTTACTGTTGTGAATGGTTGAGGCAGATAGATACATTGTGTGTGTGTGAGATTCTGCTTCATTTGCCGCCTTTTCTTTGGAAGCCGAATCATAAGTATACCGTCATTGTCGACGACAAATGCAGCGTCACCTACTTATGCCAAGGTCGAGGAAGACTGTGAAGCACCCGGCGGCCGTAACTCATCTTTCTTTCAGTTGCATTTTAGCATCTGGTTTGATGCGGGACATATATATATATGTTGCTATCAATTTATTATTATATAGAAAGTGAGATTTTTATTCAATATTTGTGTTTCCGTAACCTCTTAAAAAGCCAAATTAATTAATCTAAACCTTTTAAAGCTATTGTTTCAGCATATACTATAAACAATGATAAAGGGTTGGATATATGTTTTTTCTTATAAATTTAGAGATATAAACTCGATTTTTAAAACTCAAGAAAATTGTGTTTTTTTAACAATAACATCTGAATTTTATTAATCACCATGAAAAATAATAGAAAACAATGCATCAAAAGAGAAAAGAGGGGGGAGAATCCACTAAATGCCTCTTACAATAATGCAAAGCAACGCTTCCATCAAGATTAGCATACTAAAATTCATAAACCTTCCTGAATCTTCTTGTTTAACTTTTACCCTTTGTTTAACTTTGCCCTAATTCTAAAAAAATGACCCTTAACATTTCAAAATTCTATCAATTTAATCCATTTTTTCTCTCCACACAATCCTAAACAAGAATACCCGTGCAAATGTCTTCAAAAACTATATTACTTAAAATAGCATAATTTACCCGCCAACTCCTACTGTGCTGAGCAATATTAAGATGGTAGACAATTCCATATTGATAGACAAAGAAACGAAGTGCAAGAATAATCTCAAGCATCATTCCTCGTATATTTGTGTATTTAAGGTGCTCGTGTTCTCTTTCCCACCATGATTCCCAACTTTTTTCAGGCTGAATACCAATACCTCCCCGAAATTCCATCCAGCGCTTCCAATCTGTCCAATCATTCACCCTTATTTGCCAGTCAAAGCCAGAAAGGTTAAAGACAAAGGGAGCAAATAGCCAGGATCCAACCAAGAACCAAATTGAGCATGTAATAAACAAATAAAGACTTAAACTGCGATATGATACGCCATAAACTTCGTATATGACCAGTAGTATACCAAGCTCAAATCTTTTCACAAAATGACTTCGTGAGTACAATCTATAGTTTTCAGCAAACTTGGCATGAAAAACAACAAATCTGCGCCCAGTAGCTCGATATTTAGAACCTTCATGCAAGATTGTTCTTCCAAAATAATAGGCTTTTGTTCCAAGCTGAAACGTAAAGAATACAAAGGCTAGCTGCAGTTGTATGATGATAAAGTCTGCCAGAGCAGTGCGGAACCCTTTCTCCAAGCTAATTTCCATTAACATAGGCAGGACCAACAACAAACCCATTTGAAAGAGTGACTGAGGAACTAAAGTCGCTTCTAGGGACTTGTTCTGATTCATGATTGAATTCTTCAGAATCTCTTTTTCGATTCCACTCATAACCAAATACAAACGTCCATAGAGGAACAAATATATTGTAAGCACAGTAACCTGAAACAATGTTATACCAAAAACAGAGGAGTAAATGTTTATTCACATTGCAACCATGTGAGGCACGACAAGAAAAACAAAGATCAAATGGTATTGGTATGAGCTAGCCTTGTAGCTTGATGTTATGCTTTATGCCTTTATCTTCATTAAAAAAGATTGAACCAAGTTATATACTGAGTATTTATGTATTGAGGTAATTCCTCAAATGACTAATCGTGTAAACATGCAAATAAATATTGCTTCACAACTGAGGAAACCAAATTAGGCTATATAAAGGATTATGTGGAGAGAAAAATGGATTAAATTGATAGAATTTTAAAATGTTAAGGGTCATTTTTTAGAATTAGGGCAAAGTTAAACAAAGTATAAAAGTTGAGGACTAAATGTGTTATTATACCAATTTTTGTTAACTGCCACGTCATCAGCTGTTAAATTTTTAACGGCACTGGATCAATTTGTTATTTTTTTAAGTCAGAGAATCAGTTTGTAACTTCTGATAGTCGAGGGATGCAAAAGATAATTGGAGCAAAGTCGGGGGACTATTTATGTAGTTTACCCTATCTAGATTTATACATTTCCATGGCTCCGCTTCACTATTTTCTCTTCGCTTCTCTGCTACTTTACATTTCTTCTCCATCTTTAGCTCAACAATCTTTCCGCCTCAAAGCTCTGGTGGTTCCCGTCGCTAAAGATGCTTCTACACTTCAATACCGCACTTCTATTCGCCAAAGCACACCCCTTGTGCCCGTCGACCTCGTTGTTGATCTCGGTGGCCGGTTTATGTGGGTTGATTGCGACCGTGATTACGTTTCTTCGACATACCGTCCCACCCAGTGCCGTTCAGCACAATGCTCATTGGCCAGAGCCGATGGCTGTGGCGATTGCTTCTCGGCACCAAGGCCAGGGTGCAACAACAACAACACGTGCGGCGTTACACCTGATAACTCGGTGACCCACGTCGCCACCTCCGGCGAGGTTGCCCAAGATGTTGTGTCTCTCCAATCAACTGATGGGAGGAACCCCGACGGATTCGTCAGTGTTCCCAGGTTCCTTTTCGCTTGTTATTGAAGCTTGGAAGCTTTGTGTTTTAGGGATTTTACAGATTTGGGGATTTTTGAATAGAAAGGAAGATTGTAAACTATCGAATGTTAACAGAGTATTTGGGAAGCAAAGAAACGATGCGTTTCATTAAAAATTGAATTGGAAGTACAAACAGTCTTTGACTTATATAATAGTCAAGATTTAATATCAAGATTTACAACTAATCTAACTAATTCTACAGCTAATTATAACACGTGTAAGAGGTTTGTTAGCCCCCTCAAGTTGGAGCGTATATGTCATGTACGCCCAACTTGGAAATTAACAGATGAAAAGAAAAGGTAGGCAAAGCTTTAGTAAGACAGTCTGCAAGTTGATTTTGAGAAGAAACTGAAAGTAAAACAATGAGGCCTTGATGAATCTTCTCCCGGATCAAGTGACAATCTAACTCAATGTGCTTCGTACGCTCATGATGGACATGATTTTCTGATAATCTTGAAATTTCTGAGGTAATTTAACCTGCCTAGATGGTCTAGTAGACACAAAAGGAGCAGGTGGAATACACTGATTTTGTTGATCAGTAGGAAGATCATTTGAAGACTGATCTGACAGATTAGTATCACTATGGACATGATGATCAAAAGAATTTTACACTGTGAAGTATAAGTAGGATCATCATATACAGGAATGGAATTATAAAACACGAAAATGGGATTAGAATCAGAACTTTTGCTGAAAGGGAAAATAGACTCATTAAAAGTGACATCTCTGAAAATCAGAATAGATTTTGTTTCCAAATTATACAACTTATATCCTTTAATATGATGGGGAAAATCAAGAAAGACACATTTTACAGCTTTAGAATGCATCTTAGTGGTTGACTTAGGCAAACAAGAAGCATAAGATAGACAACCAAAAACCTTAAGATTATCTCTCAGGCGGAGTGTTGTATAAAACTTCATGTGGTGTTTTATTAGCTAAAACAGGTGTGGGTGTCAAATTAATCAAACAAAAAGCATGAAGAACACAGTCAATCAAAAAAGACAAAGGCAATGAAGCATGAATTCTCAGAGACCTAGCAACAACCAGCAAGTGTTGGTGTTTTTTCTCTACAACACTATTATGTTGTGGAGTGTAAACACAAGATGTTTGATGTATTATCCCTTTGCTTTTAAAGAAATCATCCATTTTAAATTCTTGAGCATTGTCAGTTCTGAAACATTTTATCCTTTTTGAAAATTGAGTGTCAATTAAAGTGTAAAAATCAGTTATAAGTTTTCTGACTTCAGACTTATGAATCATGGGAAAAATCCAAACATACTTTTATGCTCAACAACAGTTAAAAAATAATTGTGGCCATATATACTCTTAACTGGGGAAGGTCCCCAGACATCTAAATGCACAATGTCAAACAGATTTTCAGAAACAGAATTACTAACAGGAAATGGAAAACGTTTATGCTTTGCAAGATGACAAACATCACAAGATGAAACATTATCAGAAGGAACATTTTTATTCAGTTTTGAAAAAAATTATTCTTTTACTAGAACAGTGACCTAACCTAGCATGCCATAAATGCAAAGAATGAGAAGAAGAAACATTACAGATAGTAGAAGAAGGAGATGCACAAGCTGAAAAATGATAAAACCCTCTGACCAGCTTAGCTGAACCAATCTTCTTCCAGAAAAGAGGATCCTGAAGAATGCATTTATTGTTAGTAAAAATAATGGATACATTTGTACTCAAGGTAAGCTTACTAACAGAAATCAAGTTAAAACCAAAATGATGTATATAAAGAACATCTTTCAGAACTATACCATTGTTTAAAGAAATATTACCAATATGTAAAATCTGAACCAAACTACCATTTGGAAGTTTAACAAATTTGTCTTTAATATTATAATAACTATAAAAAATAGACAAAGAATTAGATATGTGATATGTGGCTCCTGAGTCTATAATCCATAAAATGTTATTAACTGCAGATGTAAAAGAACAATTAAGAATTGTATCTGAATCAGTACTGGCTGCAGGAACATTGTCAAAGTCAGAAGATAGAGCATTGACAGCAGATGGAGAGGCAGAATTAAAACTAGAAATTTCTTTCTCTTGAAGTAAAGAAAATAATCCTTCATATTGATCCTTAGTAAAGGATACAAACTGATTGCCTGACTTATGATCAACAGATGGCAAAGAATCATTTGTAATGGTATTTTCATTCTGAGAGAAACTAACAAGGTTGGCTTTACTAACAGGCAACCTAGACCTATAACCAGGGGGATAACTGTGCTTCTTGTAGCACTTATCAACAGAGTGCCTTTGAATACCACAGAATGAACAAAGGGGCCTTCGAAAAACGGCATTAGAAGGGAAAGATTTCTTTTGAAATTTTGCAGAATTATAACTTCTGTCAATAGCAAGAACATTAGACTCAAAGAGAATAGGAACAGATATCGAACGCTCATGTTGAACAATAACAGAAAAAATTTCATAAGTTTGGGGAAAAGGCTTAGTCATCAAGATTTGGGATTTAGGGATTGCAAAGGATTCATTTAACCCTCTAAGAAACCTAAGAGCGAAATCTTGATTTCGGAATTTAATAGCATCACAATAACACGAATTCAAGGTACACAAGGCACACAATTCATCCCAAATAACCTTCAATTGCGTGTAAAATGTAGTAAATGTATTAGTACCTTGATTTAAGGAATAAAATTTCTGTTGGAGATCGGAAACTTGCATAAGGTCTCCCTGACTGAATCTGTCTCGCAAATCCGCCCAGAGTTCGTAGGCTGTGTCGAACCACAAAACGAACTGAGCAATCTCCAGACTCACCGCTCGCTGTAACCACGACAGAACGAGGTTATTACATTTGACCCACGGGAAATAGGCGTCATCGTCTTCAGGAGGCTGCTTCAACAACCCGTTAACAAAAAAAAATTTGTTCTTGCTAATCAAGGCCATCCGCATAGATCTCGCCCACGAATGATAGTTTCCACCGGTAAGAAGAACGGAGGTCAGCACGAGCGACGGATTCTCGTTAGGATGTATGTAATACTCGTCAGCAGGATCAATATTCTTGAAACGAATGAACGCGGAAGATCGAACATCGGAAGAATCTTATGATACCATATTGAAGCTTGGAAGCTTTGTGTTTTAGAGATTTTACAGATTTAGGGATTTTCGAATAGAAAGGAAGATTGTAAACTATCGAATGTTAACAGAGTATTTGGGAAGCAAAGAAACGATGCGTTTCATTAAAAATTGAATTGAAAGTACAGTCTTTGACTTATATAATAGTCAAGATTTAATATCAAGATTTACAACTAATCTAACTAATTCTACAGCTAATTATAACACGTGTAAGAGGTTTGTTACTTGTGCACCGACTTTCTTGCTTCAAGGTCTGGCTAGCGGCGTTGTGGGCATGGCTGGGCTGGGAAGGACTAGAATCGGTCTTCCTTCACAATTGGCTGCCGCGTTCAGTTTCCGTAGGAAATTCGCCGTTTGTCTCTCGTCTTCAACCTCGGCAAACGGTGTTATTTTCTTCGGCGATGGTCTATACGTGTTCCTCCCCGGAATCGATGCATCACAGTCGCTCACTTTTACACCGCTCTTCATTAACCCCGTCAGCACCGCCTCCGCTTTCCCAATGGGCGAACCCTCCGCCGAGTATTTCATCGGCGTAAAGTCCATCAAAGTGAATGAAAAAACCGTCTTGTTAAACACAACGTTATTATCCATAAACAACCAAGGTGTCGGGGGCACAAAAATCAGCACCGTGGATCCCTACACTGTCCTCGAAGCCGCCATCTTTAAAGCCGTCACCGAGGCATTCATTAACGAAGCTGCCGCCATGAACATCACGCGAGTTGGTGGCGTAGCGCCGTTTGAGGTGTGCTTCAGCTCGAGTAATATCTTAAGCACGCGCTTGGGACCAGCCGTGCCATCAATAGATCTCGTGTTGCAGAACCAGAAGGTGTTTTGGAGGATATTTGGCGCGAACTCCATGGTTGAGGTCAGCAGGGAGGTGTTGTGTCTTGGATTTGTTAATGGCGGCTCCGACACAAGGACTTCCATTGTTATTGGAGGACACCAATTGGAGAACACTCTGCTTCAGTTTGATTTGGCTGCTTCAAGGCTGGGATTCAGCGCTACACTCTTGGGAAGGCAAACTACTTGCGCCAACTTCAACTTCACGTCTAATGCTTAGATTATATGCCATGGCCCTGGTTCATATACACAGATTTTTAAACCTCTTTTTTTATTTTATAGTTAATTGATTTCTACAATTTCAACTAATAAAGTTTAAGTTAATTTGGGTTGCCTCTCGGTTTTTATGGTTTTGTCCTTGCTAATTCGGACCAACTTATATTATACATTTAGTTTTGGTAGATGAGTCTTCCAACAAGAATTTTCTGCATACACAATACTTCGAACATGCTTAAATGATATCAAGCTGCTTACCACTTGGATCAATTCTATTCATAAATTAAATGGTAGTTTAATCTCTCTACTATGATTCGAAATAGTTAACGGTGTTAACTACGTGAATTTTTTTAAATGGAAAATTCCCTCCAAAACAAAAAATTAATGTTTATTTTATTAACACATAATTAATGTCACCAAGAGTTACAATGATTATTATTTTTTAAAATCATATTAGTATTTTAACTGAAATATTAATGGTGCTAACTGTTTGGACTAATTAAAGACATTATAAAAGTAAGGGGTTAAAATATGAGAAATTAAATACAGAGACTAAATCACAAATTTAAGCATAGTAGAGGGACCGCAATCAGAATTTGGCCTAAGATTTACCCAGAAGCAACAATTTCAGCTACGACGTCGTTTTGGTTTTGGTAAATTCAAAGCGGTGGCCCAAGCCATAAATTCCCCCTCCCAAAGCATAGCTGGCAGCAAATTCCCGCTCACTCGCACACTTCCATAGCCTCTCTCGCCTTTGCTTCAACTTCAAGCCCTAACTTTCCTCAACATGATGCTCGTCAGGTCAGTTTGTTGATTCTCGCGATTTCTTTTACTTTTATTTTGTTTTCGTTCTTTGTACGAATCGATGTGGCGATTTCCTTCTTTTTGATTCTTAATATAATGGAGTTGATTTGAAATGAACGATTGAGCAGGTTTTTGATGAAGTTGAACAATGAAACGGTGTCGATTGAGCTCAAGAATGGAACCGTTGTTCACGGCACCATCACAGGTTCCTTTCATTTCCTTCCCCTTTTCTAACCCTTACATTAGGGTTTAACTGAACTCTAACCCTCCGTTTTAGCATAGTTGTAAAAGCTTAAGGTTATTTGCTAAATCTTTTCTCAATTAACCATAGTTATTGAGGGTTTACTGTTTTTCTTATCACTTTTGAAGCTGAACTGGTTTTGGACTTGGTATGCTTGTTTCTATGGCTCGGTTTTGAGAGGCCGCTTGTATTCGATAAATTATTTGATTGCTTCGCACGAATTATGTCGTGTTAATAGTAGGTTACATGTATTAGATGAAATCGTCTCTTTTGCGGACTTTTGTTTATGTGATGAACCTATTACCTTATGCAAAATTTCTTTTCATGTTGTATATAGGATGACTTTTTGTATCATGGCTATTTTCTATTCTATTCTTGTGCTTATTGATAATTGTGGGAATTCATATGAAACCGGTGATTATGTTTCTAATTTGGATAGAATCTGCCTTTATCATGAGTATTGTGTTTTAAAAATGGTTATACCATAGGGATTTCCTTATTGAACATAACATTTTTAGCATGCAAGTTTTCTGACTGTTCGATTTGATGTGTTTGCTTTAGGTGTGGATGTCAGTATGAACACTCATCTGAAAACAGTGAAACTTACACTGAAGGGGAAAAATCCAATGAGTTTGGATCACCTTAGTGTGAGGGGTAACAATATTCGCTACTATATTCTACCGGACAGCTTAAATCTTGAGACCTTGCTGGTTGAAGAGACACCTAGGGTGAAACCCAAGAAGCCAACAGCTGGTATTGCCATTTTCCCCTCTTCGAAACTTTCCTACTTGTATAAGCTTTGTTTTCTTCAAGTACTATTGGTTTGTTCTTCCTAATGGATTTTAAAACTCAGGGAAGCCTTTGGGACGCGGTCGGGGTCGTGGGCGTGGAAGGGGACGCGGTCGAGGCCGTTAACTTTGTTGCCTTGCTTCCAATTTTTTGTTCTAGGGGTGATTTTCCGAATATTAAAGAAATCATATGGTATTTTGCCGTTGTGTATGATTATTAGCCTGGGTTTGGATGGCGCTTAATCGTGAATCCCCGGATGCTATGATCTTGTGCTACTAATAGGTGAGCAAGTAGTCAATTTCTTTTACATTTGTTGCTTCTTAGTCATGCCGATCATGTTGATGTTGAGCCTGGTACTTAAAGACTATTGATGTTGCTAGAGTTATCAAATAGCCTTGTGATGGTATGAGCACGTTATCTTTGTTTATGTTTTCAGAGCATTGGTTAGTTAATTGTTACTTTAAGAATGATGTGTGTTAGATAATTGCTGGGCATTTGACAAAAGATAGCCTTAAGGTAAGTGCATATGGTAAGACAAACAACAATCCCAGGCTATGTAATTGTAATGCATCAAAAGAATATTACCTCGGAATACAAATAGAACGGGGGATTCAAAATAATTATTTTAATCACATCAGGGCGCAATTACCTCGCAACAGTACTTGGAAATGGCAGCAGATAAGTGGTAGTGAGAATAGGCTGCATTCCGGATGGATTAATATTAAAAGGAATATAGGGTTCTACTTCAGTGATCGGAGAACCTTCTCTGTCAACACAAAATAAAGAAAATACGACATTGAGAAAGATTGCATGACCAATTATTATAAGTAAACAAACAAACAGTGAAAGTTACGAATCTCCTTAAATGAGTTCAATCATAGTCCTAGTTCACATAAAACTAGTTGTGCTCAGATTAGCCATGAAATGTAATATATGTGTTGCACAGAAAAGAACTGAAACCAAAACCTGTGTCTCTACACCGAATGCATCTAACTTGTTAACTCGAATAACTTAAAAAAATTTACTCGACTCGATTGAACGTCCAGCACCAAACCGGGCAGTGCCTCGACATTCACTGGTTTTTATTGTTTATTCACTTATTTAACTAAAGAAAGTCATGTCTTATATTCCAATCCATAGTTTTATCATATCGTTGTCGTGGATAATTTGGGTTAATTACTATAAAGGTTCTCCTATTATCATTTAGATTATAAGTTGATCTCTAGATTTTAGAATATTATGATCAAGTTCTCAGAGTACCATTATTGTATTGAATTTGATCAGGTCATTCTATCATCATAGCTGTCAATTTAGGTATTAAATCTTAGTTCAAACCTAACATAAAGTGTATTTCAAACACGAGGTAAAATATAAATTCGTATCTACTATATAGACAACTTGAAATTAACATGTTTACAATCTTCCCACAAGTTTCGAATATGCATTTAATGCTTAAGCTAGCTAATGCCTAGCTTGACTTCTTAAAAATAAATACTATGGGTGTTCGAAACGGATATTTTGAATGTATAATTTTATTTAAGTATTTTTTTAAATTTGACGGTCATATTTATGAAAATTTTAAAATTTTCGAATATAACAAGCAACAAATTGCTAAATATAACAAGATTCGCATCTAGAAAAATTATCATTTTTTTATTTATTTTCAGATATAACAAGCATTAAATTGTTAAATATAACAAGATTTATATTTATAAAATTTTAAATTTTTATATATTTGACTTTTTAGATAATCTAAAATTAAAATATTTAACGTAAATTTTCAGATTTATGAATTTTTGAATTTAACGTGAATTATATTTAAAACACATTGATCAATAAAACTTAGGATGACTATTTTCTTAACATATCAGATCAAGTTGTCCAAATAATCCGTAAATACATGTTTAAAATTTGATTACTGATTTAAATGTCTCACATTATATTTGAGCATGTGTTTGACGTCCAAGCTAATAGTTAGACTAACAAAATAATCTAGTTGATACGATACTAATACTTCCAAGACTTGATTAAAAACATTTTGAAGTTTTTGACTAATATAAAACCTTGACCATAATTTGAAGCCTTTTTGTGTAATTAAAAAAAACTGCCCTTGTGTAATTAAAAAAAATTGTCAGCTAATTGGTCTAGCATGATAAAACTTTAGGTTCCTTAAACAGAGTCAAGAGTTGAAATTATGGCGTTGTGAATGGAGAAAATGTGTTGAGAGGATCATTCTATATTGGACCTTTGCAAAATTAAATCCGAATTAGTCGGTCAATGAGTTAGATATCAGTAATTAAACAAAAAAAATCCACCCTCAGTATACCAATCAATTGTCGTGTGTGTGTGTATATATATATATGTGTGTTCTAAAGAGTAATATTTTATATACAACCATATTTATTTGAACTGTAAAATTTAAAGTCTAAACTCATAAATAAACCTTTAAAATATAAACTTAGAACCTATAAACCCTAAAAAATGTTATGTAAATTAAAATTTATATAACGTGTGTATCAGATATTTTTCCTTTTCCGAATACTATTATAGGGGGTGGAGTTTGATTTTGTTCCATAAGCTGTATCATTCATATTCCATCTTGAGTTGAAAAAGGAAGTGAATGGTCATCAAAAGTTCTAAATCCCTCCGGAGATAACATCATTCCCATGTGTTGACAGTGTAAATATCTTGAGAGATTTTGTGCTTTTAATCTAAGGTTTTCAAGGGTAGAAATAATAACAATAAGTGTTGGGTGCATTAGTAAAGCACATTACGCTTTTAATAAGAGGACATGGGTTCGAATTTTTGAAACGGTATTGTTAAAATAGGTAGCTTTATACCTTCGAATATAAACTGTAAGACGAACATGTATATTATAAAAAAAGGACAGAAATGATGCATGTGCCGAATTGCTAATTTTTCACAATTCCTACATAGGCCCCCACCTAAGCTAAAGCCAACCGAAACAAATAAAAAGTAGCTTAATGTATGGACTCCCACACTCCACGCTAGGACACTGCCCTCCTCTTCTTAAGGGATGCTAGCCCTATCTTTCTACCGGAATCGACCCGACCGACCAACCAATCATGTTCTTAGCCTTTGCAACCTTCCCCCAAAATATGTTATATTTTAAAGGGTAAACTACACAGATGATCACTAAAATATGAGTTTGGTGTCAAAATGACTACTATATTATTTTTTGCCGCAAATGCACCATACAACTATTTAAATGGTTTCATTTTAGCCACACGCCGTTAAAAAAACGAAAAAGTTGACGGAACTGTTAAAAAACTTGGTATAATTACACATTTAGTCCTCTATATTTATACAATATATCAATTTAGTCCTAATTTTAATCTAATAAAATAAATTAATTATTCAATAAGATGGTGACACGTGTCACCGCCTTATTGGAAGTCTTTAATTATTTTTATTTAATTAATTTCCCACCTCCAATCAGGTGGTGACACATGTCACACCCAATTGGAGGTGGAAAAATATTAATATGAAAATTGCTTCTAAGGGGAATTTAACCTAGGACCTTGGAATGAAAAGGGCAAGTGCTTGCCACTGGGCCAAGTACTTTTTGTGCTATGAAATACAATCTTTAATATATATTTAAATGATAAATTATTTAGTTTTAATCTCATGGCCTTGAAGTTCCATGTGCTGTAGACAAGGTAAAGGCCTCAGTTTGTTTCAACAGTGTTATCACCTGTAAAACCAAATCACACCAAAAAGAACAAGTCGTTTCGGTTGTAACATCCGGGTTTAGGGGTCGGGTGAAAATAATATTTTAATATTATTTCAGGTTCAGTTTTATAATTAAATTAATGTTCCGGTTTTGTTTTCAAATTAATTAGTTGTGTTGACCATATTTTGAAATTAAACCCCAAATAGCCATGGATTACATGCTCTTGTGAATATCTAATTTCATTAAGGGTAAAATGGTCTTTGGCCTTTAAATTAAAACAAAACAATTAAAACCACCCAACTTCACTATTCACTCTCTTCTTTCAAATCAAAACTAACGGGAAAGGGAGAGAGCTCATCCCCTCTACTATTCCATCACCTTGTTCCTCCATTTTAGCTCGGATTTGCAAGGTAACTACATTTTCAACTTGTCCTCATCATTCTCTCTTCAAAAGTACAAACAATTTTCATTTTCCTCAATGTTTTGAAAATGGAGTTTTTGGAGATTTTGATTAAAAATGATAACTTTATGTTGTTAAACTTAATATTTCGATTTGATGTTGTTAGTTATGAAGTCTAGGAGCTAAATGGTTAAATATATATGAATTTTACTTGGTTTTGAGCACATTCCTGAAATTGGGTTTAAATGAGGTTTTTGAAGGGTTTTGGGTGAGTTTTGGGGGTTGTTTTAGGTTGGAATTGGTGGGATAATGTTAGTACTATGGTTAGGGGTGTCTTTGGGATCAATTGTGGGTATAAAAGGTGTTGGAAACATGAGTTTTGAACAAGGTTATTGGGCTGCTCGAATTGGTTAAAAGTGGGGTTTGTTCATGGCTTGAAATGTTGAGTTTAATGTTTGAATTGTATTTCGGGTTAACTACTTTGGTGCTTGGGCTGATTGGAAGTTGTTTGGTTTGTGTTGAGGTTGTTTAGAGGCGAGAACTTGTGTCGGTGAAGCATCGGGAGGAAATCTGTAAGCTTAAAGGTGGTTGCTTGCTTGGTATTTGAGCTTGTAAGTATAGGTGAGTGGTTAATGTTTTAAAGTGGTTTTAAATGTTTGGTTCGAGCATGTAGACTAGGTCGGGATTGGTAGACCCACCTAGAGTTAGGATTAGGGTGGTAGCCTAATCCTAAACTTGAACTAGAGCCATTGGTTGAACTTGTAATGAATGTTTATGCCTCGTATTATTTGTGATATGATTATTTATGTATAAAGTGTTATACATGTGTGATGAGGCATGGATGTGATGCATTGTGTTATGCATGTGGATGGTTCATGAGTGTGATCATGGTGAGTACGTGCTAAGCACGGAATTGGTTGTAAATGATAATGTGGATTGAGTTAAATGTTGGTACTAGTATGCTTGAGTACAAATGATCGATCATTAGGATGTTAGTGTGCACACATGAGTCAAAATTCGCGTGTGGCCTTGGTGGCGTTGAGTCACCAAGGAAGAGTACGGGTTCGCCCGGAAATTGTTATTTATATATAGTCGATGATGAGTGGAATCCCATCGACGGGGCGTGAGGATGAGTGGAATCCCTTCCGCGAGACCAGTGATGAGTGTAATCCCACCGTGAGGTAAAATGATTGTTGGATGTGAGTTCCAACGTGTTTATCCGCGTATTCGGGTCATAGCTAGGTGCCAATATTGATTGATATGTGTATCAATGTGATGTGGAATGTGATTTCTACTTGGATGTTTATATGTGTTTTCATATGTTGTGACATAGAGCTTGTTGAGCATGGCATATAATTGAATATTGTTCATGCATCATTAACATGTTGGCTCTTGAGGATCGAACGTATAATCATGCATTTACCTTGGTTGAGATCGTGCTTGGACCCTGCATTGTCGAGGTTCGTTTTTGAAGAGCTTACCCTCACTAAGCTTTATTGCTTACGCTCTCTTTGTTCGACAATGCAGATCAGTAGCTCGTGGGTTGCTAAGTTCAAGAAGAGGCCTTCAAGTGTGTGTGCTTGTGGTGCTAGCTATCAAGTATGGTTTTTAGTTTATGATGTAATGGTCAAGCAATGGGACATGTAATCGTGTTACGATGCTTTTGGAGTATGTTGTTGTTGTTTAGGAGCATGTTAGACTCCTCGTATGTATTCGTTAACTTGACTTTTGAGATGTATGCCCTTGCTTGTAAACCTTGTTGGCAATTGCTTACCTTGAATTGTCTAAGTGTTGACTATGTTGAAGTATGCTAATTGTAATGTCGTGTAGGGTCTTTTGGAATGAGTGCTTTTGTATATCTTGTGTTTGTTGTGTATGATTGCTAGGGAGCATGCCTCTAGACTGTATTTGTATGATTTGTAGGCCTCGTGTAGTTGTTTCAGACGTTTGGAACCTCTAGGAGTTGTTTAAAACAGATTTTGGGATTTTGCAGACAGCCAGTGTTTCGAAACGGGTTGGGTTATTTCGGAACGGGTTAGGCTTCAGGGACCCCGCATCAGAACTCGTTTCGATACGGTTTGGCCACTGTGAACCCCTGTTCCGAAACGGGTATCGGAACACTTTGGCTACTGGAAATCTGAGAATTTGCCGAGATGATGGGGTTTCGAAACGGGTCTAAGTGTTTCGGAACGGTCAATATCTCGTTGACCACGAGAAGTTGACCGTTGAGGGTGTTTCGGAACGGTTGACCTTCGTTCCAATACGACCTCCTCGTTTGGGCTTGGGGCCGTTGACCAAGTCAAGGCGTTTCGATACACCTTGAAAGTGTTTCGAAACGGCCTGCGTAATAATCTAAAATGGATTGTTCTGCGTATGTTGTTCGAGTTATCGTTTTATGAATGCTTGTCTTTCCGCTGTCGTGATCACATAGGATTTAAATGTGCCTCTAGAGAAGATTAAATTTAAAAGAAATTTTTAGGGTTGTTAACCGAGGGGAAATCTTAACGGGTTTTGCTTCAGTTTTCCCCGTGTAGCCCACTCGGACCGGTCAAGCGTCCGGACCGGGACGAGGGGGTTACATCGGTTCTTTGGAACTCCATCTGTTCACCCTATTCTCTTCTCAAAAATGCTATGTATGTCATTTCTCTTAAGGGTGAAAATAAACGTTCATACGATAATGCAATTACCAATTCATAAACAGGAAATCACTGAAACAACGTCATTTGCAGTCAATCCATCTGTTACGTTCTTTCCGAACCATATAGACATGAGCCCTCCATGCAAGCTTTAGGATGGTAATGATTAAAGCTTTACCCTTTAGTTTTGTGCAAGCCCAGTGCATCTCCTGTTGTAAACCAAAGACATCGCGATTAATCCTGCACATCCTCAAAATCATTCCCCAAATACTCTTTTAGAGAACTGGCATTCAAAGAGGCGATTCCTTGTTTACATCTAACTGTGGCAGAGATTGCATAGTCCTACAGAAACTTTTGCTGGACACTGATGTTATCTTGGTTCAATTGGTGCATTAAGACCTGCTTATACTGCTTTGGCATTAAATTTTTCGAGAATCATCATCTTTCTGTTTTAACTGAAGAATTATGATCTTTAAACTAGATACTAAAAGGCCCTTGATCTTGAATTGTTACTATTGTCGCAGTACAAAACTAGGGAAATGATGTACGAGACTATTTACAGTGCTTTGGTAGAGGCAGGACTTGATGGTATTTACTCGCCGGAGGACTATTTGAATTTCTTCTGTCTTGCCAATCGTGAGAATGGTGGATATCAATCCCCAGGCAATGAAAGTCCTAGGTCCGCAAACACTCCTGAGGTAATCTTTACCATGTTCCAAAAACAATATTTTAGCAGTTCAACATCTTGGGAAATATCATGTATGGTAGTTAAAAAAAACCTTGGTTGAATTCAATGAAGAACACAGCAGATCAAGATCCAATTTCACTTGAATATCTCAAGCATAAACCTAATGTTCCTACACTGCTAATATATATGTTCCTGGTTTCTGCATTCCAGTCTCTTAGCCAAAAAAGTCGAAGATTTATGATCTACGTCCATTCAAAAGGTATGATAGTTGATGACGAGTATTTAATAGTGGGGTCTGCAAACATCAATCAACGCTCCATGGAGGGTACCAGAGACACTGAGATTGCAATGGGAGCTTACCAACCTCGATATACCTGGGCAGCAAAACATGAATTGGTGATTGTATTATCGTATGAACGTTTATTTTTACCCTTAAGATAAAAGGCATACATAGCATTTTTGAGAAGAGAATAGGGTGAACAGATGGAGTTCCAAAGAACCGAAACGACTTGTTTTTTTGGTGTGATTTGGTTTTGCAGGTGATAACACTGTTTAAACAAACCAAGGCCTTTACCTTGTCTACAGCACAGGGAACTTCAAGGCCATGAGATTAAAACTAAAGGATTTATCATTTAAATATATATTAAAGACTGTATTTCATAGCACAAAAAAGTGCTTGGCCTAGTGGCAAGCATATTCTCTTTTCATTCCATGGTCCCAGGTTCAATTCCCCTTGGTAGCAATCTTCATAATTAACATTTTTCCACCTCTAATTGGGTGTGACACGTGTCACCACCTGATTGGAGGTGGAAATTAATTAAATAAAAATAATTAAAGACTTCCAATAAGGCACTGACATGTGTCACCATCTTATTGAATAATTAATTTATTTTATTAGATTAAAATTAAGACTAAATTGATATATTGTATAAATATAGAGTACCAAATGTGTAATTATACCAATTTTTTTAACAGTTCCGTCAACTTTTTCGGGTTTTTTTAACGGTGTGTGGCTAAAATGAAACCATTTAAATAGTTGTGTGGTGCATTTGCGGCAAAAAATAATATAGTGGTCATTTGGACACCAAACCCATAGTTCAGTGGTCATATGTGTAGTTTACCCTATTTTAAAAGAATGGGCACCAGTTGGGTTTTTGGTCTACTCAAATCTGATCAAAAAATAAATATATTAAATCCGACCCGACCTGACTTATAGAAAAAAATATATATTTTTAGAGATCTAATTTTAAAAAAACAATTTTAGGAGACTTAATTGTAAAAAAAATATTATTTGAAGGACTAAATTGTAAATAAAAATTTAATTTTAAGGACCTAATTATAAAAAATATATAAACAAGGGGTATTATTATAAATATCTCTAAAAATTTAGGAGGAAATTACACAATTAGTCTAGGGTCAGGTCAGATATTTTCCACCCTAAATTTAAGCCCAATTTTTTCATTAAAAATCCGACCCGATCGGGTCGCGTCGGGTCAGAACCCGACCAGATCGGGTAAAATGTCCATCCCTAGATAGGATCCTCTTACACTTTGTAAAACTTGAAAGTTTTACGCTTTTTTGGACCATTGGATGAAGGTAAATGGATTGATGAGATTAAAAGTAAAAAATGTGAAGATTATTACTTGGAAAAAAATATAAGGAAATAATATTAGTCATGTATTACCATCATCTAACGGTCTAAAAAGATGTAATAGTAATTGAGTTTTACCCAATGTAAGGGATCCTAAACCTATTAGATATGCATGCGTGTGTGTGGTGTGTGTTTTGATACACAAGCTATGTAAAAACAATTACGCAACCCTTCATATTTAAGCTATAAAATCTAAAGCCTAAATCATTAGCCCTAACACCCTAAAACCTAAACCTTGAACCATAAACTCTAAATTCTAACCATAAACCTTAAATTATACACCCTACAACCTAAAACTCTATACCCTAAACCACAACTTAAATCTATAAACCATAAAATTAAAAGGCTTGTGTAAACTTTTAGGGTATAAGGTTTAGAGTTTAAGGTTTAGGTTTTAGACTGTTAGGGCTATGTATTGAGGTTTTAGATTTTATAGCTTAAATATGAAGGGTTGTGTAAAATCTTTACACAACTTGTGTATCAAAATATAACCATATATATAATCTTATTTTTTTAGTTTAACCACCGGTATCCGAACATTTGCCTACCAATTCAGATCGGGTTTTGCAGAGGCCTAATGTGGGGGCGATCCTCCAGACCCAATTTTCTCCATTCACAACATCAAAAATTCAAAGTACTAATCTTATTTAAGAAACCTAACGTCGCATCCCTTATTTTTCATTTATATTTAATGCATTATCGGTGTTTGAATTTATATATCGACAGTAAATTACGCAGTGTCATCCATTATACAAATTATTTTTTTTATATGTGTTTATAAGATTTTTTTTGTAATATACTTGTATGTCTTACGGTCCATGTTCGCGGTGTGAGGTTGCCCCTCTTAACAATGTCATTTTTAAGGTTTAAACTCGTGTCATCTCATTGAGAATATAATGTGCCTTACCAATACACCCAACACTTGTTGGTTTGTTTATAGGATTTTTATAAGAGAAGAAAAGGGATTATTTAGGATGAAATCTGGATTTTGATGTCAATATTTAGCCATTATTGATTCATATACTAATAGTATAAACAAAATTAAATTTAATTTTGGATTATATTTTCATACCCAACGTGTAGAGTTTTTTACACATTTATTCGTATTTAAAGCATACAATTTGAAATTTAAATCTGTAATCTTAAATCCTAAATTATAAACCTTATGATCTTATCTTATAAATCCTAAACTATACATATAAGCCTTAAATTTAAAACGCTCGTGTAAACTTTACACGAGCTTGTATATCAAAGTTTTTCTCTTTTACTGTAAACAATTACAATTGAAAAAAAAAATGATATACATGCTGTGTAATTTTAGACTAAATAACTCTTTTTTTTAGGTGTTAAAAGATTTAATTTGGGGTTTAGAAATTTAACTTGTATGGTTTAAAATTTATGTTTATGATTTTAGGTTTTAAGACAAAATTTAAATTTTATTTTCAAAGAGTAAACATATACGTTTGTGTATTTTTTTACACAGTATATGTATTTAAAATTAATCACTACAATTTGCTACTCCCAACCATTATTATGAGGATATTTTCGATATCTATGTCGATTCGTTTCATGATCTTTCAGCTTCAAAGCACATTGAACTTTCAGACAAAAAAAAAGGAGAGGCAAGAATTGTGAGGATAATTTTAAAAGTGAAACGAAATTGTCTGACACATTACATGAATAAGAGGAAAAAATCCCACGGAATCAGTCACAAATATTATTATTTTATTATCGGTATTTAATTTATTGACCGACTAATTCGAATCAGATTTTACAAAAATTGTATATGAAAACGACATCCTAACTCAAATTTCTCCACTCATAAGACTAAAATTCGAGCTCTTAGTCTTGTTTAAAGGACCTAACGTCTCGTACTATTAGACCAATTGGTATTCGGTAATCACAAATAGGGGTGCTTAACGAGTTGAGCAGTTCGTGAGCTGCTCGAACTCGACTCGGTCAAAACTCGATAAACGCTCGACTCGGGTTGACTCGAATCGAACTCGACTCGAGGCCTTAACGAGTTGAGTCGAGCAAAGTCTAACTCAACTCGATAAGTTCGCGAGCAACTCGTTATTTTTTTAAAATATTTTTTTAGTAATTGTAAGCAACAATGAATGGAGTGAAGAGATGTTGATTTCCTTATTTTCAAGGTTGGTTATGTATCATTGAACTTTTTTTTAAGAATGTTTTTAATATGTTAGTTTGATGTATTTGTGGATTGTTACTTTAGTTTTAATATGTTAGTTTGGTGAATTTGTGTATTGTTACTTTAGTCTTAACATGTTAGTTTAGTGTATTTGTGTATTTTTAGTTTGGAATTTCAACTTTGAAAGTGTTTTATACACTCTTTTCGATTTTTTTTTTTTGTTAATTTATGTTAATATTAAGCCTTATATAGTATTATTAATTTTTACTTTTAGTTAAAAAATGAGGTAATTTTTTTAGTGAGCTTAACGAGCAACGAGTCGTGTTGAGCAACAAATTTTTTAACGAGCACGAGTCGAGCACAATTTTAACGAACAATGAGTCGAGTCGAGCAATAAAATTTTTTAACGAGCACGAGTCGAGCACTGTCCAACTCGAGATCGACTCGCTCGATAAGCACCCGTAATCACAAACATCTTTTAACCGATTGGAATCTGATACAGTAAAACAGAGGAAAGGCAGCAGCAACCAAAGCACATGGACGATCGTATGTAACGACCTCAGTTGCATCCGGATCCGGTCCCTATGTGGGTCCGAAACTTTGACAGCTACCTCGCATCCGTACTCCGATGGTACGGCCCACAACATGTGTTACTTTCGTAAGCTTATGTACGGATATAAAATATAAGTATTTATTTAATAATAAAATAAGGGGTGCTCTTAATAAATTTAGAGCACATCACCTAAAGAAACGTGAAAGAATAAAGATGAATAGCTTGGCCAACTGACTAAATATATCTGCTATTTCTTAGCCAATTTTTAAATATTAAACAAAAAATAGATGATCAAAACAAACTCCAATCATTCTTAAACCAAACATTTTCATAAACATGAACATAAAATATTACAAACTCTTCAATTCAAGTACGCTTTTATATTTAATTTTTACGGCAATGGTTAACTTATTTTTTGAAAAATCATAATTTTTTAGGTGATCTTCATCAAAAGATTTAAAGCTTTTAGCCCATCAATAAATCCAAGTACGTTTTTGTATTCAGTTTATTGTTCTTGATGATTTGACATAATAAGTCTTAGGTTAATTTTCATACCAATTATGTTCTAAGTATGCTTTGGTTCCAACACCCGAATCACATGGGTGAAAGTCACCATCCAATTTCGTATTTCCTTTTTCTTAAATGATACGTGGTGATGGTCCAACAATTTGTGCCCCTATGAAAGCGATGATAACATAAAATTAGAAGAGGGACCATCCGATTCCATTGTTCTTGGTGGTTGGGAATAGGGATGGAGCTATTAAGGGGAGCGTTTTATTTTCACCTTTGTCCCTTATTTAATTTTTTAAATTTAGTTTATTTATAAATTTATCTCCTCTCTACTTTTAAATATTTATAGTTTACTCTCTCTCATCTCAAATTTTGGTTTCGTCCCTAGTTAAAAAATTAAGCTCATAAAATGTACTTGAGCGATGTTGGTACGTTCAAGTTTAATTCACAAACATGTTTAATTTATATAAACCTTGCCATTAAATCATCAGATCTCAAAAAAAAAAATTATCGTTGATAAGGATAATTACGAATTTTGAAAGAAATAATTATATAGATGATAAAATAAATATTGAAAATGTTCATTCTAAAATGATTGATAAAATCACATATTAAAGTTGTAAAATCGGCATTAGACGATGAATTTAACCTAACTCAATGATGCTAACTCTGTTAACCTTCCATTTTTTTTTCTAAAACAATTTAAGTAGCCACCAAGTATGGCTCCAAAGTAAGTAACCCTTTGTGCCTACAACGTCTTTCTTTGCAACTGCTTGGCCTTGCCAACTTCCCCATCCCAATTCTACCCCCAATATCCCCACTCTTTACATTCATACCCTCATCTCCCCAATGACACTTTTCTTCTTCATCTTCGTCTTCTTCGGCTATCTCTTCTCGTTCTCGTTCTTGTCCGTCTTTATTGTCGAATATCGGGGTAGTAGGGGTAGTATCTTCCGAATGGCAAGGCCTAAGCCCTCCCTCGCTTTGTGCTTCATTTGCTTCACCTCCTTCTTCGTCTACTACCTCATCGCCGTCTTGGTCATCGAAAATCGGGGTACTAGGGGTACTATCTTTCAAAAGGCAAAGCCTAAGCCTTCCCTCGCTTCGTTCTGCATGCATGTATGTATGACAAGTAGGGGCACTAACGGCTTGAAGAACGAGGCGGCCACCTTCACGGTGAGACGTGACTTGAACACCATTTGAACCACTAATGGACGTCAAAGGAGGCGGAAAGCTTCCGCTTCGACTCGTTCTTCTAGTATTCAATGGATTGTAACTCGCATTTGAACCGCTAATCGACGTCAAAGGAGGTGGAAAGCTGCTTCTACTACTCATTCTTCTTGTATTCCTCGGCTTGCAACCCATGGTTGAACCCCTAATGGACGTCAAAGGAGGTGGAAAGCTGCTGCTACAATTTGTACTTCTCGTCACCGATTTATCCGTTGATCGCTGCGGTCTAGGGACGTCGTCTCTGAGGTTGCTGATATCGCTTCCGGTCTCACTGCCTAAGCTTTCGGTGCACATATCAAGGCTTTTTTCACTTAGGATAGAAGCTGAACGCTTAACAAGAGGGTGCACGTAAACTTCGTTACGGTCGATATTTTTGGGGCAGGCGAAGGATTGAAGAAAACTCCAGCCACCAACATCAGCATTTCGATTACCTATCAGTTTACAACCATTGCCATTGTCGTCGGTGTAGCCGTTGGTAATGCCGGTGCCTTTTCCTTCATCGTAGGATATAGATTCGGGCTCGGTCGGGCTAAGGATAATAGCTGATGAAGCCAGTTTCAGCCTCAGAAAATGTGATTCGACGACCCTTGGCTCTAGGCACAATTGCAGACCTTGACAGGCACTTGAAAACATCTTTTCTCCACAATAAAAACAAAAACAAAAAAACAGAGCAAAAAACAGGGGAGCTTAAATCAGTAGGAGAAAACCCTTTCTTTCCTTTTTCCTTTTTGGAATTCTCTCGGATAATGAAAGAGAAACCTTAGAATTAACAAAAGAAAACAACAATATGTTTGGTTTTGTAAGAGAGAAAACTGTAAGGGAACAAAGATTGAAGGCGAAGAAAAGTGAAAGAGTTGAAGGATGATTTATAGGTGAAGAAGTAGTAAAAAACAGAGAGGACACATTTGATACCATAAAAATTGGGAATGTAAGAGATTTTGCAGTAAAACTGTTTCTAAACCATGGTAAAAACGTGTCTGATGTTAGAAATGGAGGTTTTAGTTCTTTAACTTCTTTTCATTTTGAAGTAGATAGAGGTCTCGGTAATAAAGAGTGATGTGTTCTACTTAAGTGATTCGAGTTCGAGCAATTTAATATGCAGTTGTTATAAATTTATCTAAATTTAATATCGATGGGTACCTAAATAGCATTTTTAACATGTTTTAATTGAGTAAAAATCTGCAGTTCAGGTAAAAATCTCCTGTCCCCTAATCATGCTTCCTTATATGTTTCATACTAAAAAACACCTAAAATTAAATTTTAAGCCTTAACCCTAATTTCCATATCATAAACCCTAAACCATAAAAATACACTCTACCCCTAATTACCTACACTCTAACCCTAAGTTTCAACCTTAAACCCCAATCCCTAAACTTTAAATCCGCTATTTTAAAATGAAAACACGAATAAAAATATAGTTAGAACTAGACGATTTCCATCTGTTTTAATCTGCATGCAATTCATGATTCCTTGAATTTTGGACTCGCATGGATTCTCAAGTTTTTATTGTTTTATTAACTTTTTTTTGTCTTCCACTTTTCATGATGATTAATGGGTATTGGAAGTTGAAATCATTTTAATAAAGGCTAAATGATGTTTGCAAAAATGTATTCTAATAGGATGTAAAGAAAGGGCCAATAATCTTCTTGGTGAGTGTGATATGATTAAGGTGTAAATTATGTGTAAAAGAACCGACCATTGCCAAATGAGAAACTCTCATTGGCTGGCATATCGTACTATAAAATCTTAGAAGCATCTGGTTTTAATGTCTTCAAAGTCAAGATTTCTTTTGTTTCAACGAGTTAATTTAAGTGGTAAGTAATTTGGTATTATTTAAGTTGATTTAGAGTTCGAGATTTTGTGTATAAAGAAAATTCCTGCTAAGAGACTCACCCACCACAATTAAGTGTACGATATAGACCATTTTAAATTAGTCAGAGTAACCAAACGTGAAGAATTAATCACTCGACTAACAGTTTTATTTTTTAGATCGGAGATTGATGAAGAATATGTGCCGATTGCACATACTCTTTACCATAACCATAGAATTTGCTTCCAAAATCCATTTTTGTTTAACGCGTGTTTCATTTGTATGGGTCAAATTTTAAAAACAAATATCAATAATAATATCAACTATATATTATCCCATAATGAATTGAAGTCGTGTTTCTCTTCTTTTTTCACTTTAAAATATGATTAAACCAAAGATGGTGGAATCAAATTCTTGGACTGTTTCGGCACCCTTTTTGCTTTCCATTCTTTTATAAGCTAGCTTCTTAAATGTTACAGCTAGTATGAAAGCAATGGTGGATTTTACTAAGAGGATTGGTTTAAGTTACAAACAGTTTTGTATCATTTAAGTAAATTTTTACGTTTTGTGTATGTAAAAAAATTGCTAAAAATCTCACTCACTAAAGTTAAGTGTGCTACGCAAGTCATCCGAATTAGTTAAAAAAAACAATTAGAGAAATTAATATAAATTTTAAGAGATCAATTTTTTTTCTCAAATTCTTAGGGGCAAGACTCACTTGTCCATCCTATGCCATGCCCCTATATGAATTGAAAACCCAATGAATTAAAAAGTAAAGACCATTTAATTGAATACCTCTTAGGCAAACATAGGTCGGAATAATTTTGTAATTAATGCACCAATGGCGTTGACATTCACAGAACCATCGATCAAAAGAAACAATTAGGTGTCATAGCTGAACCCCATTGAGCTCCACTAAAAGCTTAATAATTAAAGATGAGCAAGAAACTAAATTCAACTCAAAAAAATAAAATTTCCAACTTAATTTGAGGCAAAAAAAGTCAACTTAGAAAATTTTCAAATAAAATTTAAATTATAAAATAAAAATTTTAATAATTTAAAATTTTTAATAATTAATAAATTAATTTTAAAGATTCAAGTTGAATCTTTCAATTTTTTCTAATATATAAAAGTTAGATAGATCATTATAATTAACTTGTATTAAGAACTTAAAAACTCAACTCGCTACTCAAATTAAAAAAAATCAAATAAAATTTGAATCGTAAAATATGACACGTCAACTTAAATAACTCAAAATTTTTTGACTAACTAGATCTATTTAAATCTTTTGATCAAATTTTAAGTCAAAAACACCCAATATGTAAATCCGAAGAGTACCGATTTAACCAAGATGAACCGACTTCACTCACCTCTAACTCAATACATTTGAATGGAACACGAGAACCAAACTGCTGGTCTTAGAGCCGTTCTACCAGTACCATTTCCCTATCTATACAAACACTCGGAGTTTCCCAATTTTATCTACAAGAAAATACCTAAAATAATACCCTGCGATGTAACATTTGAAACTTCATTGTTGCTCTGTCCTAGGATCGTGACACTTTGCAAGTGAACTCGTGAAGTAATTCCGTAAATCTGGAATGATGCGTTGAATCAAACGGCCAGACCTGCAACATCATATATTGTGGAGGTTCAGATTAAATGAGTAAAACCATTGGCTTTTTATATATCGTACTAAAAAATACTTAAAAAATAAATTTTAAACTTTAACCCTAATTTTCATATCATAAATCTTAAATCTTAAAAATACACCCTACCCTTACACCTTAACCCCCAACCTTAAACCTCCAACCCTAAATTCATTGTTTTAAAATGGTGGCACCAATAAGGGTATAGTTAGGGACAGACGATTTTCATCCAGATTAAATTCCCATGATTTAGCTCAGTTTTAGGAATAAATTACATACCAAGGTTTGGCGCTTATTCTTTCAAATTGCTCTAATATGAAGAGTAAGCAAGCTTCTCGTAGTGTGGTGGCATTGAAGGCCTCAGCTAGTTCGTACATCACCATAACATTCTCCACAGAGATGTCCTTAAAAAACAGACAATTAGAACAGATAAGCATGTACACTCCCTTCCATTCCTCAATGAACCAGTGTAGACATACACACCTGAGCAATGGCATACTCGCAAAGGCGCTTAAGGTCGTCGAGAAGATACTGATCTGCAGCTCTTAGAAGTTCTTGAGCAAGATCAGTTTCGACCGTCACTGATCCTGTGTATATATACCTGGCAGGCAGCATACAAAGTAAGAACTTTCCAACACCTATATATCTATACAATAAGGATCTACCTCATCATTAACACAAAAACATCCCATCTGATATTTGGAATCTCGACATCTTTGGCATCCCTCTCCTGCATAGCAATTTTCACGTTGGTCATCCAAAGTAGCAGAAGTAAAAAAGAAAGCAGATTACGGAAACAATGTCCTTGAATTGTCTTACTCACCCGGTATCCACCATCAAACATAGCACGGAAGGCATCCGAAGAAGCAAGCAGACAAATTCTGTGAGCGTAGAATCTTTTACCTGAAAGAAGAATATGGAAATTGAAGGTGACACATATTCAACTTAAAATGAAAGACACAGAATGAATAAAGGGCAAGCACAATCATTGATAAGAAAAAATGCATACCTTCAACTACGAATGTAACATCAGAAAGTGTAGGATTATTTACATACTGCTCACCCAAATACACCTGCATTTATAGCGGGGGAAATGGGGAAAAGACAAATAACAGTTAAAAAGACTGCTAATCTTCTAACCAAAAACCGGCAGACATAAACAAACCTGTGGGGTTGGTGATACTGGAGCAGCATCCACGGATGAGAGTGAAGTACCCTTTGTGGCCAACTTGTATAAGGCCTCTGAACCATCTCGTTGCTGCTTGAAACTCTTTGACTCGAGAAAGCCCAGAAGCAGCTCCAGTCCTGGAAGGAATTGTCAAGCATTGACAGAAAACCAAATAAGAAATGCAACCAAAAAATAGAAACAGCTAAAAGATATCATTGTGCAAGAAGAAGCGTGCTAAAGACAGTTGGAATAGGAAACTGTCTTACCATTGTTGTCAACAAAAATAGGTTTCCGGTCATTCGGAGTACAAAGATGAGCAAGAGCCAGAGCAACTCGTTTTTGAACAGCCTTGGCTGCTGTCCACATAAGGTACAATAGATGATTCAATGTCTGTTAGGAGGAAGTGTCAAAGAATAATGTCACATAGATATAATGTAGATATGGTCTCATGATTATATAAATGCTACGAACTATAAAAAAAAAAGTAGAAAAGGGTCAAGAGCTAGCAAAAAATAAACTCACTCGTCCATGGATTTTTTCCTCCAATCTCTTCAATGTCTTTGCTACACAATCTTTAGTTGGCTGCAGTTTAACAAGGTATATTAATGAAAATCAAACAGGGAAAATACATATGCCTTTTCACTATAAATTCTAGGGCTATGCAAAATGAATTAAACAAATTTTGAAACAGCAGCATATTAAAAACAGAAGAATCCTAAAGCATACCTGAAAAATAAACTCGCCTTCCAGGAGTTTCTGAACACATCCAGTCTTGATAAGATCAACAACATTATCCTACAGAATAAAATAATTGTAAGCATCACTAGACTCGCTGTGTAAAAACTGGAGTTCAAGTTTAAAATATTATGGTGAAACAGTGTCCTTTACCTCATTGTCAGCAAGACCATATATGCAAAATGCAGAATTATGTTGCAATGGTCCACTTTTTGAGTCAAGAAGACTAAGTAACGGAGCAATTCCGCCATTCTGTACAATTCCAGCTTGATTGTGCGTGTCCTGCAAAATGAAAATCATTAGTTCACAAAGAAAGTACAACCCCAAAAAACAATTAAGCACTTGGGAAAGGAATTAAAACAAGCACTTAAGTCCAGCCATAGACATATTGCTTACAATTGCTTCAAATACAATCTAAATAAACCATTTTAACCCTGAAAGACAGCAAATAAATACAAACCTGGGCCAACCGTCCAAGTGCAAATGCAGACATTTCCTTGAGCTGCACATCTGAAGACATAAGCATTTCTATTAAAGGTGGAACACCGCCTCTTTGGACAATGTGTACCTGTAGAATCCCATTTATAACTTTTAACAGAAAGACATATTTACATAAACACATAACCGTAAGTACAGTAATAAACAAAATATAAGCATCAAGAACGATATTATATTCATATGCTTGAGCAATGAACAAAATTTAAGTGTCAAATAAGAGATAAGATCTCAGCCTACCTTGCAATCTGAATCAGCAGCTGCAAATTGACCTATGAGTAAAGCCGCTTCCCTCTGGCTCTCCAAACAACTAGAACTGTTGGCAAACATATACATACAATATGATTAATACTGAAATCTTCCCAAACACAAGCAAAAACCTAATGTGCAACACAGCATTACCGAAGTAATCCAATCACAGGCTGCAGCGCTCCAGCAAGAAGAACTTCTTTCTTTATGTTTGGAGAGGAATGGACAAGGTTCCCAATCACGCCAACCTGAACATCCCTTAAGTCAGTTTATAAAGGGAACAGCAACTCTCCAAAATGTGTATTAAGATGTCAAGAAATTGAAGACTTAGAAGAAACTAACCGCTTCATAATGTATGGTAACATCTTCAGAGGAAAGCATTAATACGAGTGTGGGTAGAGCATTGCATTCAACAATCTGCAAATTCACAAAGTATATTGAAACCGACAACAAGCACGGGATGGTACCATAATACAGTGTAGAAACAGTCTTACCTCCTTTTTGTTCTCATCATTCTTAAATGCTAACGTTCTTAAGGCCCCAGCAGCTGCCCTCTGCACCTTCAATTCCCGATGCTCGAGTAACTCAACGAGAGGTGGAATTCCACCCTCAATTCTAATATTTACATATGTAAAATAAATAAACAACTTATAAAGATGTGAAAAGGTAATACTAACGGAAACTAGATTGGAGAATATCCAAACAAGCGAACCTGATGATGGTTTTAATGGCGGCATTTTCATGAGCAAGATTTGTTATAGCATCAGCTGATTTTCTTATAACACCATTCACTCCACAAGAATCGCATCCATCCTTACGTATTTTTAACAAGTTCAGGAGGCAGGGCAGTGCCCCGGCATCAACAACGAGTTGTTGATACTCTGGCTATTTAACATTAAAAAAACAACAGAATGACGACGATTTTTTAAGCAGTGGACAAAAATATTAAAAATCAAGTAAAAGAAAGTCCTCAAAAATACCTTGATCGCGAGAAGTCCAAGCGCAAACGCACTTGATTTCTCTACGTCATACTCGAATGGTTTCAGATCGGACTCTGCCAATAGCGTTGGCATCTGAATATGCTTTAGCAGCGCAGGGACAGCACCGCACTCCACGATCAAATCCACAATATCCTCTAAGATCCCCAATGAAATAATAACAAAAATGTAAACACCGAAATCTACATCGTTAAAATAACTGAAAACTAAAAGATTTGAAACGAACCGTTCTTTGCGAATTCAGAAAGCAAGTGAGCGGAGTGTTTGGCGGCAGCACGATCGGCTTCTGAAAAGGAGGTGCAGGAGTTAAGAACATCGACGTTAAGTCGAATATCTCGGAGGATATCTTGTTGAGTGCGGCGGGACTCGACGACGGCCGCCTTGCACCGTTCTGGTTTATCTTCCTCAAATTCTTGATCCAATTTCCTCTTCAAACTTCTCCTTGTTTGGGGCTTGTTCTGGTGATCCATCGGGGGAAATTGACGAGCTGAGGAAAATTAAATTTGTGAAATAGATTTTTAGACCTATATTCAGCTGTGAAGTAAAAAAACAAGACGCTTTTTCCCCATTATTCATTCTGCTTATATTCGTAATCTTGATTTCAGATCGTGAGCGGAAAAAAAAACCGCCAAAATTAATCCAAAAAATTTAGCGCCTTATAATCAAAAATATTTTAGCGCCTTATTTTTGGGTAAATTACATAAATGGCCACTTAAATATAGGCATGTTCTATTTTAATCATCATATTTTTAATTTTGTCAATAAAACCACTTAACTATTTAAATGGAGTGTCAATTAAGCCAATGGTCTTTGCATCCTAACTGAGGTATTAAAGAGATAATTGTATAATTACATATTTGATCCTTGTTATTTACATTTTTTATTTTGGTCATAGTTTTAATTTAATAAATTTAAGCCTCCAATCCGATGATGACATGTGTCATAACATCTGTCAAGTGTGACACGTGTCACCATATGATTAGTTAATTTTTTTATTAATTTTCACTACTTTATTTTACTAAAATTTTCACCAAATCAGTTATTGACATGCATCACTGTCGGATTATATAAAACTTTTTGAAATAAAAATATGCTTCCTATGGGATTTAAATCTAAGACTCGTGGGATTGAGTGCATCAAGTCCACCATTAAACCAAGCCTATCTTTTGTATTATTGTTCAAAACAAATTTTATTGAAGTTTAGAATTCTGTGATTACTGGTTAGCCTTGAAATTGAAAATTTGGATTTGGCAAATGTTTACGCACATACAAAGAAAAAAAATCTTTTGCCCTGACCAGGGCTATTATATATCACGTTAAAAAACACTTAAAAATTAATTCTAAACTATAATCTTAATTTTTACATCTTAACCCCTACATCTTAAAAATACAACATATCCTTAATTCCCTAAACCCTAATCTTAAACCCTAAACACACTATTTTAAAGTGGTTCACCAAAGGAGGCACGATTAGGGGCAGACGAATTTTATCATATACAAAGATGGATCCATGTGGGTCCTGAAAGCTACTCCACCTGCACGCATAAGAAATATTTTTTAAAAAAAATAGATTAATTATAAATTGGCTTAATACTAAAATAAGTGTCCAAAATACCTCATTTTTCTTTTTTAGGTGTCTAAATTATTTCTTGTTACCTTAGATGCCCAAACTATCTCGTTTTTAGGTGCTTAAACTATTTTTTGCCCCTTTTAAGTGCCCAAACTATTATTTTTGGTCAAAATAGGTGTCAAAACTATCATTTTTCTGTCAAAGTATGGGCTTAGGTTTGACTTTAAAAGAGGCAAAAAAAGATAGTTTGGGCACCTAAAAGAGACAAAAATAATTTAGGCACCTAAAAGGAAAAAACATAATAGTTTGGGCACCTAAAAGGAAAAAACATAATAGTTTGGGCACCTAAAAGGGAAAAACATAATAGTTTGGGCACCTAAAAGGGGTGAACAATAGTTTATTCACTTAAAAGAGAAAAAAATAATAGTTTGAGCACTTATTTTAACATTAAACCTTATAAATTTGTTCCTATTATTTTTCAATATTTATGTTTTATCTCATAACTCTCGATCATAACTCCGTACTTATGCACATAGATTGTTGGCCAAGTTTACACCATTAAAGCATAGAGTGAAGATCTTGTTATTGCAAAGTTTGGCGATTCAAGAGCAATGTTAGGAACAATGATTTGAGAACGGGACCAAAGTTGTTCCATTAATCATTATTTTGATGCCTGCTTTACCATGTACAAAACTAACCATCGAATTACAGAGCATTTACTGTGTGTATTCTTTTATGAGGGGGGTATGAAGAAAGAGAAAGAAAAAAGGTGAGGTTATGTTGGAGAGAGAGAAAATGAGAGAAAAAAAGAAAAAGAAAAAGAGCTTTCATCTCCCCGTCATTGTTCAAGTCGACGTGGCTCTTATCGTTGGCACCATCAGCTCTGCCACGACGAGACAAGTCAACCGGTTGTCGTCCGATCGTCGTTATTACTGGAGTGAGAAGAGAGAAGAATCTGAGAAGCTTTAAAGGAGGTGTTCTGTCGAATTTTGCTGCCACCATCGACCTCAGCAACATCAAAAATGTGCTATGAAGCTCACCGTCAAATTTTCGTCGCGAAAGTCGCCGCACGTGTCACCGCCTACGTGTGGGAGTGCTCCACCAGCGGTTGGAGCTATCCAGCCGGTTGGGCCAAGCTGGCCTGTTAAGCCGATCCATACATGTTCAATGAGCTGAGCTGCCGTTGACCCAAGCCGAGCCGTCAATCGTTGCCAGTCGCTGTTGATTGGCGTTGACTTTTTTTAAAAGATCTTACCCAGAAATTTTTTTGATGTTTTGAGCCCGTTAATGCAGTCCGTTTCGCCAAATTCGATCCCGGTAAACTATTTTTACGCGTTTTGTTCCCTAAAATAGTCTAAATGTCTGATAATGCAGAATTGCTTATGTAGTCGTGTTTGTTTTATATGAAGGTTTTGTGGAGTCAGAGTATTGGATTTAAAGAGATGAATGGAGGAGCTTGAATGATGATTATTCATGTTAGCTTAAGGTTAGTACACCTCGAACTCCGAATACTTCATGAGCATCATAAATATAATTGCTTTGCGTGTTAGTATCTGCAAAATAGGTAGACAATAAATAAGCATGTTTGGAGACGGATAGTATGAGACTTGATATATACGAGATGTATGATGATGTTACGAATATAATGAGACTCATGGAGGCTTTAAAGACTATGTAGGGTCGTTTGAGATGCTCATATAATTATTTGACGATAGTTTGATTGATAAAATTGTAATGCCTTGTATGTTTGTTCGAATAGACTGACGATAGTAATATTTTACCTTCTAGATGTGTTGTATTTAAAATATTTTTTATAATTATTAATAAAATTCAGTTGTCATTGTCAAAAAAAAATACTTTCAATTAGATTTAAATCCAAATTTTTGTGGGATTTAAATAGAGACTGACTCATGTAGCTCTTGAGAGGGGCTCCTGCCCTCACACATGAAATATTTTTTTTACCTTTGTTTTTGTTTATTTTATTTAAAAATATAGTAATTATAAAATTTGCTCCTTCAGTTTTTTAACATTTATGTCTTTTAACTTTCAATTTTAACTTCGTCCCTATACTATACACATGAATTTTTGCACAGGTTATACACCATTAAAGTGCACTGTATATAAAGGGGTATTCGTAGTACTTATGCACGCTATCTTCCCTCTTTTATTCAATAAAATTAATAATGTAACTGAAAAAATATATAGAGAAATAGGTATTATAGTAATTATTCATAAATATATGAAGAATTATATAAATATTTTGGGTCGAGTCGAGGTTTCTTACTCTAATCTCGAGCCCGACCGACTTAGTGTTCGATATTTCTTTTACCCGACCCGATCTAACTCAGACTAATTTATTAAAGTAAAAATTTGTCATATAAAATTAGGTCAGATCAAAAACTGTCGAGTTTGAGTCTGATACCCATCCCTACTCAGAAGTATAAGGCAAAATCAATGGCCCAAATTACAACAGAGTCGGAGTAGATTACCAATGAGAGTTTGGAGGTAACGAGAGATTGTGCTCCAAGTCCGCACCGATCTGGGCCTGGTGCCAGTTTATTTGCAGGCGGTGAATCCAAATTAGTTGGGCTAGGCCATCTGATCCGAGAGAACTTTGTCTTGTAAATGCAAAAACTAGTCAATATTGCATGCCCTTTGTTCTGTCTCTCACGTATACTTAGGGCGTAAATAAATAGAGTTTGAATAAACAAGCCTTTGTTTATTTTCGTTTATTTATTCTTGGAAGTGTTTGTGTTTAGCTCGTGTTCATTTATTTATTTTTGAAGGTAATCGTGTTCGTTTATTTAGCATTTGCAAACATGTTCGTGAACATCTACGTGTAATGTTCGCGAACATGTTCGTTTATATGTTTGTCAAAATGATGCCACAATTAATGCTTAAACTCTTTAGGCTTCACAGTTTAAACTCCAAAGTTCACCATGCGTTCAATTTAGTCCATTCCTTCACCAATATTTAAAATGTAAAAAAACAATATAAGGAAAAGAGGAACCAAATAAACATGCTTATAAAACAAGTCGATAAACAAGCTCATAAACGAGCCAGTAAACAAGCTTGTTCGTGAACATAAACGAACCAAACACGTCTCTATTCGTGTTCATCCGTTTATTAAACAAACAAAAAAAAATTGTTTATACCCAACGTGTAGTGTAGGGGAAATATGTGGACCAAGGCCGAGTTTGACAACGCCTATATGTTGTTGCGGTCGTGAATTGACTGTTCTAGTCGAAGAGAGAGACGGGGAGACAGTGCATCCCCCCTAGACACTCACACTATTGTTGTTCTAGTAAATAGTAATACAATTGTTTCACTTCTGCCGGTCGTGTCCGAATAAACAACGCCGTGTGATTTACTGTTTACATGTGGTGTTTAAGTAATAATGATAGTAATTAATAAACTACCTACATTCTGCAGATTTGGTTTTGTTTTTATCTGCTGTTGTACGGGAAATTGTGGTCCAGCATTTGGGCGGCCCGACCTTTGACCTTTCATTTTATGAAAAAGCTTGAACCGTGAACCAATGTCGATATCTAAAAGAAAAACGGAAATTTTACGAAGGGCGTCGAACATCGCTGAACAATTATTTAAAATAAAATTTCAATAAAATAATTTTTCATAGGGAAAACTACACGGGCAGTCACCTAACTATCACCTTTTTCTCGTTTTGGTCATCAAACTAACTTTTTCGTCAAAACTGCCACTAACGTTTATTTCGTTATCTTTTTGGTCACCAACCGTTAAATATTTAACAAAAATTATGACATGGCATGGTTTAATAATAATTTTAGTCCATAAAATTATTACATTATATCAATTTAATCTTAATAAAAACAACTCATCAAATATTTGAATTAAACCTCAAATTCCCCATCTTTTTTTTTCCTCTGTAACACTACTTTGAAAATTTAACTAAATTATCTAAAAAAAACACTTCTTTCTAAGCATTAAAAATACGGGTTTTATTTTGATGCACAAGCTGTGTAAATTTTTTTTACACAATCCTTTTATGAAATTTAAAATCTAAATCACAAACCCTAACAACCTAAAACCTAAACCCTAAGCCCTAAACCCTAAACTCTAAATTCTAACCATAAACATTAAATTATATACCTTACATACTAAACCCCTAAACCCTAACCTAAAATCCTAAACCCTAAACCCTAAAATTAAAGGGCTTGTGTAAACTAAAGTTTACACAAGCTTGTGCATCAAAATATTTTCCTTAAAAATACAGTCATGAAATAGCTCCTTCTTCGTATGTCACTGCTTAACTTTTTCAGAAAAAAAACACTTCATCACCAAATAAAAATGTTATATCGCAATAAATTACAAAATTGAAGACTTGTCGAAATATTAATAAAATACTGAACTAACTAAACGACTCATGGATTGGATAATCTCATCTTACGGATCATTACTTTTTTCCCCACTAACAATTAAGGACAATTCAAATATTTAAAGGGTTAGATGCAATTAATTAAAATGATACCTTAAAAAAAAGTTTTTTGTTGACTTATTGTGTATATAATACAGTAATTTTTGAATAAAAAATGAGTCTGGCAAGAGTCAAAATTCATGAAGTATAATAATATTTTATTTTTTTATATACTTTGTTACTAATCGGAGGCTAACTTTTTTTATTTTCACCTTACAAGCGTTTAAATTATCTTATTTTAGATTTTTTTTCCTTCTAAAATTCATGTACAATATTTTTATTGTGCATCTCCAGAACCACCTCTAATTCGTAGAGAGTTTCATGAAAATTTAAGAGAAGTAGGGGGGATAAAATCTAATAAATCCAACCCTAGGACCCCACTAGCATCGGTTCCTTTTAATCCAAGATACTTTATTTCTTCATTCAATTCATGGTCCAACTAGATCGCATTCGCATTCTTTTACTTTGTATTTTGCAAATCACATGCCCCCCCTTCTATATATATATATATATGTATATATCCAACAAATTTCTTTTTATTATTATTTTTATTTTTCTAAAAAAAATCGATCTTTTAATGCCACCATCACTCGTTGCTTTTAAGTGATGTTCATATAGAAAGCCATCTTCTGTGTTATGATTAAGCTCCCTCTCCTAGTCGGCTGGCCTCGCTCTATGCCTGGGTCAGGGACGGACATAAGGATGCTGAGAGCAGCCGCACCTTCTAATTTTTTATATATATCTTACATATTTTTTTCTATTTTTATTGATAATCTGATTTATACCTCTAAAATTTTGTAATTTTATATTTTTATATTTCTAGTATAACTTTTTGAAAGCTTAAATTTAAAGCTATTTCAACTAAAAATCCATTGGCACAAAAAAAGCATGTTTACTTGATCTCAACCAAAATGCCAAGAGTGAATAAGCTTATTGTTTTAAAGTTTAAGCACCTAATTATAGGATGCTTGCTCTCCTTGCTTTATGTATATTAAGATGTAGGATATTGGGTGTGTATTGTAAGTGTAAGTTGTTTTCTTCCCTTCAAGCTTTATAGGGATAGGTAAATACTCATTTCAACCATGTTACTTTTTAGTTTTGTTATTTTAGTCCTTTATTTTTTTTAATTTAGAGTGTAAAATTTACTTTAATTTAATCCAGTCATTAAATTTTAGTAATCTACTAATATAAGTGTTAGAAAATAATCTAAAAATTATTAGAAGTGAATTTAAATAATTACAACTATAATTGTTGTTTAATACAACTATAATTTAGAAGTGATCTTTTTCTTAATTGTTGTATTTTTTGCTAAACAAGTTACTTTTAGTGCATATACACACACATATATAATTATTTCGAGCCTGTTCACAAGCTTTTCGAGCCGAGCTTGGGTCGATTTGGCTCGGCTTGTTAAGGTCTCGAGCCGAGCCCTAGTCGAGCTCACTCAAGCCGAGCTTTGACTGAGCCGAGCCCGAGTAGCTCACGAGCTGGTCAGGCTCATTATCACTTACTTTCAATATGGTCCCTCTTATTACCTTCCGTTAAAAACTAGTATTAGTTTTCGTTTTTCCTTAATAAAAAAACGGGTAAACTACATAAATCATCACTCAAAATTCTTCTCACTTCTATTTTGGCCTCTAGAGTTAAAAAATTTTAATTTAATAACTTAAGTTTCAAATTGTTCATATTTTGACCACTCTCGAATGATATGGTTATACAAATAGAAAATTTTAATTAATCCTTAAAAAAAATTCGGGTAATGATTTTTTTACTTTACTTATTAAATTTACCATATTTGATCTTTTAATAAGCAAAGTAAAAAATTATTACTCGAGTCAAATATTTCAATTAACCGATTAATCGATTATCTGATTTAATTGGTACAATATATGATCGAGATTTGAATAATCTGAGTTTAGCAATTAACCAAAATAGTTTTAAGGATTAATCGAACCTGATTTCGGTACAAAATTTTAAAATAAATTATTTCGATCCGATTACGGTTCACAGTTTTAAGCAAAATTGATTAACTAATCTGATCTAGTATATACAGTGTTTTATAATCTAGTGATTTTAAAATAAAACAGTTTTGGCTCTAGGTATGATAAATAGGTGAGAACTTTCAATTTTTGACTTTCTAGTTGTTTTTACATTTTTATCACAACCGAACAATTATTAAATCTACCATATTATCATATTTGATATTTTAATAAACAAAGTAAAAAAGATCATTTCCAGAATTAAATATTTCAGTTAACTAGTTAATTGATTATCTGATTTAATTGGTACAATATAAGATCGAAAATTGAATAATCTGAATTTTCCAATTAACCAAAATAAAATTTTAAGGATTGATCGATTTTTCTATTTGTATAAACATGTCATTTAAGAGTGGCCAAAATATGAACAATTCAAAAGTTAAGTTATTAAATTGAATTTTTTTAACTCTAGTGACCAAAATAGGAGTGAGAAGAATGTTAAGTGATGATTGTTGTAGTTTACCCATTTTTTATTAAGGAAAAACGAAAACTAACATCAACTTTTAACGGAAGGTAAAAGGGAGGGACTATATTGAAAGCGAACTGAAAGTTTAGTGACTATATTGAAATCAAACTAAAAGTTGGGTGACCTTATCGAATATTTTAAAAGTACGGTGACCAAAATGAATCTACCCTAAATGTTCGGTGACTATATTAAAATCGAACTAAAAAGTTGAGTGACTTTATTGAATATTTTAAAAGTACAATGATCAAAATGAATCCACCCTAAAAGTACGATGACCATTTATGTAGTTTAACAAAAAAAACATTGTCTTACATAGTTTGCCAAAGCCATTTGGTCAGAAAAAAGGGCCTGTTTGCAATGTTCAAACATCAAACAAAAACATCATTTCTCTTTCACAACCCCCCCCCCCACCCCCACCCCCCCCTTCAAACATTATAATCTCTTCTTCAACCTTCCCTTTTATATGACCTAATACATATAGAAAAACATATTCAATTACCTTAAAAATATTATATATTTCAAAAAAATGATCCTTTTATTTTATATAAGAGAAAGGGTAGTAATTTTTTTGTCATTCCATTTATAATTTAATCAATTTTCTTAATATCGTGTCAAATTTCAAATTATTGTTTGAAATTAAGTTCGATGCTTAATTTCAATAATTTCATTTTAACTATAGTTTTTTTTTACAATAATACATGTAGATCCTTATTATTGCTTTTTTTTGTTCCACCATAACACGTCATCATGCTACTAATTTCTTTTACTATATACTAATCTATATCTAAATTTTAAAAAATCCAATCTTAATCAGTTATATATATATATATATATAATATACTATTAAAGGAAGGGTTTAATAATAATTTAATGTAGGTTGTTTTATCATTATTATTTTTAAAATTCGTTGCTTGACCATGTTAGATGACGTGCCTTCCCGAAATCTCCCTTGGGCCACTTCATCATTATTGTTATTATTTTTATTTAGGGCCACTTCATTATTGACCACTAAACAAATAATAATAATAATAATAATTCGTCAAAATAATAATAATAATAATAATAATAATAATAATAATAATAATAATAATAAAATAAATGGTCACCACAATAACAAATCCATCAATGCAAAATATTATGTTTTCTACTTTTGAGTTTTGTCTACTTATCCCCCACTTGAATCCAAAATTATTTTATAATCAAATTGAATATCAAATTAAATTAGACACTATAACATTTGAATTTTACTTGTGTAATTAAAGCATTTAATAAAAAATATATTAATTAATTAGAGTGTGTTTGGAAAAACTATTATGTAATCAAATTTAAGTGGATTTAGATGTAATTATACCAATGGTATGTTTGGAATAATTACAGTAATTTGTGGGTCTCAATAAATTAGATGTAATTGGAGGTGTCCACTTATACTTTTTAATTCTTAAAATGGGAAGTGATGATTATAATTATATTATTTAATTTTATAATTTATATTTTTTAAATTATATTTATGAAATTATATAATTATAATTTACACTACCAACTACCAAGTATGATAGAAATAATTATTTTTTTGGTGATAGCATACTAATTATTTTAATAATGTATGTCATGTTACCAATCTATTTATATTCTCTTATCAATAATTTTATTTATTTTATTTTATAAATGGGTCCAAAGCACTTGTCTCAATCAACCAACATATTAATTATTATATTCTTTTTTTGAATATAATTATTATATTCATTTAGTTGTGCATGTACATAGAATATGACAAAAGCAAGCTCAAGTCAAAATTACAATAATAGTTTACTTTATTAAAAATTAAATAAGGGTATAACTTAATATAAAAGTCTAAATGCGCGTATACTATTACTAATCACGTGGATTAGAGAGGTTAATTAAAAACCAATCAAACAAAGTTGGTGATGAGGTGGAATTTTTAAAACTTTCTTAGATTTTTTAGGATATTATTTTATTTAGGGCGTCTACCAATATTTTATTTAATTTAATATTTAACTTGGGCTAGTGGAAAGAAGATGGATTTCTCTTTCTAGGGTTTAATATTATTTAATTATTCCATTTAGAAACACAAAGTATTGAAAAGGCCAAAGAAACATGCTTTTATTATTATTTTATTGGTAATAATAAAATATTATGTTAAAAGAGGGATTAGTTTCTGTATACTCTCAACAAGCCATGTAGAATAATGGATTCTGGCGTACTATGATTTATTTCTTGAATAAATTAAGAATTGTCCTTTCAGAAATAAAATAAAATAAAGTTTTGTCATTTTTAAATTAAAATATTTATTTTTTGAGTACTCACTGGTATTTACTCTATTTGTAGACTAATTTATGTTATTTTTTAAATAAAATTTATTTTTTCAAAAAAATATTTTTCGGGTGTTTGTTTAAAGATAGCCTCGCTACTGCTTGACATTACTTAAGTGACATAACACCTTATTCTACTAAATCAACCTATATATATATATATATATATATATATATTAATTTATATAATAAATATTATAATTAAAAAAGAAAAATGGATGATGTACAAGTAATTGACGGAGAGCATACGCCAAACAAAATAAATTCAATAAAAACCAAAATATTATAATATAAATTTAAACCGATCAAAATATATTTAATCATTTATTACATCACGTAGCTGACATTTAAAATATTATTATTATATGATTATAATTTTTAAAATATTGCATCTAAATATTTGGTCAATGATAATAAATTTTTTTTTCTTTTTTCAAATGAGTTAGCTTGTAGGAATGAACAATTCTTTAAATCTGCATATTCAGTCAACATAAAGTAATGGAGTATTTATTGTTTTAATTTATCGATGAGGAAAGTTAGAACTTTATATTTTAATGGTTTAAATATTCAGTAATGGAATATTTACTTTTTTAATTTATCGAAACTTTATATTTTATTTTTAATGGTTTAAATATTCAGTAATGGAATATTTATTTTTTTAATTTATCGATGAGGAAACTTTATATTTTAATTATTTAAATGCTCAAACAAATTGTTTAAATATTCAGTAATGGAGTATTTCTTATTTATGGAGGAGAAAACTTATTTTATATTTTAGTTGTTTAAATATTCACATGCAAGTTGGTAATGTTAGGCATTGGAATATAAAAATATTATCTTTTTTGGTGGCATTATATTGTTTAATAAAATATAATCATTTATTAATTCATTCAATTTTAAATCCTAATTCAATCCTTTCGGAATACGTTTTTATATTTAATAATTCTCAATTGGTTTGTTTAAACTTTCTTTAAGATAATCACGATGCAACTCTGTTAATTTCCAATCATTTTAGCATGTAATTCATTAGTACATTAAAAATAATTTTAATTTACATTTATTTTAACCTAAAAAGTAAAAACCGTTACTTGATTTTTTTTTTACAATTATAGACCCATCAAAAGTTTAGGAATTTTTTTATTAGTGGATAATAATCTTTAATAATTTCTTAGCATATGATGTTATCTCATAATATTATCTATTCATTTTTATAACATTTTAGTAATGCATGTTGAAGATAAGACTGCAAATCAAATGTTTTAGTGATAACAATATTCTATTTTTTTCTTCAATAAAACACTCGAGGGGTTCTAGCCATTAACATTTTGAATAACATAAATCTTTCAATAGAAATAGGCCACTTGTCATCTAATTGAATAACGAATTTTTTTAACAGTCGTGACGGAAAAACATGAATTGAGTAACATAATGATACGTTATAGTTCAATTTGGCCCGAAACAAAGTTTAGGCACCAAACTAAAAAAAAATGTATAATTTAGGCACGTTTTTTTGACGATTAAGCCTTTTCTAACCAAAACATAAAAATAATGATTTGCTAATAAAATATTAAATAATTTGTTCAAGAAAATAAAATACCCCATTCGTCTCATTAATTTTGTCTCTTATTGACATTTTAAGAGGCAAATTTTTAATTTTTTTGGTTATATGTATGTCCGTCTTACGATCAATGTTCGGGGTGCGAAGCTGACCCTCCCAACAATATTGTCTCCAAAGTTTAAATTCACGTCCTCTCATTGGGAGTGCAATGTGCCTTACGGATGCACCCAACACTTGTTGGTAATTTTTTTAAAAAAACTTTGATCAAGATTTGTAAAACCTATGTTTGATTTTGATATAATTAAATCCTTGAGGATTGTTGCAAATTCTTAGTGAGACTAAGGTAGTGGATGTAGAGTTCATTTGGAACTTGAACCACTCTAAAGCCCCACACGGACCCACCCGCCATTCTCAAAACGGTACCTGTACACAGCGCTGACAAAAAAATTCCGTCCGTCCGATCATTCAGTAATGTTGAATCTCGGTTCCAAGTCTGACTCACTTTTTTTAAAATAATAAAGCCACGTCGGATTCGGATCCAACGGACCCAATTTTCCTACCGGCAATGAGCAATAATTATTGATCGTTAATTTCTATGTAGGTCCCATCAAAAGAATCTGTCCGACCGAGTGGTCATTTCGGGCCCCACAATTCCCACGTGATTGAGCTCCTCTTTTTTGCATTGTACTGCAACCAATAAAACGGGCAACCGGCCAAAACCGGCTTCCTTTGTCACACTGTACGGTAAAAAAGAAAAGAAAGATATTTCATAATTTTCATTTGAGTGGATCAGCCAATGGATTCTCGACAGGTGTGATTTCTGAAGTGGGTTCCACCGGATGAAAAATTTGAAGCCTTCTAACATTGTTTACTAATTACTCACGCGCCAGACGAAAACGCCAAGTGCGTTTTGTTTTGTTTTTTTTATTGTTAAACTGAATATACAAGTGGCAAAATTTGTATTAAAAATAATATAATATACTAGAGTATTATTTTCAATTCATTGATCTAATGTATATAAATATACTCCAATAATATTCTAATTTTAAAATTAAATATGTGATTGTATTCAAATTAAAGATTACTTGATATTATCAGGATTGACATATTAGGTGGAAACGAAAATAATAAAATAAAATCTTAATATGTTTTGGTTAAGAGTTAAGATTGGTACAACTTCTATTAGTATTTTTCAATAGAAAACAAGTTTCATTTTTAAAAGAATAAAAATAAAATAAATACATTTAAATTTCAATGTTAAAAATTGGTCCAACCCTTACTTTCAAAGTGAGTAAGGTCGTTGATATTTAATTATCATTTCTATGTACAATTACAAAGCCTGAAACGTGGCGAGTTAGTGGTCATTTGCCATATTCCATCAGGAAAAGTGACGTACCTGCCATGTAGGCATCTAGAATACACTTCTGTTCAAGAAATTAACGGCGCTGATCAACCCGTTGGCGTGGAGGAAAAATCTGGACCGTCACCAGCTCTGGAGTAGGTTTCCACTTTCACGCGAAATATTTAAAAAAAAATTTAAAAATACAAATTGGTTAACAGCTGGGCGTTCAAAGTTAGTTAATATTATTTCTCCATAAAGTTTCAATTAAAATAATAATAATTTATAAACTTTTTTAATTTAATATCATCGACTGGTTAATATTTTATTTTATATTAAAAAAATAGATAAGAATGAATGAACCAAACAAAAAAACAAAAAATGAATGAGATAAGAGATTTTTTAGCACAGAAAGCAAAAAGTCAGGTTGAAAATCAGAAAAGCAATCGCTGAGAAGAAATATAAAGACGAAAAGAGAGAACGGTGAACTCTTATCTTTGGATTCCTTACTGTAAAGAAGTTCGCAAAAACACTTCTTTCCGCCGGAAACGACGGCGATTTGGTTAACGGCCGGCCGGTTTAGATTTTGTTTGAAGAGTAAATATTATGGAGAGGAACAAAGAAGGAAGAAGAGGATTGCCTAAACGCCGTCAACGAAGCAATAATCTCTGATATTCACCGGGTCAGTCTTAGACCTTTCTTTTGTCTGCGTTGAGATTTTTTTTTAGTTTTATTTTGAGTTCGTTTGATTTATATATTTTTTACAGAAGGTGGAGAGATGGAGATGCAGGAAACAGTGAGGCTGAGGGAGAGAATGAGCAAGAGAGATAGAGAGCGAGATTTGTTGAATCGGAACAAGCGTCGGCGGCCGAATAAGGTGGACGGAGAAGAAAGTACGGAGGAGAGTTCAGGTGAGGAAGAGGAAGACAACGAAACGGAGCAGCTCAGTAGCCGTAAAATCTCTCCATCGGGGAGAATTTCTGGGCAAACAGCAACCCATTCGAAGGCCAATGATGAAATGATAAGTTTTCCAGTTCCCAGAAAAGCTCGCTCAGGTAAAAAAGTTGCTGTTTTTCTAATTATTTATATTTAGACTTTGAAGATGGAGCTGATTTTCTCTTTTGGTATTTTTTTTTCAGCTTCAGCGAAAAGATCGCATGAGAATTGGGTGGCCGGAAGTGGTGGTTTCGTCGAGGAACAAAACCATCAGCGAGCTTCCGTGTCACCGGCTGGTCGGAGCGTCGAGTCTGACCGAGTTTCACCGTCTTCATCAAATGGTTCAGTTAGAAAGAAGATGGTCAGCTCATGTTTTTTAAAAGATTTTCTTCTTCTTTTAAGTGCGTGTGACGAAATTTAGAGGATTTAGCTGTTTTTGGGTGTTTTTTTTTGGGATGTTGCAGAAGACAAATCGACCCAAGACTCGGCCTCCAAAGGCGACCAAGTCGCCGAGCTCAGTTCAAGAGGATATTGAGATTGAAATCGCGGAGGTTCTTTACGGATTGATGAAGCAATCGCATAGCTCCAAGAAGGAAGATAACGCCGGGAATCCTTTGTCGAAGCTTGAATCTGAAGATGCGAATGTTTCCTCCACCGATGTTAAGCCGGATCCATTAACTGCCGATGGTAAGTACTTTTATCATTCAATCCTTTTGCTATAAAGTCTTCTTCTTCTTCGTTTTCTTCTTAATTATTACCATTTGTAGCCTCGAAGGAGAAGAAAGTTGAAGTTGTGGATTCTCCAACTCCACCGAAAGTTAAGAACCAGCAACAGGCCGAGATGGAAATTTGTTCACCGAAAAAGGGTCAAATTCCAAGACCCAATTCTGTAATTTCCGATAATGGCGCTACCGGAGCTGTGACAGAGGAGAAGTTGGTTTCGACTGAAAAGGATTCGGCTGATTCGAATGTTGATGTTCAGAATCCGACAGCAATCAAACTGTAAGCATCAAAGAATCTTGTTTTTTTTTTACCTCCTTTAGTTAAAGCTCTCAAGGTATCTGATTTCCTTTAAAATGGTATGGGATATTAATAGAACATCGACGGAGAAGAACGGAGAAATTCAGCTCGAAGAGAAGTTCAAGATCGATTTGATGGTGAGAATCTCCTGTCTAAAATTCGAATTAGAATGCTTTCCAAATTACTGAAGAAAGAGTAATGAGTAATGCCAACTTTTTCCAACAGGTTCCTCCTATGGCATCTTCTCCTGTAAAGGATAGCTATGTGGATATCTCATTGGATCCTAATTACAAGGTTCGGGACGGAGAGTCGGTGAGTGACTTTCGAGTCTATTTTGATTTCCCTTTCTGATTTTTGTTCATGGACTAAGTATATTTTTCTTAAATTTTCGTTTTTGATGCAGAAGGCAGAGACCTTGGCCAAGGATGAAGCAAATGTTGTGAAGAAAGAAATGAGGGTAGATGATAGTAAAGTCAAGAGGATGGATACATTTAATGAGAAACGAGATTCGTTGAACCTTAATTTGGAGAAGCCGGATCATGCTGCTAGTGATTGTTGTATATCCGAGCAAGGTCAAAAGCAGCAGCTACCTAAAGTTGACATTTCGAAAGTGCTGCAAACAGGTAATTTTTAATATGTTTCAGGTTTGACTCACTGTGCTGCTCAATGAGTTTCATTTGTTAACTTCAGCTCTCGTTTCTCTTGAGTTATGATGCCATGGGTTTACTAATTGATTCTCTTCTCTTATTCAGCTCAATCTAGTTCAGTGCCTGTGCCAAATGGTTTGCCACCATTGGGGTAAGCTAATATCAAGACTGTTTTGGACCCACCTTGAGGTATGTCATTTTTGTTTCTAAGAAGTTGAATTTTGTTTTTATGACAGGTATATGCCTCCCTTCCCGACAATTGCGCCCATGGATGCAAGCACTAGATCATCCACAGCTTTGCAGGTATGAATCACTGATTTCCTTACTAGGCCAAAGGTTTCAATACATGGCTGAGTTATTTGTTACATATTTTCTTGGCTTTAAATCAACCATGATTTTCTATTGGAAATATGCAGCCTCTTCGTTTCTTGCTTTCCCAACCTCGGCCTAAACGATGTGTCATGCATCATTACATAGCTCATAACATACAATTACACCAGCAGTACGCAAAAGTGAACCAGTTTTGGCCACCAACGACTGGTTTTGCTTCTCTATCTGGGGCCAAGCCGAGCAATGTCAATATGGCACCATCTGCAGAAACTTTGACTCTTGGAAATCCATTAGTGAATCTAAGCCTTACAGAGGAGAAAAGTAAGGTTGCAACGAGCTTTCCTGGTCTTCCCAAGAAAGATAAAAGCTTTGAATGCGCCAAGGACACAGCACAGAGAAAGCATGTTGTGGTTCAAAAGGCTTCCCAAACAGTACCTGCTGGTAACTTGATGGTATGTTAATATACTTTTTATGTTAACGAAGAGTTCTTGCTACTCCATTTTCATTCAATTTGTTTTAAGAATTTATCGTTTTCTGTCTTGATTTTTTTATGTTGTTGCAGCATGGCCCTGCTTTCATATTCCCCTTGAGTCAGTATCAAACAAGTGCAAATCAATCTGGCGTTTCCAAATCTGCTACCTCTGCTAGCAAAGCATCCTCGACTGATAATTCAACTCCTGGAATCTCAACTAGCTCTACAGTGTTACCGGGAGTAGCAACAGCTGTGAGCTTTAATTACCCTAATTTGGCTGCTAACCAACCTCCGTACTTGACTATAATACAGAACAATGGTTACCCTTTTTCTATCTCTGCTCCTGTTGGAAACCCGTCGGCAATTAGAGGAGGAACCCCCAGTCAAGCGTTGCCTTTCTTTAATGGGTCTTTCAATTCTTCTCAGATGTTCCATCCTCAACTTCAACAGCAGCAAGCTCGTTCTCAGCCTCTGGTTCAACCACATTATCAAAATGCAGTCCCATCAGGCGGTTCATCATCATCCCACAAGCAACCGGAAAGTCAGCAGCCACAGGGTGGACAAGTTTGTGGCAATAATTTTTTGAGCTCAACAAGCATGCATTCACAGCAGTTGCAGGAGCATAAGATGCTTTCATCCAATCAATCTCGTAAAATGGAGCATGAGATGAGTGGAGAGCATACAAGTGCAAACACGCAGAAAAAGGTTCATGGCCAGAACCCACCAATTCACCAACAGCCGCTCAACTTTGCCCTGGTACCCTCTGCATCCGTGGGTGGAGGCGGAGTCGATCTCGTCCCTCCTCAAGCATTTGCAATGTCATTTGCCTCCTTCGCTGGAAACAACAAAGCTTCAAATCTTAACTTCTCATCTATGGCACAGAACCCCACAATTTTTCATAGCCTGCCTGAGATGGCTCGACAAGGATACCAAGTTGCACATGTACAACAAGCTGCACAGCCGAAGAATCACCAAATATCTGATGGGAAGAGTGGATCTAGTTCAACCAACACAGATGATGGAAAAAAGGCAACTTCAGGGAAGTCGCATACGACTAATGGTCGGACATATGTTTTTGACAATTCAGCTAGATCTTTGAATTTTGTATCCTCCCCTGCCACTGGAAATTGGCCTCCACGCACCATCACCTCTACTACCGTAGCCATAAATCCTCCTGTTGTTTCTAATTCATCAAATTCCCATCAACAACTGCTTCAACTTCAGAAGCAGCACAAGGCGCAACAACATCATCAGCAAACCGCTACAGCTTCTCGGAGCAAACCTCAGACAACAAACGCCATGCCTGCATCTTCCATTGCTGCTAAGTTTTCAACCAATGCTGCTATATTTTCACAAACCGTGCCCCAAAGCAACCCTGCTGCACAGTCAACCCCATGGAAAAACTCAGCTAGAACCCCAACTTCCCCTGCTACAAATGTTAAAGTTTTTCCTCAGCAGCCATTGAAGCCTCCACAAGGCCAAACACAAATATCGTTCGGGGTAAATACCAAGTCCGGGTTGTCGCAACAGGGACAAGAAATACCTACAGCAGCCGGTCTGCATCGCCTATGATGGTTGGGTCTCCACCTAGCAGTGGCAACTCGAGAACAAGCTCAACAAGCAGCACAAAGGCTCATCAGCTTCCTACTTCCTACACTGCAATGACAACCGAAGGAGAAATCTTCTGCTGATAACAGCCAGAAATCCTCTCCGGCCACACGCCTCAGCCACCTTTCGGAGATAAGGTATCGAAATGAAACTGAAATTAGTATTTATGACTACAGCAGATGCAACTTTCAAGGGACAAGGTGCAGGATCTGTGAGGGGGGACCAAGCTGTTGATGTTCAAGTGGAAGGCACATGGGTTCTTGTTATGGTTGATGAACTAAAGATTTATGACAATCACATTGGCCTTGAGAGGATAATGTTAAAAAGGAGGTTGGGGGGCTTGTGAATAAAAAGCCTACAGTTTTAAAGTAGGAACCAAAGTGGGGGGGACCAACCAATATCTCTATGGTTGGGTCAAATTATTTGATTGGTTTAATGTGATGCTGACGTGTAAATAGGATAACAATATTCTTAGTTTTCATGACTATTTTATTAGAAAAATTGACCTTTAAGGTTTGTTCATTTCCCTATTGATTGTGGGTGGACTCACTGGTGGGGCCATTGGGCATATTTCAAACTCTCTTTATCTCTTTATTATATTTTTTTTTTAACTTTTGGCCCAAAACTTGGATGCTTTCGCGCAAGCTTTCCTTAAACAGTGTAAGTAGCATAGTGTAACCCAAACTCATTTCACATTGCTAAAGATGGAAATAAGACATGGGAAAGGTAATCCAATAACCAAATAACACAATCTAGCATTACTTTGGGGACTGAGGAATACTGCCAAATGTTTCAGTTTCTTTCAAGAATACTTGGAAGAATCTTTTTCAAGCACCGTAGAGTGGAACGAGTCATTAAATCCCTTAAACAATGAACGACAAGACAACTTGCAAATACATGCGATCTCTCAAAAGATTAGTTATTGTGGAGGTTTTGGAGAAAGATAGAGGGTTCTGGGAATAGCTCAATAAAGCTTCAATGGAGTTGGCATACTTGCTCCTAAAGAGATATGGTCATGTTTTGCATAACCATATGGTTGGATTTGGATGTTTACTTTTAGGAATGAATGCATAACCATTTTTAGTTTTTCTTCCAAATGAGAAATTTTAAGGTGGTATATAATTTTATTATATAGAAATAAATAAATATATGTGTTAGATATTAGACAAAGTGAGAACTAGGCTTGGGTAAGAGCAAGCATCAAAATCAAGCATCCTATTGGTTCAAGTAATATCATCTTATCCAAAAGATCTAAATCCAAACACCACCACCACATAAATCTCCAATCCCCCCATAAAAAAATCACCAACAAGAGAGAAAAAAAGGAACTCACCACTGCAGGCTCAACATCCATCATCTGATTCTAAACCGCCATGGCAACTCAAGCAGGTTTCTTCACCCCAGCAATCACTACCCCAAAACCCCTTGCTCCATGGAAGCCATCCTCCTCAATTCCCTTTGCCACCCCCAAGTCCCTCAACTTCTCCAATGCTCAAAGAACCATTAGGGCTGCAGCTGCAGACGAGGCACCGGCACCCGCAGCCGCCACAAAGGAAGCTCCGGTTGGTTTCACCCCACCAGAGTTGGACCCCAACACCCCATCACCCATCTTTGGAGGAAGCACCGGAGGACTGTTGAGGAAGGCACAAGTTGAGGAATTCTATGTCATCACATGGGATTCCCCCAAAGAACAAATCTTCGAGATGCCGACAGGAGGAGCAGCCATTATGAGGCAAGGACCGAACTTGCTCAAGTTGGCAAGGAAAGAGCAGTGCTTGGCATTGGGTACTAGGCTGAGGTCCAAGTACAAGATCAAGTACCAATTTTACAGGGTTTTCCCTAATGGTGAGGTTCAATACCTTCACCCCAAAGATGGTGTTTATCCTGAGAAAGTGAACCCCGGTCGTCAAGGTGTGGGTCAGAACTTCAGGTCAATTGGGAAGAATGTTAGTCCTATTGAAGTTAAGTTTACTGGGAAACAAGTTTATGACTTGTAAGTTGAGTGATCTGGGATAGTGCTTAATGAGAACGAAATGGTGTAGTGTAACCATGATTTCTTGTTAATCGTTTTATGTACTTTTCTCCTTTTTATGTCACTGCATTAATGTAAAATGTCTTATCAATTATTAGCAAAACAAATGCCTTTTAGTACACATATTCTACTCAAATGAATTCATTTTGTTTATAATTGCAATGGCACCTTTATCCTAAAGCATTTCATACTTTGCAACAAAAGTTGTAAACAAAACAAGTGATGGTCATGTTTCCATAGCTGGTGCCTGCAATCCATCAGGTAAATATGCATACAAATACAATACATAGATTCGAACATCACAGAGCGGTTGCCTAGATGAACTTCTTCGTTGGTCTGTATACGGTCACGATCTCCATTACCAACTGCCAAGAATCTGCACGAGCGAGCAATATGTTAAATGTCAAGCTCCCTTGCAATAGCTATGTGATATAAACTAATGATCAGTTCATTATAAAGCAGCTCTTTTAAAAATGACATCAGAAACTATTGCTTTTTATGTAACATGTTCTACTCTAGTTTGAAATCTCCTAAAGAGGACTTTAAATCATGCTACAAGCTCTCCTTTCTTCTTTGTCACCTCTAGAAACAATCCTAAAATGTGTTGTCAAAGTTATTGCACCCAATCTTTATCCAACATTTAGCAAGTACAACATAAACCACAAACTGTAGTATCCAACAATCAGAGTTTGGATTCCAAAACCACCATATGAATAGATTAATGGTAAAAAGAGATCACATTCTACACAACATCCTATGGCCAAGACAAGAGAATATGCAATACATTAGGGGGAGTCGGATCCAAAGTATGAAATCATTTAAAAACTAATATAATCTCAAAAGCCAACTCACCCAAGCCTGCCCATTCTTCTGTTAACATCTAAGAAACTTAACACGCTCCAACGATTTCTAAGACATGGCAGACAAACTTAAGTTTCCCTAACAAAATCCCAAGCTTTTATCAATATACTTGAAAGACATGCATTCATTACGACATGAACTGTGACACATTTCTCTTGAAACATTAAAAATGCAAACAAGAACCTTCGTCCAGCTTTTGTCAATGTCAGGTTAAGACATTTTGAGGACGATAGTTTGGGATTTTCTTATCCAAATATATTCTTCTCACCAGCTGAATGATCAGTCACTAAAGTCCAGAGTAAAAATCTAGAGATTAAGAGTTCCTCTCTCATCATTGGCCTCCACCAAGACCACCTGATAATAATCTTCTCAATTCAAGTATAACTAATTAACACCAAATAAGGAAAAAGGATTTCGATAACAATGCAAATCGTGCCAACATACCACAATTTTTCTTATTTCTATTTTCTAATGACTACAGTGAATTGTGTCTTAATTGCATACACACCCCAAAAATACTTCAATAGAAAAATCTAAGCAGTTAGCATTAGTGATAATGCTTTTAATGCAACACACAAACAAAATAGCAATAAACTAATAAAGCCAGCAGGATATAAATAATTGACATACGATAGGTTCAAGCATCGGCCCCATCTTTTCCAGCAAAAGGGTTGTGAGTAGGACCAACATCCTGCCCAATATGACGCTGCACCAGCCGTTGCAAATCAGCCATAACCTTGTGCTCGCGTTTTGCTTTCTCTTCATAGTTAAACATGGCCAATGCCCTCTTGTCCTCTGCACTGTAAACCTGGTTTTCTTTCCTAATACGAATGGCATTCATTCTCTGATGTCTGCTACCACTCATCACAAACCCAAGGCTCTCAAACTTTTGAATCTCCTCAGCAGAAAGACCCACTTCACCTCTTCGCGGGATACGCTTTCCTTGTTGGACATATTGTGCAATAGCATCACCTTCACCAGGCCTCAGAGCACCACCATAACTTATATGTCCCTCGGCTCTTGGCAATGGTGCCGGGCCAACCATAGGCTCATTATCCAATGCAGGTTTCTTCTGAGCCTCTATCATTTCTTTGAACAAAAGAGCTTCAGCAGCATTAATATCAGCAATCATAGGCTCATCCACATTTGCTTTACTCATGGCATCAACTTCAGAATCTGAATTCTTATCAGAATCAGAAGCTTGACTATCAGTTCCTGATCCTCTCCTTTTCCCACTCTTTCTAGACCTTGAATTTGAAGAGCTTTTCCGCTTCTTTGACTTGACACGATCATCAGAAGATATGTCAGTTTCACTTTCACCACTCCGGTTCTCATCGGAATCACTATGCCTACTCTTCTTTCTGCCTCTTTTCCTTCTACTGCTTTTCTTGCTATTCTTATTCCGGCTACTCCGCTTTCTCCTCGACTTCCTTCTCCGCTTCCCATCTTCCTCATCATCGGATTCACTCTCTCCCTCACTGGATTCATTATCACTGGAAGACAATGTTTTCCTGCTTCTACGTTTGCTTCTCCTACTTTTTTGCTTAGAACTCGACCCCTTCTTCCTCTTCCGAGATCTTGAATCATCTGATTCAGATTCTGACTCACTCTCTGATTCACTACTACCAGATTTTTCAGACTCAGACTCGGATTTAACTCTTTTACCGTTCTTCTTCTCGTTTTCCCTATCGGAGTTGCTCTTCTCATCACCATTATCCTCCCCGTACTTCTCTGAAATTTCATCACCTTTATCCTCCAAATCGTCATCTTCATTCCTCGGCGGACTCGGCGTATTCTCCCAAATACAGAATCTCAACGCCTTCCTCATCTTCTGCCTCTTCAGCCTCCTATACTCCTCAAAGTTCAATCCTTTCAACTCCTCGTCCGATTCAGAGTCCGATTGTTTCCCGTTCCTATAATCTCGGTCCAGGTAGCTATGGTTCTTTCCGAATTTCTTGGGCAGAGAATTTAGGGTTCGGTCATGGGCAGGGCTCCGCCTTCTAGGGTTTTCGCCTCCACCAGGTGACTCTAAACGGTTGTGGGTTTGTGGCCGGTTGCGGTCATAGACATCGTAACCGGGACTGCGTCTACGGCGGCGATAATCGAAAGAACCATCGGATTTCTCGCGATCAAAACGCTGTCTTCTTTCAGGAATTTCGATAGGGCTTCGTCTTCTAGGGTTTCTGTATTCAGGTGAACCAGAACGGTCACGATGTTGGTTACCCTTGCGGCTCTGGTGGTTGCGTTCGTATGCTTCATAGCTAGGACTACGTCGGCGCCGGCGGTAGTCGGAGGAACCATCGGAGTCAGATATGTAGCGGCCGTTTTCGCGATCAGATTCGTGCCTTCGTCCTGGAACTTCAACTGTGGATGTCAGGCGGCCCATCGGAATCCAATCAAAGGATGTGAGCGATTTGAATTACCGTCTTTTGCAAAATTTTCAAAAGAGAGCGAAGGGATTCAGATCGTGTTCATCGAAACAATTAAGGGGGAAATAAGAAAATCCTATATACGAAGCCCTAAACCGACATTGTAATTAAATGATTGAGCTTGAGATTTGAGAAGCTGCAGCCCAAGTCCGAATGAAATAGTAAAATTGTCCTTTGACCCTCGATTATTAAAAAAATTCGTTCTGTCCTTAAATGGCAAACTTCTTAATTAAAAATAATAAAATAAATTTTTTTTCATCTAAATATAATAAAATAAATCTTTACTTCCACTAAAATCTTGTAATTTAATCTCCTAGAATATAAATTGCAATTTAAGTAATTTGATTATTAAAAATTATACTTGAATCACTTAATTATAGGTAATATTATATTTGAGTCATCCTTTAAATTTAAGAAATATATTAGATTAATTAATGATTTCAAATAAAGTATTTTATTGTCAATGACGGTATATAGGGATAGCAAAAAACCCCAAATCTGACGGGTTCCGACCTGACCTGCCCTGATTTATTCATATATATATATATTATTTTTATATATTATATTTAATATTTTTATTAATTGTCTTCGGGGTGGGTCGAGTTTAATCTGATTTTTATTAAAATTTTGGGGAAAGGTCGGAGTTGAGTTATACTTTTATTATATCAGGTCGAAGATAAAAATATATTAAACTCGGGTTGGGTCGAAACTTTAGATTTTCGGGGTGGCCAAATACCCGTCTCGTTGTCATCCCTAAGGGTATACAAGTAATTTAGAAGAAAATGACTAAATTGATTTATTTTTTTAAATATGAAGGGTGACCCAAATATGGGATATTTTGGGGGATAATCCATTTTGGATTATTAATTAGGGATATATGGGAGTTTGGGGGATATTTTGGCATCTAGGCCAAATTCTACAGGACCTCGCCACCTCCTTATGACGAGGTCACTTTTTAGCACAACCTCGCCACCTCCTTATGGCGAGGTCACATGGACCATGCAACTCACGTACTTTACATGATTCAAGTGGATGTTACTTGGCTATATAGGTACGTGGTCCATGTGACCTCGCCATAAGGAGGTGGCGAGGTTGTGCTAAAAAGTGACCTCGCCATAAGGAGGTGGCGAGGTTGTGCTAAAAAGTGACCACGCCATAAGAGGGTGGCGTGGTCCTGTAGATTTTGGCCTAGATGCCAAAATATCCTCAAACTCCCCTATATCCCTAATTAATAATCCAAAATGGATTATCCACCTAAATCACCCAATAACTTTACCCATAATTTGGAAGAAAAATTACATGTGGCAGCCTACCACATTATTTTCTTTCTCCTAGTCAGCATACCACATATTTTTTTATGATTTTAATCAACGTGTCATGCTAATTAGGAGAGAGAAAATGATGTGGCAGCCTATCATATGTATTTTTTTTCTCTTAGTCAGCACGTAGTTAGTTTTTTAACGGTGAGGTATCAAAATGAAAACGAAACGTAACATTAGATACTATTTTGCTAAAAAAATAATTAGTGTGTTAAAATAATATTTTAGCAATAGCTGGGGTACTATTTGGGTAATTTTCCCAAATATGAAAAATCCTATATACGAAGCCCTAAACCGACATTGTAATTAAATGAGCCGAAAGCCTATTGAGCTCGAGAAGCTGCAACCCAAGTCCGAATGAAATAGTAAAATTGTCCTTTGATCCCTGATTTATTAAAAAAATTCGTTCTGTCCGTAAATTGCAAACTTTTTAATTAAAAATAATAAAATAAATCTTTACTTCCACTAAAATCTTGTAATTTAATCTCCTAGAGTATAGATTGCAATTGAAAGGAAGATATATTTTAGTAGGTGAGATTACATTTAAGTCACCTAATTATTAAAAATTACACTTGAATTATTTAATTATGGGTAGTATTATATTTGAGTTACCCTTTAGATTTAAAAAATACATTAGATTAATTAATGATTCTAAATGAAGTACTCTAGTGTCAATGAGGGTATATAGGAATAGCAAAAAAACTTGAATTTGACGGGTTCCGACCCGACCTGCCCCGATTTTTCATATATATATATATACATATAAAATATTTTTATATATTATATTTAATATTTTTATTAATTTTCTTCGGGCATGTCAGTTTAATCTGGTTTTTTATTAAAATTTCAGGGATAGGTCGGAGTCGGGTTATACTTTTATTATATCAGGTCGAAGATAAAAATATATTAAACTCAGGTCGGTCGAAACTTTAGATTTTTGGGGTGGCCAAATGCCCGTCTCGTTGTCATCCCTAAGAGTATACAAGTGATTTGGAAGAAAAAATGACTAAATTGATTTATTTTTTAAAATATGAAGGGTGACGCAAATATAACTTTACTCATAATTGAGTGGCCTAAATATAACCTTTAATAATTAGGTGACCAAATTATAACTTTTTAATAATTGAGTGACCCAAATATAACTTACCCATAATTGATTGACCTCCACTGTAGTTTACCCAAGTTAATTCAACCAATTCGTGTTAAAAAGAATTGAGGTTAAAATTGTCTTTGACACACCAAAAAGAGTCACGCGCCATCAGGCTAACACTATTCATTTCATGAGGTTGAATTGAAGTGAACGAAAGATCAAAAATTTCCCATTTGTCTTCAATTTTCTACACTCTTCCGATCGTATTATGATCTTTTTCCTTTCTTTCTCATATTGTTGGTGTCGCTAATTCTGGAAATCGAAACTGAATTTCTCATCAGAAATCGAAATTGAACTGTAAGAAATTGTTTTCACTACGCTGATAAGATTCCCGTAAACTGATGCAAAGAAGACTGATAAATGTTGAATGTTTGTTCTAGTTTTCATGCTTTGATTTCAATCTCTAGGCTTTGTTCTGTTGATTCTTGCTGACATGATTCTTTTCGTTATAATAATGCTGGGTTTTGTAGAAAAAATAAACCTTTGTACTCTTGATGTTAAAACATTGATCTAATTTATTAATTCCAGTTTTCAATTGCAAATGTGTAGATAAAACTGTTTACAGGGACGGAAATTCGATGGAAATGTCGCTATTTGTTAGACTCAAGCACTGGCAATGGTGGGTTTTGGTGGGAATCAATATTTTCTTCCTCATTGCTGGCCAAGCTGCTGCTGTTCTTCTGGGGAGATTTTATTATGATAAGGGTGGGAACAGCAAATGGATGGCCACCCTTGTGCAAACTGCTGGCTTCCCAGTCCTTTATATCCCTTTGTTTCTTCTTCGCCCTGCTCGGGAAGCTTCGACTTCGTCTGCTTCGCCTCGAATCGAAGTTCTTGCTCTGCTTTACTTCGTTCTCGGAGTAATAGTAGCCGGTGACAATATGCTGTATTCTATAGGGCTCTTGTACCTCTCGGCCTCAACGTATTCACTCATTTGTGCAACTCAATTGGCTTTCAATGCGGTTTTTTCGTACTTCCTTAATTCACAGAAGTTCACTGCTTTGATCCTGAACTCAGTGGTTATCCTGTCATTGTCTGCTGCCTTAATCGCGGTGAATGATGGTTCCGGAGGACCGTCGGGAGTTTCGAAGGGGAAGTTTCTTATCGGCTTCCTCTCTACCCTTGGAGCTTCTGCACTTTACTCCCTTTTGCTTTCCCTTATGCAACTCTCTTTCCAAAAGGTTTTGAAGAGTGAAGCGTTTTCTGTTGTTTTGGAAATGCAAATCTATACGTCGGTCGTGGCCAGTTGTGTATCGGTTGTTGGTCTGTTTGCAAGCGGGGAATGGAAGAGTTTGCAGCACGAGATGGAGGGCTTCGACACCGGAACAGTTTCTTATGTGCTAACCTTGGTTTGGACTGCTATAACTTGGCAAGTATGTGCTGTTGGAGTTGTGGGCTTGATTTTCCTCGTCTCGTCTCTCTTCTCCAATGTAATCAGTACAATGTCGTTGGCTGTTACTCCTCTAGCTGCTCTGGTAGTTTTCCATGACAAGATGAACGGTGTGAAGGTAATTGCTATGCTTCTTGCTCTCTGTGGTTTCGCCTCCTATATTTATCAAAATTATCTCGATGATACGAAGGCAAGGAGGCTGCGAACAGATGTTCGGGAAAGCCATCATAATTCTTCATGCTAATCATCTTTGTGTCAATAAATTAGGTGCCAATGTACAGAACCAACCATCATGTATGGTCTGTGATCTTCTCTGGACCATTTCCAGTTAACAAAGTTGCAGTTTCTGCTTTTATATTTCTTAGTTTGCTACATTGCTTTTTCTTATGAATTTGCTGCAGATTTGCTTTGGTATATGAACATTGAAAAGAACAAGAAAATTAAAAAGAAAACATTGGCCAATCCAAATCATATTAATCAAACAAGAACTGGGTTTCAATGTTTGGTTTATGGAATTTTCTTAATTCTCCTCTCCAGCTAGAACCATTTCCTGGTATCTGCACTCTTGACTGCAAAATGCTCTGTCTCCTCTGCATTAATCAAAACAGCCATCACATTATGCCATTTTAGCTCAACAGAATCTAGTTTTTTTTATTTGATAAACACGAACCTGTAAACGTAAATGTCGATTCTCTGCTGAAGATTCTTCTTACATGTATAACAAAAGCTGAGGAAACTCTCGGGTGCAGACTTAGGATTATTATCCGATACACTGCAACAGAACGCCACCACGCAGTCTTCGAAGATATGAGTTGTTTTCGGGTTAGGCCCGTGCGATATAACGCAGGTGTAATCCTCTGATAGCTCCATTTCTTCAACAGGGAGACAGCCATTGAAGACCCTTGGTGAATCCTTGATGCAGATACCGGTTTTGGGAGAGTTCCTGGTTTTGATCCCGAAATCACCTAGAGGAATCTGAACCCTGAGTTTTGGCTTATGCTTGAGTGTATCGACTATAGCAAGAGCAATACCTTTCGGCTCTAAGTTTTCAGGTGAGTGGTGTTTGTTTAGTGAGAAAATGTCTGGGGATTTCGGCTCATAGCCGAAAGGGAAGAATGATTTTCGATCGAGGATCGAAGTCGGACTCTTGAGAGCTTCGAATCTCGGAGAATATAAGAAAGATGGGGTTGGAGTAGTGAAATTCTTTAGAGAAGTTGATGATTGAGAGCTGTGATCAGCCATTAAAGCTTGCTTGCTGGTCACTGCTCTGGACCTATTCCTCAGCATAACTCGAATCAACTGTAAAAACCAGATCATTTAAGCACAAGGAACATGAAACTGAAAGCAAAAGAAAGAAAAAGCCATGAATTTACCTGTGAAACTACAAGTTCTCTGTTTTTTTTTTTCTTTCTTTCCTGGTGAATCTCTTACACAGAAACCTATGCAAAGTTTTGTTTTTTTTCCTCAGTTTCTTCAAATCAAAAACTGTTTTTGAACAATGACAAGAAGAATCAATCCCTCAGCGTGCAAAGCACATGGAGAAGAGCAACAGGCACCATCAACTGCTCATTGTTCTGCCATTTTTGTTTACAATTCCCTATGAAATGACATCACCATCACCAAGTAAATGATATATACAGTTAGTGGATTTAACTCTGACAATCATCCTTTTATTCAGCTTCAATATAAAATATAAAAAAGAATTAAAATAAATGGAAATTTTAAATTTTTTAAGATTCGACCGTACTCTAGCATCCCTCGGTCCATTCCTGATTGTAACGCACACACCCATGAACATCTCAGCAGAGCTGTAAGTATAGGTTTCTGATGTATGTATATACACTTGTTTAGGTTACCAACAAATACAATCAAAGACAAGCCAAATGCTGATGATGTTTGCTATGGCCTACGGGTTTCTAGTCCAATTCTGCCTGCTGTTTTAATTGGAAAAGAAACAAAGCTTTTAATGTGAAGTAACCCTGGAGGGTAGGTATAGGGTGCAGTTAAAAGACGTTAAATTTTAAAACTTATCCAAGAATTTAAAATGATAGACTTTTTATAATCATATAAGATATGCATTTATATTTTATTATTTTTTATATGTGACACATATATATATATATGGATTATTATTCTATACACCGGCGGTGGAAATTTTTGATTTCCACAAGCGCCCTAATTATAGTGTTTAGGGTTAGGGTTTAAGGTTTAGAGTTTATGGGTTTTGGTGTAGGGTTTAGAATTTAGGGTTTATATTTAGTATTTATGATTTAGAGTTATAATTTAGGGTTTAGGGTTAGAGTTTAGTTTTTAGGGTAATATGGGTAGGGATTTAGGTTTTAACCTATAAACCCTAAAATTTAACCCTAAACCCAAAGTTCGATCAACAACCACTAAATTCAAAACTATTACACTTATACCCCTAAACTTTAAACCCTAAACGGAGTCCCTAACCCCTAAAACTAAGACGCTTGTGCAAAAAAGTTTCCACAAGAGCTTGTGTATAGAATAATTACCTATATATATATCAGGAAAAATTAAGGGACTCGACTCGAACTTAAAAATCAACCCACTAATTACTAAAAATTTCGAGTTATTCGAATTTTTATTTTACAACTCAAACTTTATTTGAAATTTTTTCGATACTTACAAAATAAGTTCCGGTACTTGTAAAAGTAATACAAAAAAAAACCTAAAATGCAATAAAAAGTCTAACATTTTAAGATTTTGAACAAGTATCGAAACTTGCCGTTTTTTAGCCGCACCCTATACTTGTTGTATGTTAGACTCGCCCACCAAGGAGTGATGTTAAGCCTTTATATTTTAAGAGTTATTATTTGGTGTATTGTTAGTGTGAAAGAATTACATAAATATGTTTATTTAAGTTTTAGAATTAAAATTTAAATTTATAAGCCTAAAATCTTTAATCCTAAATTATAATCTTAATCATTCAACCGTTAACCATTCATTTTAAACCATAAAATCTAACCTAAAATAAATATTATCGTAGAAAACAATTTTTTCATTACTCATACATCAAATATTTTCTCTATTCGTAATCACCTTTTAAATTATATTGGTTAAAGGGGTATTTTTGCCATTGAGTTCGACCCAAAAATGTAATTTCGCTTCTCGCTGAAAAGTACATTCAATGTGGCCCTCCAGTCCATGAAATCGATCAAATTGACCTTTTGACCGACGTTGACCGTTACGGTGCTGACGTGGCAGTTAACGGTGATGATGTGACAATCTATGATGCTAATGTGGTGGTCAACAGTGTTGACGTGGCAGTACACGTGGGATGATGACGTGACAAGAGGGGCTGAATTGATTATTTTAACCGAATTCGAGGGCATAATTGATTATTTTAATCATGCTGATCTTCTATACTCTGGACTTTCGGTTTGAATTCGAATACGTGGTTGTGAAGAGTTTCTCACGGTGCACGGCTCTAATTTGCGTTTTCTTGGTGGTCTATCAATAGTTTCATCCCCTTTTGTAGTTCGTTTTGCCGATGCAATCATGTTTTGTATCTATTTTTCGATCAGTGTATTTGGATGGGTTTATAACCTTTTCATGTATAGTTCATATTTGATCTAAAGTGATTAGTTTTAAGAGAAAGTTCAAATTATGTATTTACTTTACAATGATAGTTTGTAAAGTTTTATTGTAGTTTTAAGTATTTTTTCGTTAATAAAACTAATGGTTTTTGGATTAATATCCTATACACTGGCGGTGGAAACTTAAAGTTTCCACAAGCGCCTTAGTTTTAGGGTTTAGAGAGTTAGTTTAGGGTATATGGTTTAGGGGTTTAGGTGTAGGGGTTTAGAATTTAGGGATAGTTGTTTCAATTTAAGGTTTAGGGTTATAATTTAGGGTTTATAGGTTAAGGTTTAGTTTTTAGGATAATATGGTGAGGATTTAGGTTTTAACCTATAAACCCTAAATTATAACCCTAAACCTTAAATTGAAACAACTATCCATAAATTCTAACCCTCCACACCTAAACCCATAAACCATATACCCTAAACTAACTACATATACCCTAGAATTAAGGCGCTTGTGGAAACTTTCAGTTTCCACCGCCTGTATATAAAAAATTTATCCATGGTTTTTTTATAAAAGAAAACTTGTGTATTTTGTATTGTATATTCTTTTATAATGTAGAATCACATCTATAATCTATCTACGTAGCACCAAGACATAAAATGAAAAGCAAAAAGCATGATACGGAGAGGACAAAGACAAACACAGGCCCACACTCTGGATCATACATAATCCAAGAAAATAATTCTATTTTTCTTCGTCTTACGGATCCACGATAAGCAAAGTTAAGAGTTCAAATTTTAATGTTATAAATGAAAAAAAATTGAATTAAAAAGATCACTCTCATAATAAGTCTTTACAAAATTCAATTTAGATTAATCAACAAATAAGCCGAATACAGGTAATTCAACCCAAAATAATAATAATAAAAAAAAGCAAATATTTAGCAATTAGCAGAGCATATTGAGAGAGGCAGAGTCACATGGGCAATCCCCACCTCAAAGCTTTTGATTGTTCCATTCATGAAGATAATAATGGAGGGCGGGAACCTTCCTTTTCAATCCATTGGACATTGTTCTTCTTTTCTTTATAAGCCAAAACACAAATCAAAATCTTCTGCAATTATATAGCTTCAGGACAACTTTTAGTGATGGTAAAAATGTTACAAGGAAAAAGCTGCAGAAATTCCCGAGTCACTGCTTGTTTTTCTTATCGTTTCTTGTTCGCTTTCTGAACTCTCGTTTCTCATCGGAATACTGCTTCTTAATTAACAAATTGCACATTGCTGTTTTAACAGCATCTGCGGCTGCCAAGAACACCTTTTCGTCGATTGAAATGCTTCCCTGCAACTTCTCGAGCAGTTTGGCTCTGCCGGGTATTTCACCATCAGCCAACACAGCCGGTTCCTGCTCCGAAGTGTTGGGACTGCTCTTCTTGAAACCAGAAATGACTTTCACTCGGGACAAAGACGAAACGTCAGAACCTCGCAACTTAGAGGCACCTGTTACCATCCATAATAATCCTCCGGATATACTACTGCCAATGCTTGTAGGAACGAAATTCTCCCCGACGATTGAGACCACCTGCCAAATTTGGAAGTTACACAGGACACAATGGTTAGCCATAGATTTCATTAGAGCTTTAAGCATACATCAGGATTCAGCATCTTTCTATTAAACTAGAAAGTTTTGATTAATAAAAAAAAATCATTATCATATTATCATAAAACATGTACATGCTTAAGTTGTGTAAAAAGCTGAGCGGGATATGTGAAATGCATGCTAATATGATGTCAAGAGAAGGTAATGAAACCGGTCTCTAAGGCATGCAAATTAAAGAATCCTTTTATGTTTAGATTGTTGTAAAAGTTGTAGTCTCAACCTTTGTGACGGAAAGAGTCCGAGATGGAAGGTCGCAAGTCAATAACATTATTCCCCGCAGACTACATAGAACAGAATGACCGTTATGATAATCAACTGAACAGGTGGACCACTGAAGGAGACGAAAAGCAAGCATATAGAATACTCAGAAGCTGACCTTTGAATGGCTACTGCAATAAGGGTACATTCAGCAATTGTGCATATGTCAGTAACAGTTGAACAGTTTCCTTCAGTAGCATCAGATTCAACCTGTTCCACCTTCAGTAAGGAAGTAAACGTAAAACCAAGATAAAAGGTTTAACGGCAAAGTTAAAAGTAGAAAAACAGTGATGAACGGTCCTTTCTTTCCCCGAAATATCATCAGTAATCTCCAAAACTTTTCATAACAAGAGAGGGATACCTTTGTGCCAACTTCACAAGTATCAAGGAGGGATCCAGAGATAATATCCCACATGCGAACCTGAAGAAGAACACGACAAGTTCATTGATTTCCGAAATTTGCACCTCGGAAACTTAAAGAAGACAAGAAACAACATAGCAGGTTAAACAAATAAAATTCTCAATACTCACAGTTGAATCACCACCTCCAGACACAAGAATGCCCTGCAGAGAATCTGGAGTGCTAATGAAGGCAAGGCAGGAAACAAATCTGTACACACAATTAAAATGAACACCTACATCTTCTATTATGGAAATAGAGGATTATATATTCTCAGATACAGAAATGGAGACTTACATAAACTCTGGTTACTAAAGAAAGAGTGTGTAAACAGGTTGATAATCAACCTACTAGAGTCCTCGACTAGGAATCAAGCAAGTTCAAGCATACTATTGCCCCTTAATTCAGCACAATTTTTTTCTTTGAAAATAGTACCTTTCATATGTTCGATATCAAAGCAATGCAAAGGAAACATGTAATCACAAAAACTCACTCACTCCGTATGACCAAGACAAAAGCTTTGAATCTCATGAGCACCATCTAATGGCTTCTTAGGAAACACTGTAACCTGCCAATAAAAAGTAGCACATAACATATATGATCTATCAAGCTATCAACTATCATGGTTATACAAACTAGAAAGGTTAAGGGGGTGACGGTTTACACGAATTTTGAAATCTCTGTCCGCGCTGACAATGAAACTCCCATCAGGTGAAAATTCCTGTAAGTAAGTCATGTTAGTAACTCGGTAACTAACAAACGAACCATTCTCGCAACAACATACATGCTTCTCGAAAGCAGGAAAAACGACCCAACGTAGCTAATCAATTACCAGGCTAGTAATGATACTACAATAATGAGCAAGCAATGGCACTGCCTTCTTGTTAAGAAAACTAGAAGCTTCGGTTCCATCGACTCCCGGGAGATCCACCACCCAAACCACTCCAAATTTGTCAGCAAAACAAATATGATGATCATCATTGCTTATAGCAACTGCACTAACTCTCTTCTCAGAAACCCTGCCATACATCATATTCACATTGCATCACTAAAATAAAGTAAAATTTCTCCCCAAAAAAGTAAAAAACTAAGTTGGGTGTTTAAGAACTTACACAGTGGAAATACAGCGCCAACAATCGGTAGACCAAACCTTGACAAGTTTATCATCTCCAGCAGATACAAATAGTTTCCCATTTGTTCCATATTTAATACATCTTATCGAATCATTATGATAAGCTCCGCCCGACTCCTCCATCAAAGACACGGCGCAATCGTCTCTGTCAACACCCATTTTTTTCATTTCTCTACGGAATTTTAAGCAGAAGAATGGAAGGGGATATAAAAGCTTACAGGAGATTGAAGACGCGCAGGTCCGACCCGACAGCGACTGCAACTGAGTTCTGGGTCGGGTGGACGGAAATAAGGGCCGGAGCAGCCTCCGTGTCCTTGTTGTTTTGTTCAGATTCATCCATCGGAGCATCTTCCTGTGTATTGCTGTTGTCGGGTTCACGCTCTTCGACCCGAGCATCCATTTTTGCTCCTTCCATGGAACGGTTGCTTGTTTTTTAGGGTTTTAGTTAATGGCGGTTAGATGGTTTAAGCTTGCCGGTGGCATTTCAAATCTTTGGGCTTTTAAGTTCTTAGGGCCTTAGAGCCATAGCGTTATCCTTTGGGGTTTTTTTTTAGGCAAAACGACAAAAGATGCCCTCAACGTTTGCATGTTTTGTCATTTGACTTTTTTTTGCCCAAATATGCTCTCAACGTTTGTTTATTTTGTCATTTGAGCTCCTATTCTTTTTTTTGGTCCAAATATGCCCCCAACGTTTCATTTATAGTTCAAATATGCCCATATTGGATGTAAACTGTCAATCAATTGACGGTCAACGGCTTATAAAAAATTTTGACGCGACATTAGCAGATCTTAATACGTGGCAAGTCCAGTTAGCATTAGCTGTTGAACGTCAGTTGACTGACAGTTTCCATCTAACGGGAGCATATTTGGACCAAATTGAAATGTTGGGTGCATATTTGAACTACGAATGAAACGTTGGGGGGCATATTTGGACCAAAAGAAAAAATAGGGGGCCAAATGACAAAATAAGCAAGCGTTAGCGACATATTTGGACAAAAAAAGAATATGGGATCAAATGACAAAACATGCAAATGTTAGGGGCATCTTTTGTCATTTTACCTTTTTTGCTTTCATAGTTTGGTTAAAATATGAATAAATGAAAATTTTTAATACACGATTTTTTTTTGTAAATCTTAGATTACACATGCTTGTTAAATGTAACGATTAAAGGTTGTTGTTTTTAGAAGTCACAAGTTCGAGCACCAGTAGTTGTGTAACACCCGTGTTTTGGGCCTAGGAGTTAACCGGGTTTATAGTTCGAGTCAATAAAACTTAATTTAATCGATTCAACCTAAATAATGACCTAATCGAACTTTAGTAAAAGGAGGAGGACTCATATTGTAATTTTACCCAAAAGTCTTGTAAAGCAAGACCACTTTAACAAAAAAGTTGTCTTCCTCCCCCTTTATTCCAAATCCAACGTCAAAAACACCATAAACCCCTCCTAAACTCTTTCAAACCTAAAAACACTATTCCATTCATTTTCTTCCTCAATTCAAGGTGTTTTGCAAAGGTAATTATGTTTTCTAACTCTCCTCTTCAACCTCTATCTAACCATGGTCTTGGATTTCAAAAACATTGGGTTTTGAAAATTAGGGTTCATATGAAATTTGAGGTTTTGATGGGGCTTTTTAATTTGTTTTGTTAAATCATGTTGGGGTTTTAGTTAATCATGTTAAAAGATGTAACATATGTCAATTTGGTCGAATTTGGGTAAAAATTCGTAGCATGCTCTTGAGGTAGATTTTAGAGTATGAAAACTTAGGTTTTTGGGAGGTTTAATGTTGTGAATGAGGGGCTGATGGTCTACCTAGGTAAGGAGGGTGTTTTGGGATGCTTTGGAAGCCATTTGGGTGTTTGGAAGTGGGTTTTTCAGCAAGGGTTTTGGGAAGCACGAAAATTGAGTTTTGGGAGATTTTGTGATTTGGGGAATTTGTGAAATTTGGTTTATGGTTGTGAAGTGAATTGATAGTTGAGCTTTAGCATTGAATTGTGGTGTGATAAGTGTGTTTTGCTTGGCTAGAAGCAAGGGGAAACGTTGAAGGAGCTTTGGGACCGAATCCGGGTGCGTAGGAGGATTGTCCGATTTGCTAAGGAAGGGCGGTGAGTGGTTTCAAACTTGTTTTAATGTATGGTTCGAGTGTGTTTAGTGTGTGAGAGAAATGTGCTTGGTAGGCCATTTCCATTTAATTCATGTTGTTGATTTTAGCTATTGATTTCCTTTGAATGCTTGTGTTGGCCTATCTATGCTCTTGAGAAATGTGGATAAGTTATGCATGTATGTCATGATATGTATATGTATGTGATGAGCATGAGTGTGGTTGATGATATGTGATGTGATAATGATAATTGGCACTAAGATAATTACCGGTTGTAAATGATCGATCATTAGGATAGTGTGCACACAAATTGAGTCAAAACGTACGTGGCCTTGATGGCGTTAAGTCATCAAGGAGGAGTACGGTGATGTGACATTCCACCAGAAGCTTTTTATATATTTCTACGGGATGATGAGTGGAATCCCATCCGTAGGGCATGTGGCGATGAGTGGAATCCCGCACATGCAAGGTCCGGTGATGAGTGGAATCCCACCGAGGTAAAGTGTTGTCAAGGTTTTAATCCGTACAATCGGGGTAATTAAAGTGGCCAATTAAACTTGTTTATGTAATGTGATATATGATGGTGATATGCGGTTTTGATATATGGTATTGTATATGATAATTGATATTGATGTGAAACCTTGCTAGGATTGAGAGACCATATATGCCACCTGAAAGACTAGCTAAGTCTACTTGTTTATATGCAATGCTTGATATGTGTGAGACTAGGATTATATGCTTGAACCCTGCATTGTTGATGTTCTTCGTTTTAGAGCACCCTCACTAAGCTTATAGCTTACGCTCTCAATGTTCAACAATGCAGATCATTAGCGTGGTGTTAGCTCGAGGCAAGGCAAGAAGGGCTTCCAAGTTTGTAGCTCAAGTATGATTATCGATTTTGTAATAGCTAGAAATGTGGCAAGGGTCTTTGTATGAGCGTGTGTGACTCATTTGATTGATGTTGTTTTTGGATTGATCATGGGTTGTAAGCATGCTATACTATGATGAATGTTTGATGTTTGATGGTATGCTTTAGAATGTTTAGGTTGCATAGTGTATGAGTGCAAACCTTTCAAGAAGTCTTGTTCCTTTTAAGGTCCTTTGTGTTTTTGGAGTATGCCAATATTGCTTAAATTGCTCTTTAACTAGGATGCCATGTATGAATGCTTTAATCCATGTTTGATTGACTCCCTTGGCTTATATATGTATTCTTGTATGGTTGTTATGCCTTAAGTTGTTTGTCTTGATGTTGCTTGGTGTTTTGGAGGTGTTTTGGGGCATCCTTGTGCCCCAAAACAGCCCAGAAAAGTCTGCAGACAGGGGGTGTTTCGGAACGGGTCCCCGTGTTCCGAAACGGCCCTGCGTAAATGACCTGCCGTTTCGAAACGGATGAGGGTCGTTCCGGAACGTTTTCGCCACTGTAATTTTGAGAAATTGGCGAGATGAAGCCGTTCCGAAACGAGCCTTTGAAGTTCCGAAACGGTCAAATCTCGTTGACCACGAGATATTGACCGTCAAGGTCGTTCCGATACGGGTCACCCCTGTTTCGGAACGGTCACCTTGTGGTTGACCCAGGCTCGTTGACCAGGTCAGGGCGTTTCGGAACACCCTATAGGTGTTTCGAAACGGCCTGCCGTAATGAAGAAAAATGGACTGTTTATGTTTGTTTGGTCGGGGAATTGTTTCATGATTGTATCTTCCGCTGTTGGGACACACTTAGGTCTAATTTATGCATGTAGACAAGATAAGAAAAAAAAGTTTTCTGGGTCGTTAACCGAGGGGAAACCTTAACGGGTTTCGCTTCGGTTTTCCCCGTGTGGCCCACTCGGACCGGTCATCCGACCAGACCGGGACGAGGGGGTTACATTTGTTGGTATCAGAGCCTGAGGTTACCGAGACCTCGGGCAGGTAAGTGAGGTAAGCTTGATGTATTAAATGCTTGTGTTGTTTGATGCGTGTTTTGCCATGAACCCTGGATGCTTGAATGATCATATGATGTTTTGAATGCATGAATTGTCGTGTCTCGCGTGAGTGTGTTCCCATTGCTACTACTACTAGATTTAAAAAGATTTTTGGAAAGAGGAGTACTTGAGCACTATTGGACCCTTGCTTTGGCTAACGTAATCCTATTTGTTTCTTGTTGTAGTTTTACCTTGCTAGTTGAACCATGAGACCACGTGGGAGGCCTATGATGGTTCGACCGGAACCACGGGCAGAGGCTCCGAGAGTTGAGCCAGTTGTGAGAGTTGAGGCTCGAGTGGGAGAGCCAGTGGTTGGAGTTGGAGCTCCTCCACCACCTCCACCACCACCACCTCCTCCACCGGGAGTGGGAGGCGAGGCCGGGCCCAGAGGAATGGGACCACAAGGAGGCCAAGATGGCCAAGGACCGGCTGGGATTGACTTAGCTCCGTTGGTTCAGGCAATAGCCGGGGCGTTCCAGGCTGCAGTAGCTGGAGGTCAGGCAGCTCATCATCAGGGGGAGGGCACCGGATTACCATTAGAGAGACTTCGGGGCCTTGGGGCGGAAGAGTTTAGAGGTGCTACTCCGGAGAGGTCAGAGATGTAGTTTGAGAAGACCGTCCGTATTCTTGCTCAGATGGGATGTACTGGTGAGCGCAAGTTGGGATGTGTTGAGTCTCTGCTTCAAGGTGATGCCTACACCTGGTGGGTCACCGTTACTTCGGGGATGGATGAGACCGAGATCATTTGGGGGTTCTTTGAGACAGCTTTCCGCAAGAAGTATCTGGGTCCGCGATACCTCGATGAGAGGAAGAGAGAGTTTATGGCACTGCTTCAGGGAAACATGTCTGTGACCGACTATGAGATTAAATTTGTCAGATTGAGTCAGTATGCACCTGAGCTTGTACCTACTGAGGTGGAGCGTTGTAACCGTTTCCGTTATGGGCTGAGTGAAGAAATCAAGACTTATACGCTAGCTTCAGACTACACTGATTTTGATGTCTTGGTCTCGAAGGCCAAGGACTTGGAGCACAGTTTGAGTTTGACCAGGCGGTCAGGTGGATCTAGTTCGGGTAAGAGGTCCGGCAACTTTGATAGAGGTGATGCCAAGAGGCATCGGGACAACCGGCATCAGTATGATCATAGGCGTGGTGGCAGTAACCACGGTAGGGGCCACCAGGGCCAGAGAGCTGGTGGGAAGTTGCCCACATGTGCTACCTGCGGGAGGAACCACACCGGTGAGTGTTGGGGAAATTATCACTCTTGTTGGAGTTGTGGTGCTAGAGACCACATTAGGCGTGACTGTCCACATCAGGTGGGACAGGCACCAGCTCAGGCTCCTGCTAGAGCTAATGATTTTCAGAGAGGCCGCGGGCGCGGTAGAGGTAATTTCCAGCCGAGGAACGATGGTCAGAGAAACTTAGCTCATGTAGTTGCAGTCCAGCCGGAGGGCGGAGGACAGGCTAGGGTTTACGCCCAGCGCGGGGAGCAGCATGACACCGATGTGATCGCAGGTAATTTCTCGATACAGTCTTTGGGTTTGCTTTCTTTGATTGACTCTGGGTCTACACATTCCTACATATTGAGTGAGCATGCACAGTCTTTGAATTTGCCTTGTGAGTTGTTAGAGGTAGGAGTTAGTGTTACTAGTTCCTTTGGGGACACGGTAGTGGTTAGGAAGATGTACCGAAGGTGTCCGTTGATGGTTCAGGGGCATGTGTTTCCAGTGGATATGATGGAACTTCCCTTCTATGGTTTTGATGTGATTCTGGGTATGGATTGGCTCACGGAGCATAGAGCTAGGATAGATTTTGAAACTAAGCGGATTTCTTTGAAGCTCACAGATGATTATGAGATTGTTGTGGTGGGTGAGAATGTGAAGTTCTTATCCAATGTGGTTTCAGTGTTAGAGGCCAAGAAATTAGTTGAGTTAGGGTGTGAAGCATACTTAGCGTATGTGATGAACCCTAACATGAGTGAGGTTAGACCTCAGGACATCTGGACAGTATGTGATTTCCCTAGTGTGTTTCCGGAAGAATTGCCAGGGTTACCACCGGACAGAGAGGTAGAGTTCAGCATTGAGACTTATTCTGATTCAGCTCCTGTTTCGATTGCTCCGTACCGTATGGCACCGAAAGAATTGAAAGAGTTGAAGACTCAGTTGCAAGAGTTGACAGATAGAGGTTTCATTCGACCTAGTTCTTCACCTTGGGGTGCACCAGTTTTGTTTGTGAAAAAGAAATATGGGAGTATGAGAATGTGCATAGATTACAGACAATTAAACCAGTTGACAGTGAAGAACAAATATCCGTTGCCTAGAATTGATGACTTGTTTGATCAGTTGAGAGGGGCGTCTGTCTTTTCGAAGATTGATTTGAGATCAGGTTACTACCAGCTAAAGGTTAGAGAGGTTGATGTACCGAAGACGGCCTTTAGGACTAGGTATGGACACTATGAGTTTTTAGTCATGCCCTTTGGGTTGACTAATGCACCGGCAGCTTTCATGGACATGATGAATAGGATTTTTCATCAGTATCTAGATCAGTTTGTAGTTGTATTTATTGATGACATCTTGGTGTACTCGCGAACTGAAGAAGACCACGACCGACACTTGAGACTTGTTTTGAAGACTTTGCTAGATCATCAGTTGTATGCGAAGCTCAGCAAGTGTGAATTCTGGATCCGAGAGGTAGTCTTCTTAGGACACGTAGTGTCAGCTGAAGGCATTAGAGTTGATCCGAAGAAGATTGAAGCCATTGTTGAGTGGAAGCAACCGAAGTCAGTGACGAAAGTACGTAGCTTCCTAGGCTTAGCCGGATACTATAGGAGGTTTGTAGAGGGTTTCTCTAAGTTAGCCGCTCCATTGACACAGTTACTTCAGAAGAGTGTTCAGTTTGAGTGGACAGATGCAAGACAGAGAGCCTTTGAAAAATTGAAAGAAGCTTTGACCCAAGCACCAATCTTGATTCAGCCTGAGTCCGGGAAGGACTATGTGATTTATAGTGATGCCTAGTATGTAGGGTTAGGATGTGTTCTGATGCAAGACCGAAGAGTAGTGGCTTATGCCTCAAGACAGTTGAAGACTCATGAGCGCAACTATCCGACCCATGACATAGAGTTAGCGGCAGTTGTGTTTGCTTTGAAGATTTGGAGGCATTATTTGTATGGTGAGAAATGCACAGTATACACTGATCACAAGAGTTTGAAGTACATTATGACTCAGCGAGATTTGAATCTCAGACAGCGTAGGTGGTTAGAGTTGCTAAAAGACTATGATCTTACTATTGAGTACCATCCGGGTAAGGCCAATGTAGTGGCCGATGCATTGAGTAGAAAGGTGGCTGTAGACTTGAGAGCTATGTTTGCTAGATTGAGTTTGTCCGGAGATGGTGGCTTGATAGCCGAGCTTCAGGTTAAACCTACTCTAGGTCAGTTGATACGAGAGAAACAGCTCTTAGATAGATCTTTGGCACATCACGTGTAAGATATAGCCGAAGGTAGATCTTCAGATTACAGCTTCAACACTGATGGGGTTCTGTGTTTCAAGGATAGAATAGTTGTGCCAGAAGACAGTGACTTGAGACGTACGATCTTGACTGAAGCCCACAGTAGTCCGTTTGCTATGCATCCTGGAAGTACGAAGATGTACCGTGATTTGAAGAATGAGTACTTTTGGGTTGGCTTGAAGAGAGATGTAGCCGACTTTGTGAGTAAGTGCTTAGTGTGTCAGAGGGTGAAGGCGGAACATCAGGTTCCCTCAGGTTTGTTGCAGCCGTTGAGGATTCCGGAATGGAAGTGGGAGAACATCACTATGGATTTTGTTTCGGGCTTGCCTTTGACTCCTACGAAGAAGAACTCAGTTTGGGTGATAGTAGATCGTTTTACGAAGTGTGCTCACTTCTTGGCAGTCAACACTACTTACACCTTAGATAGATTGGCCGATTTGTACATTGGTGAGATTGTGAGGCTACATGGTGTGCCGAAGTCCATTGTGTCAGATAGAGATCCGCGGTTTACTTCGAGATTTTGGGAGTGTCTGCATACAGCTTTGGGTACCCGTTTGAACTTCAGCACTTTTTATCATCCTCAGTCAGATGGTCAGTCAGAGAGGGTTATTCAGATCTTAGAGGATATGTTGCGATGTTGTATCATTGACTTTCAGGGTACTTGGGAGAAGCATTTGCCTCTAGTAGAGTTTGCGTACAATAACAGTTTTCAGTCGAGCATTCAGATGGCTCCGTATGAGGCCTTGTATGGTCGAAAGTGTAGAACTCCAGTGTGTTGGGCCGAGGTAGGACAGAAACTGTTACCTATGCCGGATTTGCTAAAAGGGACAACCGACAAGGTAAAATTGATCTGTGACCGCTTGAAGGCTGCTTCGGATAGGCAGAAGTCCTATGCCGATTTGAAGAGAAAGGAAGTTGAATTCTCAGTGGGTGAGAAGGTGTTCTTGAAGGTGTCTCCGTGGAAGAAAGTGATGAGATTTGGCCGAAAGGGGAAGTTGAGTCCGAGGTACATAGGACCGTATGAGATTGTGAAGAGAGTTGGTCCCGTTGCTTATCAGTTGCGCTTGCCATCCGAGTTAGAGAAGATACACGATGTATTCCATGTCTCCATGCTTCGTAAGTATAGGTCTGATCCATCACATGTTATGCCCGTAGAAGAAATTGAATTGAATCCGGATTTGACTTATGAGGAAGAGCCCGTTGAGATTTTGGCTTCTGACAGTAAGGTGTTGAGGGGTAGATCAATTGAGCTAGTGAAGGTGCGGTGGCAACGTAGAGGTGTGGACGAGGCCACTTGGGAGAGGAAGGAGGATATGGAAGAGCAGTTTCCGTATCTCTTTCAGTCAGGTAATTTCGGGGACGAAATTCCTTAAGTGGGAGAGAGTTGTAACACCCGTGTTTTGGGCCTAGGAGTTAACCGGGTTTATAGTTCGAGTCAATAAAACTTAATTTAATCGATTCAACCTAAATAATGACCTAATCGAACTTTAGTAAAAGGAGGAGGACTCATATTGTAATTTTACCCAAAAGTCTTGTAAAGCAAGACCACTTTAACAAAAAAGTTGTCTTCCTCCCCCTTTATTCCAAATCCAACGTCAAAAACACCATAAACCCCTCCTAAACTCTTTCAAACCTAAAAACACTATTCCATTCATTTTCTTCCTCAATTCAAGGTGTTTTGCAAAGGTAATTATGTTTTCTAACTCTCCTCTTCAACCTCTATCTAACCATGGTCTTGGATTTCAAAAACATTGGGTTTTGAAAATTAGAGTTCATATGAAATTTGGGGTTTTGATGGGGCTTTTTAATTTGTTTTGTTAAATCATGTTGGGGTTTTAGTTAATCATGTTAAAAGATGTAACATATATCAATTTGGTCGAATTTGGGTAAAAATTCGTAGCATGCTCTTGAGGTAGATTTTAGAGTATGAAAACTTAGGTTTTTGGGAGGTTTAATGTTGTGAATGAGGGGCTGATGGTCTACCTAGGTAAGGAGGGTGTTTTGGGATGCTTTGGAAGCCATTTGGGTGTTTGGAAGTGGGTTTTTCAGCAAGGGTTTTGGGAAGCACGAAAATTGAGTTTTGGGAGATTTTGTGATTTGGGGAATTTGTGAAATTTGGTTTATGGTTGTGAAGTGAATTGATAGTTGAGCTTTAGCATTGAATTGTGGTGTGATAAGTGTGTTTTGCTTGGCTAGAAGCAAGGGGAAACGTTGAAGGAGCTTTGGGACCGAATCCGGGTGCGTAGGAGGATTGTCCGATTTGCTAAGGAAGGGCGGTGAGTGGTTTCAAACTTGTTTTAATGTATGGTTCGAGTGTGTTTAGTGTGTGAGAGAAATGTGCTTGGTAGGCCATTTCCATTTAATTCATGTTGTTGATTTTAGCTATTGATTTCCTTTGAATGCTTGTGTTGGCCTATCTATGCTCTTGAGAAATGTGGATAAGTTATGCATGTATGTCATGATATGTATATGTATGTGATGAGCATGAGTGTGGTTGATGATATGTGATGTGATAATGATAATTGGCACTAAGATAATTACCGGTTGTAAATGATCGATCATTAGGATAGTGTGCACACAAATTGAGTCAAAACGTACGTGGCCTTGATGGCGTTAAGTCATCAAGGAGGAGTACGGTGATGTGACATTCCACCAGAAGCTTTTTATATATTTCTACGGGATGATGAGTGGAATCCCATCCGTAGGGCATGTGGCGATGAGTGGAATCCCGCACATGCAAGGTCCGGTGATGAGTGGAATCCCACCGAGGTAAAGTGTTGTCAAGGTTTTAATCCGCACAATCGGGGTAATTAAAGTGGCCAATTAAACTTGTTTATGTAATGTGATATATGATGGTGATATGCGGTTTTGATATATGGTATTGTATATGATAATTGATATTGATGTGAAACCTTGATAGGATTGAGAGACCATATATGCCACCTGAAAGACTAGCTAAGTCTACTTGTTTATATGCAATGCTTGATATGTGTGAGACTAGGATTATATGCTTGAACCCTGCATTGTTGATGTTCTTCGTTTTAGAGCACCCTCACTAAGCTTATAGCTTACGCTTTCAATGTTCAACAATGCAGATCATTAGCGTGGTGTTAGCTCGAGGCAAGGCAAGAAGGGCTTCCAAGTTTGTAGCTCAAGTATGGTTATCGATTTTGTAATAGCTAACAATGTGGCAAGGGTCTTTGTATGAGCGTGTGTGACTCATTTGATTGATGTTGTTTTTGGATTGATCATGGGTTGTAAGCATGCTATACTATGATGAATGTTTGATGTTTGATGGTATGCTTTAGAATGTTTAGGTTGCATAGTGTATGAGTGCAAACCTTTCAAGAAGTCTTGTTCCTTTTAAGGTCTTTTGTGTTTTTGGAGTATGCCAATATTGCTTAAATTGCTCTTTAACTAGGATCCCATGTATGAATGCTTTAATCCATGTTTGATTGACTCCCTTGGCTTATATATGTATTCTTGTATGGTTGCTATGCCTTAAGTTGTTTGTCTTGATGTTGCTTGGTGTTTTGGAGGTGTTTTGGGGCATCCTTGTGCCCCAAAACAGCCCAGAAAAGTCTGCAGACAGGGGGTGTTTCAGAACGGGTCCCCGTGTTCCGAAACGGCCCTGCGTAAATGACCTGCCGTTTCGAAACGGATGAGGGTCGTTCCGGAACGTTTTCGCCACTGTAATTTTGAGAAATTGGCGAGATGAAGCCGTTCCGAAACGGGCCTTTGAAGTTCCGAAACGGTCAAATCTCGTTGACCACGAGATATTGACCGTCAAGGTCGTTCCGATACGGGTCACCCCTGTTTCGGAACGGTCACCTTGTGGTTGACCCAGGCTCGTTGACCAGGTCAGGGCGTTTCGGAACACCCTATAGGTGTTTCGAAACGGCCTGCCGTAATGAAGAAAATGGACTGTTTATGTTTGTTTGGTCGGGGAATTGTTTCATGATTGTATCTTCCGCCGTTGGGACACACTTAGGTCTAATTTATGCATGTAGACAAGATAAGAAAAAAAAAAGTTTTCTGGGTCGTTAACCGAGGGGAAACCTTAACGGGTTTCGCTTCGGTTTTCCCCGTGTGGCCCACTCGGACCGGTCATCCGACCAGACCGGGACGAGGGGGTTACAAGTTGCAGTATGATGATTGAGTATACATTGTCAAATAATTAAGAGTATATTTAGAACATATACTACTTGTAAATGTAATCACAGCTTGGATTTAGATTTTTAACTATAAAGAAAAGTTGTATAATTGTTTTTACACAGTTTGTGTATCAAACTATAACCCAAAATTTAATACACATGCAATATAGTCTTAAACATAAGATTTTCTGTTTTAAGAGTTAGAGATTAAATTAAAAGATTTATCTAAGTTTAAAATTTTAGAAGCTAAAGCTTATGTTTTACGATTAAATATTTAGATTTTAATTTTTAAAGTATATATATATATATATATATATATATATATATTTGTGTATTTTTTTATACACGAGATGCGTATAAAAAATTATTTTCAAATATTCAATTTGATTAAGTTTTATTAAGATAAATGGATGAAATTCATAATTAAAACCATTGATTTTATAATCCGTGATTCCGATTTTATTTATTTATTAAAAAAAGCTTATATCACAAATAGGTTCATAATGTATATTAACTTTTTTATTTAGGTATTTAAAGTATTAAAATAAGTACCTAAAGCATTTTTAATTAATGTGACATGACAACTTTTAAGAACCTAGATAATATATATATATATATACTTTAAGTATCTATTTTGACCAAAAAAATACTTTAAGTACTTATTTTAACCAAAATGTATACTTTAGGTACTTAACCAAAAAGCATATTTTAAGTACTTATTTTGACTAAAAAATACTTTAAGTATCGAAATGAAAAAGTGTACTTTAGATACTTATTTGTAATATAAGTCTAAAAAAGGCTTCAGCACAAACAAAAGGGGTCAAAGAAGAAATTATTGATAAGCAAATTTAAGGTTAAAGAAGAAGAGCTTATATTTGATTCATGGCCTTCCTTCAGTGTGGCTTCTTTACTCTTATATCACAAAAAAAAAGGAAAACCGGGAACAAAGATCAAGTGGGGAGCTAAATTCTTAGCTCAGTACACCCAAAAATTGTTCCTCCGCACTTTGTCATCGGAGCTGCCTGGCGCCATGTTGGTCTATCACCTCCGATTGTCAGGATATCGACGTCGGAAACTGGTTTGATATCCCAATTAAATCGATCAGGGCCTATCAACCCTCCGATCACGAAAATTTCATCTCTTATTCCTGCCATTGCAAACCCGATTCTCCTACGAAACTCGGAAGCAGAAATCGCCACCTTTCTCACTTCTTTTTCCTGCTTGAATATAAGTCCGTGGCTCATCACGTATAAGGCTCCTTGTACAACTGCCATTGGACCCTGGAGCCAACCATAATCCTCGGCTGTCCACCCGGATGCCACATTGTCCAACACTTGCACCGTAGACATCCCCTTGTGTAACACATGCATCTTTCCTCCAATAACTAATCCTGTGCATGCTGAATTGTGAGTGCGGTGGAGATCTTGTATCGGAATCCAAATATCCTTCTCGGGATCATACATTTCCGCTTGAGATATAGATTTTCTGCAGCTGGTGAAACCACCGGCAACAATGATTTTTCCATTCAAAACACAGCATGCAAACATGGCACGAGGTAAGATCATGGATGCACGTTGAGTCCACCGATGCATTATGGGATCATATGACCAGACTTCATCGGTTGCAAAGCTCCCATCTTGATCACCGGTAGATGGGTCGACATCATCACTCCCACCACCAAGCACAAACAACTTTCCACCGGTTGAGACCACACCAAAGTGAGCAAGGTGCCTGATCTTCGAGGGAAGAACGGGAAGAGTTATCCAAAGGTCACGGAGAGGATCATACATCTGCCATAAATTCTCAGGGTCAGAGGCACACACGCAAAGAAGTTCCTCTGATGAGCCAACCTCTTCTCGAGCTTTAAACAGCTCGGGGCTACGAATGGCAGCTCTCCAGGAATGAGAAACAAGCTCCAACTTGGGATATAGGTAGAAGGGAACCCGTGCTAGGCACCTAAGGGCAACAGGATCCGGAAGACCTTCAATTAATCCAGACATAATAGCTAGTGTTGCATAGATTCCAACGACTCCTCGGTACCAAATTTCTGTTTAGTCAATCACAACACTGGAAAACGCAATCTGAAAGAGCAAATTCGAAAATGTAAGAACCAAATCAACCGTCCAATTAAATCTCGATGAAAGAGCATACTATTTCTTTTTTTCAATTTTCGGAAAGGGGACCAGCATCATTGAAAATAACACTGTTAGAGGCCATTTAGGTGTCACCAACATCGACAGAAAAGGTAGCAATCATGTCATAACTCATAATAATGTGAAGGTGAAACAAAAGAAAAGAAACAACAATTATGAGCCTATAATAGCAAAACCAAAATTTTCCTTAATCAAGAAAGATGCTCCAAAAGACACCCTAAACCCTATAGAAAATCCCTATAATAGAGAAGGTTTCGGTTCCAAAGCATATTTTCGAATACCAAAGCAAACATGCAGATTGCAGATATACCGTAGATGAGAACCGAAGATCAGAACGACTAACGAGTAATGACTGGCAAACATATTTTTCTCATCTCCTTGGGCAGACTTATCAAACAAATGACAATGCATTGAACTCCACAAAACAAGTCAATAACTTGTATGTTTGAACAAATTAAAGACCATGTTTACTAGCTTTACATTGTTCAATATCAAAATTTATCTAAAGCACAAGAAATTTCAAAGAAGAAAGGGGCAATCATTTCCAACATTAAAACATCCACACCAGAATCCTCACTTTACAGTACAATGACCACACATTTCCACAAATAACAAGCACATTTACAAATGTGGCACTGCACTCAGGGATGGACAGAGGGGGCGGTCGGCGCCTGAAAATTTGAAATTACTATATGACTTACAATTTTTTTAGAATTTTTTTATATATTTTCTATTGAAAAACTATTTTCGCCCCTAAAACTTATATAAGTTTGCACTCCTATAATTTTATTGGTTCCCCGCTAACATAAAGTACTATGTCCGTCCCGAACCGCAAAATATATTTTTTTTGCTCTGAATCGATTGAATTTCACCATCACACACAAACACAAACAATCCGTGAAAACAAAAACAAAGAAGCTGGAGAAAAATGGGAAAACAAAACTGTTTTTTTTCAGCATACAAGGAAAAAGAAAGTTTCTCATAGAAAGGGCTACAAACCAACGTTACTTCACCTTCACAAAAGAAAACCCATTTCTAATTCATCCAAAAGAAAAGGGTTTTGAATAATTTCAAAATAAAATCTAAATTCTAAGGAATTGCCAACAAATATCGGTTAAGAAATGTGCAGGTAAATAAAAAAAGGCTTTAAATGTAAAGCTTCTGAAATGAAGAAAAGGAAGATAGCTTACCTGAAAGCCAAGAACCCGCGAAAACAAACAATCTTTGAGCTCCTTCGCCGAGAGAAAACGGAGGAAAGCAAAGGGTAGCGTGTAATTTGACTGAGAAAATGGACGATGTGCAACAACGGAGAGAGAGAGAGCGAAAGCGAGAGAGACTTTCCGCAGCTAATGAAACGTTCCGACAACAACAAAAGAATGACTTAACTACAAAATAAGTACCTAAATTATATTTTTTTTACAATAGCCGCATAAAATATTTTTTTAACTAAAATAGGTGTATAAAGTTTAATTTTTGACTTGTTTTAAAGTATCTGAGACGTCGATTTTGGCACCTATTTGAACCAAAAATTAAACTTTAAGTATCTATTTTAGCCAAAAAAATTATCCACCTATTTCAGTAAAAAATGAGACTTTAGACATTTATTCCAGTTAAAAAAATACTTTAAACACCTATTATAAAAAAATATAATTTGAGCACTTATTTTATAGTGGAGGAAAAAAAACACTAATATTATTTGGGTAAGTTACCATATATGTCACTTTCTTTTCATTCTTAATTTGGTCACTAAAAATTTAATTTTATTATTTAACTTTCAAATTGCTTTTATTTTGACCGCTCTGCAATAACATGACTTATCGTCTTAATATTTATATAACATTACATATTTTATTTATATTTTATGTCACGTCAGATTTAAAATAAAAAATAAAATCTTTAAACTCTAATCTCAAACCCTAATCTATAAATCATTATTCTCAAGCCACAAACCCCATATGCCCATCTTCATACTCCATAATCTAGTTAACCCCAAATTGAACTCAACAACAAATTTACTTCAATCTCTCTGCTCGAAGCCAACCCCAAAGCTCACTCTTCCCTTCTTCATTACTCTTTTCTCCCTTCTTCTTCGTCATCTCTCTCGTTTCTTTCTTCGTTTTCATGTAATAAAAAATTTTCCTTCTGTTTCTTTACTAATTCTTTTCGATGGGTATTAATTCCGAATGTGTTGGTAGGGTTGTTTCGGGGATTGAAGGTTTTTCCGATAATTTTTAATTTGAAGATGAGGATTTAAGGTTTGTAGATCGAGATTACAAGTTATAAATTAGGGATTGAGATCAGAGTTTAAATATTTTATTTTATTTTAAATCTAATATGACATTAAAATATCAATAAAATGTGTCATGTCATACGAAATTATTAATAAAACAAGTCATGAGATCCTAGATTTAGAGTGACCGAAATAGAAGAACTTCGAAAGTTGAATGATTAAATTGAAAATTTATAAACTTTAATAACCAAAATAGAAATGAGAAAAAAGTTAAGTGATGAGCAGTGCGATCTACCCATGTTGTTTTAGATTGTATTTTGAATAAGGGGTAAAATAACTTTTAGACCTTGAATTTGTTTTTTGATTCAATTTGGTTTCTAAATTTTTTGCATTAGCTTTGAACTTGAACTTTTTAGTGTTTTGATGACACGATATTCTAATATTATATCACGTCACATCTCATAATGTTACAATTGAATTAAATAAAAATTAAAAATTGTTTTTTAAAAGTCTAAAGGTAATTACAATTTACAAGGTAGCATATGTTCATACATATTCTTAACCCTTTGATAATGAGCATATACCTTATAGACATAGCGATTTAAACCCGTGTCTTTTAGGATGAAGATCATCCGCTTTTCTACTGGGACACTTGTTGGGTTAAAATAAAAAAAAATGTTAAATTCAAGCATTATTGTAAATTAAGTAATATATGTCAAGTTAAAACAAATATCAAACTTATACGTTAAAAAGTTTTTTATTTTGCCAGCAAAGACAATTTTTTGGTTTTGGATTTCCTTTGAGGGGAAAAGAAGACAAACATACGGTATGTGGGGGTATAATAAACATTTGATACTTCAAGTACAGTACTCATTGTAAGAAAAAGTACATTTTTTGACACATGCATATAAACATTGCCAAATCGGTAATTATACTGAGCATTGACCGTGAAAAAAAAGTTTTTACAATAATTTTAATTTTAAGGTTTAGAAATTTAATTTAGGTTTATGGTTTATGTGTATGTGATTAAAATTTAAGTATTGATGTTAGAATTTAGAGTTTATATATTAAAATCTAAATCCATAACATATTACTTTAAAATTTAAACTCTAAACTAATTGTTTAATTGATTTTAGATCCAAATTTAATTATTGAACAATTTTACTTTTTTTCTTTTGTCAAAATTTTAAAAGGATCAGATTATCCTTTTGTTCATAAAATCCATCTTAGAAATGGCCAATACAAAGTAAAGTAATAGAAGTACAATACTTATTTATTGCACATTAATTGGCATTTATTAATTTGGCTGGTACAAGCAGAATTGGATGGCTCCGCACTCTGGAAATCGGGTAAAGCAAGACCCGGAACGACCGAAATCTATCTTGTATAACAGTGTAAATCAACATAGTGTTAGATGAATTATTCGTAAATTGTTTATATAACGTTCGTTTATTAAATTAAATAAACGAATATGAACAAAATTTTATGTTCAATTAATAAACGGACGGACACAAATAAAGATGTGCTTGATTCGTTTATGTTCATAAACAAACTCATTTACTGGCTTATTTATAAGCTCGTCTATCGACTCGTTTACCCGATTCTCCTTTTCTTCTTTTTTTTGCACTTTAAATATTGACAAAGGTAAGAACTAAATTAAACACAAAGTGAACTTTAGAGTTCATACAGTGAGGTCTAAGGAGCTTAAGGGCAAATGATGTATTTTTACCATTTTTGTGAATATATAAGCAAACATGTTCATGATAAAATCATCTTCCTCTTTTTCGGTGCTCCAAGACTAAAATGCACAAAAAATTAAATTTCAAGCCCTAACTCTAAATTCTAAATCTTAAACCCTACACGTTATAGCCTAAAAATACATCATACTCAAAATTTCCTAAACCATAACCTTAAACCCTAAACCCTAAACTTAATTTTTAATATGGAGGCATAAATAGGGCATAAAAAGGGACATAAAATTTCTGTTCACATGCACTAAACAAACAAACACAAACACCTTAAAAAATAAACGAACTAAAATGAACATGACATAAAAAATTTAAACGAACAATATCTTAATATGGACACCTTAAAAAATAAACAAACGAACATAAACAAAATTTTATTTGTTCAAATTCGGTTCACTCGTCTCCTTACGCGAAAAGTAGTGTTGTAGACTTGTAGTTAAGTTATGGGCTCCGAGAGATGACTTCAACTCGCAAAAACAAAGGCTAGCATTAAGAAATTTAATGTGGAATCGAATGCTACCTGCAGACTCTTTTTGGAACTTTCCTCTCTTTTTTTCTTTACCAGATAATTATGAGTTGGGTTAATTACTGCTGACTTTTCTTGAAGCTATCAAGTTGTCTTGAAACATAAATTTTGCTTAATTTGTGGGTTTGGCATTTATTTATTTACTTGTTCATTGATAATTCATTTATGGCAATGGAAATAAAAATGTGAATACTTTTATTGAAAAATCTGAGTAAAACCAAATAACCAATACAATCTCTGATAAATCATTTATCTTATTATCTTTTTCTGTTTTTAATGTGCCTGCTAAAATAAATTTAGTGATTAATTCTTTCGTGTTCTGTTGGTCCATATAGACGGCAAGCGCTGGTTAAGATAGGAAAAACCCTTATTATCTCAGTTAAGCAGTGGTTATTTATCCCAATAATTTAATAACACATCCAAGATCAACAAAGAGTCAGTGGTATTTGTTCCATAGGCAGCTGCAGCTGTGCTGTATATTGTTCACCAAATTTTCCTACTTTCCTAACAGATTCTTTGCTACTCTCTCTATTTTTTTAATGTTGTGAGTTGCACTCCACTAAAGAATCCATATATATGATGAATCAGAAACCTACCTCCTACTTTACTTCATTAGCTATGCTTACTGAAAACAATTTTGATCCTTTTAAGCATGCGGACTAAATCATAAATTTCACTCAAGTATAGGGACTGACAACATACTTTTAAGCGGCATTTTCATGCTCCTTCCATTTGATTCGCTGCCTTCTTTTGTAGGGACTGTTTTAGACCCAGTTCCTGCATATTTTTCATGTATATATGGAACTTGTAAGTTCCGTCTAACTGAAGGAATGCTCGATGCTCGGCATCGATGGTGTAGCCGGTGTGTCCGGTGTCTGTTCTGAACTATCAGCTGTTGGACTTACAGCAGAGCTCACTGAGGCTGCGATTGAACTATGCTATAAAGCATGGTCACACAAAAACCAGGGCTAGACCCAACTTGGCATACTCTAAAGCCATTTTGGAGGCTCAATTAGTATGTAGCAGCGGCGGAGCTAGTTTTTCGTGGCACCGGAAATGATTAACAAAGAGATGGAATTGTGTCTTCCCCAAAGGGAATGATTAACAAAGGGCTTGTCTGATTTGTACTCAATGGCAATGCTATAAATGCATCATAATTTGTTCATATGTTGTGAGAAGCCATGAGCTTATAAATGTATGCAGGCAAATCCCATTTCGTTATTTCGATTCGTTGAGACCGGGATTGAGAGAGTTCTTCACTAAACCCTCATTAAACAATTCAAACAAAAGTAGTACAACAAGAATCATCTCAACAAAAACAAGGGATAAATCATAAAACATCAGCAACTATATGACAGCCAACAATGCCCTGCAGCCTGCAGGCAACTCTAGAATCTGGCCACGGTTGCAATGAAGAGAAGGGAGATAACAGAATGAAGGAAGGCTTTCGCTGCACTTGCATCGGATGATCCCCCATTGATCGATGGGACGGATTTCGATCCTGTTACTGCATATTTATGGAGCACTAGCATGAAAAATATGTCCCTTAATCATATAATAAGGTATCATTAACTTTTGTTTTCTTGGTCAGTATAGATGATGATCAGAACAATTCAAATGTGTACCTGTAGGAATGTCCGATGCTGATGGTGTAATGGCACCACCATCAGGCGTTTCATCAGAAGAATCCGACGGTGAACCAGTCGGAGACGCAGCTGGTGGTGTTGCAGATGTTCCACCTGGGAAAATTTAATTCAATGCATCTCCTTGCTATATATATATATAGTTGGTAAGCATATAAGCATAAAGAAAAAGTTAATCAAGCTTACCATTGTTACACTGGCTAATTGATGGAGTTTGAACCTGACAAGTACCAGGGAGTTGCAGTGCAAGAGTTTGGTTTATAGTAATCCCCAATGAAGCCCCACCGTTAAGCAATGTGCAAAGACATTGCGGAGACGATTGAACGACGGTCTTCAGCTGCGAGCAGCACGAAGATGATGGGGTGGACGAATTCCCGGTAATATAATTTAGGCATGGGGATAGGCTGGTAAGTGCTGTAGTGCAGCTTTGAGCATTGGCTCCTGCCCATAGCATTCCCATCAGGACCAGAATCAGACCCATTTGAAATCCACTTGAAGCCATTTCCTTGTGTTACAATTCTTGTCTGCCTATAGAAACTTGAAAGTCAAGTTGTTTGTTTGGATTTGGAGACTTGGGGTTTACTTGTCTGACTGTTATATAATGGTGCCTTTGAGGAAACTGACAAATGGATTGGTTATATTCGGATGACCAACTCGATCGAGCCGTTCATGAACATAACTACCTTGAACTGCTTCTGATTTGATCATATCATAAAAAAAATGTTAGTTAAAGTAGTTGAACTCCAGAAACCCACTTCAAAACTGCCTGTTTTTATTTTGCTTGGACCCTCTCAAGGACTCAAAACTATAAATCTTTACCATTTCCATGGCTTTTACCATTACTCCACACTCATTGGAAAAAGTCATGGACGGTTTCAAGGTTCTCCAACTCATTGCAATATTATCGACTCTTTCAACCGTTTCGGTTAATGGCCAAATCTCTACGGCCTGCACAGCCTCAATGATCTCAACGTTCACCCCGTGCCTAAATTTTATCACCGGAAGCAATGGGAATGGCTCGTCGTCACCAACTCAAGGCTGTTGCGGTTCGTTGAAGTCGCTTATGAGCAGCAGCATGGATTGTGCTTGTCTTATTATTACTGCAAGTGTACCACTTCAACTGCCCATAAACAGAACCCTGGCACTTAGTCTCCCCCGAGCTTGTAACTTGGGCGGTGTACCAGTTCAGTGCAAAGGTGTGCAGCCTTTGCTTCTCATGCTTTCATATATTATAATTCAGTTAATTTCTCTTGGTTTTATATTATAACCACACCATTTCCTGCGTTTTTGCAGCTTCTGGAACTCCTTTACCAGCTCCAGGTAACTTATTACACAAGCAATTAAACAAGTTTTGGATTTAAACAGTTTAAATTAGCATTAACTGATCCGAAGAACACTTGCAGCCCCTGTACCTTTTCTGCTTCCTCCAACTTTGCCACCTACAGCCGTGTTGGTAAAAAGAACTGCAAAAAAGCTGTTAGTACTGACTGGAAACTATAAGCAAAACGGAACGTAAAAATGGTTGACCGTGTCGTGGTATGGTGGCCACTGCCTTAGAAACAAAACTGCCCCGAACAGTGTAGTCGCTTCACGGGCAGGCTGTCCCCCGAGGTGCACACGGACGCTCCTTGAATCGTACACTCGACTCTCGGAGTGAACAACGGTGGAACTGCTCGAGCAAATGGAGAGAAAACAGAGAGAAGCTGGAATGATGTTTGAATGTGTTTGATTGTGATCTAAAATGCTGCATGCAGCAGCTCTATTTATAGACTGTAAAACATGTCTATAAATGACATTTCACATGCACAATAATTACAGAAATTAATCTGTATAACAGCCATCTTAAATCTGCTGTAACAGATTATAATAAACACTATTTTAATTCTGTAATAATCATGTCATTACAGTGCTGTTACACTTTGAATCTGACTGAAAAACAGTCTCCAAAAAGAATATATACGTGCGCGTACATGTTACCTGAACCCGAACCAGAGCCCAAGCCGAACGGCGGCGGCGGCGGTGCGCGAGGACTTCCCTTGTTCTTTCCCACTCAACAAGGGAGGGAGGAAGTATACCCATTTTCCCAACCAATGTGGGATATAACTTTGCCTTTGGTAACTTTTTGAAGCATTACCAACAAGCCGCATCTCCCATAAGCCCTGCAGGTAATCTCTAATGAATCTGCATCAGTATTTTGATTATGATCATAACCGGAGGTTGCGGTTCGAGGAGAAATACCGTGAAATCATAGATTTCGTTTCTTTAAAAAAGTATTGTGGTTGTTGTTGACAGCTTCCAAAGCGTCAGCACCAGAATCTGATACTCCCTTGAACCTGGCACCTACATCGCCACCGGAAGAAGACGACGAACCGGAAGCTCCCTCGGCCACATTAAATCCTAGGATTAGGCCGGTAATACAGCCCTCGGAATCGAGCCGGTCTTATGTTTCCCCTCCGTTGGTACTCACACTATTGATTGTAGCTACAATTTTCAAGTTCAGTTGAAGTCCAAACTGTGTTCTTTGTATTTGTTGTTTGAAAGTCCCAATATAAATTGGCTTTGAATTTCACATTCATTTGTATCTTCTGTATTGGATAAAAATGAATAAAATTAGTGTATTCTCAACAAAAAATTTCATAAACTTATGAATATAATGTATTTTTCGACCTAAACACAAAAGTTAAGAAATAGTATTTTTATATGAAACTATCAAAATGCCCTATTTTTTTATATTTTTCAACATAAATTTAAAATATACATTTTAACTTCCGACAACACCTTTTCACAATAATATCAAATATTTAAATTAATAAATCACACTTGTTCACGGTTATTTTACAATATTAAAATAACATTTCCAAGTAATAATTTTCAACACAACAACAATAAAAAACTAAGCCTTTAATTTCAAATTATAGCCATTTTTCATGTTGGCATCTAAAGTTACTAAAGTAAGTAAAAACCTTGCTACCAAAGTAGCTAAAGAATATAGTTTGAGGACTAAATTGAGTATTGACTTTTTTTTAAATTACATTTTAAATGTAAAAAAAAAAAGGAAAAAAGAACTGGGTTCTTTTGGAAAAGCCCAAAGCTGAAACCAAACTGGTCGGGACTCGGGATATTGAAATACCAATTCCCAACCCGACGCAAACCCGATAATCCATATTAGGGTATAAGCCAAAACCCTAAATCCTTCTCATTTTGTTGTTCTGAATTTCTGAAGCTTTTGGGTTGGAGATTAAAATGGGTTGGAAAGCAGCTGAGAAGCTTATTAGACACTGGAAAATTCTTAGGGGCGACAATGTAAGCATCTTATTTTAAATTTCCATTTCCGTTTTTTAAATTTAAGTTAAATTCGAAACCAATTATATGTTTTTTTTTCATTTTGTAATGGATTGACAGGTGATGATAATCAGGGGCAAAGATAAAGGTGAATCTGGCATTATCAAACGCGTTATTCGCTCTCAGAATCGTGTGATTGTTGAAGGGAAAAATCTGGTCAGACTCTCTTCAAAATTTAAGATACAATTCTTGCTCTATTATTAGGAAATAGGAAGGATTGCTTTTTTAAAATTCCCATTTTTTACAGGTGAAAAAGCACATTAAGCAAGGTCCAGGTCATGAAGGTGGTATATTTACAGTCGAGGCTCCGCTTCATGCCTCAAATGTTCAAGTTCTGGATCCTGTTACTGGGTATTGGCTTTGATTATGGTTATATATTTTTAAAGTACTTAAAACAAATAAGAGCATTTTTTTATGGATTGTATTGATGTAGGAAGCCTTGCAAGGTTGGAGTTAAGTATCTCGAAGATGGAACTAAGGTGAGAGTATCTAGAGGTATAGGAGCTTCGGGGTCTATAATTCCTCGCCCTGAGATCTTGAAGATAAGGACAACACCAAGACCTACAGTTGGTATTGCTCTTCCCCAATTTATGTGGAATGTTGTCCTTTTTCTTTTACCCTTTATGCAGATATATGTAGTATATATGGCTAGCATTTTCGCCTTAATACAGAAAAATTATACTATGAATTCAAAGTCAGCTTGTTGCTTTTAAGATGGTCAAGATGCCGTATCAATAGGTGGGAATTTGTGAACATATTGAGTTGGTTTTCAGTTCAGTGATCTGTGAAGTGGTATCGGAGGATGTTAACTTAGAAGGTTATCTATTCACGGGGTGAAAATCGTCTACCTCCTAATCATGCCTCCATTTATGCCTCTACAACAAAATTAGGGGTTTAGGGAATTTAGGGTAAGGCCTAATATTTAGGGTGTAGGGTTTAGGATTTGAAATTTAGGGTTAGGGTTCCTAATTTAAATTTTAAGTTTTTTTAATGGGAGGCATAAACGGAGGCATGGTTAGGGGGCAGAGGATTTTTACTCCTATTCACGAGTTAATAAGCTGAAAACTTGAAGGGGAAAAAACTTAAAATGGCACACAGTTAATATAACCTAAAAAATAGTTCTTCAAGGAACTAGATAGCTTTTTGGCATTTGCAATGGTATGTAGTTACTCTTAACAATTAACATCAACTAGCCTTCTCCTTGTACATACAATTCTAGAAAGGGTAATAAATTGAGAATTGAAACTAGGAACTGTGATATATGGCACTAAGTTTGTAAATATTCTTGTACATGCATGCGTGGTTACCTTGTATCTTTTGTAATTAGATTGCGATTTAAGGAACCAGAACGATGAGCTGTTTTGTATTCTCATCGTGTATACTGTTATCATTGTATGCTCATTGAATTTCAGTAAAACCAGTGTTTTCAAGTTCTGATGTAGTCAATGGTTGAGGGGAGAAATTTTTATTGAATCTCTTGGGGGCAGTTTTTTGATATCGAGTTTAATTCCCTTCTTTTAATTCATACTTAAAGGCATATAGTAAATGTTGCAAACGGATGGGGTAATATATCAAAGACAGTGAAGAGTTGCAACTGGTGTTTTTTGCTTTCTGCTGTGTTTGGTTTGATCATGCTATCTTCCCTTTAAGGTTTCAGGTGCATTTGCACTCTTTACCATCATTAATTAACAGCTTCTGTTCATAAGCATTTAAAGTTTTTTGTACAGCACAATGATGTAAATTTACTATGCAAAATATATTCCGTGGTGCTCGCTTTCTGCATTCAACTTATTTTGTGTGTGACGTTTTGCAGCCGGTCCCAAGGATACTCCGATGGATCTTGTGTTGGAGAAGACATATGATCCTAAGATCGGGAAGGGCATGCCAGACCTTTAAAGAATCTCGATCACTCTCCTCGGAGGCGTCAAACACAGGGAGCAAAGAGGCTATAGAGTTATATGGTCTATGGATCAAGGGCATTTGCCTATCATCAATAATAATCTTATCAGGGTTTACATCTAGCGGTTAATGTGGCAATGAAATCTTTTGGATTGTATTTTAACGTCCAAGGTTAAACTCTTTACCAATAGAGCACGACTATTTATGGTGCCTTGTTTTCCTTCATGAAATTACCACTCACCAATTTCTTCCCTGTGTGCTCTATAATGTAATCAGATTCTAATGGTTTCAAAGTTGCTAACCTTCAGCGGGTACAATTTTAAGATTTATAGAATAGTTTATGAAATTATATCTAAATTTATAATGGTCCAAACTTATATGGCGGGTAGTATGCGGAGCGGGTAAGGTCTTAAATTCACCACCTACCCACTATTCGCGACGGGTATGATTTTTTACATCTACACTCGCTCATGATCCACTGAATTTATACCCATCTTCACCCTGATTAGGGCGGGTACAGTGCGAAATTCACGAAATTATATCCGTATGCCATCCCTACTTACCAATTCTATAATGTAATCAGATTCTACTGGTTTCAAAGTTGCTAACCTTCAGGGACTTTGTTTCCTTTCATTGCCCCTTAACTCGAGATGTACATGGTGGCTTGGATACTTGTTTGAATTTTATAGTCATAGTTGTTCGAATTCAAGTCACCTGAAAAAAAAACAATATCCGCTTTTCAACGTGAACCATCCTCGAGTTCAATTGAATATTTGATTTTAATATTTATAGTATCATCTAATCTAAAGACAGACTCCCACGTGAAGGCTACACTCTCAAGACATTAGGATGTCATGCGATGACTCGCTCCATTCCGAGTGCCAACTCAAAGCGCCCCGACACCACGCGGCGTTTCAACATTTACTTATCATGACACGTACAGGCACAGCGGACACACGTCTTCATGCATGCATGCACTTTGCCGCTATATATAATCCCCATGTTCATCTTCAACCTCTGCAACAACAAGCCACGCTTTAAAAATGTACGCCAAATCGAAGCTTTCTGTAGTCATTTTAATCCTGTCTGTTGCGGCTCTGTTTTCCGGCTTAGCCTTTGCTAAGCAAGACCCAGAGCTGAAACAATGCTCCCACCAATGCAGAGTCCAGCAACAATTCGACGAGGAACAGAAAGAAAAATGTGTAAGTAAATGTGAAGAATACCACCGAGAGAAGATAGAAAGAGAGCGTGAAAAAGAACATGAATTTGACCCTGACCGGAAACTGAGAGAGTGCCGGAGCCGGTGCATGGGACAAGGACAGGGGGAGGCGCGGCAGCTGTGTCGCTTTCGGTGCCAACAGAGACTGGAGAGAGAGCATGACGGAAGATGGGAGGAGGAAGGCAAGAAACAGACGAAGGAATACGAAGAACACGAAGAAGAACACGAAGAACAAGAGCACAATCCGTATGTATTTGAAGATCGACATTTCTCTACCGCAATCAAGACCGAGAAAGGAAGAGTTGATCTTCTCGCCAAATTCACACAAAACTCGGATGTTCTTCATGGCATCGAGAATTATCGGCTGGCCATACTTGTCGCTAATCCGAAGGCGTTCGTAGTCCCGAACCATTTTGACGCTGATGCTATCTTTGTTGTCACTCAAGGTTATATAATCTTTCTTTCCAAATTTCAATATTAAGAAAGAACTTTGAATTTTAACTGAATGCTTCGTTTTATTCATGAACAGGACGTGGAAGAATCTCAATGATCCATGAAGATAAGAGGCGGAGCTTCAACATCGAAACAGGAGACATCATCAGGATTCGTGCTGGGACTCCTCTCTATTTGATCAACAGAGATGACAACGAGAAACTGTTCATCGTCAAGTTATTGCAACCCGTCAATCGTCTAGACCAGTACGAGGTATTTTACGGTGCTGCCGGTGGAAAACCGGAATCGTTCTACGAAACATTTAGCATTGAGATCCTTGAAGCAGCTCTCAAGGTGCATTCTTAATTCAAATCGTATTTAGTACTCCCTCCGTTCCACTTAAAATGTCTCATTAAAAAATTAATTATTTTTACAAGGTGCATTTTTTAAGGGTAAAATTGTCTTTTTAATTTATTTATATCACATTTCTTATGCAAATTTTTTCTTTTTAAAACTGCGTGAAAAATCAACAATGGACATCTTAAGTTAAGTGGGAGAGTATATAAAGGCTTTATGTATGGCCACGTTTTGCTTATTTCTCACATATAATCAGACTTCAAGAGATAAGCTCGAGAGATTCTTCGACAGACGAGGCGAAGGAGCCTTCCTCGAAGCCTCGAAAGAACAAATCGAGGCCATGAGTAGCCGCGAGGAAGGTGGCAAAGGCGGTGGTATATGGCCTTTTGGAAGTGATTCAAAGAATCCATTCAATCTCTTCAAGAAGCGCCGCCCTTCCAAGTCTAACAAATATGGTCAGCTCTTTGAAGTTGATGCAGATGAATTCGAGCACCTCAAAGATTTCGACCTCAGGGTTTCCTATGCCAACATCACCAGGGTATAATTTCGCCCTTTATTTTATTTTCCTTCGCCTTCAAATCGTATTCACCATGTTGTTTAATTTATGTTCAGGGATGCATGAATGCCCCATTCTTCAACTCGAGGGCAATAAAGATAGCCATTGTGGTGCAAGGCCAAGGCTACTTGGAAATGGTGTCTCCTAGTTCCGGAGGAAGAAAGAGTGGGTCTAGTTATCAGAAGATAAGCTCACGTCTAAGGCCCGACACGGTGTTCGTTGTTCCGGCAGGGCATCCTTTCGTAACAGTTGCATCGATTAATTCGAATCTAGAGATTCTATGTTTTGAGGTCAATATAGAAAACAATGTGAGATATCTTCTAGCAGGAGAGGGCAATTTGGTGCAGCGGTTCGAGAAGGAAGCGAAGGAGTTGGCATTCAAGAGGAGGGGAGCAGAGGTGGATAGGGTGTTTGGTAACCAAGACGAAGAGTTCTTTTTCCCAGGACCAAGGCAACAAAGGAGCCGAGATTATGAATAAGGGAAAAGCTTGGCTGAGCCTAGCTAGTAGCTACCGACTTCTACTTGTGTAAATTTTGCATGTTGTGAAATACGAATAAGTGATGTTAGTAAGTTATGCTATAAATGAAGCCAAGTTCGGGCCCAAATTAAACAAATAATCCAGGCTTCCAACGAGCCAACCACATGATTTGTACGGGCAAAGAGTGCTCACCGTATGCCCCCTACAAGCCCAAATAAGAGTTCACATCAAACCAAAACATGCATTGAATCGATGGCTCCGAGTTATGATTGATACTTGACTCGAAAAATTTAAGGAAAAAAATATTGAAAATATTAGAAAATTTTGAATTGTTCTTTTTTTTTTCCTGAAATTTTGTGGTTTATTCATTTGTTTCAATGTTGACTTATATTCATTTGTGATTAATAATAATTTAAATGACAAATAATTTAACTAATAAGTTTACCCTAAATTAAAATGAAAATTTGTGTTATATTAGTCGTTGAATTTTTTAAAGTGATAATTTTGAGTGTCCCATTACATAAAATAATTTTTATGCACTTAATATTCAGATTCGACTTTGAATTCGAGTCCATGGTTGAGTTATTTTTGAACTTGACTTTTTAAGTCAAGTGAGCTCTATACTACCCTCTTAAGCCAATGAAAAAAATGACATGGGATGGGAGTAGGGTTGAGTACCGATATGATTCGGCTTGATCGAATTGGATTTTTTTAATGAAAAATTGACTTCAGGATGAAGTTAAGTCAGTCAATTCGACCTGAGATTAATTGTGTAATTATTTTTAAATTTTATAAAGATATTTATAATAAATCTCTCTATTTTTTTTATAAGTAGGTTTTTAAAATTAAATTTTTATTTACAGTTTAGTTCTTAAATTTATAATTTTTTATAAAAATGTCCCCTAAAATTATTTTTTATAATTAAGTCTCTAAACATTAATTATTTTTGTATAGGTCAGGTCGGGTTTAGTGTATTTATTTTCGGGTCGGGCTAAAAATCTGATCCAGCCCGTACCATCTCTAGATGGGAGTATTAGAGAAACACAGCAAAGAGCAGTTGCAATGCCCGGTGACACCTTCCGGTTCTGAAGATACCATTTTACTTACCTTCCTTCCATAGGCTTGGTGAAATCCCAGATGCTTTCTAAAACCGAGGTTAGAGACGAGGGTTGACTATAGCTCAGAACAGAAAACCCCCCAACTATTGACAGCAAAAGAAGCAAGTGTAAGAGATGTGTGCTGCTGGAACATTAACCCAGCATGACACCAGGAATACGCCAACCATGTACTCACTCACACCTACTTTAACAAGCAACAATCTCTAATCTAATCACTGCTCTGTATTTGTGGTATCAGTTGAGGCTACCTAGGTTATGTTGTTTTCAAGTGTTGAACCATGTTAGTTTTTCTTGCCAAACTGCCTTCAAACTGTACGTCCAGTCCTTGTCTGTGGGTGACGTCAAGTGTCCATCACGTGGCAGAGAGGGAAAAAAACACCCACTGGCGTCCTACGAGATGCCACCAACGAGCTAGCATGGGGTTGGGGGACGAGTCAGAGGCAGAGGCGTGCTTTTGCCTTTGCCTTTGTGCTCTCCTCCAAGGATGACGTGAAGGGAGGAGAAATCAGAAATCGATGTGGGGTACGGGGTACCCTCTCAAAGGGTTGTCAGTCCTTGACTCATGCTACCATAATCTGTGGGCCTTACTATGTCCCACACTTCATCAAATTCTATCTAAAAAAAGATTATATGGTACTTGACATTTGAAGAAAACAGAGCAGGAAATGACAGTCTAATAAGAATTTTTACAAAGTTTCTGTCCCAAATGAATTCCAAAATTTGCAGAACTGTAAAAAAAAGATTATAGGGTAAACACTTGGAGCTGCAGATTTTTACTATTTAGTGAAGTGATGGGAACCATAGCTTTATATACCAAAGCTGTTAAAAGGGAATATTGACAAAGATACGAGCTTCCCGCCTTCCCCCCTCGGCACTTACTTTCAGTGGCTGTTCTCTGCCTTAGATAGCTACTAGACAGCAGGACATGAATGCAGACATATGAAATTATGTAATAAAAGTAGTTTCATGTGTTGTTGTTCTGGATTTTCGGATAAATCAGGCTTTATGGGATTCTCTTTCAAAGCTTTCAACCTGTAAAAAGTGAGTGTAAACGTCCAAACATGTCGTTTTAAAAACCTGTAATATCACCCAAATTCAAGCTGGAAATTCCCACCATTGAAAAAGCTTCATGTTGTACTAATATATAACATTATGAAGAAGAAAAAATTCCAGGTTTGAATATCTACTAAAATCCTTAGATTCTGGACAATGAAAAAAGCTATTTCTCCTCAAACCCCACACCCCCTATCCAAACTGGGCCCCTCATTATCCACCTTTGAAAACGATTTTATTCATTATTTTTACAGAAAGTGTTCTTTATCAATGGTTTTCTCCCCTATGTAAATTCCATACACAGACAACAAAGCATGCAAATTTGGCCGCAGTAAATCTGAGGGTGTGAAATAATTCATTAAAAAGAGTGCAGTCAAATGGATTTTTTTATCTGACGTGTATATTTTTAGGAAAAGAATATTCTGTTTCATGTCTTTTCCTCACAGTTCACCTATAAACTTCCAAGATTATTTTATTTACTGTGTGGAAAATGCCAGGTGAATTGCAACCAGTAGAGATATAAATCCTGTAACTAGTTGGCTTCAGATTGACACAGGTAGGTTTGAGGTGTGTAGGTACGGCTAAAAGACGGTAAATTTTGAAATTTGTCCACGAATTGAAAATGTTAAACTTCTCGAAAATGTAAGTATCGATGCTTAGTTTGGTCCAACCAAATACTGAACAAAACAATTGGCAGTAAGTAGGTAGGGTTATACCATTGCAGAGCGCACCAGCATTGCTGTCCTGTCAGGCTTCAAGTTTTGATCATAACTAAAAATTTGCATTCTGGGTTGAAGAATTGCTTCAATGCTTTCTGAGTCTGCTGAAAGTAGCTGAAGCATGGCCCATGGATGAGGGGAGTCTACGGTACAACAACCTAATTTAAGGCTAAAAAACGGCAAGTTTCGAAACTTGTCTACCGTAGGTGCAGACACACCCCATGGATGAGGGTATTCAGATTTGAAACCAGATGCATTTGCCTTTTGCAGGCATGTTCTCTCCTGAATAATTATATGATAATCTGAACATCTGTGATTATTTTTAATCTCAGCAAAGTTTTAATCTTTTTACTCTTTTTTTTTTTTTTACTTTTGATGAGTTCAGATCACTGTTTGAGAAGATTTACAAATGATAATGGTAATCAATTCAAAGTTCAAACAAACTAGTTTCCTCTTTTATATCAGTAAAATGATTAGCAGCAACTGGAAAAAAAGAAGGTTTACATAAATCAAAGCTTCTGTTATATCCATTATCTCCCCCCCCCTTTCTTTTTCCCCTATAAAAAAATCCCTTTCTGCTGGAATTTACAAAAGCATTTTATAAAAAAATCTAGGCATATGTTAAACAGTTATCAATGGTGGCCAGGCCATGGCATGCCATCATGATCTTGTGGAGTTAGGAATTTATAAACAATATACAGAGTTGAACCTGTTACAGCAAGGAAAAGTCAGGTTGGAGAATTAGAAAACTGAATTTGGGACAAGAATTTACATCCAAACTATTAAAAGTAAAGACCAACCTTCTTCCGGGTTGCGGTGACAGTATTCGTCGTCGGCATCATGGTGTAGTCTCCCCAAGGCATTACTCACCTGTAAAATGGGACCATTTAAGAACAAGCAATAGATATTCTCAAATTCAAAAACTTCAACAGGGAACAAATACCGCATCGCCTTTGTATAGATGGATTACCTTATACAAGCATGCACTTAATACCACATGTCTTCCGGAACTGTGGCACAGAATAAGGACTGTTAAATAATTCTCTCAAAAGAAACCGAGTTCGGTGTATCCATGTGACTGTGGCAACAGCTCTTCAGCCTCGATCCTGCCCCTGGAATAATTCATGCTTTTCCTGATTCGGCTACGGTTAATAGACTCAACCTCTGCTGAAAATACACTATACACTGGCCTATGGTCGGAGAACTTCGACTCTCCACGAACATAAGATAACTGGTAGAGGCCTTGTCCATACCACAGTATACGATCGCACCTTCACAAACATCAGGTCGTTTATTTGCTTGTTTTATGATTATTATAAGATCAATAGTTCATTGTGAAAGCATAAAGTAGATAATTCTGATTACCATGCAGGAGTTCTTCGCTTCTCCTTTGGATGCCTATCCTCCCCTGCATATCTGTCTGAATTATTTGAGTACTTGTATGTAGGAGGGAAATGTATTTTGCCTTCATTCCATCCCACGAAAACACGGCCGTGCCTTTGCTCTATCCGAAGCTGGAAAACCATTAAATTTTCAGACATAAATATATAGGATCATTTAAAAAGAATAAGAACATGCCTGGTCATTCTCTAACAGTGACTTCCAATTGCGCATCTCAACTAGAGCCTTTGCAGAACGGTAGGACAAAGCTATCCGGTAATTCAAATCCCCAAGCCATATAACACGACTGTGCCAAGATATTCAAAACTTAGTTTATACCATTGCTGTGACATTAATATGACAAGCATTGATACAGTTAAAATTTAACATATAAAGGCTTACTCATGCTCTAGAATTGTTTGGGGAGAATTATCATATCCCGTTCCGTGGACCCTGGGAAACCTCGTCTTTCTGAGGATCTCCATAACATCGGAGTTTCTTCGCAGCTCATCACCCTCCTTTTGCCCCGAGGTTAAATGACTGCAGACGAAGCAAAAGCTGGTTCGATGCAAAGACATGCTAATAGATATGGAACCCTGTAAAACCAAAGAAATGAGCAATGAGCATGCTTCCTTAGCTTTAGTTCAACAAAATCTATCAAACCAATGAGTTTAATAGGCAAAGATGTACCTTGTTTCCAAGATAACCCATCAATCCTCTGCCAACACAAGACACTTTCAAGTTGCGAACGTCGTCTCTAAGATCACTCTTCACCCATACTGTTAGAAATATCCCTACCATTTGTTTGCTGGCAACCAAGCAGTACCTTGAATGCTCCATCGGCCTATTGTTTTCCTCTAATGCAAAAGATCCACCATAAGACATTGGAGAATATCTAGAATAGTGAGCGTTGGCTGGTGAGTCTCCAGCTCCATTCTCATCATCAGAGGAACCCCATCTGATGTTAGGGTCATAATCACTCGGTCTATGCCCAAAGACAACACGATCACAGACACTGAAGCGGCGGTCAAGCCTCGGTTGTGGCATTGCCATGTCGTTATCCATTCTCATGCTACGACTCAAGGACTGAAATGACCGGCGGTGAAAGAAAGATGAAGCTTCCTGCCTTGTTGACCCTTCAAAGTCTGCATCCAGTTCTACAAGTGGATAAGGGACAGGTGAAGGTGTGTGGAAGCCACCACTGGCTCCAGGAAGACTGTTCAGAGTCTTCCTAATGAGAGCTAGCCATTTCCTAGCCGGTCCATTGTCTTCGGTACCCAAAACATTACCCGCATTTAACGGAACAATTTCTTGAAACCTAAGAAAGGCCAAAAATAAAGGATCCAAAAGGCTTCTGTCAATACCAACAAACTAGTTTGTTTAAAAGAATTGACACATTGAGATGTTGAATAAATCTGGACCGGTTTCGCATACCCAAGTACATAAATATCAGCAGGAGGAGAGGTAGGAAGCCAATCTTCCAGATTCAAATAACTAGGAGGAGACTTTCCAGCCACATTCCATGTAGCTACAAAAATCCTATACCAATATGGAACAAGATACACACTGTAAACCAAAGCATATTGAAAAACAACCTAACACTAGAAAGCAATCAAGATCTAAGAATTCAACTCCATACCTATAATTATGCACATCTGTGAATTGCGAGACATCAGGATCGATTTTACATCGGCGAACTCGATCAGAATACCTCTTGCTCGATCTCTCTAGCATCCATGTAACAAACCAGAAATTTGTGAAGCATAAAGTTGGAATGATTGAAACAATATTAAAAACATTTTAGTATTGTTTGGATTGAAAACTCCTTAAGATGTGAGATAGAGAAAGAGATGTGGTCCAAAAGGACCAAAACAATCACTAAAGTGGAGTGTGATTCCAAATCCAAACCTGTTTTGCTTTTCTTGATAGTGCATGCCTCCCTATCTGAGAAGTTGTGCCCCCAATCTTCATCAACACCTGAAAAAAGAAGAACTATAAAGCTGTTAAAGCTGCTCTATGTCTCTCTCTCTTTCTTACACACAGAGAAGAGTATCAATTTCACATATTCAAACATCATAAAAAACAAAAAACATGGATTTTAGAAACAGGAAGAAAACAGCTAATGGATCTTGAACTGCAAATGACAAGTATCAAACCCCTCACTGAAATGGAAATCCAAAATCCATGATCTTGGTATATAAAAGGCTAAGGATTTCAAATCCAAGAACCAAATGTGTAATCCTAAAAAAACATGCAATAAAACAGGATAAAAAGACTCAAAAACCCAATCAAATGAATCACCTCCATAATCAACATCATCAGCATGAAAGTCCTCAGCTTTACTCTTGATATTGAACCATTTCTTGACCAATGTCTTGGGCCATGACAGCTTCATCAGGGAAATATACATTTAACATCAATCTCTTACAAAACATAAACTGACAGAAGAATCAAATGAGATTGTAGCTTATCTCAGAGTTGAAAAAAATAAAAAAAAACAACCTTGCTCTTCTTGGAGTTCCCATCTCTCATTGTTTCACAGCTTTCATATAGCCTAGCAATAATTATGATTTTTCGTGAAGTTTGCTCCTATTGGTTCAACTCTGACTTGATATTCTCAGGCGTTTCGTCCAAATGCAAACAAAGACAAATACAACAGTTGGGGGCAAAAACTTCTTGAAAACTGGAACTTTTTAGAAAACAATGGTGACAAAAGTGGGATAATTTTGAATGGCAGCTTAGGATAAGAGAAGGGTAAACCTCTGTTCCCCCAGGTAATGAAGAGTAAACAAGCAAGGGAACAAAGGAAGTTTCAAGCTTTTTTTCAGCATTACCATTTCATTCTAAACAAAGTGGAAATAAGTGGTCTTTCACTTGTAAGTGTTTGCAGCTCTGCCGGAGAAGACTAAAGAGAGAAATAGAGAGGGACGACAACAACAACTTAGGAGAGGGAGTGAAAATAAGAGATTCTGAGAATAGAACAAGACAATGTAGGACATATAAAAGAGAGAGAGAGAGTAGAAGAATATAATAGAAAAAGATGGTTTTTTTTTTCTTCTTTTTTTGGGGTTTCCTTTAAGTTGGCTTAGACCTCTCTCTATTGGAACAAAAACCTGGTTCAGGGTACAGTGCAAAGTATCGAACTTGAAGAGAATAAAGTGCAAGAGAGCATGGGTTTTCACAGCTCTCTCTTTCACCCCGAAATCCAAAGCCTACAGCCTAAAACAAAGGCAAAGCTTTAAGTGCAATGGGTATTCGAGAATGGAGATATCATTCAGCTACCCGTTCATGGTTGAATGGAAATCGTCTACCCTTTACTTATGTCTTTATTGATGCATGTACTTTAAAACAACAGGTTTAGTATTTAGTGTTTGGAGTTTAAGGTTGGGGCTTAGGGTTAGGGTGTAGGAAATTAGAGGTAAGGTATATTTTTAGGGGTTAGGATGTAAAAATTAAGGTTATAACTTAAAATTTAATTTTTAAGTGTTTTTTAGTAGGGACATATAAAGAGGCATGGTTAGGGGGAATGATATTTTTACTCTCTACAATTAACCCTGACCGTAGGGACGGAGGCATTAATAAGTTGCGAGAGACTACTACTCCTCTTAAATTTTTTTATATAATTATATTTTGAGCTCCTTTTAGTAATAAATAAGGTATTTATCTTTCCTAATTTTTAAAATTTGTAGGTTTAATAGATTCCTGCCTTTCCTAATTTTTTATTCTAACTCCGTCCCAGCTGTACGGAAACTCTTCGTTTATCTTCTTATCAAATGATTTCAACTACATGTAGTCGTAGACATGGTAATAGTATTTGATTACTACTGCCCACGGTCAGCCAAGTTAGGCATTACCTTGGTCTAATATACCCGCAAAGCTGTGCCCACTCCCACATTCGGTTAAATAAGTAATAAAAAACTCGATCCGAATTAGACGAAATAAAATCCTGAAAAATCGGGAAAAAAACAAAGAAAAAGAAATAAAGATTAGAAAAAACTACCTCAAATATCACTGATTTTAAGTTTAGTATCGATTATACCATTAAACTAAAAGATGATACTATTTTTGTTTAGGCTCGTACACGAACCATTAGAATCTATCCACCTTATAATTTTAATGATCTACTAGTATAATAAATACTAAATTTAAAGTTAAATGGTATCTAATGTAATTTATCCTAAAAAAACAATGCATCATCTTAGGCACAGAGACCATGCTTCCCGTTTCTGACTCACAATTAATTTTTCAAGTCCTACTTAATCCAAAAATCTACTTAATTTGACCAATTAATTAACTGCGTTGACCAATTGAATTAACTAATAGTTTTATAAAAGTATACCAATCAATTCATGCCAAGTATAAGGATTAAAAATGTCCATCAAACCATGAACGTAGTAATAAAAGACTTGTGTTTGGTCAACAATATCTATAGCAAATAGTTAAAACTCTCAATTAACATCTTTTTCTCTCCTTTAGATTATAGATTCGAAACTCATTAAGAACAAATTCCCTCTCTCTCTAGACAAAAATTATTCAAAAAAAAAACTTGTGTCCTTTTAAGTCTTGGTTGATTTTATATATAAAGTTCAATCCATTCACAACTCAACCCCTCCCTCTCATATACAAGCACTTAGACCTGGCCAACTTGACCCGAGATCCGAATTTATCTACCCGAACCAAATGGACCTAAACCGAAGACAACCCAAAACAAAGAAAAAAAGATAGGACGTGAACAGTTGACAACTCTAAAAAAACCAAATATATGCTATAGAAAGTCATATATAGGGTGTAAAAACTTAATTCGGCCTGAAAACCCGATCGATCTCTTATTAACCCGAATTGGCCCGACCCAAATCTGAACCAAATGTAATCAGAACCGAACTGAACGACCCGTTTGCCGCCTCTACAAGCACTAAATCTCAAAATTTAGCACAATAAAGGGACCAAAATGAGAATTTGGCCTTAATACAACATGGTTTCTTAAGAAACATGAGCCATATGGGAAGTTTAAAGGGAGGGACTCAAGACCGTTGCTTAAGCGTGGGTTTTTGGGCTTTTCGAACATCAATAGAAAATGGGGTGTTGTGATAGGAGAGGAATTCTGTGCCAAAGGAATAATGTGTGCTTTGCTTTTTAACTCTTCCATTCAATCCCCTCGAAACCTTCAGCTTTGCTGCTTTTTTAGCAGTCACTGTGTTCCAGCCTGCTATCCTATTTGGAGGCTCTTTTTCACTCCATCCAGGCTTGTGTCCAGCAGAAACAGACCAGTTTTTTTTCTTCCTTTAGCTGCTCGGTGAGTTTCAAGCATTTGGGTGGATTTTTGGTGCTTGGAAAGCTCCTCTTCCGAAAACATGTATGTCTACATGTAAACAGGGATCTTCTTGTTTAAGGGTCCCCTAAAAGCCTCATTCAACTTGCTCGATCATCCCTTAGTACCCGGATTCGAGCACCAGTAATACATGTTGTGTGTGTTGTCTTTGAAAAGACTTAGAAAGTTGAACAGATGCTACCCTTGCATCACACCAGCATATTAAGAAAAACAACTTGCTCGATCATGAGTGATGATGACCCACACCATCTCCTAGGATTAGGTGCTTCTATTTTATCATGGACCGAATCGGGATTGAACTACGATGGGGTAAACTGATTAATTTTGAAATAAATAGGGTTTTAAAAAGTAATTAAACCAAACAAATTAAGGGAGTTTAGGTTTAATTTTACAATTTTTAAAACCAAAAGGTCTTAAAAGGTAATCAAATCAGAAAATCGAGGGATCAATGTTTAATTTTATTAATTTTAGATTACATGGTCCTAAAAAATAATAAATTATAGTAAAATTTTGGGAGGAGCAATGGCTTAATTGTAATTATTTCAAAACTATAGGCCTAAAATACAATTAACCCGTCAAGGTTTTGGGGTACACGTGGTTTCGTCCTTGTATTTTGTGTTCAAGGCACTCTGTATCGGGTGGAAATCGTCTACCTCTTAATCATGCCTCCACAATAAAATTAGGGGTTTATGGTTTAGAATTTAGGGTTATGACATAGAGAATTTAGGGTAGGGCGTATTTTTTTAGGGTGTAGGATTTAAAATTTAGAATTTAGGGTTAGAATTCCTAATTCAATTTTTAAGTGTTTTTTAACAAGATGCATAAATGGAGGCATAGTTAAGGAGCAGAGGATTTTTACTCCTCTATATCCGCTAAGCTATATTAGACCTCGATTTAATTTGATCTTATGTTGGACCCATAAAAGTAGACTCTCTAACGTTATTTTTTTTATATGCATAAGATTTGAAAGAAAGAAAAATTACACAAGGTTGCATATTTGCTCTTTAAAAATTAAAATCGAAATCTTTAATCTTACAAACCTAACACATAAATTCTAAACCTTAAACTAAATCGTTATCCCTCAAACGAAAAAGGGTCATGGTTCAAAGTTTTTCTCTTAAACTAGTCCCTTAAAAAAAGTGAACCCATGGTTCAAAGGTTCACCCTTGCATGTTTTCTATGATTAAAAAAACATGTTATATACATGTAGGAAACTGTCTGGTTCCTTAAGAAAAAAGCCCCTACATTCCCCCATTTTCAAGGCTCTTAGCAGTCTGCTTGTTTTATTATTTTTTATGTGTTTTTCGTTGTTAATCAACAAAGGATTAAACTAATGAAGTTGACGGCAAAAAACTCCAAAGGAAAAATGGGAATCCTTAACAAACAGCAATACAAAATCCATTAATCTAAGGCTAAAAAAAAGTGAAGGTTCCACCATCGACATTGTTGCTGCCATTTGGTCCCAATTATAAGTTGTCGAGGAACTTGTCCATGTCCATGTCATGTCATAGTTGTCGAGACCAAATGCACCCTCTCGACGTGGCACCCATTGTAGCAAATGCTGGGAGACAGGATATGAGAAATTATTGGATAGACCTGGTTCACCACGACATTTGTGTCTCAATCAATAAAATTCACATGTCTTATTATAATTTTCAAACAATCATCAACTATTTATAGAATGAAAATCGTCTGTCTCTTTATCATGCCTTCTTCTATGCCCATAATTTAAAATATTAGGTTTAGGGTTTAAAATTAGGGGTTGTGGTTAGGGTTTAAGGAATCAGGAGTATGGTGTGTTTTTAGGATGTATGGTTTAGGGTTTATGATGTGGAAATTAGGGTTAGGGTTTAGAATTTAATTTTTAATTATTTTTTAGTATGGGATATAGAAGGGGACATGATTAGGGAAGAAAAGATTTTTACCCCTATTTACATGTAGAAAAAAAAAGTAGAGACTCGCTTTTGAATGAGATGGATGGACTTTATTAACTGGGACAACAGATGACGTAATAAGCCGGTACATATAATAATTTTTTATAGGATAAAAATTTGTGAGTGTTTCTTTGTGTAATTCAGCCTCCTCCTTCTTGTTGTTTTCTTTTTATTCATGATTGGCATCTAATCAAAGCTATAAACCGTCCATTTTGTTTGCCTCTCATTTGAAATTTTCTTAAGAATAAACAATTGTCATGTCTTCCGTATAATAATGTTTAACTCGGAATAAAAAGAGTTAATTATACTACATGTTCTCAAATTATGATCCTCATTCTAAATTAGTTTATAAACTTTTGAATGTTTCGATTTCTTCCTCAAATTATGGCCTTCATTAAAAAATGACCTCCCAAACTTTTGAACATTCTAATTTCATCTCCAAATTATCAATATATGTCAATCATATTCCATGTTAATAAAGCAGTTATAAACTTAGTTAATTATAATTTAAGCAATGGTGTGTATTATGTAATAATATGATGTGTTATAAATAATAATTTGATTATGAAATTGGAACGTTAAAAAAGGTTTGGGGTCAATTTAATTGAGGCTTGTAATTTAGGGATGAAATTAAAATATTCAAAAGTTTAGGAACTAATTTAAAGAAAAATATATTTTTGGGATGAAAATAAAACAATTAAACGTTTAAGGACTTATTTAAAATAAAGGTCATAATTTTAAGACGTGTAATGTGATTAACTCTGTTAAAAATATTAGTTGAACCCCAAAAAATAATGGAGTATTGAAAATGTTTGCCCGTCCAATGATATTTTATTTTACTTTTGATTGTATCTTCGGTTTTTCAAGACTTTGTCCTAATTAGTTCAAATCGACATGTGTTGCACTCCTAATCTTGAGAGTGAGTTTTTTTATGTATATAAAGCATCAAATTCAATAATTGCTTAAATAATGTTACAAATTTATGTGCAATTAATATTTTAATGGTTCAATTGTTGAATTGATATTATTATTATATAAAAACAAAAAAATTAAATAGGAAAACTATGGGAGACAGCGCCGGCAGGGGGGAAAAGGCAGGGAAAGGGAAGATTGAATCGATTAGGCAAAGGGGTTGAACGTTATTTAAGTATAACCTTTCGAATAAAATTCATTGGAAAGGATTATGGCAGGTCTTTGATAGACATGGACAGGTATTAGATGTGTTTACCCCAACGAAAAAAACAAGAATGGGCGTGAGATTTGGATTCGTGAGAATGAAATCGAAAATGGAAGCGCAACGGGTCCGAGATAGATTGAATGATGCGTGGATTTATGGGGCGAGGATACAGGTGAATTTTACAATAGAGATGTCGAGAAGGAATGGGGAGCGCAGCTGGAAATTGAAATCTGGGCAATCAGGAAGGGGTGAAGAAGAAGAGAGACATGCGAGCAAATCCAATTGTTCTGTCGATGGGAAGCAAGAGAAATACAAATATGGCAAATCCAATTATTGACCAGGGTAAATGGGAAACTTTACAACATTGTGCGATCGGATGGAGCAAAAAATCTAAGGGGATAGCTACTATGGCAAAAGAAATACAATCGGCGGGATTGAAAGACTTCTCAATAATGCGTATCGCAGGATCCAGAGTTTTGTTAATTTTCGAGAATTCGGAGACAAGAGATGAGTACATTACAGCGGGAAAGTTATTGAATTGGTTTAGTCGAATACAAATATGGCAACTGGAGATTGATAGAGGGGATAGAAGGGCATGGGTAGCTATCCGTGGAATGCCAATTCACGCTTGGTCGAAAGAAAATTTTGATCGGATAGTTGCAAAATGGGGACGAATTATTCGAAGCGAGGATTCCGTGACGGAACCGACGTCTTTTGAGAGAGGCGAGGTGTTGTTGGAGACGGAATACATGGATCAAATAAATGACATAGTGGAGATTCGCGTTGGACAATGTAAATATAACGTGCGAGTAATGGAATTTGAGCCGATGATTGCTGAAACGAGATGTCGACTTTGTATGGAGGAAACGGACTCGGAACACGATGGGGAGGAGGAAGCAATGTTGGACAAAAGAGAGGGGGAGAAGAAGCAAAAAGACATACCGCAAGAACATGCAGGGCATATAATTTCGAATCAGGTAATAGCTAAGGAGGGTGAAGTTAGTTCTTCAAAAACGGAGCAGTCTCAGGAAGTATCGACACAATCCGGCTGGATGTCCGATGCGGATATTGGGGTGATTCAACGAGAGAGAGAGGTAATGGGGGATGTGCGGGGGAGAATGGAGGGACAAGACATATGTTTGTTTGAATGCCCGATTAATGTGGAAGAGGGGGAGAATTTGGAGTTGATGCAAGCGGTCCAGGTTGAGGTGCTAGAACAGGGTCACGTGACCAACTCTGGGGTGCTACAACCGGTGGGGGCAGGGTCACTAGGGGCGAGAGTAGTTGAGTCCAATTGGGATTCTACAATTAGCGCGGAAAAGGAAGTGTGGCATTGTGCAACTACTGGGCATTGCGAGAGGGGGAGGGGAGTTAACGCTACACGTCAGTTCTCTAGTGAATCAGCAGCAGGGTTACAACATATGGCTGAAGCGAAGGAGACGTTAAACTTATGTAAATTGATTGGGGTAGAGACCATTGGAAACGAAGAGAAGATTGTGAAGGATATTGCCGGCTTGTTGTAACGGCAAGATAATCGGCAATAGATTTTACAAGGATGAAGGTGTTGTCGTGGAATATTCGGGGGTTGGGAACGAGTTCGAAGTGTAGAGCGGTGCAACGGATCGTACGACAACATCAAGTGGAGATGGTATTTCTTCAGGAAACGAAATTAGAGTTGATCACGGAACAAATTGTAAAGAAGGTGTGGCATTCGGATAATTTTGTGTTCGTATTTGCGCCGGTGGTGGGTCGATCAGGGGGCTTATTAGTGGTTTGGGAGGCGACGAGGTTTCAATTGGATAAGATGGAAGTGCAGCAACAATATATAGCTTTATGGGGCAGGTGGGTTATGGACGATTGGAAGTGTGGGATGATGAACATCTATGCGCCATGTTCAATTGATGGACAGCGCGAGCTATGGGAAAACATTGTAAGTGAATCACAGAAAATTGCCTTACCTTGGTGTGTCGCGGGAGATTTTAATGTGGTCAAGACAATGGAGGAACGGCGATGTTGCTACGGATCTCAACAAGGTATGACGGCCTTTGTGTCTTTTATTGAGGAGATGGGTTTGATCGATGTAAAGGTAGTGGGTAAGTGTTTCACTTGGTTTGAATCGGGTAATAAATGTAGCCGATTGGATCGCTTTCTGATTAGCGAAGAATGGATGGATAAATTTGTGGGGTTGAGGCAATATACTTTGTGCAAGAGTGTATCGGGCCATGCGGCAATTAAACTCGCGTGTGAGGAAGTGAATTGGGGACATCGCCCGTTTCGGTTTTTGAATTGTTGGTTGGAGAAGAAAGTTTACGTACAAGATATGGCGCAAGAATGGGAGAAATTAACGCGGAAACAACCCAATGGACAACAACTAACATTGCTGGAAAAATTAGATGGTTTGCGTCGGTTTTTAAGGATTTGGAACCGGAATTCCTTTGGAAGTGTGGAGCAGAAAATTGAATCGACTTCCTTGTTAATTGACGAAATGGATGGAAAGATGGGGAGTAGGGAATTATCCGAGGGGGAATTGGATGAGAGGAGAAAGCTTCAGGGGGAATTATGGAAGTTATTGCGCTTTCGGGAGTCCATTTGGCGACAAAAAGCGCGAATAACTTGGTTGAAAGAGGGTGATTTGAACACGAGTTTTTTTCAACGTACATCGAAAATTAGAGGGATGAGGAACAGTATTGAGGGGTTATGGGTGAAGGGACGGTGTATATCGAAGCCGGATCGCTTAAAAAGATGTGTAGCGGAGGAATTCAGAAGGCATTTTGCAAGGCGAAAACAAAGTGGTTCATTGGGGGTGCCGTTGCTTAGACCGGCTCTTGCTCCAGCTCAAGCTCAATCTCTCGAAGTGTCGTTTAGTGAAGAAGAGATCCGGCTGGCAGTGTGGGGTTGTGATGGGTGTAAAGCGCCGGGACCGGATGGATATACATTTGCATTTTATCGTAAGTGCTGGGATTTTGTTAAAGTGGATGTGCTGGGCTGTTTTCATGACTTCTACAGCACTGGCGTGTTGCCGAGGGGGAGTAATTATGCGCATATTGTTCTTATACCAAAGAAGGAGGGCGCATGTGAGGTTAGTGATTTTCGGCCGATTTGTTTGTTAAATTCAATTGCGAACCTGAAGAGAGGGATACCTTTGTGCCAACTTCACAATGTAAATATAGCGTGCGAGTAATGGAATTTGAGCCGATGATTGCTGAAACGAGATGTCGACTTTGTATGAAGGAAACGGACTCGGAACACGATGGGGAGGAGGAAGCAATGTTGGACAAAAGAGAGGGGGAGAAGAAGCAAAAAGACATACCGCAAGAACATGCAGGGCATATAATTTCGAATCAGGTAATAGCTAAGGAGGGTGAAGTTAGTTCTTCAAAAACGGAGCAGTCTCAGGAAGTATCGACACAATCCGGCTGGATGTCCGATGCGGATATTGGGGTGATTCAACGAGAGAGAGAGGTAATGGGGGATGTGCGGGGGAGAATGGAGGGACAAGACATATGTTTGTTTGAATGCCCGATTAATGTGGAAGAGGGAGAGAATTTGGAGTTGATGCACGCGGTCCAGGTTGAGGTGCTGGAACAGGGTCACGTGACCAACTCTGGGGTGCTACAACCGGTGGGGGCAGGGTCACTAGGGGCGAGAGTAGTTGAGTCCAATTGGGATTCTACAATTAGTGCGGAAAAGGAAGTGTGGCATTGTGCAACTACTGGGCATTGCGAGAGGGGGAGGGGAGTTAACGCTACACGTCAGTTCTCTAGTGAATCAGCAGCAGGGTTACAACATATGGCTGAAGCGAAGGAGACGTTAAACTTATGTAAATTGATTGGGGTAGAGACCATTGGAAACGAAGAGAAGATTGTGAAGGATATTGCCGGCTTGTTGCAACGGCAAGATAATCGACAATAGATTTTACAAGGATGAAGGTGTTGTCGTGGAATATTCGGGGGTTGGGAACGAGTTCGAAGTGTAGAGCGGTGCAACGGATCGTACGACAACATCAAGTGGAGATGGTATTTCTTCAGGAAACGAAATTAGAGTTGATCACGGAACAAATTGTAAAGAAGGTGTGGCATTCGGATAATTTTGTGTTCGTATTTGCGCCGGTGGTGGGTCGATCAGGGGGCTTATTAGTGGTTTGGGAGGCGACGAGGTTTCAATTGGATAAGATGGAAGTGCAGCAACAATATATAGCTTTATGGGGCAGGTGGGTTATGGACGATTGGAAGTGTGGGATGATGAACATCTATGCGCCATGTTCAATTGATGGACAGCGCGAGCTATGGGAAAACATTGTAAGTGAATCACAGAAAATTGCCTTACCTTGGTGTGTCGCGGGAGATTTTAATGTGGTCAAGACAATGGAGGAACGGCGATGTTGCTACGGATCTCAACAAGGTATGACGACCTTTGTGTCTTTTATTGAGGAGATGGGTTTGATCGATGTAAAGGTAGTGGGTAAGTGTTTCACTTGGTTTGGATCGGGTAATAAATGTAGCCGATTGGATCGCTTTCTGATTAGCAAAGAATGGATAGATAAATTTGTGGGGTTGAGGCAATATACTTTGTGCAAGAGTGTATCGGACCATGCGGCAATTAAACTCGCGTGTGAGGAAGTGAATTGGGGACATCGCCCGTTTCGGTTTTTGAATTGTTGGTTGGAGAAGAAAGTTTACGTACAAGATATGGCGCAAGAATGGGAGAAATTAACGCGGAAACAACCCAATGGACAACAACTAACATTGCTGGAAAAATTAGATGGTTTGCGTCGGTTTTTGAGGATTTGGAACCGGAATTCCTTTGGAAGTGTGGAGTAGAAAATTGAATCGACTTCCTTGTTAATTGACGAAATGGATGGAAAGATGGGGAGTAGGGAATTATCCGAGGGGGAATTGGATGAGAGGAGAAAGCTTCAGGGGGAATTATGGAAGTTATTGCGCTTTCGGGAGTCCATTTGGCGACAAAAAGCGCGAATAACTTGGTTGAAAGAGGGTGATTTGAACACGAGTTTTTTTCAACGTACATCGAAAATTAGAGGGATGAGGAACAGTATTGAGGGGTTATGGGTGAGGGGACGGTGGATATCGAAGCCGGATCGCTTAAAAAGATGTGTAGCGGAGGAATTCAGAAGGCATTTTGCAAGGCGACAACAAAGTGGTTCATTGGGGGTGCCGTTGCTTAGACCGGCTCTTGCTCCAGCTCAAGCTCAATCTCTTGAAGTGTCGTTTAGTGAAGAAGAGATCCGGCTGGCAGTGTGGGGTTGTGATGGGTGTAAAGCGCCGGGACCGGATGGATATACATTTGCATTTTATCGTAAGTGCTGGGATTTTGTTAAAGTGGATGTGCTGGGCTGTTTTCATGACTTTTACAGCACTGGCGTGTTGCCGAGGGGGAGTAATTATGCGCATATTGTTCTTATACCAAAGAAGGAGGGCGCATGTGAGGTTAGTGATTTTCGGCCGATTTGTTTGTTAAATTCAATTTATAAAATTTTCGCAAAAGTGTTGGCGACTAGATTTCAGAAGTTGCTTGGTATTTTAATTAGTGAAAATCAAACGGCTTTTATTAGAGGAAGGCAAATTATAGATGGAGTGCTCCTTGTGAATGAAGTTGTACATTCGTTAAAAAAGGCGACACAAGGCTCGGGAGGGGTATTATTGAAATTAGATTTTGCCAAAGCATATGATTGCTTGAATTGGGATTTTTTGGATGATATTTTAGGGAGAATGGGTGTGGACAACGATGGCGTAGATGGATGAGGGAATGTGTGACAACAGCAAGGGTGGCTGTTTTAGTAAATGGTAGCGCAACGAAGTTCTTTCCGATGGAACGGGGTGTGCGGCAGGGTGATCCGTTATCGCCATTACTCTTTGTAGTGGTGGCCGAAACTCTACATTGCATTTTGACGAGAGCATTGATGAATGGTGTAATCCAGGGCGTTACGGTGAATTCAGAAGTGTGCTTGACTCATCTACAATTTGCTGATGATACGTTGATGTTTTTGCATGGGTCTGTGGAGGAGGCGATACAGGTTAAACGTCTATTAATGGGGTTCCAATATGGCTCGGGGCTTCAAATTAATTTCGATAAATCATGTGTTTATGCGATAGGGGTGGAAGAGGGTATGGTCACACAAATGGCGAGTGTGTTGGGTTGTGCGGTGGGGAAGTTGCCGTTTCGATATTTGGGTATGCCTATTGGGGTGAATCCGAAGCGAAAGGCGATGTGGGAACCGGTGATTCAGAAGGTACGTACTAAATTGGCGGGATGGAAGAAACGCTCCCTATCATTTGCGGCGAGGTTGTTGTTGGTTAATGCAGTGCTGGCATCATTGTCAGTTTATTATATGAGTGTTTTTGCGGCACCGAAGGGGGTTATAGCGAAAATTGATCAAATTCGCCGTAACTTTCTATGGGGGGATGTTGACTTGAAGCGAAAAATGAGTCGAGTTAATTGGGAGCGTGTGTGTAGACCAAAAAAGTTTGGAGGTTTAGGGGTGGTGAACTTGGAATTCGTAATCTAGCACTTTTGGCTAAATGGACTTGGAGATATGCGAAAGATACAAATGCTCTATGGCGTGATTTAATTAAATCTAAGTATGGGGAACAAGTGCAGTCGTGGCGAATTAATTGTGAACATACACATAGAATGTCTTCAATTTGGAAGCATATTGCGTTAATAGCGACACACGAAAGGTTGGCGGGGATGTTGGATTTCGTTAATTTCTATTGGATAGTGGGAGACGGGAGTAGTGTGTTGTTTTGGCTAGATATTTGGTGCGGGGGGCAGCCTTTGAAGCTGAAATTTCCGCGTTTGTATCGGTTGTCGAACAACAAAGATGGCAATGTGAAGGCTTATTCAAGAGGGGGCTGTTTCGATCATGGTGATTGGGTGAATTTTTTTGTGCGACGCTTGAGGGGATTTGAGCAGCAGATGGTGGAGACGCTGGTGGAATTGTTGAAGGGTTGGGAAGTACGCGAGGGTTATAGGGATAGGCTTATATGGTGTCCGAACTCTCGGGGTGAATTTTCAACGAAGGAATTGATGAAATTAATGACGGGATTTGGTATGGATGAGAGTGACATGGAGGCGTTTTTGGTTTGGAAAATTGACGTACCACCGAAAATGCAATGTTTCATATGGTTTGCGTTGATTGATCGCTTGTCGACTCTTTGTTTTTTGCGCGAGCGAGGAGTACAATTAGGGGAGAATGTCGTGCGTTGTGTGTGGTGTTCGGAAGGGGAGGATGAGTCGACACATATCTTATTGCATTGTAATTACGTACAAGGTATTTGGGACTGTTTTTTACAATGGTGGGGGGTGGAATTGATTAGGCCGAAGACGGTTCAAGAATTTATTAGTCAATGCTATGAAGGAGTGTTTCGGGGATTGACACGTCGGTGGTGGATTGCGGGGTGTGCGGCATTGTTATGGTTCGTGTGGTTGGCGCGGAATGATGTGATATTTAGGCAGCGGAAATTGGGAGCGCAGGAGGTATTGTTTTTAATTAAGATGCGAGCGCTACATTGGGTGAGAGTAACGAAGGAGGGCCAAATGGTGGATGAGGCGACATGGTGGAGGTGCCCGAGACAATGCGTTCCGGCGGGGGAGGGGACGCGAGTGAGGCCAACGGTATATTGGGAACCGCCTTGCGTAGGGATGGTGAAATTTAATGTGGATGGGGCGGCGAAAGGTAAACCGGGGCTTGCCGGTTGCGGGGGAGTTTTACGTGATGATAAGGGGCGAATACTAGCTCTTTTTTTAGGGCCTTTGGGTATTATGGATTCCAATGAAGCGGAAGTATGTGCGATTGCGATAGCTTTGGGGTTCCTGGTGGAGTTGCATTGTAATGGTTTTAGAGTAATTATTGAATCCGACTCAATGGTGGCGCTGTCGTGGGTGGAGAATCGGACGATGCGGCCATGGAGACTTTGGACATGGTTTCGTTTAATTGATGATGCGTGCAATTTATTACCGAGGGTGTGCTTCCGACATGTTTTTCAGGAATCGAATGCTATTGCGGATGTGTTGGCAAAGGGGGGGTGACTTTGGTGGAATGGTACAAGGTGAGTTACTGATCTATTGAGCATGGCAAGGGGTTATCGGGGGCTGGTTCGGTGGGGTTCGTGTGATGTTAGATAGAAGGGGAGTAGAGGTAGGGTTTGGAGAGTGTGATCACTGGATTGCGTACACGCATGCAGGGGGGAGGGTCTTATTTGGGACCAGTATGGCCGGGTGGTGTGGCTGAAGTAGGCTAGAGTATTGTGCTTTCTCACACAATCACTTGGCAGTTGTAGGTAGAGGTTTGATGTGTGTTGGTTCGAGGGTGTTGGGGGGTGCGATAGTAGGTTGTTTTTGTTTAGGAATTGAGTTATTTTCTTGATGTTTTTATAGGTGTTGTTTGGTGTTATAACATTTACATGTCGTACTCTTTTCCTCCATTAGGATTTAGGGAGGTTTTTAACGAGGCGCATGTAAATGTCATATGAATGTATGATTTATGCTTAATAAAATCATACTTTTCGGATAAAAAAAATTGTTGAATTGATTGATATGATTATATTATTTATATACTATGATAATGAATGGATTAAATTAATAAGGGGGAAAGGCAAAGGACAATCTTTGGGTAATAATTATTTATGGTGCTCACTGAGAATAAATACATAAAATCATAAATATGGACCGTGCAAACTCCAAATCTTCATGCATATATATATATAACCGACCAAAGCTAAAGAGCAATGAGTCCTCTAAAAAGGGTAAAATAATTAAAACTTGAGAGAATGACTCGCCTCCAACTCTTATTATCTTTCATTTTTAATTTTTTTTATGTTCGATAGTCATATAGATTCGATTGTATCTTATAATAGTGAAAGAGTTTGATGATTAACTTAAAATTTTAAAAACTTAGAGTCTTAAATTAAAATTATAAAAGGTTTAATTTATATCTACTCAAAAAATTATAATTAAAATTTTTAATAATTTTGAGAAGTTTAATGAAAACTTTTAAAATTATGAGTTAAAATTTGATTAAAAATATTTAAAATTTTAAAAAGTTAATATGAATTTCAAAAAAAAAAATTGAGGGCCAGATTAAATATATTTGAAAATTTTTAAATTTTAAATTATAATTTTACAAAATTTTAGGGATTATACCCAATAATTTTCATTACCTACTCGACTGATTATATCTAATATTGAGACGAGAGATTTTTATCACTTTTAATCATGCTTATTTTATTCAATATATATATATATATATATATATATATATATATATATATATATTCTTTTGATTTTTTTGGTAATATTAATGTTCGTTTTACGGTTCATGTTCGAGGTGTTTGGCTGATTCTCGCAACAATGCCCTCTCTAAAGTTTGAACTTGAGTCATCTATTTAAGAGTACAATGTGTTTTACCAATACACTGACACTTGTCGGTGTTCTTTCGATTTTTATAGCATATATTAATTATAGGTGAAAATCTACAAATATTGATTTCCCTTTTTCTATTTTCACAAGTATGACATAATTCATATTATTTTCAGAAATATAGCATTTGCTACAATGTTCTTGAAGTCATAATGGTTAGAATCTGACTTTGAACAATAATTTACTTTTTTTGTTGCATCTGTCACAAAAAAAATTAAAAACGGTAAATATGCATTCCATCTTTAAACAGTAACTTTCATGAATGGATGCCACGTGGACGACACTGTTCTTTTTTATTCAAAAATTATTTTACTGTTTAAAAACGATTTGTAAAGGACCTGTCTTTAAAACCACTGTAGCAAATACTATATTTGTGTGAATAATTTTGCTTGTACAAAACTTGTGAAAAGAAAAAAAAGTCAATAACAATATTTATGCAAAGCTTCTTATTATTGAATTTTATATACTTTTCTTATTATCTTTGTACATTGCCCTCTAGTAAAGTGACATGTGGACTTCAAGTTCTTGTTAGGTGTCAGAATTAGTTGAAAGTTTATGGAATTTATTTTAAACGTCATTATCGCTATGATATGATATTTGTGAGTAATTATTAGAATGACCTGACTCACCACGTCATTTGTGGTCTCAGCTAATAAGATCTATTTATGTTAAAAAAATTCTAAATAGCTACTCGTTTTTTTTACATGTAAAATAGATATAAAGATTTACCTTAAGTACATGGGTCGTAAGCATAGTTGATGCCCCATCAGTCACGTGAAGCTGTATGTAATCATCAATCATTAAACCAACATCGAATAATTTGTTTATTCATTTACTTATAATTAAAATTGTTTTTTATTTATATTAAGGAACAAATTTGTATTGGGAATCATCTATTGGGGATTTTCTGGTATGAATTATGTAACTGCTTTTTTAGGTAATATAAAATAAATTTATCTAGAAAAATGTGAATTAAATTTAGTTCGATTGATATATGATGTTTATTCGAATTTAATTAACATAAGATTTACATACTCCTCACGTCAAACACTATTGTATAATTTCAAAGATTGGAATCAAACTTTTAAGAGTTCCTAATATTTTTTAGAAAAATCTTATAAATCAGATCAACTGTATGACTAGACAATCTTAAAAAAATGTCTTGGAATCAATATTAAATCTAATATAAATAGTAAAATATACCTAAAATATATATATATATATATATATATGGCCCTGTTTGGCAATTAGCGGATAGCTGATAGCTGATAGCGGATTACATTAGCTGATAGCGGATAGCTGATTGCATTAGCTGATTTGACTAGCGGATTGCATTAGCTGATTGTATAAAAGTGTTTGGTAAAATTAACTGATAGCTGATAGCTGTTTGATTATTTAAACAAACAAAATGACATATAAGGACATGATTATATTTAATACTTGTTTGAATAATTTATCAGTTATTAATATTTTGTATCTAATAAATATTAATTAGATTTGTAAAAAATATTTTTTAATCTAAATTTCCTAAACATATTTAAAATATTTATATATTAATTTATTATTTATATAATTATTAAATTTTTTATATGCACATATAAATATGTGATAATAAAAAAATAGAATTAACTTACAAATGTCACCATATAAATTAGTAGTAACAACAAATAAGTCCAATATTTAATATGTTATTATTTATGTTAAAAAATATTATTATTTTATTTAGGTTATATGGAGATTTTTGGTAATTGTTAAGGGTAAAAGAGTCATTACAACTCTAATATCAAACCTCTAATCTCAAAAAGCTCATATTAGGAGCTTTTTCAAAATTAGCTTTTTCACCCCAATCCGCTCTTTCAATCCGCTATTTACCAAACATCAATATTAGCGGATTTGACTAGTCAAACCTCTAATTATGCCTCAAACCTCTAATTTTTGCCCAAACCGCTATTTACCAAACAGGGCCTATATATAAATTGAAATAATGGAATGAAAACTTGGTTTCGTATTGATGTGAAGCTTTTCACTTGGAGGTTAAAAAACGAAGTGGTTTTTCACCCTACAATTTGGACCTTGAATAGCTTGGTTGACCTTAGGCAAAGATCTTGTCACTGTCATTTCATTATTTTTCACCCTTCCCAGCCCTGAATTTGATGTATTGCGCCCCATCAAATCCCAAAGTCCACCTTCTCCACTTTGTGAACCAAACATTTAGGGGTATTTGTGCGGTATGGTATGGTACCGCGCGGCACTAATTGAAAATATTATAAGATTTGAAATATGAAACTGAAAATGTTATATTGTTTAATAATATTTTCGATACTTACACAAACTTAAAATTTTATCAGAAGTGATGAAAATTTCGATACTTACCACCAACCAAAAATGTTATTAAACATTATAACATTTTCAGTTCTATCTTTCAAATCTTATAAAATTTTCGGTTAGTGTCGCACCGTAACATACCGTATGTTAGACACGCCCAAACATTTAAATCTATCTCCTACGTATTTTGTTGTCTTAATTTTAATTTAATGTAATAAATTTATTCATCAAACAGGTGGTGGTAGATGGTACAATTATCTCTCTATTAATTTAATTTAATACATTTATAATTATCTACCGATTATCACAGTCATTATTTTTTTTCTCAAAAGATATTGAATCACAAACATTGTATTGGAGAGGAAATTGAACCCATAGTTGCAATGTGGAGGGTTAATGCTCCAGTCGTTGGGTTAACCTATTCTGTGTTAGTTAATAAATTTTATTATTAAATATTACCTTGTTGGTGAAAATTAAAGTGAATAAAAATATATTAAAAGAATTTAAACTCGGGTTTTATTATTTAGTTCAAATCTTTTTAATTCGGATTATTTTCCATTTGAAATGAAATTATAAACCACCAATATATCTATCACGTCTTCAATTTGTTTAGTGCTAAACAATTAAGATGCTTCACAATGAATAATTATTTCTAATAACCTCAACTCAAATACAAAAAAGAATTTCCACCAACTGGATGGAAATCTTTTCCCAGATTTAATGGGATTCTTATACTATAGGTGTCACCTAAAAATGTTGCTAGTACCGTAAATTGGTACTAAATAATGCCAAAAATTGGAGAAATCAAGTTTCCACGTTATTTATGGTCTCAATCAATAAAAATAATTTATTTCATTAATTTTTTACATATTATATTTTTACTAAGTAAATCTTCACCTATAAACTAAATTAAAAAACATTTTTTAAGAAAATTAAAAATAATAATTTTTATTAGTTAGGACCATTGATTTTTATTAATATTTCCAAAGCAAACCTCTTAACAAGAAATTAAGATTAATGGGACTCAAATATAACATATATGATTATAGGTATCACATTGCTTTCATGAGTATTCTCCTGTTATTATATTTCAAGACGTCATTTTTCTTCGAGGTTCTCACATTCTCCTGGAACTATTATCTTCTTTCTAAAAGACATGTCTAATAGAATATGTAGTACCATCGGTTTTAATATTTTATGATCTCTACTTTCTGATGTGGAATTAATGTACCCGCCTCATTAGGTCATGACAATCGACCCGGCAACTCCATTATTATTGAGCACCAACTATCAAAAGAAATCCCAACAAGTGAGTTGCAAATTTCCACTGAAATGACTGGTTTCAACTCCAACCAAATGCATGGCATTGTAAGTAAACAGAAAAAGGAAATAATTGCTTGCCTCTAAATGTTGGAAGACTTTGAGCTAGTAATAATCTAATTCTGGGAATTTGCTTGTACCTTTGTCAAGGCTTCCCCCACTTGAACAGTTCATGTGTAGCCATCAACATCAATAAACCAAATGAGCTCAAGCAAATGAGCCCCATTTTTGTCAAAGGAATTTTCACAAAAGACACTAAAATCCAGGCCAAGAAATGCAGCAGCAATGGAAGTTAAGATGTTGCTTTCGGCTGATTTTTCAACAAAGCTGAGATCAAAGTTTATGGTTATGTTCTTTGAACTGTTCCCAAGCAAAACCAATTTAAGCAGGCATAACCCAAGACTATGAAAAAGTTTTAACATCCTAATTGTGGAAAACCAGATGGGGGATGCAAAAGAAAATTATAAATCAAGAAGCAGACAATACCATGTCATGAGAAAGATAAAAACACACAGAGGCTCAGCCCCAAGCTCAACCTGCAAATGACTTTTAAGACTTGAAAATGAAATCAGTGCAAGTGCATGTCGAAATCTCAAAGATTATTCCAAAAGAAAAGCAAATACTTTTTACAATCCAGCTAGGGCAGTAAACGAACCGTTCGGCGGGAAGTTCGTTTATTTATTAAACGAACGAACATAAACAAGATTTTCTATGCGTTTAAACAAACAAAAACAAAAGACTCGTACGTTCGTGAACGTTCAGTAATCCGTTCGTTTATGTTCGTTTAAATTTATGCACATATATCCATTTATATTTATTATTTTTCATAACAAATATTATATTTTTCATTTTAACAAATGAACACGAACAAGCTACATTCCTTAACAAACGAACACGAACAAGAAACATTCCTTAACAAACGAACAAGAAATTATGTTCATTTAGTTGTTCGTGTCTGTTCACTTGTTCAGTTAAAATTAAACAAACGAACATGAACATACCCTTATTCATGTTCGTTCGGTTCCTTTACATACCTAAATCCAAAATTATATTTTCCTTTATAGTAATCATTTACTTATCTAATCCTCCTTTGTGTTATACGCCATGCTAAGCTTAGTTGTATATTAACATCTAGGAATCTAATTTTAAGTCAGAGTCTTAATTACATATCCTCTTTTATCTAGCAAGTAGAGTTTGCTCAACTTTTGGACTTATAAAAACATACAAAACTATCATTAAAATACTAGACAATAATGTTTTACCTTTAAATTTTGTACAAACTCATTACAGTTCTTGCCATTCCAATACAGCATTTATGATGTTTCTTTAATCAAGTTTATGGCAATGCATTAAATCTAAACGGAAGCAAATACAAACAGAATTGTTAGGCCACTGCAAATCGACTACATTAACGAGCACCCTAATCAAAATCGAAAACAATGTGCAACTGCAAATGGATTACAATTATTGTTCAGCCCATAATAGGAGAGGTAAACAATTCAAGCCTAAGACCTGACCCAGAAAAGTTTCTTTCTAACAATAGTTCGAGTGTCACGCTGCTGATCAACATAAAGTAAGTGTAATCATCTGATTCATTCAAGAAAAAGCTAAATAGAATACAGCATTCAGAATCCCCACAGGTTGGTATAAATCAAGTGCTTATACACCATGATTAAGTCCAATGTTAAAAACGAGAGCATTACAAGTGCAATATACAGAAACTATAACATAAAGATTCTAAATCACTAATTGCCTTCTTTCTCCATTGCATTAAATAAAAATCTTAACTGATTCCCCTACCTTGTAATCCATCGATGAAGAAGGCTCACCCAACCATTGTGCGCTTGCGGCCCCTTTGTCGTACTGCAGTTCATTGTGAAAAACAAGAACACAATAAATGAGATTTGGGATGATATAGGTGGAGGGGTAAAAAGTAGGGCTCCGAGAGTGGATCCAGAGAATGTAGTAGTACCTTGAGCTAGCTTGTTCAAAGTGGAACACCACTGCTTCGATGACTTCTTGTATGCAGCAAGTATGAGATCCATCTATGCATCAATTTAATCCCCAATTAGATGATAAGGTACACTAAAAATGACATTTTTAGTATCTTTATTCAATTACGGAATTGCTTAGTTCAACCTGTTCGTAAAACCCCGAATTCTTAACGAACATTCAACTATGAAATGCTGATTTCACAAATAATATGTTGGTTTCTTACCACATTCCCACAAGAAGAATGCATTGAAATCAAGGCTCGTTCCAGCACATACAAGTCAACTGCTTTGTCTTCTGGAAGCGTTGATGTAAAGCTCAGGCCGAAGTCGATAAGGACCTAAACAAAAACGGAAAGGTCCGTTTGAGATTAAGCTTAAACTAATGCAGACCCATAGCTAATTAAAGAAAGAAAAAAAATTAACCACTGACAAGCTTATTAGTTCCATCTCTGATTAACATGTTTGACGTGGTGAGGTCACCGTGAACAAGTCCACCGTCGTGGAGTTTGCCAATTGCGGCGCCAATTTGGGTGGCTATATCGGCTAAACGTTCTTGAACGACGCCGTTTGACCCGAATCCGAGGAAAACGTCTTTAACGGAAGGGCCTTCAACGTACTCAAAAGTCAGGGTATGGAGCACGGGGTCGACGGCGTAAAGAACCGGAGTCAAAACGCCGAGCCGTCGAGCCTTTGTCATGCACCTAGCTTCCTGCTCCGAACAAAACAAGAGCACTAATTTCTATTCGATTGAACTTAACAAAAACAAGGGAAAACGGATTTTAGAGGAAGGGAAAACGTACCGCGTTTAAGCGCTTGACAGTGAGCTTGGAATCGAGAGAAGGATGCCTGTATTTCTTGGAGAAACGTTCTTTGATAATGGACCTTTTTCCCGCGAATACCGACTCGAACACTCTCTGTAAATCAGAAACAAAACTATGAAATTGAACATTATTTCTTCTCAATTCGTATCTTAGAAAGAAAAAAAGGGAGCATTTTTTGAACTTACAGCTTCAGCTCCTTGCTTAATCAGAAGAAGGGCATCATTTCCAGAATCAATTTTGGGGTCTATCTCCATTAGGAAGGTTTGTGAATTGTGATAAGAACAATGGAATTCTTCAGTTAACTGACAAGTTTTGAGCTTTAGCAGACGGCGAGGGAATGAGGAATTTGAAGGTTTTTAGGGTTCTAAGCTTTTTTGGGCCCTCGAATTGGATCCGCTCTAGAAACCCAAAAGAATAATATAACATAGATTCGGAAAGGTTTAATTATAAAATAAGTGTTCAATTTTTTTTTTTGCTGAGATAGATGTTTATATTTTTTTGAACAAAATACGTGTCTAATATTTTATTTTATAATTTTAAATTTTTTTTCTAATTTAGGTTTAAAAAGTTTTGTTAACCAATTAAAATGTAACATGTGGCCCTTTCTTCAATTTTCATTTTAAAATATATATAATTTATCAAAACAACTCTAAAATATTTAATTTTTTAAAAATTCAAAAATCCCTAACCTTAATCTCAAATTCAAATCACATATGTCGTCGTCAATTCCACCATCGTCGCCGAACCTCGATAGTCGGTCACGATTCCTTGACGTTGCAAGAAACATCACCTTACTTCGTTGTTAGAATTTAAAATTTAAGCTTATTAACGTTCTCCCAACTGTTGTTTGAATCGAATCGATGAACTCCGCTGCCTAAACTTCCGATAGTTTAAGGGGATTTAGAATTTAGGCTTATTCTGTGAGAAAGTAGAAGTTTAGGTTATTTAAACATTAGATAATTTTAAGAATTTTTTAGACTTTTTAAATAAAAATTAAAGGATAATAAAAAAACATGTTATGTGTCAAAAAAAAGGGCAGCGAAAAAAACCTTAAATTAGTTATAAAATGAAACTTTAGACTCCTAATTTACCAAAAAAAGCTTAAGATATTTTTCTAAAAAAATACTTAAAATACCTATCTTAAGTTTATAATTTTTTTTTTGAAAATTAGAAGGGCCTCGTTAAAACCCCCTCTAAGCCTAGGATAGGGGAAAAAGAGTACCCAAAAGTTTATTAAGATGATCGAGAGTACATTATTATCGATTCCCTTGCTGGGATATTATCTTACATATGCACTGTAATACATTCCTGCCTTAATCTCTTAGTACCAGAAAGCTAGTTAACAGCGGAAAAGAGAAAAGAAAAATATCATCCTATGTCGGCTTTGACCAAACTGTCTGTCGCGGTGTTCAGAGCTCGAGGGATCAGTCTGCATCGCATGCCTTTCATATTGATAATGTTTGTTAGTTCCTCAACGACTTCGGAGAGCATTTATGGGGCCTTATCTTCATTAGACAACCAACTCAGAACCGGTTTGCAGTCATCTTCTATAATTAATCTGAATTTGCTTCCCCAAGACGAGCTAAGGAATTTAAACACTCCCATTTTAACTGCCAATAATTCTGCCATTAAGGGAGGAGCCCGTCCGCACGGTTCAGAAAACTGTAAAAGTTTGTCCCAAAAATTCATCCCTAAGAACCCCACCGATACCCCATTGAGTCGGTCGCGAAAATTGCACCGTCAAAATTCAGTTTAACCCAGCCCGAAGGAGGGGGTGCCCATGCATTGGTTTGAGGAGTTAACTTGCGGGATAGACTTGAATCGGTGGCCACCATAGGATTGGCAATCAAGCAATCTAAAGGTATGAAGCATTCTGAAAATTTGTTCTTCAACTAGTAAGCAAGGCGAAAATGCACAACTTGGTAGAGTTGAACTAAGTCCAGCTTCTTGGCGTTGAAAATTATTTCATTTCGAAAGAGCCAAAGTGACCAAATAATTACAAAGAGAATCGTGGTCCAGAGTTTCTGACAAGAGGGAGGACCCGTAGAGCCCCAAGACTCGATAAAAGCTACTGGATTCATAGGAGATACTAGTGAGATGCCTACCATATTCAAAAATTTCGACCACACCAACCAGCTTTTCTGACAAGAAAAAAAAGTGCGGCACCGATTCCACTTCTAATGAACAGAAAAGACAGAGGTTGTTACGCAGTGTTTCGATGCCCCTCTTCAAGAGTTCCTCTTTTACCGGAACCCTGTTCAAGCATACTAACCAAGTGAATAATTCAACCTTAGGAGTGTTAGTTAGTATAGATGAGTCTAGAAAATTTCTAGAAATTCTCTAGATGGTTCGGGTCTAGCCCAGAAGGTCCTAGATAGCTGGCCCATAACAACTTAACAGATTGTTGTTAAAGTTGTTATATTTTGTGTTTGAATAGCTGGCCCAATTGTAGATTGTAATAGCTTATCTTTTTACAAATGAAATAAAATAAGTAGACCCGTTCTCTATTTCTTTTCTCTGTTTGACTCACCGTTCTTCTTCCTCTTTCACGATACAATTTGATTTCCTTCTTTCTTATCAACATATCTTTCCGGCCATCTGATTCACACCGGAGAATCGTCGACATGGTATCAGAGCTACGGTGATCGTACCGGCGTCGTGCTTCATCTCTTGATTTGTGGTCAATTTTCTGTTTCCCCTCTTTTCGACGAACTAGGGTTTGGCTATGGCACCTTCAACTGATTCCGTTCGAGACTCCACCGATTCGGCTGTTCAGATGTTCTCTAATAAGAGAATCAATGTTTGCCTTGATGATACGAACTTCCTACTTTGGAAGCAACAAGTCATCCTCACCGTTCGTGGTCTTGGACTGGAAGTGTTCTTGGATCCGGAGATGCCAAAGCCAACGAAGATTGTCCAACGTGCATCTGGAGAGCGTGCTGTAAATCCGGACTACACCGCTTATGTGAAGCAAGATAGCTCCCTGGCATCACGGCTCTTGTCCACGATGAGCTCCGATCTGTTGCCGCAGCTGGTAGGGGCAGAAACTTCTGCTGAAATTTGGAGCGTCATAACCAGCTTGTATTCAAAACTCTCAACAACGAAAGTGATGCATCTACACTGCAAGCTCCGTTCGATGAGAAAAGGAAATATGCGAATGAGGGAATATACGGTAAAAATTAAAGAAATCTGTGATTTATTATCGTTATCCAGTCACACGGTGTCTGATGTGGAGAAGATCGCAACCATTTTGAATGGTTTGCCGGCGGAGTATGCTCCGTTTGTTGCTGTTGTGACAGCAAGCCGAGAGCCTTATACGCTTGAAGGAGTGATCACTGTACTGGTGGATGCAGAGTCGCGGCTAGGAGATCAGCTGGATACACCTGTTGGAATTCATTTGTCTCAGTATCAATCTGGTGATGTGGCAAACAGATCAGGTTATGTGTCCCCTGATAGAGGCTATGGATCTCCAGACAGAGGTGGTAGAGGAGGTTTTCGTTCTGGTAACTTCCGTGGCGGTCGATTTCGTGGCAGAGCAAGGCCACAGTGCCAAATCTGTGGCAAACTAGGCCACTATGCTGACTCTTGTTGGCACCAATTTGATGAGCAGTATAAAGGAACTTCGTCGCAACAGTCTCGATCAATGGATGGACCGCAGGCAAACAATTGCCAGTATCAAATGGTGAATACTGAGGATGGTTATGAGCCATATGTTGAAGCTACAGTTGGGACTTCCACTGAACCAGAAGTTCATCAACGGTCAGATACAGTAGCTCAGGTCAATGCGTTGACTACGTCCGGAGTTGGTTCTAGCTCAGCGTGGTGGTACCCCGATTCAGGGGCGACACATCATGTCACTCACAGTAAGTTTATTTTAAATTCAGCATTGCCTTATGTTGGACATGGTAGAGTACATTTAGGGGATAACACCACTGTTGGGATTGAACATATTGGAAATACTATTCTCTCTGTGCCTAATTGTGATTTAGCCTTAGATAAGGTTCTACATGTGCCTCAAATTTCTCGGAATCTTATGTCTGTGTCTAGATGTGCTGCTGATAATGACATATACTTTGAATTTCACTCCACTGAGTGCTTTGTGAAGGATAAAAAGACAGGGCAGATTTTGCTTAAAGGAATTCAAGAAGGGGGTCTCTACTGTTTTCCACCTTCCACCTCCACTGAATCAATTAGCGTGCACCATACTACAGCAACTAAGGATAATAAGGACACTGCAGCTTTTTGGCTTTGGCACAAACGGCTCGGTCATCCCTCTTCTGATGTTCTTCGCAATGTAGTTGGTAGTTCTGTTTGCTTTGATAAAGTTACAGTATGTGAAGCATGTCAAATGGGTAAAGCACATGCTCAGCCCTTTAAGTCTTCTAGTACAGTTTATACTTCTCCATTTGAACTTGTAGAAATGGATGTTTGGGGACCAGCCCCTGTTGTATCTGCTGGTTTTAGTTACTACATTTCATTCGTGGATATGTTTAGTCGATGTTGCTGGGTTTATCTACTGCGGAATAAAAGTGAAGTAGCATTTGTGTTTGAATCTTTTCTTGCACTTGTTAAAACCCAATTTAATTCTGGTGTTAAAGCAGTCCAGACTGATGGTGGTGGCGAATTTCGCGCCATTGTTGATAGGTTGAATACTTTAGGAATTCAGCATCGAATTACTTGTCCCCACACGTCCCAACAGAACGGTGTAGTTGAAAGGAGGCATAGACAGATTGTTGAGACTGCTTTGTGTTTACTTGCTCAAGCTGCCGCACCTTTAAAATTCTGGTCTTATGCCGTGCTTAGTGCCACGTATCTCATAAATAGATTACCCACGCCTATGCTTGGTAATATATCTCCATTAGAGAAACTTACTGGTACACAACCTGATTATGGCTTTCTTCGAGTATTCGGGTGTGCTTGCTACCCGTATCTTCGCCCGTATAATAAACATAAGCTAGATTTTCGCTCTCAACGTTGTATCTTCTTGGGATATTCTCCGAAATATCGTGGCTATCGGTGTCTTGGTGCTCATGGTCGAATTTATATCACAAGACATGTGAAGTTTGATGAGAATTGCTTCCCCTTTCAGGTTGCTGCATCATCTAATTTGGAGCCTCGACTGACACCCTTTCGATCTTCACCTGTGCATGTTGTTCATTCTTCTAGTGAGCAGCTCTCACATTTTAGAGAAGCTGATATTTCTGATGCTGCTAGGGCTGATAATTCTGCAGCAGCCGTTGAAGATGTTGCTACTGAAATTGTTCATGAAGCAGCACTTGACAGTATAGCACCTACACCTGCAGTTGCGACTGAAGCAGCTGAGGTTACAACTGAAGCTCCTGGTTCTACAATTGATAATGAAGCAACAGGTTCTGCATCTCCTGTTACTGCTTTCTCATCTCAACATGGTATTGAGGATACTGGAGTTCCTTTATTCTCTGACACACTTGCATCATCTGATAATGAGTCTACAACATCATCTCCCTTGTGCACTGCTATACCACCAATTGTTTCTGTTGAAAATAGTACTGTTGCATAATCTTCTTCTATGCAGGGTAATACACACACAATGGTTACTCGAAGTAAACATGGGATTTTTAAGCCCAAAATCTACCTTGCTGACTGTGAAGGTGTTCCAAGAAATGTTTATGAGGCAATGGAAAGTGTGGAATGGAAACAAGCTGTTTTAGATGAGTTTTCAGCTTTGGTTGCAAATGGTACATGGAAATTAGTTGCAGCACCAGATGAACGTACAGTAATTGGTTGTAAATGGCTCTTTAAGATAAAGCGTAATGCTGATGGATCGGTGAATCGATATAAGGCCCGGTTAGTTGCAAAAGGGTACTCACAAGTTCCCGGCCATGACTTCAAGGATACATTCAGCCCAGTGGTTAAGTCATTAACCATTAATATTTTGATTTCGCTTGCAGTGTCTCATCAGTGGAAAGTTCATCAAGTTGACGTTAATAATGCGTTCTTGAAAGGTGATCTTCATGAAGTTGTCTATATGCAGCAGCCTCCGGGATTCGAGCAAAGAGATTCAAATGAAAATCTTCTTGTGTGTAAGCTAGAGAAGGCTTTATATGGACTGCGACAAGCACCACGTAGCTGGTTTCTCAAACTTAAAGGCTTCTTAATATTCTTAAAGTTTCACTGTTCTCTTGCTGATACATCATTATTTGTTTATCAATCTGATTCGGTTATCACTTACGTCATCATTTATGTTGATGATATCTTGATTTCTGGAAATTCAGAACAACATATTGATCATGTTAAGCAGCAACTCCATGTGCAATTTTCCTTAAAGGATCTTGGAGCATTGGACTATTTTCTGGGAATGCAAGCAACTACAAGTGCTGATGGTATATTTCTTAGTCAAAGAAAATACATATTTGAGTTGCTGCAAAGAACACAAATGGATGATGCACGCCCAGCTGATACACCAATGGCTATATCTCCTAAGCTCAGTAAGTATGACAGTGAACCTTTTCTTGAGGTAGCTACATATAGAAGCATTGTTGGTGCATTATTATATGTATGTCATACACGACCGGATATAGCATATGCGGTTAATAGAATTGCTCAATATATGCAAAATCCTACTATCTCACATTGGAAGGCTGTTAAGAGAGTTTTGCGGTATTTAAAGGGAACACTTGAGTTTGGCTTATGGTTTCCTGCACATCTTAGTAATGCCTCAGTCTTGGTTGCGTTTTCTGATGCTGATTGGGACAACGATGAAGATGATCGAAGATCTATTTCGGGGTATTGTGTGTATTATGGAAATCATCTGTTGTCATAGAGTTCTAAGAAACAGAGATCCGTATCTCGATCAACTGCCGAAGCCGAGTATCGTAGCTTGGCTGATGCTACGTCCGAAGTTATGTGGGTGAGGAATTTGCTAGAAGATATGAATGTTAAGCTTACAGATTTGCCAAAGATATAGTGCGACAACGCTAGCACCATTGCCATGGCTGCAAATCCCGTAATGCATGCAAAAACAAAGCATGTAGATCTCGATCTACATTTTGTTCGAGAGAAGGTTTTGGGTTGTATGTTACAAGTTGGTTATGTCCCAGCAGATAGCCAAATAGCTGATGTGATGACGAAGCCATTAAGCACTACACAGTTTGAGTTCTTTCGTAAGAAATTGAATGTTGTTTCCATTGTTGAGTTAGGAAAAGAAAAGAGCAGGGTGAATGCTAGTTAGTATAGATGAGTCTAGAAAATTTCTAGAAATTCTCTAGATGGTTCGGGTCTAGCCCAGAAGGTCCTAGATAGCTGGCCCATAACAACTTAACAGATTGTTGTTAAAGTTGTTATATTTTGTGTTTAAATAGCTGGCCCAATTGTAGATTGTAATAGCTTATCTTTTTACAAATGAAATAAAATAAGTAGACCCGTTCTCTATTTCTTTTCTCTGTTTGACTCACCGTTCTTCTTCCTCTTTCACGATACAGTTTGATTTCCTTCTTTCTTATCAACATATCTTTCCGGCCATCTGATTCACACCGGAGAATCGTCGACAAGGAGGGGCGACACCATACCATACAAATTTATTCCAAAAATCATTCGAGGGCACCTGACCAATCAGTATGGTTTTTAAGAATTTTACTGAAAATTCTTCGTCGCCTGGTTTCATCCATCGAACCCAATCTTTTTCAATGGGAGACGATCTGAAATTATTGAGAAGTGAGCAAAAAGAATTCCATTGGTGCACCTCCTAGTCAAAAAGGTTTCTTCTCAAGGGGATGTTCCACAGCCATGATCCTTCTTGCTTCAACCCAAAGTCTGCTATACATCCAGATTTCTTAATTGAAAGAGCGAAGATTCGCGGGAATTGGTCTTTGAGGGGTCTATCGCCTATCCAATTCTCATGCCAAAAAAATATTGATTGCCCATCACCCACCTGTACAGACAAATTGGATCGAAGACATCCACCTACGGTATCATTTTGAAAGTAAGATTTGATGATCCCATTCAATATCCAAGATGTTAATCTTGTCGTTGAGTCAGGAGGAAGTAGAGATGGGTTCGTCGCTGAAATTTTACTCATTAAAAGCCTTCTCCAAAGACCATTCGTTTTATTGTTATACCGCCATCCCCATTTACCAAGTAGAGCGCGATTTAGATAATCCAGATTAGTAATGCCTAAGCCCCCTAGGCCGAGAGGTTGGCATACGGCTGACCAACTGACCCAATAAATTTTGGATTTGTCCGATGTACCGCCCCATAGAAATCTAGTCATTAGACTGTTCAACTTAGACAAAACACCTGCCGAGAGTCGAAATAACGAGAAGTAGTAGATTGGAAGGCTCGATAGTATGAATTTTATCATAGTTACTCGATCTCCTAAAGATAAAAATTTGGGTTTCCATCCCTCTAACCTTTTTTTCAAATTGGTTGACAACCAGATCCCATTAAGAGATAGAATTACGCTTCGCTCTAAGAGGGAGACCAAGGTAACGGGTGGGGAAGGTATCCGTTGAGCAGCCTACTATATCAGCCCAATTTTCAAGAATGTTGCTATCAACATTGATGCCCAGAATTTTGCTTTTTTCAGATTTAGTTTGAGAGCTGCCGCGAGTTTAAAAACTCTAAGTATCTGTTTCACGTTTCTGACTTGGTCGAGAGATGCCCCACAGAAAATCAACAGGTCGTCTGCAAACTGTAGGTGTGAAACTTAGATTGAATCTTGATTGCGCCCTACTTTAAACCCAGCAAAGTACCCCATGTTCTTGGCCTTATTTAGAAGAAGTCTGAGTGCTTCGCCCACCAAATTAAAGAGTAGTGAGGAGAGAGAGCATCCCTGTCTGAGTCCCCGAGAAATGGAGAATGGTTCGGTTGGGGTTCCGTTAACCAATACTGAGATTGATGCAGTCGATATACATTGAAAAATCCAGTTTCGCCATTTCTTACCTAAGCCACATTTTTTGAGGATAGAAATAAAAAAATCTCAGTCCACCGTATCGTAGGCTTTTTGAAAGTCGATTTTGAACGCCACCCCTTCAGCCTTTTCTTTTTTCATAAAATTGATCACCTCGTTTGCTATTAAGGAGCAATCCAATATTTGGCGACCATGGATAAATGCAAACTGTGTCGTTCCAACAATGGACCCAATCACTGCTCGAAGTCTTTTGGATAAAACTTTTGATAGAATTTTATAGATTACCCTAACCAAGCTTATTGGCCGATATTCGTCAAGAGTCTCTGGATTTGTGATTTTGGGAGTGAGGGTAATAAAAGTGTGGTTTAATTCTTTTTCTCATCTCTGACCGCGATAAAAGCTCTCGAAGCACCTCATAATGTCCTCCTTGACTAAGCCCCAGATTTTTTTAAAGAAACTGAGGTTAAAACCGTCGGGACCCGGGGCCCGATTGTTATCCGATTCAGCTATAACAACCTAGACTTCGGCTTCAGAAAAAGGCTTCTATAGATCTTTGGCATGAATATTACTAATCTTTGTAAAATCCAATTCAAAATTGTCTAGACCGAAGGCATGCTTGGTGTTGTAGGCCTTGGAGAAGTGGTTTCGAACTTCCACCATAATTTGACCGGGATCGTTGATGACTTTACCGTCAACCATCAATCTTTCAATGGCATTTGTTCGGCGTCTACCCAAAGCAGCTAGGTGAAAAAAAGGGTATTTCTGTCCCCTTCTTTAAACCACCAGAGTCGCGATTTCTGCAACCAAGCACTCTCTTCCTTTCTATATTTTTTCCATAACTGTGATCTCAGGTGACACAGACGCAAATGGGAGGAATTATCCATATTACCTGATTGAATTTTGACTTCAGCTTCAGTGATTTTTTTTTTCACTTAATTGATAATTCGGCTAGATAGTGTTCAAAATTCATGAGACCAATTCTTCAATTCCAGTTTAAAGCCTTTCAATAGACCCCAATACTCGCGGATTACCCCTTTTCAGTTTTAATATAGTATCATTGATCATTTCTTCAAACCCCTCCTCCTCGAACCAGCAGTTGAATATCCTGAACGGTTTCAGACCCCAATTACGAATATCATCGTGTAGCCAAACAGCGTTATGATCTGAAATAAATTTCTCTAAAACAACCTGGGAGAGGTTATGAAAAGCGGCCACAAAATCAGTCGTAACCAAAAAAATCGATCAAGGCGGACAAATGTTGGAGGATCGCAATTATTCCCCCAAGTGAATTTCCCCCTTGAAGGGGAAGATCCGTTAGTTCGGTCTCAAAGATGAAATTCTGAAAAATGCTGGTGGTGGATGCATTGAAAGAGAACCCTTGTTTTTCATCTTGATTTAGAATCACATTCCAGTCACCCCCAAGGCACCAGGGTAAATTTTTACTCTTCAAGAACGAGATAAGTTCCTTAAAAAAACAACTTTTTTCGGCATCAACAGGAGGTCCGTATACGTTTACGAGCCCACATTTGAAGTTATTGGTCACTATCGTTCCGATCAAGGCAATGAATCTGGAGAAAATTAACGTCTCCTCAACTTTAAAATAGTCTTTATCCCAAGTACATAATAGGCCCCCTGCAGTCCCAGTGGCAGGTGATATAAAAAATTAGAACCCTTGCTGTTGCAGATTCTCCTTATCAATTTGTCTTCAATTACTTGTAACTTGGTCTCTTGAATTAAGAGGATTTTAGACTGGAGTTTCTGGACTAGACGTTGGATTGCCCGAGTTTTTCCCTTCCTTCGAATACCACGTATATTCCACGTAATAATAGAGAAATTCATAATAAAAAGATGAATATAATACCTGGGGTCGAGGATAAAATTCAGTTTACAACTTAAAAGATGAATATAAAGCTTGGATATGACAGCATTCATATCTCCTTTGGAGGCCGTTGTGACAAAGGCAAAAGTCTTGGCAAAACCCTAAGTTTACAACTTAAAATGATAAAAATCAACATGTTTCTGATTTTTAAAAATTCAGTTCAATCATAATATTTTTTGAACAAAACATCTCCCAATATTCCATTTCATGCATCTATATCTACGGACAAAAAGGGTACGTATAAAAATTTTATCTTTACATACTACCATACGTGATAAATAATACGGTTGTGTTCATGTGCAGTATAGAAATCCATGAACTCGTTCCCAAAAAACCAGCTCCAGCTAAACAATCAACTGTTTCATGTTTCTCTCTAAACTGAATATATGTACCACAAAATAAATGATTGAGCTGAAGTTTTATCACGGGCCGCGGCGGGCGAAACAGAAACAACCAGTGGATTGGCCGTCAGGTATCATGCCACCTCCCTTGCTTGTATCTACTGCCTCGAGCAATCTCACCACCTCATCCATCTCGGGACGTCTGTCGGGGTGCCCATCCCAGCATTTCCGCATGATGCTTGCCAATGGTGCTGGGCAACACCTAGGAATTTCCGGTCGTAAATTCTGCCACCACCAACAATATACGATGTTATTAACATATATAACATCACAAAAGATTCGAGTGCAAACATCCACTGGCCAAAAAAACTGATACTTCAACTTAGATTACTCGATAAAGATTTAAAATTTGAACTCGTACCTGTCGGACTACTGCTGACGAAACTTCAGCAAAACTAAGATCAGCATAAGGCATATCACAACAGTATGTTTCCCATAAGCATATACCAAAGCTGTACACATCGCATTTCCTATTGTAAGGCTTACCATCAAGGACCTGCAAAAACCGTCGTGTTATGCTCTTGTTCTTTAGAGAAAAAGGAAAAGATAGCCAGAAAAAAGAGCCGGAAAAAAGGAAGGAGCTTCAAGCATTTAGGTGATCCAACTGTTGTTGCAGTTGATCAGAAGAGTTTGCATTGTTACAACAATTATTGGATAAATAAACTATACTGTCAATGGATGTCGATGAGTGGATACCTCTGGAGCCATGTAACCAAGAGTGCCTGTTTCCCCGGTCATATCTCTTGGATTCTGAGCTTCAACTCGAGCAACACCAAAATCAGCTATTTTCAAATTTCTACGAGAATCGAGCAACATGTTTTCTGTCTTGACATCACGGTGTACAATCTTTTTGGAGTGAAGATAGCTCAAACTGCAGAGGTTGAACAAAAGATATCCATTACTTCTCCGAAGAGTAAAAGTTGGAAATCCTAATATATGTAAGATTAGTTTACTCACCCTCTAGAGAGGTCCAACGCAAGCTGAATCACCACCTTAAAGGCAAGTTTCTTCCTACTATTTCTGATCAAAAAATTCTTTAATGTCCCACCAGGAAGGTACTCAACAACAACACAACATGCTCTAGAAGGAAGAGAATTATTAATCCCGCTTGTTGAGTCCTTGGACGGAATCTTAAGGTTGGAAGTTCCCATTGACGCTCCAATAAACTGGAGAAAGAAATCACAATTTGAACATCGAAATTCAAAATAGTTGAAGGATTAAGTCAAGATATTGCAATAGCAACAACGGTCATAACTCGTAACATTATAAAAGAACTAAGGGGGAAAAAAGAAGAAAGAAAAGGAAGTGTCATATTCCCATGGTAATTGCATCCAATATAAGATGTGTACATAACTAAATTATAAATCAGTTTTACCTTTGTAACATTCGGGTGGTCAAGCTTATGCCAAACAGCAACTTCTTGCTTGAAAGATGCTCGAAGAGAAGCAGCATCAGCAGCTGTGGCAATCCCATCCTCCCCCCAATCCAATACCTTCACTGCAAAGTTAAGAACCCTTTCTAGTCAAGATATCAACAGGACAGATGTTTGCTTAAGAAGTTCGTCATTGCATCGAAAAATAAGTTTTAGTATCGAATGGGAACAGAAAGAAAAAGAAAAAAAGCAGCAAGTCATATAGATTCCATGGTTTGACATCAGTGATTTGCTGCCCCAAGACAAATGATCAAATCAAGCATCAGAAATTCAAGTACAGCCATCTAAAGAACTCGGTCAAGAGAAGCAATTCGGAACAATAAGCCATCGAAACCGAGCAAACCGAAATGAACATGAGGCTGTTGATCTCTTTATTGAGAGTTTCATAACAGAAGCAATATGCATTCTCATTTGCACACTCAAAATGAACAAGTTAGTAGAATTGATGCTGTAGTTCATTAGACATAAGATCCTACGCTATAATCGAACCTAAAGACATGAATTCGTTATTACATTATCATCTACTACTCCCAAAAAACAACATTCCAGGGGCAAGTTCGAAGTTTGAACAACTTAGAAATTGTAATAGAAGCATTGAACAACATAGAAACCTAGATGGATGCTGAATTCAGACAAATTCAAAAACACAAACACGATTACCTGCAACATCTTGGTTGTCATAAACGCCACGGTAGACGGTGCCATAAGTTCCGTGAGCCAAAACATGCCTGATATCGAGTTTAGCCAAATCAATCTCCCACTCTTCCTTGTTCGCAACAGTCGAAACTTCTCTCTCCCTGGACCAAGCCCTGCTCAAGTGCTTATCCAGTTGCAAATCCCAGCTCTTGAAATCAATCTTGTCGGCTCTCGTAAACACGTCCTTGTTGCCGCCAAGGCTTCCTACAGAAGACCCCAAGGCCTTTTCTGGGTTTGTCCCTGTTCCTGTCTTCGCCACAGCTTTAGCCCCATCACTATTGTTTGTCGCCATAACGATGAACAAACAAAGAACCCAGAAAATAAAAACAAGGGAATTACGAAACAGCCGAAAGAATTGATCAAAAAATCACTGCTTTTGAGGCTGAAAAAGAGAGAAAAGGAAGGTGGGAAGATGAAGAAGAAAGAAAGGGAATTTTTCTTATCAAAGGTAGGGTTTTTCCACCATACATAAATATGGAAAAAAAATTAGAGCTTGGCAGAGTATGATGTAATATTTTCAACTCCAATTAAGGGAAAGATGAAAAATAAGAACAATAACCCTGCAAGAGTTTTTATATTGGTTTAGAGATTTAATTCGACTACACTTCGTATATAATCAGATTTGTATATTTAATTTAGTTATTTTTAATTTAATGTTATCCAGGTTGTTTAAAGATTACATTTAATATTTAACATTGTTTTTTATTTTTTTAAATTAATCATCATAATGCTTCTAATGACTTAACCTTCTTCCTATTTTACTTGTTCACTTTGGAAGTGCTTCTTATTTTAGGAATTAGTTAATCGATTTTTAAATTTGAGTTAAATGCTTCAGTTTTATCTGATATATATTACATGTGAAGAAATATGAATAACTATAAATGTATATAATATATTGATATATAAAGCAATTGAAATCAGAACCAATTAATATCATAACATATGATAAAAAATATTTATAATTAAATTTAAACTCGAACAACTCGATTCAATTTGACTAGACTAGAATTTCATGAACAAAAATCATATGCCCTTTTACAACGCCACTTTCTATGCCTCAACACTAAAAAATAAATTTTAAGCCCAAACCCTAGATTCTAAATCCTAAACCATATATCCTAAGAAAATTAATCCTAACCTAATTCCATAACCTTTTATCCTAAACCCTAACATTAAACCTTAACTCTAAACTATAAACATAATTTTTTTAGTGTAGGACATAAATAAGGTACCAAAAAAGAATAAAGGGTTTCCATTCAAATTTCATAACTCGACTCACTTAAATAAATCAAATAAAAATTTAAGCTACAGATATAAATCGCCGATTAAATTAATTTAAAAAATTTTACTCAATTCGATTGTTATCTTGTTCTTGTTTTGAATGGGAGTATCCATGATGTATTCAAATTCCATGGGGGCACATGTACCATTATAGCACATTACAGCATCAATGTCAGAAAAAGAAAAGAAAAATCAAAGCAAATAATGAAAAATATTTTATTTCCATTTCAAAAACGGTCTCAGCCTGACACCTGGAATTTCATTTCCAATTTGGAAACCCTTTTTCATGAGACACCTTCCATGAGTGACGTCAGACGGTAATAATAGTAATTATTATTATTCGTACTAATATTATTCCCTTTTTATTCTTTCTTTATTTATTAAAAAAGTGGGAAAAAATCGTGCTTAGTTGACATTTTCCACATTATTTGATTAACAATGATGGAAATGGTCAACAGTAAACACCGTGCCGTGTGGTGCCGTGCCGTTGTCCTTTGTAGGGTCGTTTTAATTAAAATAATGGTTGACTGATTGATTGGTGCGTGACATTCGCTTTTGCCTTTATGTGCCCATGAAATATTTTTTTCTTCGTCGTGTTTATGGCTTCGTTTTAATTAATTCAAACCAACTTACTTGGCACACTTAATTTTAATGGGCGATTCTCCTAACGAGAATTTTCTGATACATAATGTCTCGAACTTAAAATTTATTTAAGCGATATTACGTTGTTTACCACTTAAATCAACCTCGTTGATTATATGCCATGAAATGTTTAATACTCACTACACCAGAGTTGTTCTATAGCGGCACTTTTTGCGGCATTTAAACAAAAAATGCCGCTTCTATTTCACTTATGTCGGCATTTAAATGACGAACGCCACAAAATGTCAAATTTAGCGGCGTTTTGACAACAAACGCCGCAATAGGAAAACAATTGTGGCGTTTGGTTTCCTAAACTCCGCAAGAAGTGTCGTGTTCGATGTAGAAAAAATATTTAGTGGCGTTTATACGACTAAAACGCCGCTACCTATTGCGGCGCTGCTTCATGCGGCTCTTTTAGCGGCGTTTTTCTCAGCGTCTGGAGAGTTTTTAGCGGCGTTATAAAACGCCGTTATAGGGTTATAAAAACGCCGTTAAAAGCCTGTTTTGTTGTAGTAACTATATGATCAAATAATAATTTTGATTTTTTATTATATTTCAACTTAAAAATTAATTTTTATATTTTATTAGTTCATTTAAATATATAATACAGTTAATTAACTCGATTAGTATATTCATGTATATTGTTCTTGAAATAATATAAATTAGTAAAATTGCGATTTAGTTCCTGTTAAAAGTTGTAATGTTATAAATTAGTATAATCATACAATTTCATTTTGGTCCTAAAAACCTATAATTCAATTTTTGCATCTCTAAGAAACTTATCAATCTCAAAAGGTATTTTTTTTTTAATTTCTGGACACGGTAAGTCGGGTGACTTATTTGAGAGGGAGTCTGTTAGTATCTAATTTAATGATTGGCTAATTTAAATCAAATAGTATAGAGGTTTATTATGGGATCAAAGGGAGGTGATAATGGGGCCTAGTTATGGTTGTGCAAAAAATCTAACAAATCGAAATGAATTTGAACCCAAGAAAAAAATTGAATTCAAAAATTCGATTTTGGTATGAGTTTTTTTAATTGTTTCGATTATAGTTCATAATTTTGGACAAAACCAGTTAACCACTTATCTACAATATTTTGTAAATTTTATGCAATTAGAATATCTTATAGTCCATTAATTTTGATGCCCCTTTGATTATTTGAAGACTTTTTTTATCACGAGTTTGATGACTATAAAACATGAACTCTCAGTTTTTTACTATCTAGTTGTTGTTGTTTTTTTTGCACATTTAACAAAATAAAATTATTAAATTTAATATTTTAATAAATAAAGTAAAAAAATCAATAAATGATATGAACCGAATATTCAGTTAACCAATCAGTCGGTAATCAATTTAGTTGGTATGATTTAAGATTAATAATCGAAGAACCCAAATTTACCTGTTAACCTAATCTGATTTTACTCATCATTCGGCCTAGCCCCCCAAAATTTGAAAAACTAACGTTTCAACCCTAATTTTTTAAAATTATACGTTGAGTTTTAATTTCTTTACATTTTTAATAAATCTAGTTTATTTTTTATATAAATTCTCATTAAGTTAAAAATAAAAAAAAACATTTAGAGATTCAATAATTAAAATAAACCTTTTTCAGATATTTTGAAATTTTTTAGCTAAGGCTTTTAAATTTTAGACAACTTTAAGTAGACTTCTCAAAAGTTATATTGTTAAGATCCACCGTTAATAAGAATATAATAGATCTATTCATTTTCGGTGCTCTTATTTATGTACTAAACAAAAAAAATCAAGATAAAAATTTATAATTAATGTTTAAATTTTAAGATTTAGGCTTAAAACTTATTCTTCTAGTGTTGAGGCATAGGAAGGGATATCGAAAAAAAAACATGATTTTTATTGGTAAAAATGACCCTTTTAATATAGTATATTTCATTCATGATATAAATATTATAGAGGTCCATTGCGATGGTAGAATTGATTTTGGATCATCGTAATTTTATAGAATTGATTTTGTGTATAACTGATTTTAAAGTAATGTGATTTATGTTTGGAAGTTTTTTTTCTTAAAAATCACAATTGTATAAAATATAGTGTAGAAATCACGACGAAATACAAAAGCTACTTATAATTTATTTTTACCAAAATCACATTTGAGGTCCAAAATTATATTTAAAATTTTTAAATCTAAACATATTAGCATAATGACCGAGACATGTTTTTTCGTTAAATTGGAATTGACAAAAACATATCAATCAAATTCATGGACTTTTCTCCCTTTCTTTTTTCTAAGGCCGGTCGGGTTGCCGTACGATCAAAAAAATCAGTATCGGAACATTGGGTGTTGTCCAGCTGTTGTATGTTTTATGCAATGTAATTACTAATTAGTATTCATGTTGGTAAAATAAATGAAATTAATTAAGTATTAAAGAAAACACGCTCTCTGAATCATACTATGATTCCATCTGCCGAAATACTAATGTTTTATTCACTGTTTTTTTCCTAAACGTTAAAAACTTTGAATACTTTTTTCCCTTATCGAAACTTCTCAAAAACGAAAAAATTAACTTAAAATGCTATAAAAAAGTTTAACAATTTAAATTTTTAAATAAACATTAAAATTTATCGTTTTTTAATCGCACCCCATAGACCTGTTGTACGTTAGACTCTTCCAAATACGGCTCCAAATTTCCAAACGTTTCTTTAGTCACATTTATTATTTCTTTAGTCAAAGGATGTGTGTGAACGTGAATAAGCTGTGCCAATGTGAGATTTCTATTCAAAAATATATATTAGCAGATTCATGGTTTGTGATCAGCCACGCGTATTCCACAATCTGTGATTAATTTTTTTTGACAATAAATTGTGATTATTTTTTATCATTCATCGTACAGTGATTAAAAGATTATCTATATTAAAAATAACAAAACATGTTAAGTTATAAAAAATATAAATTAACCAGTAATCCTTGAATATTATTTTTTTGTCCGATTAGTCCTAAAACTTAGCAATTTTCCAACATGGTCCCTAAATTCGGAGTTTTGAATTCTTTTGATGATACATCGCCATAAGATTGTTTCATATATATCATTGCTTGAAAAACTTAAAAATATATTTCTTTTTGAGTTATTATTCGATATACTGCTAGTAAAAAATAATAATTTTATAAACAAAATGACAAGTATATGAAACGATGATGTACTTTAAAATATAGAAACATGAATTATTTCTTCGTCAAATGACGATACTTATTTTGTAAGTATTCATACTTGAAAAAAAACTCAAAAAAATTAACCAAAAATATTATTAAAAAGTCTAACATTACTAGTTCGTGAACAAATTTTAAAATTTATTGTCTTTTAACCGTATCTTAAACATGCTGCACGTTAAACTTACCTGAGGTCTAGAGATTTATCCTACTTTAAAACTAGGCTGATTTTAACATGTTACACGTTTTCCTGGTGGTAAATTGGGCTTGTAAGCCTAATGTTAGGGTGCATGAACTTCGAGATCATTGGTCTTTGTGTTTCAAACGCATTCTTATGTTTAGGGATGGGAGAGGTTATGGTTTCTTTAAAAAAAATGATACAATAATATTTTAGGTTTTTTAGTTTATTATTAATTAAATAAGATATTTGTTTAGGATTTAAAATTTAAAATTCACTGATTGATCTGATGGTTAAGGATGTTTACATTGTTTTATCTTGTATGCACTATGCACCGAAGGATCCATATGTATTGTTAGGTGGACTTGTGCCCCTGAAATTTTGAGATTTTTACGACTTGTGCTCACCTTAAAAAAAATTATGAATCTACTAAAGCTTGTATGGGTTCGAATCATGGTATGAGAATGTAATACCCATCTATTTAATAAAAAAACAAAATATTTGTTTTTCTCAACTTTTAGATTTAAAGGGGAGTTTTCTAGCATGCGGCCGTCTAATATAGGGCGTTACCGGAAACATGATAAGGTATACCGGAAACATGATAAGATATATAATGTATACGGTAAAGCGGTACCGGATATGTTGATTTCGAAAGTATCCATACTTTTTCGAATACCTTATCATGTTTCCGGTATATCTTATCATGTTTCCGGTAACGTCGTATATTAGCCGTATATTAGGCGGCCGCATGCTAGAAAAACCCATTTAAAGGTTATCAACTTGCTTTTAAAAAATAATTTTAGAGTGTTTGGTTAAGATTTGAGTGTTAGCCTGTTGAGTTGTTGTCATAAAGTGATTTTAAGTAAATAAAATACATATTTAAGAATTATTTTCGTAAAATATAAAAGAACTGATTATAAAAAAGAGGAGAAATGAGTAATTTGACTAAAAGTATTTTTGAAATAACTTAAAAATTTAAAACTATTTTTTGAAAAAGTATTTTTTTAAATCAAGCTGAAAATTACTTTTGGCCCGAAAAAGTTATATGTTATGCATTACTTTTAGCTAAACAAATTTCCAACTCAAAACACTTTAGAAAAACATTTTTTGTTTTCTTTTATATACCCATCAATAATATTTTTTACTATTTTATTATATAGAAGAATTTTACAACGTGTGACGAACACCACTAATGATGAATACCTAAATTAATTAATAAAGATTTAAAATTTCAATGACTCATCATACAATTAATAATTATTTTAAAAAATTCAATTAAATTATTATTATATATATATATATATATATTAAAATTTTATTTTTAATAACGGTAAACTATATATTTAGTACCTCACTTATTTTTTGTATTTCTATTGAACCCTCGTTATTTAAATATTATTTCAATTTGACCTTATTCTTTATAAAAAATAATTTAACCCTTAACCCTCAACCTAAAACCCTCAACTATTAAACCTTAAACTCGTAAACCTATACCCTAAACCATATACATTTAAAAATAATTTCACCATCATCGATTCAATTTAATTCAATGAATTATTGAATTCTCCTAAAAAATTCAATTAAATTATTTATATATATATATATATATATATATATATATATATATATATATATATATATATATATCAAAATTAATTAAACTCAAATCTCCAAGAATTAACATTATCATCTTATTTGAGATGAAGAGAACATCACAATTAATCATAATTAATTCAATAGCCATATTTAAACTCAATCACTATTAGCAAAATTAGAAAGCATTTAGTCCATATTTAATATGAATGGTTAACGACTTTTCTTTATTAATGTATCGCCACAAAATAGAAACTAACCAATCAAACAAACAAATGAAAAATCCCTAGAAAACAATCAAAACTGGTGCGACTTTTCTTTATTAATTGTGATGGCATCTTCATCTCAAATAAGATGATAGTGTTAATTCTATGAGATTTGAGTTTAATTAATTTTGATATATATATATATAAAAATAATTTAATTGAATTTTTTTAGGAGAATTTAACAATTTATTGAATCGAATTGAATTGATGATGGTGAAATTATTTTAATGATATATGGTTTAGGGTATAGCTTTAAGAGTTTAAGGTTTAATAGTTTAGGGTTTTAGGTTGAGGGTTAAGGGTTAAATTATTTTTTTTATAAAGAATAGGGTCAAATTAAAATAATATTTAAATAATGAGGGTTCAATAGAAATACAAAAATAAGTGAGGTACTAAATATATAGTTTACCCTTATTAAAAAATAAAAATTTAATATATATAAAATATAATTTAATTGATTTTTTAAAAATGATTATTAATTATATGATGGGTCCTTAAAATTTTAAATTTTTATTAATTAATTTAATAGTGTTCAGCTGTGTATATCTTTAGTGGTGTTCGTCGCACGTAGTAGACTCATCCATTAATAATATATATATATATAAGCTACAAATGGTCATATTATGATGTGTTCCATCCTCACCAGACAACTCAAGGCCCAGTTTTCTGTCTGAAAATGACGATGGTGTGGCCCATGGCATATATCCTTGTGTTTCGTCTCATCTTTTAAGCCCACATCATGACAAAACATTGCTATCAGATTCACAGCAGACATAGCAAAATAAGAATGTTTTTTTTTTTTTTTTTTGGCACTTTTCATAAAAAGAAAAAGAAAAATAAAAGAATGAATGAATGTTCTGCCTGTGCATCACTTTAGTTCCACACCATCACACATACCTAAAACTAGTGGTCAGCAAAACAGGTCTTTAATAGCCAGAGGCGGACGTAAAATTTTAAATTTAAGAAGCGACCTATAAAATTCAAGAAGGGGCAAATTTATGAAATTAAAATTTTAAAAGAGTAAAAATAAATTTTTAATGAAAAACACATAATTTTCTTTTAAAATTATATAAAAATTTTAATTTTTTAAGGGAACATCCGCCCCCTCCAACCCTTGTAGATCCATCCCTGGCCATTCACATGCCATTGGGAAACTGTAATGGCAGTTGAGAAATAAAGCGTGGGGCCGTGGGCCATTGGCTTAAACTTGAATATAGGCAGCACCAATCATGTAGAATCTTTGATGGAGATGATGGTGGGGTCTTAGTGTCATGTGCGCTTCTTTGCTTGCTGCTGCTCTACACATACAACCCGCTGGCAGATTTGATGAGATCTTAAGAAAAAAAAGGAGGGGTGGTGGCCCCACAAATTCATAATTATTTCATTTTTAATATATATAAAAATAAAATATAAAAATTTAAACTCGTTATCTTACGGTCCATGTTTGGGACGTAAGACTATTCCTCCCAACAATGTTAATAATGTTATCTTCAAAGTTTGAACTCGTTCATTTTCTTGAGAGTGCAATGTGCCTTACCAATACATCTAACGTTTGTTGGCGGATTACATTAACTTTGATTTGGTGTAATTATGTATGTAAAAATTTATTTTTATTTCAATTATATGCATAAAACTTCAATTTTAATTTAATTGTAGTCAACTAGTCATTTTGAAAGTAAATGCATCCACTTAATCTCATATGAGAAATATAATTATTCATATATGCTACACGTAAACGTAAAATGATAACATGCGGACGATTTTAGTAATTTTTGAAAATTGAATCAAATTATAATTATATATATAATGGTGTAAAATTAAAATGTATGTGTCGCGTTGTACATTTAACTAAAATTCATGTGTAAATTTTTTAACAATTTTAACTTAAAGGGAGGAGAAGAAGAATATGCTCCTAATGAGTTTTGAACCTACATCTTAATTCTTAAGTGTAAGGAGAAAATGTCAACTAAAAGTTTTAACCACTTGCTCTAGAATATGTAGTTTAATATTTAACTCTAAGTAATATCTGTATAAATAGAGAGCGGTGCTTTCAGCTTATTAAATTAAGAAATACAATAAAAGAGAATCGAGTTGAGACGGATGATGACTGTTGTAAAAAATTTATGAATTTAGTGGAGCAATCTTTTATTCTTTAAAAGTGTAAATATTAGTCTTATATAATCTCGATTTAATTTCATTTCACTCATAAAATTTCAACAATATATTAAATACTACCATTAATTACCAACCGAACCCTTTTATTTTTGGGTTTAGATAATGAATGAAAGAGTTAGGCTGGGGAGTAGAAATGTAAATTTTCATAAATTAAAGGATCATTAGGTATTCAATTGATTTTTTAAAAAGGACTAAAACTGAACTTGTATCACTAACCAAGAGAATGGTTTAGATTTCGGGACGATGATTAAGTAATAGTGGTAAATGTCAAGAATATGTATTAAATTTGACCGGATTAATGATTTCTTTTACAGTCTATGTTCGAAGTGCAAAACTGCCCCTCCTAATAATATTGTCTACAAAATTTGAATTCGTACTTTTTTTCTTGAGAGTATAATGTACTTTATCAATACATTCAACATTTGTTGGTGGATTACATCAACTTTGAGTTGGTGTAATTATGTATATAAAAATTTATTTTTATTTCAATCATATGCATAAAACTTCAATTTTAATTTAATTGTAGTCAACTAGTGTTTTTTTAATAAGGGCACTAAATTTTTATTATAACCATAGAAGAGATCATAATTACAATGCATCAAAAAAGAAAGGGTAATGTTCACAAACAGTCCCTTTCGTTTGGTGTTTGTTCTAGTTTGGTCACCAGATTTCAAAACAGCTTATTGTGGTCCCTTACGTTTATAATCTGTTTTATTTTAGTCACTTTGCCGTCATTCTCCGTTAGAGGAGTAACGGCCGGCTGACATGGCAATTTTAAAATTAAAAAATTCCACGTGTATAATACACGTGTATTATAGCCGCCGCCGTTGGATTGTTCATCGCTACCCCGCCTTCCACCGCCAGGATCTTCGTTCTTTCATCTACCAATCTCATTTCTACCGCACCCACCACCGTCGGATCAGCCGACGTTGCGTAGCACACGTCTTTCATCTTAAAATCGCCAAGTACATTAAAGGAAAGATGATGTAGCAGAAAACAGTAGGACAACTCCTGCACCTGCAACAATTGCAGCATTGGCAACATTCCCTGCCACTACAAACAACAAAGTTGGATAAATATAAATATTCTTGTAACCATTAACACCAAAACAGTTTGAATGAAATGGAGATATATCAGACCTGATGAAGTTGAAGCTTCTGGTAGATACAAAAGGGAAAAGGGTTCTATATGCCGAAGCCGGCAAAGATTTTGTTGATTTCCTCTTCAACATATTGCTCTTGCCGATTGGAACTGTTATAAGGCTGCTCGTTGGAAGCCTTGGGAACCTTTACCGGAGCGTTGAGAATTTGGGTGACGCCTACATTATACCGAAAACAAACAAGGATACTCTGTTGAAGCCTAAATATTCTCCGAGTTCGGCAACCAATGTTCCTCTGTTGTTACCAACTATTCAATCCTCAACAAAACAAAGATTTTATCATTGTTCCAATGGACGTAGTTATTATACAAATTGTCATTACTCAGGTTTCCCTTTGCTTCAGTCTTAACGGTATGAACACAAATTTACTTTGAATTTCAACAAAACAATGACATTTGCAGCCTATTCTCCAGACTCTCTTGCGGTACAAGATTATAATCCTTTGAATATGTCAGCAATTGATCTGCCTATCTGCAGATGAATTCAGTCTAAATTTCCTCAGAAATCAGCTCCGTAATCTTCCAAATGTATCTGCCAAACAAAAAAACAAAATTATTTCCAAAGAAGAACACGGCGATAGTTCCAAATCTCTTGAACTTTGTTCACAGACTTCTTTTTTCTTACAGATTCTCAGAAACTTCAACGATGGGCTATCAGAACAAGCAAAAATTTTCCATTTTCCCTCATCGAATTACATCTTTATCTCATAACCCAAACCTTCTAATTCTATGAAAATAAGCCCTAAACCCAATCAATTACTTCATAACCCACACTATTACAATAGACAAAATCAAGATTAACCAACAAATTCTCTCTTCCCTTCTTTGTTGTTTCTGAAATTTTGACAGAATAAGAAGAAGAAATTGATTTAGGGTTCTTCAGTTAAGTAAAGGAAATTATATAGGCAATGTGAGGGTGCAGTCCATGTGTATAAATATAATACACGTGTATTATACACGTAGAATTTTTTTAATTTTAAAATTGTCATGTCAGCCGGCCGTTACTCCTCTAACGGAGAATGACGGCAAAGTGACTAAAATAAAACAGATTATAAACGTAAGAGACCACAATAAGCTGTTTTGAAATCTGGTGACCAAACTAGAACAAACACCAAACGAAAGGGACTGTTTGTGAACATTACCCAAAAAGAAAATAATGGCACTAATCTACCTAAATTTCTTACAACCCAAAAATAAAAATAAAAGTGTAAAACTTCTATTGAGATAAGCATACCATCAAAATTCAGAAGCTTACCGAATCCCATTGTCTCTAAGAAGTTGTGAGCGATCCACACTATCAAGCAGAATGTTCCGATACCCAAGACTAATTACATTGGCAAACAACCATCAACCGAGTCGGGATTTAACTTTGCGTGACCACCGACAAAATCATAATCAAGAACTAGCGCCGATAAAAACTCTATGCAAGCAACGATCGACCGTTAGGGTATGCTGAAGCATGCCACAAAGACAAATGAAACAAAATCACAAAAACATGTCACAAGGATAGATGAAAACGCGTATCACATGGACATAAAAAATGCGTGCCATAAAAGCAAAGATTCTTATTAAAAAATAAAAAAATAATAAACACCGCCGATCGTAAACTAGAAGTTAAGTAATATCTGTATAAATAGAGTGCTTTCAGCTTATTAAATTAAGAAATACAATAAGAGAGAATCATGTTGAGACAGATGATGACCGTTGTAAAAAAATTATGAGTTTAGTGGAGTAATCTTTTATTCTTTAAAAGTGTAAATATTGGCGTTATACAATCTCGTTTTAGTTTCATTTCACTCATAAAATTTCAACAATATATTAAATACTACCATTAATTACCAACCGAACCCTTTTAATTTTGGGTTTAGATAATGAATGGGAGAGTTAGGTTAGGGTTCAAAATGAATGGTTCTATTCTGTAAAAAAATCATAAGAAACAAACACAATTTTTATGCAAAACTTTATATTAGGAGAACGAATATATAAAATTGTAAGGATAAAAATAAATTCTTAATAAAAAATATATAAAAAATTTTAAAATAATAAATTTAAATTGTATATAAATTTTAAATTTTCTGAAGATGATTGTACTCAACTTCTTCGGTCCATCCTTGAACACAATACAAATGACATCAATCGGTCAAAAAGCAAGCTTCGTCGGATCTCTTATGTGTACATGCATACGTATACGTGTATAAACATGTGTGTATTACGTGTAGATATACGAGACATATGTTTTACCGACCAATTATGTGAACAAGGGACAGGTGGCGGTGGATCCCACGTGCGTAATTCGAGTCATGTGGGAGAACTTCCTACAGCCGTACAGTGTCTACAAGGCCTGTACTGTTCCTACGTGTTTGCTTTTCGTCTTTACATTATATATTAGGTCGGTTTATAATTAAAAAGATGTTAATTTAAATATTTTCAAAAGCTCATCCCCTTGTGTCCTGGTGGTAAAAGTAGATGTTTATCATTCCTTGAGACCCGGATTCGAGCACCAGTAATACCATGCTGTGTGTGTCGTCTTAGAAAGTTGAACAGATGCTACCTTTGCATCGCACCAATATATTCAAAAAAAATATTTTCAAAACATATAACATTGTAGGTCATGTTTGGTTAACATTTTAAAATAAAATTTAAAAAATTATTCGAACCAACTCAAAATATTATATGTTTTAATAACATTTTAAGTTGATCGTTTTTTAAACTGACGCACAACAAAATCGCCCTTAAATAATAATTTAGCAAAGGGTGACCTTTTTCAGACGTCCAACCTGTTGTTATAATTCAGCCATGCAAGCCACGCTTGGAGAAAAGAATGGACAAAATTATTTATTTATTTATTTTTTCCTGCAAATAAAAAGCTTACACCAAGACTTGAAAGTTGAAACCAAGTAGTCCAAAAGGAATCATGTGAGCAAAGATGACCCGACCCGAAACTCCTTACACTTTCCTTATTTACCAAAGTTATCCCCTTTCTTTTCTTTTATTCTAATTTCATACACCTTTTGGATTAGTATATTATTTTGAGTGAAATATTTGTGTCTAATATTTTGTTAAGTAATCATTGCAAAGTCATTTTATTAACGTTAAAAAATTACTATCATCCAATTAAAGTGTGACGCGTGACATATTTTTTAATTTTCTTTAAAGTTATAGAATCTTTTTTTTTTATTAAAAAACTTAAAATTTTTAAACCTCCAAATCTCACTTCTTCGGCCGCTGATTCAACTACTATCCGCCATTTTTTCTTTTGTCAGACTCCTATATTGGTGTGATTGATAGTGGTGGTCGACAACGAAATGTGAATTTAAAATTTTGGATATTGGCGATTTAGGGAATCTCAAGATTTAAGATGACGACAAAGGGTGACCGACCAATGAGTTTCAACGATGAAGGGGGATGGGTGGGTGGTGGTCGACGGTGGTCGAACATTGAGTATTATGAATTGAAAATTTAGAGAGTTATGTTTTTTTAATTTAATAATTTTAAATTTTTAAATTTAAAAATTTCAGAATTTTATGCGTATTTTGTGCGTGTCCACTCTTATTTTTTTAAATCCGCCACTGATAAAAATTATGATAAATACAACTTCTATATCGCAAACCGTTCCTAATTGAGATACATGTAAACTACTGCTACTATTCATAATTTTAGTGTAAACAAAATAGGTTTAAGTGGCAAATAAGTACTCAAATTATATCTTTTTTAGATAGGTGTTTAAATATTTTTCGGGTCAAATAGGTGTTTAACGTTTTCAATGTTACTCAAATAGGTGCTTGCCGTCAACATCTGTTAATTTTTACTATTAAGTGACACGTGTCAGCTTCGTAAAATTCTAAAATTATATTTAAAAATAAATAAAAATTAATAAAATAAAATATTTTTTTATTTCACAAAATAGCCCAAATTTTGAAATCCCTAACACCCAAAATCCAAATTCTGATTTCACCGCCGATTGCCACGCCACTGCCCACCACATCCGTCGCCAGACCATCACGACCATTTACCCCACCACCTCGTTGCTGAAAATCGATCGACGCCGTGCGAAACGTCGAAATTGTCGAATTATTCATTCGAATAATTCGCGACGAACGACATCATAACGGACGGTGAACGGTGTGTGGGTCATTCGCAAGAGGAGGGCGCTTCAGTCTGTCACCGAAAATGCGACCAACTCCGGTGGTAGTGGCCGAATTTGGAGATTTAGGGATTTATGGACTATTTGAGGATTATTTGAAAATTTTAGGATATTTTAAAAATTCTGATTTATTTTTTAAAATAATGTTTAATACTACCACATGTCATGTTTTTATTGGCTAACGAAATTTTTTTTAACAAACAATCACGACGGATACCTGAGTAATGTTAAAAAATAAAAACATTAAATACTTGTTTGGCCCGAAAAATACTTTAAACACTCATCTAAAATGTATAATTTTAACATTTACTCACCCTTAAGCCAACAAAATATTAAAAAAATAAAGCACGAGGAACAACATTTTCTTAAACCATACTTAACACCTAAAGGGACAACTTCGTCCTTTAACGTTCACCAAGCCCTTTTTTCTTTCCAGCTTTGCTTGAATGTTAATTTTCCTCTTTTAAATAATTACCTAAAAAGATTTTACACTCCTTTTATTTATTATTTAACGGTGTTGTTGTACTCTATTTTAATGATTTTTTTCTTCATTTCCTCTTTTAACAGCCTGCTCGAAAGCACCCATAGCCAGAGGAAACAGAGGAGCAAAGAAAGAAAAGTAAAGGAGGAGAGTTGCACCTGAGAACGATCGTTCAGAAATGGGTTGAGACAGGCAAAAGCAAAACCCCAAGCTCACTTTCCAGCTTCCTGTAATGAAAACCCAGAAACCATACTTTGTTTTGTAGTTTGTAGTAAGTTTTTGTTTCTCTTTTGCTGAATTCAATGGCTCTTCATATTTTATAACTTACTTGCTGAAAATCATGCTTTGAGTTCATAAAAGTTTGGTTTTTATGCAATGTTTTGGTTATGTCTTGTCTTTGATCAGGTAACTTAAGGCAGTTTTTGAGACAACAGTTACCAGTTGCTTTGTAACATAAAGATTTGGACAGGTTATTTTTATGCCGTTTCTGCTTTGATCTTTTCATGTTCCTAATTATGTTGTTAGGTAGAGTGTGTTTTCTTCACGTTAAAGCTGAATTATTTGGTTTTTGTTTGTTGGCATCAGGGATTAAGAACAAGGACTGAGAGATTACAAATTTACAACGTTTCATATTATTTCTCCACATTTAAAGGGGCTGGATTTTAGTCTTCCGGGCTGATCCACCGCCTCGTATTCGTAATCCGTGGTCGGGGTCGTCGACGGGAAGTGGTGGTGTTGAGGACCAAAGTCATGGCAACTGTGAAGCATTCGGATTCTATTGGCATGTACTCATGGTGGTGGAACAGTCACATAAGCCCCAAAAATTCAAAATGGCTCCAGGAGAATCTCACAGGTACATCTTCATTGCTACAAAAATCGGGAATTCGTCGACGTTAGTATTACCATTTTCGCAACTATTCGATTGTTACACGAAGAAATGATAGGATGAACTGTAAACAGTTGAGTGGTAGAAGTTGTATTAGTTAAAATGCACATGGAACCTTGTTTCCCAAGCTTGCTAAGTTGATCATAATTTTGTGTAATTACATTGTTAAAAGAATTGATTTGTGGAAATATGTTTTGCTTCAACAGATATGGATACTAAAGTCAAGCAAATGATCAAGCTCATCGAAGAAGATGCTGATTCGTTTGCTAGGCGAGCAGAGATGTATTACAAGAAACGTCCAGAGTTGATGAAATTGGTAGAAGAGTTTTATCGAGCATACCGTGCAATGGCTGAGAGATATGATCATGCAACCGGGGTGCTTCGTCAGGCTCATCGGACCATGGCGGAAGCATTTCCAAACCAAGTTCCCCTTGTTTTCGCAGATGAATCACCTGGAGGTTTGGCTACAGAGGTTGATCCCCGTTCACCTGGGACGCCACCGCCTTTACGTGCATTATCGGGGCTTGATGAGCTGCAGAAGGATGCTATGGGACTCTCTTCACATGATATGTTTGGTCCTGATGAAGCTACAAACCATGTCATGTTCGGAGAAGGAAGGGTAAGAAAAAGCCTCAAGTTTAATGATACAGAAGAGAAAGACCAAAGCCCTCAAAATAATGGGGTTCCTGATCTCAGTGCTCAAGCCCCATCGGAGTCCGAACGAGTGAGTAAGGCCGAGGTGGAAATTTCAAACTTGAAGAATGCTCTTGCTAGATTAGAAGCTGAAAAAGAAGCTGGCCTACTTGAGTACCGGCAGAGTTTGGAGAGATTGTCTAATCTAGAGCGGGAAGTCTTTCGTGCACAAGAAGATTCCCAGGGACTTAACAAACGTGCAAGTCAAGCTGAAGCCGAAGTTCTAACTTTAAAGGATGCCCTCGCCAAATTAGAGTCTGAAAGGGAAGCTAATCTTGATCGACACCAGCAGTGCTTGGAGAAGATAAATAATCTTGAGAATAGTATAACTCATGCACTAAAGGATGCCGGAGAACTGAATGAGCGAGCTGGTAAATCTGAAATTGAAGTCCAAGCCTTAAAGCAGGACCTCTCCAGAGTAGAAGCTGAAAAGGAGGACACTCTTACTCGATACAAGCAGTGCACAGATACTATTAGCAATCTGGAACAAACATTATCGAATGCCGAGGAAAGAGCCAGAAGGATGACCGAACGAGCAGAGAAAGCTGAAACTGAACTTGAAACTCTAAAGCTAGTAGTCGTGGAGCTGACCAAAGATAAGGAAGCAGCTGCTCTTCAGTACCAGCAGTGCTTAGAGACGATTTCTTGCCTGGAAAGCAAACTTGCTCGTGCACAGGAAGAGGCACAAAGGCTCCACAGCGAGATAGACAACGGGGCAGCAAAGTTAAAAGGTGCCGAAGAAAGATGTAGTCTGTTGGAGAGAACCAACCAGACTATGCATACTGAATTCGAGTCTTTGATGCAGAAGATGGGAGATCAAAGTCATGAGCTAACCGAGAAGCAGAAGGAATTGGGGAGACTTTGGACCTCAATACAAGAAGAACGCTTGAGATTTATGGAGGCTGAAACCGCATTTCTCACTTTGCAGCATTTGCACTCTCAGTCCCAGGAAGAACTCAGATCTTTGGCCACCGAACTTCAGAATAGTGCTCGAAATTTACAGGACATTGAAACGCGTAATCACGGTTTAGAGGCTGAACTACAGAGGGTCAATGATGAGAACAAAGGCCTGAACGAACTCAATTTAAGTTCAGCAATGACCATTGAGAATTTGCAAGAAGAGATTTCAAGCTTAAGGGTGACTATAGCCAAACTTGAAGCAGAAGTTGAACTTAGAGTGGACCAGCGAAACGCTCTTCAGCAAGAAATTTACTGCTTGAAAGAGGAACTCAATGACTTTAACAAGAGACACCGGGATATCACAGGGCGGCTGGAATCTGTTGGCTTAAATCTAGAAGACTTTGCATCATCTGTGATGGAATTGCAGGATGAGAACAGAAAGCTACTAGAGAAGTTGAAAATGATGGAGAAACTTATTGAGAAAGATACCCTTTTAGAGAATTCACTCTCGGATATGAATGTTGAGCTAGAAAGTGTTCGGGGGAGAGTAAAGGTTTTGGAAGAATACTGCCACTCTCTTTTGGGAGAGAAATCCACCCTTGCCGCCGAGAAGGACACACTTACTTCTCAGTTACAGGCTGCAAATGCCAAGCTCGAAGGATTGACTGTTAAATTAACTAACATAGAAAATTCATGCCTGTTGCTTGGTGATGAGAAGTCTGACCTCATAACACAGAGAGAAGGTTTGATTTCTCAGTTGGATGTCAGTCGGAAAAGGTTCGAAGATTTAGAAAAAAGATATCAGGGATTAGAAGAAAAATATGTGAAAGAGAGGGAATCAACGTTTTGTGAAATGGAAGAGCTACAAAAGTTGCTAGAGGCTGAAAAGGCTGAGCATGCTAGCTTTGTGCGGTCGAATGAAACCCGAGGAACTGCTATGGAATCTCAAATTCATTTTCTACAAGTGGAAAATCTTTGCAGGAAGAAAGAACATGAAGAGGAACTGGACAATGCAATGAATGCTCAGGTAGAAAATTTTATCTTGCAGAAATGTGCACAAGATCTCGAAGACAAAAATTTATCCCTATCGCTCGAGTGTAGGAAACTCTTGGAAGCCACCATATTCTCAGAAAAACATGTCACTGAGTTGGAGCTTGGAAATTCTAGAAAGCAGATGGAGATAAAATCCTTATTTGATCAAATTACCATACTAAGGATGGGGCTTAATCAGATGTTGAGGACTATTGAGATTGATGCTAGCCATGGTTATGATGATATGATCAAACAAGACCAATCAGTTCTTGACTGTGTATTTGCAAGATTCCGGGAGATGCGAAAATCACTTCTAAAGTCTCTGGATGAAAATCAGCAATCCTTGATTGAGAATTCAGTTCTTATTGCACTGCTTGGGCAACTAAAACTAGAGACAGAAAATCTTGCCAAAGAGAAGAATTCACTGCACCAGGAGTTGAATGTTCGGTCTGAGCGGTTTTCGGAGCTGCAGAAAAGAACTGAACAACTGCTAGTCTTGCATAGTGAATATCAGAGTTCATTGGAGAATAGCCACAAGGTGGTAGATGAGAAAACATCTTTGATGAAGGAAGTTTTAGAATTGGGCAAGGAGAAACATAATCTAGAAGAGGAAAACTATGCTGTCTTTGCCGAAGCAATATCTCAATGTATCACTTCTCGTGTTCTCGAGGATGTTATTGCTGATAATTTTGAGGAAATGAAGCATCTCACCAACAATCTGGACCAACTCAAATGTTTCAATAATGATCTTGAGGGGAAACTGAGAATAATGGAGAGAAAGTTTGATGATGTGCAAATGGAAAACTCACATCTCAAAGATTCGATGAGAAACTTGGAGAATGAACTTGTGTCAGTTAAGGCTGTTTGTGATCGGTTAAACGATGAAGTTTCAAAGGGAAAGGATCTGTTGAGCCAGAAGGAGGTTGTGCTTTTGGAAGCAGAACGAATGCTCGGTGAAAGTCAAGAGGAGAGAGCCCAATTGCATGAATTTGTAGACGATCTGACGACTAAATATGAGGAGGTCATACTGATAGGTGAAGATCAAAAGAAGCAGATTCGGAAACTATCCCGAGACTATGATCATCAAAGTAAGGAAACTGAAAGCATACGTCTGGCTAATCAGAAACTTGAGGTTGAATTGGCCAAATTGAATGTTGAACTACAAAAGAGAAGAAATGAGGTTGAACTTTTGGAAAATAAGGCTGCTGCATTGTCTGGTGAGCTACAGATTTCTTCTGTCCATGCAGCATTGCTTGAAGAGACGGCTCGTGAGCTTAGTAAGGATTGTGAAGTCCTTGAAAGTACAAGTAATTCCAAAGCTATGGAGCTAGAAGAGTTGAAAAGAAGTGCTAGAATCTTGAAACACGAGAATGGAGAACTTAAAGCTCAGTTGGCAGCATATGTTCCGGCTGTTGTTTCTCTCATGGACAGTGTGACATCGTTGGGGAGTCGAACTCGCTTGTCTCCTAAGTTTCCCGCAGATCATAATGAAGAAGTAAAGGTAATGTCTATTTTTTTTTGCTTACCAGTGACAAAATGTCTGCATTTTAAATTTTAATAAACCAAGTCAATGGGACCTCGTCTGCTAATTATCTTTTATGTTGACAATGCAACGGATCTTCGATGATTATCAGGTGTGTTTCTTTGTCTGACAGTTCTCTTGTTTTCCAGGATGCCGATTCGGAGACTGAATTACATGCTGAAAATCGTCAACAAACAGGTGAAGGCCAAATTGCATCGGTTCCAGACGGTTTTCTTGACTTGCAAGGTATCCATAAGAGAATTAAATCTATTGAAAATGCAGTGGTGGATATGCAAAAGCTTGCGACTATGGAGAACTTAAATCTCAATTCCAAACTAGAGACTGCTATGAGGCAGATTGAAGAGTTAAGATTTGGAAGCAGCTCACGTCGAGAACGAGTTAAGGCAAAGAGGCATGTGAATGTTAGACTAGACGGGGTGAAACTTGGTCATGGACTAGGCAACAGTGTCAAAATTCGGAGACCGACACCTGAAATTTCTGAAGAAGACAGTGAGATGATGATGAAAGACATTCTGCTTGATCAGACATCCGAGTGCTCATCCTATGGTTTAAGCAGGAGAGAAACTGCAGAGCTTGATAATCAGATGCTTGAGTTGTGGGAAACACCTGATCATGATGGTAACATCGCCTTGAAAGTCGGCAAGGCCCAGAAGATGCTCCCTGCTTCAACCGGCACTCAACGGATCGGTACAGCAAAGGCACGTAGGGGCAAAACTCTCTCTACAGAATCCCTTGTGAAGGAGTTAGGTGTTGATAAAGAGAGCTCTAAGAGATTTACCGAGCCTTACCAAGAAGGCAGCAAGAGGAAGGTTTTAGAAAGACTCGATTCCGATGCACAAAAGTTGTCTAACCTTCAAATAACCGTGCAGGATCTAAAGAGGAAGGTGGAGATAACCGAGAAAGGAAAAAATGGGCAAGGAATCGAGTATGGTACAATTAAACAGCAGCTAGAAGAAGCTGAGGAAGCCATCATTCAGCTATTCGATGTCAATTGCAAACTCGTGACACACATTGAAGACCGTTCTCGGTCCCTTGATGGGAAACCTGCACTAGAATCAGATGAGAGTAGTTCTTTTAGGAGACGAAGAGTAGCAGAACAAGCTCGAAGAGTGTCCGAGAAGATAGGGCGGCTGCAATTGGAAGTGCAGAAAATACAGTTTCTCTTACTTAAACTTGACGCACAAGAAAGCAAAGCACCAACCAGAATCATGGAACGTAAAACAAGAGTAATATTGCGGGACTATCTATACGGTGGGGCAAGAAAGAGCCAGAGTCAGAGCCAGAACCAGAACCAGAAGACGAAGAAAACACCCTTTTGCGCATGCGCGAAGCCCCCAACCAAAGGAGATTGAGACAATTACTAATCAGTGTAGTTTTCAGGACTGAGAGTTTAGTTGCATTGTTCCACACGTTATTTCCTTTTAGAGGTTATCTTCTTCTGTAGTTTAGAGATCCAGCCGTATATTTCAGGCACCGTCTAACCGAAAGAAAAGGTACTTTTGTAGCTTAAAACTTCCCTTCTCTATAGGTTTAACTTGGCCTAAATATGGACTTCAATGGAAGTTATCTTCTTCTAGCTCATACAAATGTTATTTACATGTAGAGGTACAATCATATCATGGCATTCAAACTAAACAAACATTAGTCCATGTCTGCTCAGATCATACAGAACAGTTGTTATGCACGAGAACATAATTAACCGCATTCAGGACTTGAGCTCGAAAACTTGTTTCGACAGTAGCATTGAAGAGAACATAATTAAATTGAAATACTCTATTTTTTACCATTTTTTTCTTGTTAAAATTCCATTGCCGCGACATGCATCATCGTACAATAGCCTACTTTAGAACAAAACATATAGGCTCTCAATATTGGTTAATTCTCTGTTGATTCAGCTTAAACATGCCTATGCACCCTGATTTTCAGTTGCATAAAGATCATACTAGTTAGCTTAAACATTGTTCCATGGCTGCGATTCCGCCGCTTTGCGTGTATGAAGCCTGTAATTGCAGGCATCAACCGCTTCTCCTACTGTTAAATACACCCATTCTTGACCTATGTTTTCCAGGAACTTGGCCTTGTTGAGTTTCTTCATCACTTCGGCCCCGGGGTTGGCCAATACAAGCTAAAACAGTATACATATATATACATACAAATCAGATTATGTTTTGTAGTGAAAAAACACATTCAAAAGTAATTGTAGGAAAAAAAATTACCTTGATCTCCCTTCTGTCTGTAGTTTTCTTGACCTCTTCAAGCATGCTAATTCCACTGGTGTCAATGTTACCAACAGCTGTCATATCGAGTATGACATACTGTAAGCTGGTTTTCCCTGTTGATTTCAGCTTGTCTTCCTCTTCATCAATCCACCTTGTTATCCTGATAAGACCAGACATACGTTGATTCGATTCGATTCGAACGAATGTAGCTGTTTGAGACTTAAGCAATGAAATTCTAGTACCTTTCTCTTAAGTAACTTGAGTTGGCAAAGTAAATCGGAGCATCGATCTTGAGTATGAGAACACCGTGAACATGATTCGAATTCGGATATTGCTCGACGTTTCTATAGATGGTTGAATTCGGAAGGTTTCCCAGAATAAAAGTCCTTGGCCTTGCAACAAACAGCAGCAACCTCAGCACAGAGATTGCAACCTGCATTTCACACAGATAAAAGCATTACGTGAGGGGTCATAGAACAATGATGTTTCAGCTGTGACCGGTTGATATTTATGTATGGTCATACCGCTATGACTAGGCCAACCTCGACGCTTGCGAAAATGACGCCAATATATGCACCCATACACACGAAGAAATCAAATTTATCGACGTTCCAAAGATGAATGGCGGCATCGTAATCGATGAGGCCGAGCATTGCGGAAATTATGATCGCAGACAACACTACGAGGGGAGTGTAATGGAACAAAGGTGTCAAGAAAAGCAAGGTGAACATAACAGCAACGGCCATGATAATGTTGGACATCGCCGTTTTGCATCCGGCATTGAAATTAACAGCCGATCGTGAAAATGGCCCTGAAATGTACATATCAACAGCGGCAACCGGCACGGTTAGCGAATTGAACTAAACCAATGAACTGTCATCACATGAATATACATTAAAAAAAAAAACTTTACCGGTCGTGAGATAGCAAGAAAAGCAAGAACCAACGATGTTCATGGAACCAATGGCTATCATTTCTTTGTTTCCATCGATATTGTAGTGCTTGAACATTGCAAAGCTTCTCCCCACTGCTATTCCTTCCTGTATGAATTCACAACAACCAACAATTTGAATGCAGATAGGGACTAAATCACAAATTTTGTCAAAGTACAGGACCTTTTCTTTAAAAGGAGAGTTGGAAGGAAGCTTACGGCAAGAGCAATGATGCCGGTGACCATGCCAGTTTTCAGAGCCGTGGACATATACGGCGTCGTAAACACCAAATCCCCAAATGACAGTGGATTCAACCCTTTCTTCAGGTTTCCTATCTGCCATTGTCACAGCATCACAATCTCAATGCATCACAAACACTTTCGTCGTGTTTATCAGACATGACATAAATTATAATAAAAAATAAAAATAACTCGACCGAATTAATCGGTCAGTAAATCGAACATCAGCGGTTAAAATAAACCTCAATAATATGACAAATAATAACTACCCCTGGATAGCAAGAGATTGTGTGCATGCATTGGGACCTATCCAATAGACCAGCCGGGTGCAGTGGTATTATTATTGGTGGGGACACGTTAGACAATTATTAGGGTTGGGTCAAGCCTAGACAACTTACCTAAAAGGCAGAATACGTCATTATTTATTCGTGGTCAAATTATGATCTAGGTCCCTCTACTATGTTTATATTTAATATTTTAGTATTCCTAGTTTAATTTGATATAATTTGACCTCTTTAACTTTATAATGTCATTAGTTAGTTCAAACAGTTAAAGGAAAAGGGTCGAGAAGTGCTTACAATTTGAACACCGTGTTTCTCGGCGTGCGTAAGATAAACGAGAAGACTTCCGAGGATGACTGATGTTAAGGGCGCCATTGCTGATATCCAAAAGAGCTTGGGTCGTCTCTTGCTCTGTTTGTATCCCATAATACATTATACCATCAATGCACGAATAATATACTTCAAAAAAATCAAAACTGGTTGAATTCAGCTCCGTCGACATATTGCTAATACAATATATAAGAGTTCGTGGGATCGAACATGTTTAAACATTCAATATCCTTTAATTTATAGTAGAGTGGTTTCAGTGATATAAATAATATATCGATTGTATGTTCAAAAAGGTAAACATCACATGCTCTTTTTAGTATAATTTACTTTAAGAAAAAATTATCTCAAAACGCTCGTTTAAACGTTAAAATAGGCATGCAAACGCTCGTTGAAAGCTAAATTAATGACTGTTTGGTATTGCTGTGGCCGGTAAACGATCGTTAAAGACAACAACCTAATTTGAAAATCCGAGCCAATCAATATCTTTTGCCATATAAATTATATGCAGTGGGAGCAGGTTTAGAGGCTAACTGAAGACTTATAAAGCATATGTTTATTGTTTACTATAAAAAGAGGAAATTAGGGTACATAGCAAAGACTATTTTAAGACAACAACTACCCAATAAGGGAAACCTTTTCCTTATTCTTCTTCTTATTACATGTAAAAAGACAGCCCTTTTTCTTGGAAAGTTAAGCTCATTTTCCTCGTAAATCTTTTACTTTCCGACAAGTAATAAAAGTGGGTTGTTTTTATTAATTCAACACGCGCTTTTAATATTTTAATTACATTGTATTTTATCATTAATCTAGTCAGTTTTGCCTACAATAATTAATATTTTAATAAAGATTAGATCTAATTATCTGAAATAAACATTAAATTAACGATCAGATCTACTTACGAAATATCTGGTGACGAGGAGGAAGAAAAGGAAGCCAACGCCCAGAACACCACTCTCCCATCTCCACTGTCAAATTCAATAGGTTGTGAATAAGCCCAAATATATATAATATATAAACTCTTTAATTAATTTGTTTTTTTTATGATTGTATTAATTATAAATATGGAAGCGCCCGTGACTAATAGCAACAATATAAGTACATCACATGCCACGTATTATATATTTTAAGTAAATAAAAAATTACTACTCGAGCCAATAATCTCTAGAGCAAGATGTTAAAAGTTTTCGGTTGATCATTTGCCTTATTTTTTAGGTTGTGTGTTCAATCTCCATTAGAAGCAAATTTTTTCTCCTCTAAATAGGAACTGTTCAAAAGAAAAAAACAATTACAGGGCGAATGGTAGTGATAGTTAGAGGGCCCCTCCAAACTTTGAAGATTTTACATTTTATCCCTTAAATTTTTTTAAAAAAATTAATTTGGCCCCTTCAAAATTTTTGAAATTCTAATTAAATTTTTGTTGCTTTAAATATTTTTAATTAAGTCTCCTGTTAAAATTTTGAAAAATTCTCATTAGGTCTCAAAATTCTTGAAAATTTTAGTTTAGACTTCTAAAGCTTCCGAAAATTTTAAATTAACCCTCTCAACTTGTTATACCAACATCCGTCTCTGAAAATTACTACTCGAGTCAGGGACAAGGCTAGGATTTGGGGTTGGGGGCAAATTCATAAATAAACTAATTTTTAAAAAAATATTTAAAAAGAAAAAAGGTGAAAAAAAAATTGAGGATGGGGCAATTGCCCCTTCCTACCCCATATAGCTCCATCTCTGCCCCGAGCCATGGTGAAAATAATTGATATAATTTTTTTTTGGTTTAACCACTAATATCTAATTAATTGTATGATTAATTTGGAGCAAATATTGCAGAGGCTGAAGACAACTCTCCCAACCTAATTTTCTCCATTCACAATGTCAAGACTCGAATTCATGACCTTACTTAAGAGATCTAGTGGTTCATTCTATTATAACAACTTATGGTCGGTAATTCACATAACTTTGAATTCCATTTATGATAAAGTTTTAACCTTTAAAAGGAAAGTGAAAATGAAAGACAGAAGATAACCTCATGAGTTTGACTGAAGACAGAGTGAAAAACCGAGATAATGTCGGTAGACTTGGTAAAGTGTTCAAGTCCTAGGATTCCCTTTAGCTGTTGCAATATCACAACCGTGGCTGCCCCTGCCATGAACCCTACTATCGTTGCATGTGAAAGAAAATCCACAATAAACCCTAGCCTGCACAAACAGTAATATCAAAGTAAAGTAAAATTTTTTTACCACGTACCGTAACAATAACAATATTTATGTAATTTTTTAAGGTATATTAATGATAGGGTAATCAAGAATTTTCGACTGCTATAAAGTATAAACACATTTTCCTGTCAGACGGCAACAAAGGACAAGAATTCCAGCAGCGACAAGACAAAGAACAACTTGTTGTTTTCTTCTTAGCTTCGATTTAACACCATTTTTAACCAAAATTTTCACGTCTAATTCTTGTTTTTAAACTCAAATGTTTTACTAATTTACCGTAAAAGCCCTAATGAAGCTTGCAGTAAACCAGCAAAAAAGGTTGCAGTGAAAGCAAGGTGAAGGAAAAGAGTGGGATGCTCAGCAGCATTCACTTCCTTCCCCAACATGGAAGCAGTGAGAAGCGATGCAACAGCAACAGTCCCTACTGCCAAATCTCTCGAGCTCCCCATCATCGCATAAACCAGCGGCGGAATAAAGCTTGAATCTTCATTTCAATAAAAAAAAAGGTTGAAAATTTGAAATTAAATCAGTAAGCTAATAACAAAGTTAATTAATTAATCTAATCAAGTTTAATTTATTACTTACAGAGGCCGAGAATGGGTGGCAAGTTAGCGAGCTTAGCATAGCTTATACCCTGAGGGATGGCAAGGCTGGCGATGGTGATCCCGGAAATGAGATCAGATTTCAAGAACTGGAAGCTGTAGCGAGGAGCCCATTCAAGAATGGGGAACAAATATTGCAGGCCGAGTATGAGTTTCTTCGAGGGTGTTTTGTTCTTGAATTGCCGGAGTGGATCATCGGGGAAGAAAGTCTCCTTGAGGGAGTTCTTGAATGACATGAAAAATGGCTGCGCCGGTGGAACCGCCACCCGATGAGTGCATTGTTGCCGATGGTCGCTCGTGGAAGGAGGGTGCACAAAACCAGCGCTGCCCATGAAACCGTGTGTGTGTGTGTTTTTTTGTTAGTGGTGACTGATGAAGAAGAAGAGATGAAGCTGGTGAGAGAGTTGTGTAATGGGATGATGAACCTGGCCTGGCTTTTATAGAAGGGAAATGATGGTGATGCAATGGACTGTTTTTGACTTGGTTTAGTGGGTAAAGGGACCCGCGTGAATTTCTATTTTTTTAATGAAGTAGAGAAGTTAAATGTCAGAATTCGAGTTTATACAAAATAAAATAAAATGAATATCTTTAATCACTTGATCAGTTAATAGAGAGTTCGCCTTTTATTTAGAGTTTAGACTATGGATGGGAATTGGTTGATTTTTTAGTCGATCCGAACTCAACCCGAAAATAAGTACACTAATCCTAAACCTTACCACATTCTTAAAAAATTGACTCAGCCTGGAAATAATCACCCTAAATTGAATCCGACATGACCCAATTTATGTATATATAAATCAATTTTAAGGATCTAGTTGTAAAAAAGTTAATTTTAGTAACGTAATCATAAAACAGATAATTTAAAAACTAATTTCGAATTGGGTCGGTTAACTATTTTTACTCTAAATTTAAATTTAACCCGACCTTACTTTTAATAAAAACTCGACACAAATTTAATTGAATCAGCTTGAAACTCGATCAGATCGGGTGAAATGGCCATCCTTTTCGGACAAAGGAGAGGCAGAATCCTGGAAGTTTACGTTTATTGTTTATGTTATCAAATTCTACTTTACAACGACGACTACCATAAGTTGATTACGTGGCATGTGCAACGTGTTAGGTTTCGTCGGAAATCCAAAGGGATGAGCCTTTGGATTGACACGTTTCAAAACACACAGGCAGTTAATTTCTGGTTACTTTTTCGAATTCTGCTTTACGAGGAACGACAACGTTTTATGGATTACGTGGAGTAATATGCAACGTGCTAGACTCCCATTGGATATTCAAAAGGAATTGAACCTTTTATTGACACGTTACCCATGGCACTTAATTTCCGGTAATTAAGTTTAAGGTTAAGTTATGTGACCGGTCTAATTTGCTCATAAATTTATAATACAATAACTCGAACCTAAATTTTATAAATAACTATTCATAGGGATGTGCACGAAACCCGGACCCGACGGGTTCCGACCTGACCCGACGGGTCGAGTATTTTTATGAAAAAATCGGGTTTATGTCGGGTCAGGTTTTTGTGTAGGGTGAGGTCGGGTCGGGTCGGGTTCGGGTTTTAGGGTGAAAAAATCCTACCCCACCCGACCCTGGACTAATAGTGTAATTTTTTCTTAAATTTTTTAAGGATATTTGTAATAATACTCCTTTTTTATATATTTTTTTTATAATTAGGTCCTTAAAATTGATTTTTATTTACAATTTAGTCCTTAAATTTATTATTTTTTACAATTAAGTCTCTTAAAATTATTTTTTTTACAATTTAGTCCCTAAAATTGATTTTTTTATATAGGTCGGGTCGGGTCGGAGTCGGGTTTAAGGTATTTATTTTCGGGTCGGGTTGAGTTCGGGTTTAGGGTTAATATTTTCGGGTCGGATTCGGGTGGGCCAAAAACCCCGCATGACCCGACCCGACCCGTGCCCATCTCTAACTATTCAAAAAAAGTTTATAAACAATTAGCTTTTAAAAGAATGGTTTTCCCCTTTAACTTTACTAGTTAAATCATTCTACCTTTCTTACTTGGTCTATAAAATTTCTACTATTAAATTAATGGGAAAAAAACATTTATAAGATTTAGGGTTTAAAGGTAATTTTGCTTCTAAATTAGTCCTAAATTAATAAATTTGTCTATCGTTTTTAATTTTATCAATTTAGTCCTTGTGTTGTCCAAAACCAGCGATGTTGTTCTTTGTTTTTAATTTCATCAATTTATCACTTTAATTTTTCAAATTATATTAATCTCACTCTTTGACTGTTGTTGACTAACATAGACATTATCATCAGTCACACATTTAATATGTTAGACACTATATCGTTAAATAGTTAGCAGCGTCCAAGTTAGCATGTCTACTTGTCATTTTTTAATAAATAATTATTGTGGGCTTTTTTAAATATGTAAATTTAAAATAATTAATTAATTAATTTTGAAACCCTCCATTCATATTATGTCACCAAATTGACATGTTATCATCGACATGGCAAGACAATTAGTGATTATGGTTGATGTGAAAGCAGATAACGACCTCATATATAAATTTAACGGCTCTATTAGTCAACAACGGTTAAAGAGTGAGATTGATGCAATTTAGAAAGTTTGAGGGCTAAATTATTGATGAGTGGCGAATTACTAATTCTTGAAGAATGTGATGGCCTAACTTGATGGAAATAAAAAAAAAACTAGGGACAAAATTGATGATTTTGGATTGATATATGGCCAAAATTTCTCCAATTAACTAAAGGTTCATCACAATGATAGGTAAATGGTATCAACTATTAGTTGATTTAGCGAAATAAAGTATTTGATCTTTCAAACAACGTCAAAATTTGAATATTGATATCGTAAATAAAATAATTAAATTAAATTAAAATAATCATGTTCATATTAATTTTTACAATATACATTACAATCTAAATTAATTGGTCAATAAATCAAATACGGTTATTATCAACTATAAAATAATATTAAATAACCTTAATTTTACCTTCTCTTTTTCCTTAACTATAAAATAATATTAAATAACCTTAATTTTACCTATAGTCACACCAATTGATCGGCTTCCTAAAATAAATTTAAAAAAAAAACTACAAATATTTAGTTGCCTTCAAGAAATATCTTATTTCTAGTATGTATATATATAACAAATCTTCAAAATATAATAACGAAAAAGCACCCACACACAATATTCAAAGAAAAAAAAAAACAGACCATTTTTACCCCGTTTGGTTAAGATATTTTGGTTAAGAACCTAACAGCACGTGTATATATATATATAAAAGAACTAACGGTAGGCCTAACGTAGGTTAAGATATTATTAGCTAAAACCTAACGATACGTGCAAAAAAGAAAAACACTAACAATATGCCTAACTCAGGTTATTATTTGAGGGAAAGAGATGAAAATGTTTTGTCATTAATGAGAGTATTTAACTAAAAATCGAGTACTTAGGGATGGAAGACATGTACAGTTTCAGATTTTGTATTGTACTCGCCCCAATTAAAGTGAGAATAAGTATGAATTTGGTGGGTAGCGGGCGGATGTGAATGTAAAAAGTCATACTTGTCGTAGGTAGTGGTAGGTGATGGGTTTGAGACCTTACCCACACCGTATTCGCCCGCATCCACTTACCTCGCATCCGCGCGCCCACTAACTACCCACCATAGGAATTTATGTTTGTAGACTTTGATTATACATTTTATTATGGTGTTTTATGTACTAAGATATTTGTTTGTTTTAAAATCTATATTAATCTTTAAGTTTGTAGACTTTGAACTCAATTAATTTAGTTTGAAATAATAATGGTTTATGTTCAAGCTTGAATTTATTGTTTATGATCGACTTGAATTAATCATGTTGTAAATTTGTAATATGTGTGGTTAAGTAGAATTTCACCAATGTATATATGCTTTAGTTAAATTAACTATAGTTAATTAGTTAGCTGTAGTTAAGTAAAATTTATACCGGTAAAAATGTTCTTTAGATAAGTAGTTAGCGATCGTTAGTTAGCTGTAGTTAAATTTATACAGGTGTAAATATTATATATATATATGTATATACACTTGATCAATCAATAAAATATGCGAAGTTTTATTCTTTTTTACAAAAATCTATAGTTTATTTTTACATAATTCGATATTAGTGGTTGCTTGTAGGCGGGTACAGATTGGGTGGTGGATGTCCAGTTGGGTAATGGGTGTGGGGATGATTTTGAGAATGTACCCGTGTAAGCGGATGTGGATTTAAAAATTATACCTATCGTAGATAATGGGTAAATGATGGATAATTTTTTTTTAAGTGAGTATAGTGATATCTGCACCCGCCCCACCCGTTTGCCATCCCTACCGGTCTCCATCTTTATCCTTGAAAACAATGTTGCTTGCAGGGAATTGCTTTAAGATATTTATGAATATAATTCATGCTTAACTCTCTGAGTTACATTATGTAAAAATTTAGTAAATATTATCATATTATTTCTAGATGATTCAGGTTCAAACAATTTATTTTTATGCTATATTTTATTAAATAGATAACATTAATAAATAAATAAATATTACTATCAGATTATACTAGACCGTTCAAAAAAAATAAACGTGCACAATTTGCTAGTAACCACACCAGTTAGTATTAAATGTAATAAAGACATTTTAATAACAACATTAATTCTTTTATTAACATGTGAAATTAAATAATTTACATTATTTAACCCAACAAGTGGTTTTAGTGAAAAAACGGATAATGTTTATTTTAAAAGGCTTGAGTTCAATCAGTTAGTCTTACATTCTAATCAATTTTGGACAATTCAAAGAATAGTAATTTACATTAAACGATTAAAAAATATGAACAAATACTTTAAAAAAATATAGTCTAGATATTAATAATAACATATTAAAGTAAGAAATGTTTGACTTTAACCATCCACCCACAAGCCTTGTAATAAATATTCACCGATTATAATTATTTAAATACTAAAAACATAATTTAACTTTGCTTAGCTTAACAGTGTGAGAATTGGAAAACCTGTCTTGTAATGTCACATGAAATATACATTAGGAGAAACAAACAGTTCCTTCACGGGACTGAAGAGCTCTTTCCATACAGACAAAAAACCAGGGAGGTTCAGATTATTACAATGAATTTTCTAAACTAAACTCCACTTTAATCATACTTAATTGCAATTAAAATGATTATTAAATGAACCCTCTTGTCTTCCCTGAGTGTTCTTTGTTTTTGAGCTTATATTTTATATGCATGATTATGAAACGACAAATTTTAATTTGAAGAAATTTGTGGCCAAGTTGTTGCCAATGTGAAGGAGAAACCATGGCTTGGACAGACGCATTAATTATTCTGAAAAAATATAAATAAAAGTTTAAGACATAAATTCTCGTTGTCGGAATATCTTTATCGGTTCAGACATGGTTCGAGGGTGGTCAACTACAGATATTTAACGGATATATTATATGTTTTGGAGCTTTAAGAACAATATTTTCAAGCAACGCGGTATTGATTGGCCTTAGCGAATAGCGATATAGCTTGTGAACCGGGGACGAAGCCATTAATAAGTAGGGAGAGGCTAAATTTTTTGGTATAGTTACATTTTAAGTTTTTTTTTTAATTTAAATATTAATTAAACTAAAGTCTTTGTTCCTTTCAATTTTAAATTTAAAAACTCTACGTCTCTAGATGTTTGATTATAGCTTTGTCCTTATTATTAATAATCTTAAAAAGAACTATATACTTCGAAAGAGGAAAATAAACCTTTTCCGATTGTACTATTACATCTTCGGCGGCATATTGTCATATTCAAATTAAATAATTCATAGAATAAAAGGCTGTGGTTGGAAATTTAGACTTTCAAGTACCTATAATATAGTTATTTGTCAAGTGGTTGATTTTCTTTTTCAATTTAACGTCAAGAGATTGTCAATCGTTTTTTATGATCTAAAATTTAAAATAAATATAGCAATTATTTAATTCTATTAATGATATTAATAAATTTATCAATATAACAAATAATAAATAGAGTATTAAGGCTCAGAAATTGTATTTTTAAAATGATTTTATATTAAGAAAAAATATTACATATTGTTATTTGATTTACTGATAATAAGATTTTTTTTAACTTTTACCGAAAAAGTTATATAATTTAAATGTGTCATGTTATTATAATCACTGATTTGATCAATGTTGATTGATAAAGGGTAGAGTATACAAATGATCAATAAATTATTTTTAAAAATACAAATGGTCATTAAATTTTTAAACATTACATAATGGACATTAAACTTTAGTTTTTGTTACAAAATGGTCACCAAGTCGTTAACTGTCGTTAATTGGGTGACGTGACAGTTACAAAAATTTGAATAATATAACATTTAATCTTCTATATTGACACATTTAATCAATTTATTCCTGATTTAACCCTCATCATTGATGTCTAAATTGATTGAATGTGTAAATATTGAGGATTAAATATGTTTTATACAAATTTTTGTAACTGTCACGTCTCTTAGTTAACGACAGTTAATGCCTCAGTGATCATTTTGTAATAAAAACTAAAATTTAATGAATTATGTAATTTTTGAAAGTTAGCACCAAACCACCATTGTTGACCAATGAGAATTAAGCAGACATTCCCAAGTTTTTCCTAAATCTCATTTGTTTTTATCATATATAGTGCTGCGAGTGATTCATTTCCCACAAAGCAACCCACTAAACAAGTAAAGGGCGCCAATATTGAACCTATCACGTGCAATTTTTGGGTGGGGAGTTGTGGGGGAAAGCTAGGGAGGCTGAATGTTACCTGTGGTCGAACTCGGAATAAAAGTTTAGGGATTTGGCTTATTTTTTATAAAAGTAGAGGTTTAAAAAATAAAAAAATTTAAATTTTGAGAATTTAACTAATTTTTAAAGATTTAATAAGAACTTTTAAAATTTATTAGAAACGATTTATTTAAAAATATTTAAAATTGTAAGGTTTAATATGAATTTTAAAATTTTTTATGGATCACATTAAATTTTAAAAAATTTTAAGGAGTCATTTTTTCAAAATTTTATAAAATTTTAATGTGATCCTTCAAATTTTCAAATAGGGTATGCAAAAATATTAAACTCCCGTCTCCACTACCTTCCGCATCTCAATTAGGGTGTGCAAAAATATCCTATTTATCCGATTTTTAATTTTTTAAATCAGATATGAATCACAATATTTTAAGTTTTGAATTTTCTTAAAATTTGAAAGTTCAAAATTTCATAAAATATCAATCTTGTTATATTTAACAATTTAATGCTTATTATATTCGAAAAATAGAAATTTTTATAGATGTGGATCTTATTATATTTAACATTTTTTTGCCTGTTATATTCAAAATTTTGAAATTTTCATCAATATGACTATTAAATCAGAAAAAAATACTTAAATTAAATAATATTTCAGATAATTGGATATCAAAATATTTGATATTCGAATATCTAAATTTAATACGGATCGCTATTTTATCAGTTCAAAACTTTTGGATATCTAATTTTTCAGATCAAATCTGATCTGATATTCGAAAATGAATACACCTCTCAACATTACCTTCCGAGATAAAAGGAAAATGAAATTATACCGGTAGAATTTCGATTTTAAGATCCCTCTCACAATCATGAGATCTTTAAATACCTTTCACCTTCCAACTAAATAATAAGATATTAATCAATAATGTGCTCAATCTCTAGTAATATTAAATTCATGATTAAATTTGCATCATTAATTTTTTTCGTCCTTTTAATATTTTAATGCAATTTTTAGGGCGAAACATAGGGTGGGTTTTGGGGGCGTGAGTCCTTGTTAACTTCTTTTTCTTATAGTAATAAAATAATTTTTTAAAATGTAAAATCAGTTCTATAATCTCTTTAATCTCTTTAAAATTTTATTATGCCCCTCAAAAATTTTAATTTTACTACCGTCTTCCTATTTATAAATTTAGAGTTTCCGCTCTTGGTAATTTTTAAATAAAATATTTTATTCCACACCTATAGTAACTACGACATAAACGTTTCCACACCTATAGTCAATTCTAACATTTCTATAAAAAAAATTAAAAGTTCTATATTAACTCATTAAAAATCCTATGTCTCAACAAATTAAATGAGGTCAATTGAACCCCTAATCTTAATATAGATTTGCTCATGTTTATTATCGAACTTTTCATTGAGCTAATATCATGAATTAATTTAACGTCGACTAAATTAAAACATGATTAAAATTTTAAATACACATTCCTTTAAGTAAAAAATATTATTATAATGATACTTTCTAGTCTTCAATTTAATAAAACAACTAAAAGACATTCATCAAATGATCAAACCCGTGTTTAATAAGATTTATGTATATATATGTTTTTTTATAATTTCACTTGTGATCGTTGGCTAATGAGTTAAAAATGTTTTTGTATAGAATATTTTTTTACTTAAATTGTGTGTTAGTAATGTGAAATAATAAGTTTCCATATAAAAGTCACTCACGATCAAGGACGGTAATGGGTCGAGTTTTTGGTTGATCCACCCGACCCAAACTCGAATTCTAGAGTTAAAACTGAACCCAATCCGACCCGACTCAACATATATAAAAAAATTATAATTTTCATTATTATTCGATAAAATATAGAGGTAGTTGGAAAAATACAAATAAAGAGGGAGCATTATAATAATTATCCTATTTTTATTAGACAATATAAGGAGATAAAACTATTTTTTCGGACTGGGTCGGGTATTTTTTACCTTAAACTTAAACCCGACACGACATCATTCTAAAAAAATCAGATTCAAACCCAACCTAAATCCGAAATATTCTTTAAAAAACCCAACTTTAAAGGGTTGAGTCAGGTCAAAACCTATGGAATATGAGTCAAATGTCATCTCTACTCACGATACATATTAATGATCATATAAAATGGACAATTATTAATGAAAAATTCTACAACGTGTGACGAACACCGCTGAACACCACTAATGATGAACACTGTTGAACACTATTAAATTAATTAATAAAGATTTAAAATTTTAAGGACCCATCAAATAATTAATAATCACTTTAAAAAATTCAATTAAATTATTATATATATATATATATTAAAATTTTATTTCTTAATAAGGGTAAACTATATATTTAGTACCTCACCTATTTCCATATTTTTATTGAACCCTCATTATTTAAATTTTATTTTAATTTGACCTATTATTTATCAAAAAATAATTTAACCCTTAACCCTCAACCTAAAACCCTAAACTATTAAACCATGAACCCTTAAAGTCTGAAACATTTTCCCAAGTTTTTTTCTCATAATTTTTTTTTAACAATGTACATATAACTTAAGAGAGTGATTTTGTGACGGTCATAAACAGTTCAATCCTTTTTATATGGACGGAGAGCCGTTGGTTACAGTGGCCTAAAACTCATACATGAAGGGTATTTTGAGAACAATAATATGATTTATACTATAGAGGAACTGAGAGTGCGGATACAGAAATAGCTTTTTTGGGAAAGCGTTCGATCGATCGAGTCAAGTTGAATTTTCGAGTTTTTATATAAATTTAATTGTAATTATTTATTACGTTATAGTACGATTTGATTTCAATTCAAACGACTTTCTCTAATCATATAAGATATGCATCTATATTTCTTCATATTATTTTCCACGTGTATAAATAAGATTTGTAATGTTATTTAATAAAAAATATCATCTAAACTTTTAAAATAGATTTATAATGTTATTTTTAAATAAGGAACTTTTGGAGATAAAGTATTGATAGAAGTATATATGAGTCAATAATTTGATGTGAAGAAAACACTTTATAAGAAATTTCAGTTGAATGATCAAATTGAATAAAACATGAAGTTAAAGGACTAAATTAAAAAATATATATTTTATTAAAAATATGAATTGAAGTTATATACATATTATATAGTGTTAGTGAATCATGTGGTTTATTTTTTGTCAAAAATAGACTTAAAACGAAAGATGAATTGAAGAAATGAAAAATTATTTAAAATTGAGGTGCTAAATTGAAAAAATAAGAAATTTATTTTTAAAAAATATGAATTGGAGCTAAAATAGGTATTATACCGTTCATTAGGAGCATGTGATTTTAATTTGGTTAAAATGAACTGGAATTGAAGAAATGTGATATTGTTCATTAAAAATAATTATTTCTCTCTTGAACAATTTTCACTGATTACTTAACACCTGATTTGAACATATTATTCGAAACTCCAAATAACATACTTTTAATGTTTATAAAATAATACAATAAAAACTTTTAAAATTCAGACTCAATTCAGACTCCAAGTAACAAGTCTTATTCAACTAAATCTCTTTGATTATTATAAAATTTGTCTCGTAAAATTGTTCAACAAAAAGTCGTTTTCGAATAAAAATATTCCATAAAATCTTGACTTGCGAACAGTAAATCTCATCAAAATATTTTAAATTAGTCTTACAAAACTCAAAACTTTTTATTTCCAAACAAACGAAAATTCTAGGAAATAAAAACTCCATATTTATCTCCAGCCACGTCTTTCGATATGAATAATTGTTTCGCCCACCGATTGCTCTGCTTGGAACTCAACGACCGAACAGAATCTTGTTGGATTGCGGTTACTGTTGGGAATTGGGACATTTTACACTATTTAGTTGACATGTCGACCAAATAATTGAGTCAACAGTAGATGCATTTTGAAGAACGAGCCGTTCAAAAATCAAAATATATGTGGGACGACTGTTATAAACATCATAATCTAAACGGAAAAGACTGAAGCATGCGGGAGAGGAGGTGACCACCACTTAACCTTTTGATTTTTTGTAATGGTATGGGCAGTGTTCATGGTAAGTTAATCGTACCATTTAGTTTAAACAGTTTGTTAATGGTTATAGCGATTATTAATTATAACTTAAACATTATTAATCGTTAAGAAACGGTTAACCGTTAATTTTTTAAATGATTATCCATTATAACGGTTAACCGTTAAGAAACGGTTCGGTTACAGGTTAACCTGTAACTTATTATGATTTTTTTTCAGATGTTTATTATTTTTGTTTAGAACAATAAATTTATCTTTTTTAGTTAAAATAAAGTACTTATAGATTAACCATTAACTATTTTTTTAGTGGTTCAGTTAACTGAATTCGTTTAATCTTAACGGTTAGGTTTATTAACCTATAAAATGAACGATTATACCGCTTAACAGTTACGATTAATTTTGTACACCTTTGTATGTGCTTTAGAGGTACAAATATTTGGGAGAGAAAAAAAAAAAGAATGGTGCTTATATCATTTAAAAGGATGGAGATTTGATAATATAATTCCAATAAGAATGGCCTATAAAGTTACAAAAAGCTGAGGTGCCCATTCATGGCCACGGACCATCAAGAATATTTCAGAATAAAGAAGATAAAGGACCCAACACAAAAATGAAAAACATGCATTTCACTGTATGCGCCACATATTCATGCCTTTGAACCCTTCACGAAGGTGACTAATTAAGCCTAACCTTTGTCATTTTGCACAACCCTAAACCTTAAACTTCACATTTTAAATCTTACAATTTAAACCTTTAAACTCTAAACATCTAACTAACATGCACCTTAAACCCTAAATATAACAAATTTATATAAATTAAAGTTTACAGAGCTTCTAAATCAAAATTTTACATATTTTTTGACCGTTTGATGAAGATAAATGGATGACTGAGATTAGCAATGAAAAATGACAGGAGAAGATTGTCACGGAAAAAAAGTTAAGAAAACAATCACATCTATTTGTTTACCTCCATTCAACAATTCAAAAAAATATAAAAGTAATTGTGTTTTACATAATGTAGGTGAATTATAACTCTATACATGATAAGGTTATACATATATTATATGGGTTAGAATATTCATGTTGTCCAAACTAGAAAAATACACGTAGTGGGATGGGTCATCTCATTTTGAATCGTTTGGACCCTACCTTAACCTATGATTATCGATTCACATTCGGTATTTATGGGACAATTGAACAGAATTACATATGTACATGTATACCTCGGGAGGCAACATCGATGGTTGAGCTATCGCCGGTGCCCGTTCGAGTTGAGAATTGGCAGATGTGATGCCCAGTTCTCTATCATGATGGAACTGTCGACGAGTGGCAACATATTCAGGTAATGGAAAACAGAATGAACAAACATAAGAATTTTTTTATATATTTTATACAATTTTATAAAAATATTTTTGACTGGTGTGTCGTTATGTAAAGTCGACATATTTTTAAATATGGCACTGCTATCGCGACGTGCACTGCTAAGTAGGTTTGTCACGTCATTTCAAGTTGTTATCGTCAGTTGACTAACAGTTTTTATCCGTAGAGAGGTCATTTTGACTCAAAATGAAATAATGAGGTTAAATTAGTTAAAAAAGAATGGAGACCAAAATGAATATTCAGTTAAATGTTATGGGCATTTTTTTGCTTTATGCCTAAAAATTAAGGGAGTTGAAGTTTAATTTTATTAAATTTAGAAATGAAAGATCTTAAAAATAATTAAATCTGAAGATAAAAGGGTTAAAGTGTAATTTTATTAATTTTAACTTTTAGAGTCTTAAAAATAATAATAAAAAAATTAAGAAGAAAAAACAAAAACCTAATTTTAATGATTTCAAAATTATTAAAGCCTAAAATACGATTAGCTCATAAAATTGGGAGGAAAATTCCCTTTTCACCTTACACGTGTCTCGTCCCTGTTCACATGAAAAAATTATATCACGGGCCTAGCTTACCACATCAGTCATGGTCCTAACCAATAAAAACTACTCACAATATCACTTTTTTTTCCATATCATTTTTTTCAACTAGTGAATCTTCACTAATATTTTTAAATGTCATTTAAAAAGCAGTTTTTTTTAAAGTTATTATATAATGGAAAAATGACATGGATAAAAAAATGATGTAGTGGTTAATTTTTATTGGTTAAGACCATGAATGATATGGTAAGCCAGACCCATGATATAATTTCTCGTTCACATGGTCATGAATATGTTGAATCATCCTTGGTAACACTGAAAACAAGATCCTTTAGCCCAAGGGTCCCGTTAGGTACTATTACCAAGAAATGGATGGTAGACATGTACAATTTTGTGGATTTTACAGTGTACAAGTTATGTTGGGTAGAGATGTGTATGAGTCTAGTGTGTAGTGAGCGGAGTAGATGCAAAAAGTCACACAGACCATGGATAATGGCTAGATGGTGAATTTGAGACTTTACCCGCATGAACCATTTATTTTTGTAGACTTTGATTATGCTTTTTTATTATGGTGTTTTATATATTAAAATCTTGGTTTGTTTTTAATTCTATGCTAATCTTTAAGTTTGTAGACTTTGAACTTAATTAATTTAGTTTGAAAAAATGATGGTTTATGAACGAATTTGAATTTATGGTTTATGATCGAGCTTGAACTTATGGTTTATGACCGAGCTTGAATTAATCATATTGTAAATTTGTAATATGTGTGGTTAACTAGAATTTATACTGATGCAATTTGCAAATATGCTTCAGTTAAGTTAGCTATAGTTAGTTAGTTAGTTAGTTGTAGTTAACTAAAATTTATATTGGTGTAAATGTCCTTTAGTTAAGTTAGCTATAATTAGTTAGTTAAATGTAGTTAAATTTATACCGGTGTAAATATATTGTATATATGCATTTGATCAATCAAAGTATGCGAAGTTTTATTCTTCTTTACAAAAGTCTATGGTTTATTTTTACATAATTTGAATTAGTGACTGCTTGCCAGACGAGTACGAGTTGGTTAGTGCGTATTTAGTTGAGTAGTGGTGTGAAGATGTATTTGAGAATGTAACTGCATGGGAGAGTGATGATTTAAAAATTATACATGGCGTGGGTGGTGAGAAGGTGGTAAATATGAAAGTTTTAGATAATATGGATATGTGAGAGGGGTATTCACGCCCGCCCGCCGGCTTGCCATCCCCAACCAACCTAAAAATTAAATGAAAAAAAATCACAATGAGAGTATTAAAGTTTACAATTCTGAAGATTTAATTACATTTTATATTTTTTTGATCAGGAAAGTATGATTTTATTAAACGCCAAATCATACAACCAACTAACATCTACACGCGCCTCATTAAAAACTTCCCTACAACCTAATGGAGGAAAAGAGTACGTCGTGTAGATGTTAAACCGATAATCAACACCCAAAACCGAAAGAAACAATAATCCATATCCACCCTACCGTATCACACCCCACCCCTTCCAACGCTCCCATGCAGACCATCGGCATCCTAACTCCCAACAACAACAACCCTCCCGCGCATGCCATTCGCCACCAAACACCCCCTATGGCACATTATGAACCAGCAGCACTGCTGCCCCAATCCCATACGCACGTCCCAACACAATACTACACAGCCATCCGAGCCCACGCACCCCTTCTCCTCATCCGAACCCGTCAATAACTCACTCGACGCCACTCTAATAACGTCACCCCTCCCTTCGCTAACATATCCGCTATACTATTAGTTTCACGAAAGACATGTCAAAAGAAAACCCTCGGTAATAATCTACACGCATCATCAATCATACGAAACTATGACCAAAGTCTCCATTGTCTCATTGTCCGATTCTCCACCCATGACAACGTCACTATTGAATCGGACTCAATAATCACACCAAGTGTGTCTCAATGTACCTCTAACAGCAACCCAAAGCCGCCGTTATCACGCATACCTCCGCTTCGTTCGAATCCATCACCCCTAACGGTCCCGCAAATAAAGCTAAAATCTTTCCCTTCGCATCACGCAACACTCCCCCCCACAACCTGCGAGCCCCAGCTTGCCTCTCGCCGCCCACCGTGCCCACGCACGGTGGATCCCAACTCGACAGCGGCCTCACTCATATGCCTGCTCCCAACGGTATACACTGTCTCGGACATGACCACCAAGCTGCCTCATCCACCATTTGTCCTTCCGTTGTGACTTTCACCCAATATAATGCTATCAATTTAATTAAAAACACCACCTCCTTTGTTCCTAATTTTCGCTGTCGGAAGATAACATCGTTCCGAACCAACCATACGGACCATAACAATGTCGCACACCCCGCAATCCACCACCGTCGTATCAACCCTCGAAATACTCCCTCATAACATTGACCTATGAACTCCTGTATTGTCCTCGGACGGACCAATTCCACCCCCCACCATTGCAAAAAGCTATCCCATATAAACTTTATGCACTCACAATGCAACAAAATATGAGTCAGCTCATTCTCCCCCTCTTCACACCACACACACCTCACTGCATCGTTCCCCAAAGGAACTCCGCGATCTCGCAAGAAGCAAAGCGTCGGTAACCGATCAATCAACGCAAACCAAAGGAAACATTGTACCTTCGGTGGTACATCTATTTTCCAAACCAAAAACGCCTCCATGTCCCCTCCATCCACACCCAAACCTGTCATTAAACCCATTAGTTCACTCGTCGAAAATTCACCCCTAGAATTTGGACACCACACAAGCCTATCCATGCACCTATTGCTTAGTCGCCAACCCCGTATCATATCCCTCAACTCCATCAACATTTGCTGTTCAAACAACCTCAACTCTCTCCCAAAAAAAGTCGCCCACACATCATGTACAAAGCTGCCCCCTCGCGAATTATCAAACACAGTACTGGTTTTATTGCTCGCCAACCGAAATAGCCGTGGAAATAGAAGCTTCAACGGTTGGCCCTTACACCATATATCGAACCAAAACAGTACGCTCCTCCCATCTCCCAGTACCCAATAAAATCTATTAACGTCCAAGTACCCAGCCACACTATCTTATTCCGACACTAGCGCAATTTGTTTCCAAATTGGGGACATCCGATGCACATTTTCACAATTAATCCGCCAAGAGAGAACCTGTTCACCATATTTGGATATAATTAACTCTCGCCAAAGTGCATTTTTATCATTCACATATCTCCAAGTCCATTTAACTAAGAGCGCAATATTGCGCAATTCCAAATCCACCACGCCCAATCCTCCTACCGCCTTTGGCCGACATACCCTCTTCCAATTAACTCTGCTCATTTTTCTTTTTAAATCCACATCGCCCTACAAGAATGCACGGCAAATTTGGTCAATTTTCGCTATAACCCCATTCGGTGCCGCGAACATGCTCATGTATTAGACAGACAACAAGGCAAGTACTGAATTAACCAACATCAATCGCGCTGCAAACGATAATGATCGTTTCTTCCATCCCGCCAATTTATTACGCACCTTTTGAATCACCGGTTCCCACATCGCCATCCTCCTCAGATTCATCCCAATAGGCATACCCAAGTATCGGAAAGGCAATTTTCCCACCTTACAACCCAACACACGCGCCATCTCCTCCACCACACTCTCTTCCACACCAATCGCAAATACACACGATTTGGAAAAATTAATTTGAAGCCCCGATCCATATTGAAAACCCATCAGTAAGCGCTTAATTTGAATCGCTTCTTCCACAGTACCATTCAAGAACATCAGAGTATCATCCGCGAATTGCAGATGTGATAAGGAAAAATCCGAAGTCACCTTCACACCCTTAATCACCCCCTCTCCATTGCCCGTGTTAATAAGCAATGTAATGTTTCTGCCACCACCACAAAAAGCAATGGCAATACCGGATCCCCCTGTCGCACACCCCGTTCCATCGGGAAAAACTTCGTTGCGCTTCCATTTATCAAGACCGCTAACTTTGCCATAGTAACACATTCCCTAATCCATTGTCTCCATCGTTGTCCGCATCCCATCCTATCAAGAGTGTCATCCAAAAAATCCCAATTTAAACAATCATACGCCTTGGCAAAGTCTAATTTCAATAACACCCCCCCAGACCCTTCTTCACCTTTTTCAACGAATGTACCACTTCGTTCACAAGTAGCATCCCATCTATAATTTGACGCCTTTTAATGAACACCGTTTGAGTCTCACTAATCAAATAATCCAGCACCTTTTGAAATCTATTCGCCAGCACTTTTGCGAAAAATTTGTAAATTGAATTCAACAAGCAAATGGGTCTAAACTCGCACACCTCGCTCGCTCCCTCCTTATTTGGTATGAGAACTATGTGAGCGTAATTACTACCCTTCGGTAAGTACCCTGTCGAATAGAATTCTTGAAACATTAACAACACATCCTTCTTAACAAAATCCCAGCACTTGCAATAGAACTCAAACGTGTACCCATCCGGACCCGGAGCTTTGCTGCCATCACAACCCCAAATAGCTGACCGTATCTCGTCCTCGCCAAAAGGTAGCTCAAGGCACTTGCATTGAGTTTCACCAAGTTGAGGCCTAACTAGTGGCACACCCAACGAACCATTTTGTTGTCGGCGTGCAAAATGCTCTCTAAATTCAGCCGCCACACAACGCTTAAGACGATCCGACTTTGCTATCCAATGACCCTTCACCCATAAGCCCACAATATTGTTCCGCATCCCTCTTATTTTCGTTGCTCTTTGAAAGAATTTCGTGTTCTGATCTCCTTCTTTCAACCAAATTGCTCGCGATTTTTGTCTCCAAATAGACTCACGAAATCGCGACAACTTCCATAATTCCGCTTGTAAATTTCTTCTCTCGCCTGATTCCACTTCTGATAATTCCCTTTGTCCCAATTTACTATCCATCTCATCAATTAATAACGAGACCGCTTCAATTTTCTGCTCCACACTCCCAAAAGAAGAACGATTCCACACTCGCAAAAATCTGTGCAAACCATCAAGCTTCTCAAGCATAGATAACGGCTGTCCATTACCACTTTGTTTCGACAATTTCGCCCATTCTTGTTCCATTGCCTGCACATATACCTTCTTTTCCAGCCAACAATTAAGGAAACGAAAAGGCCTATATCCTCAATCCACCTCCTCACACGCAAGTTTGATCGTTGCATGATCCGATATACCCTTACACAAAATACATTGTATCAACCCCACAAATTTGTCTACCCATTCTCCACTAACGAGAAACCTATCCAATCGACTACACTTGTTTCCCGACCCAAACCAAGTAAAGTTCTTCCCTACTACCTTCACATCAATCAAACCCATATCCTCAATAAACGAAACGAAAGCTACCATACCTTGTTGCGATCATTGGCAGCAACGTCTTTCCTCCACTACTTTGACAATGTTGAAGTTACCCGCGATACACCAAGGTATCGTGCGTTTCTGCGTTTCAGATAAAAGGCCCTCCCACAAACCCCGTTGGCCATCCACTGTACACGACGCATATACATTTATCAACCCACATCTCCAATCATCGAGCACCCACCTACCCCATAATGCAATAAAATTTTGCTGCACCTCTGCCGCCTCCAAATGAAACCTCGTCGACTCCCAAATCACCATTAATCCCCCTGATCAACCATTCGCTGCCACATACAAAAATTCAAAGTTGTCCGTATGCCACACCCTTTTCACTATTTGATCCGTCACCACCTCCAGTTTTGTCTCCTGAATAAACACCATCTCCCCTTGATGTTGTCGCAATAATTTTTGTACCGCTCTACACTTCGAACTCGCCCCCAACCCCAGAACATTCCATGACAACACCCTCATCTTCAGTTGCTATTTACGATGTTCTTGCCCCTGCAATAAGTCGACAATATCCTTCACAATGCCCTCCTCGTTTCCAATGGTTTCAACTCTGATCAATTTGCACAATTGCACCGTCTCCCTTGCTTCTTGAAAATGTTTAAACTGGCTCTCTATAGCAGTCGAATGCTCTCGCGCCTCATGCACACCATTCCCTCTGCCATATCGCAAATTACTCTTAGCACCGTTTGTTCTAATCTCGTTGCAAAACTTAGAGTCCCACTTGGACTCAGCTGCCCTATTCCCATAATCCCCTGACCCATTGCTTTGCACTACTTCCACTCTTACGGTTTGAACCTGCTCCAATGTCTCTCCCGAATCCACCCGGATCGAACACTCGACCAAGCACACATCTTGTCCCTCCATTCTCCCCCGAACATCCCCCGTCGACTCATCCTCTCTTTGTATTACACCTACTTCTTCGTCCGACATCCATCCTATCGATTGCACCAGCAACTCCTTGGATGAAATCTCCTTTGAAACACTATACTCCAACTCCTTATCTTGTTCCGTAGCATTCACATGTGCTTTAATAGCGTCGTCCCTTACCATTGGCTCTCGTATGGGATTATCCCCGCCTTCAACCTTGTCCGCTACTAATGCCTCCTCCTCACATCGTTCCGATTCCGTCTCCTCCATACAATGTCGACAACTTAAATCATCAAACATCAGTTCAAATTCAAGCACACGCACCTTGTATGTGTGTTGTCCAACTTGAAAATCTACTATTCCCGTAATCTGCTCGACGCATTCCGTCTCCACCATCATCTCACCTCTCTCAAATGATGTCGGGTCCGTCACTGAATCCTCACATCTAATTAAGCGTCCCCACCTTGACACTATCCTCTCAAAAGACTCATTTGACCATGCATGTATGAGGATTCCACGAATAGCTAACCACGCCCTGCGATCCCCTCTATCAATCATTGGTGTCCATCTTTGAATTGCACTAAACCACTTCAGTAGCTTCCCCTCCTTAAGGCACTTATCTCTTTCCATCGTATCTTCAAAAATGAGCAATAGTCTGTACCCTGCAATACGCATGATCGACAAATTTTTCAATCCCGCCGCCTGTAATTCCTTTGCCAAGGACGCTAATCCATTAGGTTGTCGAGTCCAACCTACCGCGCAATTCCGCAACGTTTCCCACTTACACTCATCAATAATTCTGATAGTCCATTCCTCCTTTTTCTCCTTACGCCCATCGTCACAACTAGTTTTCCTTGCTGATGTCCGCTCTATATTTTCGCTCGACTTCAATTTCCCATTGTCAATGTGCCTTTTTCTCTCATCATTCCAATCCAATGACTCATTGGTAAAAGATATCGATAACCTTGCCCCATAGATCCAGGCTCCATTCAATCTATCACGCACTCATTGTGCCTTCAGTCTCGATCTCATTCACACAAAACCAAATCGCTCACCCATACGCGATTTCTTCTTTGGAATAAACACATCTAATACGTGTCCATGTCTATCAAATACCTGCCATAGTCCCTTTCAATGAATTTATGTCGATAAATTACTCACGAATAGCGTCCAACCCCTATTCCTAAGTAATTCTATCGTCTCTTTCCCTCTATTCTTCCTCCCGCCGGCGCTGTCATTGATAGTTTTAAAGTTATTACAATTAATTCATTGTTTCTTTCAAAATCTATGGTTTAATTCATTTTTAAGATCATGTCAGTTATAAATTAAATGGAATTAAACATTGATTCTTAATATTTAGTTTAATTACTTTTTAAGTCCATATAATTTTAAAATTAGTAAAATAAAACCCAACTCCCTTAGTTTTTATAATTTAACTACTTTTCAAAATCTTATCTGTTTTAAAATTAAGCAACTTACCTTCTTATGGTTAAATCTTGGTTTCGTCCCTTATTTTAAACATAATACGTGAACACGTCATTTTTACAAAGGGTTTGGATTGTCCAGAGTTTTAACCAAAATCGATGTTCAAAATATTTATATTTTAACGAAACGATATGTATAAACGTAACATGATTAATACAATACATATATTTGTTATAATTTTTAATGATAAATCCTAAATTTAATTTTAATCTTATCTAGAGGAGGAAGGGAGAAAGACTCCAGGTGAAGAAATAGAGTACTCATAGAGGGTCTAGAACCCATGACCTAAGAAAATATGAGGGAATAAAGATTAACAGCCTGACCAACTGACCAAATGTACTTACTTATATTATTTATATTTAAGATTTTTAACATGATACATTAAAATCTTATTTAAAGAAAAGGGAGAATGGTCTAAAGAACCAATAAAACCTCAAATTTAGCAACAAAAAAAACAGCTTAACTATAAAATATGTGTCCAAACTATACAAATTTTTTTTACAATAGGTGTCTAAACTATTTTTGACTAAAATAGGTGCCTAACGTTTTTTTTTTGTCTGAAATATGTGCCTAAAGTTTCATTTTGTTACTGTTTTAAGGTAACGTCGTTAATTTTTTTTAACACCCAATTAGAATTTGACAAGTGTTTTTTTATTTTATTATTTTTTTCTTCAGAAAAACTAAAAAAAATATTTTTAAAAGAATGTAAAGCTTCTTAAAATTTTTAAAACAATCACAAATCCAAACACCAAAATTTCGAAATTGGCTCATTGTCGTCGTCGATAGTCTCGTCGGACCTCACCACTGTCGTTGTCAGAGTCCCTTCCCATTTCCCCAAACACCAATCGACGATAACTAGCAAGAAGCGTGTCAATCGGACGACGAACGATTGGAGCCTTTCATGTTCATCATCTGTTGTCCGATTGACGCACCTCCCGTTGATTACCGACGATGGGTGGTTGAGGAAAATAGACGGGGGACTCCGGTGACAACGGTAGTAGAGTCCGGCGAGGCTATCGGCGGCGCAATGGCGCCGATTTTGGGTGTTGGGTTTGAGATTTTAGGGATTTGACACTATTTTGTAATTTTTAAATTTTTTTAAATTTTTTAATTTATTTTATTTCCAGCTTGTTTTTAAAAATAAAAATAAAAAATTAAAGCCACATGTCAAGTTATAATTGAGTGAGAAATTTTTTTTGACAGATTGATTTTAAAACGAGTAAAAATAAAACGTTATACACTAATTTTAATCAAAAAATAATTTAAACGCCTATTATAAAAAATGACAAAGTTTCGACACATATTTTATAGTTAAGTCAAAAAAATGTTATGATTTCCTCTAAATGGTTATCTGGGTCTCATATGAGCTGGATGATTTGGTAGTTGGTACCAATAGACGTTTACTTTCAACCAATCTAAAGGTTGGGAACTCATTGTCAATCCTATTGAATTCATTTACCTTATTGGGCCTACCACATCAATTTGGGGCCTTGTAAATTGTAATTCTTTGGTTCGGGCTTCTAAACCCGACACTATTTTTTAAAAAAAAATTGAAAGAAAATTAATTTATAATAAACAATAGGGATAATATTCTCATCGTGTCAATTAATTTTTTGTTAGTCTGGTTGTTAGTTTGAGTACTAAATGTTAGTTCAGACATGATATAAGTTTTTTCAAATAAATTTATATTGATAGCTTAATTTTTTGTTAGTTTGATGTCAGTTTGAGTACTGAATGTTAGTTCCGATATGATATAGAAATTTTTTAAATAAATTTATATTAATAGCTAAAATTTGACGTGTTAGAAAAATAGTTCTCACCTAAATTTAGTGATACTATCACTTTTAATTATGCCAAACCGATGTTGTTAATATAATAATGTCAAATGTTTTAAATAAGTTTAACATTATATTTAAAGTGGTGTTTAACTATCATAATATAAATCAATTTAAAATTTAGAGGTGACTTGGGATTATGATCCAAATAAATTTAAATAAATATTGTTAAATGGTTGCCACTAAATTTATGATTAGGGATGGCAAACGAATACAATTTCGTGGATTTCGCACCGCACCCGCCTCTATTGGGGCAGGGATGGGTATAAATTTAGTGAGTAGTGAGCAGGTGTGGATGTAAAAAGTCATACCCGCTGCGGGTAGTGGGTAAGTGGTGGATTTAAGACCTTATCCGCCCCGCATCCTTATCCCATATAAAATTGGACCATTATGAATTTATATGTAATTTCACAAACTATTCTATAAATTCTAAAATTTCATAGGATATTCCTTATAATTTATGTTTTGTGGTTGTTTTTGAATTTATGTTTTATGTGTATAGTTGCTGCCAGTCGGGTTAATAGACGGGTATAGGTGGGTACAGACGGGTACGATATAGGTAATGAGTATCCAATTGAGTGGTAGGTGTGGAGATGAATTTGAGAATATACCCGCGTGAGCGGGTGTGGATTTAAAAATTGTACCCGCCGTAGGTGGTGATTAGGTGGTGAATATAAAAATTTTAGGTGGGATGAAGATGGGGAGGGGGTATCCGCACCCGCTCTGCCTGTTTGCCATCCCTATTTATGCTTCTCATTTATTAATATTTTATATAAAAATAAGATTAAAAAATTAAAAAATCATAGGCCGATTGGAATCCGGTGGAGTCCAAATGAAATCTTTGTGAGGTGGGCTGTCGATATAGATGTGGGGTAGTCCAATCAAATCTCACCGTCAAATTGCCTTTCCGCGAAACCTTTTAAAACGCCGTCGTTTCATAACAATATCATAAAACTAGCCGCTGGGATACCAACAAATCACTGTACGGCGTCGTAGAGAATCCAAAACCACAACCTCCAAAGCTCAAAGTTCAAACTTCAAACTCACCCGTGTACAACTTTTGTACCTTTCCGGTGTATTTTGAATTTTAAATCCATTTTCTCTCTCCCCAAACGCAGTTCGCTCATTTGCCGCTCTCACAGTTTTCTCTCCTTTTCTTTCTCCCAAACTAATATTAAAAAATTGAAGATAGCTGCAGCTGCATTAATAAGGTAAGAATCTTGCACGTGTTTTTGAAATTTCAATATATTGATATCAAAATTCAAAAAACTAATTTAGTTTTGATTCTTTGATCTTTTGCTTTAAGGAATTCAAAAAGATCTCGTTTGGCGCTTGTTCTCTTTCAGCCGCCTCTTCTTCTTCACTTCAGGTAACTTCTTCTTTTGCTTCAATGGAATGAATAATAGACGAGAGCGATTCATTTTACTTAGGCCTGTACCTTCGGCTACCAGCTGCTTAAATGATTTCAATTTTAGCTCAGGATTTGTAGAAATGATTATGAAAATCTTTAGCTCAACGGAAACGGAAAAATATTGGCGTATTTAGAGCGATACTGGCTTGTTTGTTTGCTTGTTCTTTTTTGTGGATATGCATTGCTTTTCTGCTGTACGTTACTTTATTAACTGATTTGTTAGAGTAGTTAGCTCCGCTTTCGGTTTTCATTTTTTTTTTCTCGTTGAAGAGTCAGTTTTATCTCTTGTTTTAATGTTACTGTTGTTTGGAGTTAATTGAAAACTAATATACTCGTTGAAACAACAGTTTGAAGACTTGTTGACTTCGAAGCAAGAGGAGGCAGAATCCTTCAACATGGAGCAATATGAAATTCTAGAGCAGATTGGGAAAGGATCTTTCGGTTCTGCTCTTCTTGTGAGGCATAAACATGAAAAGAAGAAGTGAGTTTACTTGTAACCTCTATTTTCGCTCTTTCTTGTTCAAATTTCATTGCTCATATATGCGTTTCCATGAGCTTTTTGCATGCGAGTAATTTGCACTGTACTAGTTACATTCGGTTGTTTTGATATTTTTACTTACTTTCTTCTTTTCTTTCCAGGTATGTTCTGAAAAAGATTCGCCTTGCTCGCCAGACTGATAGGGTTCGTAGATCTGCCCATCAAGAGGTTAGTTCTTTTAGTGTAATCCTTGTATTCGTCTTACAACGATGTGAAGAAATTTCCATCACATTTGGCTTTATGGAAAGGTATTTGATATACTTGCCACGTGTTTCTTCCAATTTGGAGAAATTATCAAGTTTGTGGGAAATTGGAAGAAACTATCTATATATAGATACTTGATTAGCTGTATATTAAATTATTTTCTTGTCCCCCCTGCCTTCTTTTATCGTTTATACTCCAAATTTGAGTTCCACCGTTCAAAGACTAGTTCTGGTGTTAAAAATCTTTTGGTTCCTATGATGCAGATGGAACTGATTTCTAAGGTAAAATGTCCGTTTATTGTGGAGTACAAAGATTCTTGGGTGGAGAAGGCAAGTAGATAGTGTTTTCCTTTTCTTTTCAACTCTGCATTATGCTTCTCTGTTTCATATTTTTCATGTTTTGTTTCCTCTGTTAAAGCGGTATGATCTTTGCACATCACTATATTCATTAATGATTATTTTTTCCACTGATAATCGTTGCTTATTTTATTTTGCAGGGCTGCTATGTTTGCATTATCATTGGATACTGTGAAGGAGGAGATATGTAAGTTGTGATTATTATCTAATTGGGTATTTTTAGATTGTTTGGCAAATAAGAATTGCCTTAGGTGTGATCTGTTATGCTGTTTTTTTCTCACTTCTGCACATTGACATTGCTCACAATACAGGGCTGATGCTATAAAAAGAGCCAATGGTGTGCATTTCTCTGAGGAGGTAGTAAAACTTTTGGCCCGCTTTGCAAGGACTTGGCTATCTATACTACTTTAAAATGTACTCTGTTTTCCCACCTAATAAATTATACAACAGAAACTCTGCAAGTGGCTAACTCAACTCCTAGTGGCACTTGATTACTTGCATGTCAACCATGTTCTTCATCGTGATGTCAAGGTCAGCGATCCTTCTTGGTGAAGATTGGCCAGTTTAGTGCATACAGATATATTTTTGACAAAAGATTGTTTGTTTCAGTGCTCAAATATATTTTTGACAAAAGATCAAAACATACGTCTAGGTAAAAATGCCTATTTTTGTGATTTACTTCCTTTACCATGTGCCACTCTCACTTGTGTCTCTAGCGCTCTGTATTTTAAACGTAACGAGTTTCTAAGACTTTCACCTATGCAGGTGATTTTGGTCTTGCTAAAATGTTGACCTCTGATGACCTTGCTTCATCTGTGAGTATCAGACATGTGGTATGCCTTTCATACAGTTTTACCATTTGTTTTATTTTAATACTCTAGTTTTTTCTCTTCATACAGGTTGTGGGAACTCCTAGTTATATGTGCCCCGAGCTACTCGCTGACATACCTTATGGTTCTAAGTCAGATATTTGGTCTTTAGGTAATTTGCAGCTATTATACTTTTAGCAAAATCTCTGTTGCTGTAACCCCCTCGTCCCGGTCTGGTAGGATGACCGGTCCGAGTGGGCCACACGGGGAAAACCGAAGCGAAACCCGTTAAGGTTTCCCCTCGGTTAACAACCCGGAAAATTTCTTTTAACATTAGTCTTATCTAGATGCAATTATAATTCCTATGTGAAGCACAGCAGCGGAAGAATCAAACAACGCATCAATCACCGACCAAACAAACATAAACAGTCCATTTTTACTTCATTCCAGCAGGCCGTTTCGAAACACCTATAGGGTGTTCCGAAACGCCCTGACCTGGTCAAAGGGCCTGGGTCGACCACAAGGTGACCGTTCCGAAACAGGGGTGACCCGTATCGGAACGCCCTTGACGGTCAATATCTCGTGGTCAACGAGATTTGACCGTTTCGGAACTTCAAAGGCCCGTTTCGGAACGGCTTCATCTCGCCAATTTCTCAAAATTCCAGAGGCGAAAACGTTCCGGAACGACCCTCATCCGTTTCGAAACGGAAGGCCATTTACACAGGGGCCGTTTCGGAACACGGGGACCCGTTCCGAAACACCCCCTGTCTGCAGATTTTCTGGGCTGTTTTGAGGCACAAGGATGCCCCAAAACACCAACAAACCAACAAGCAACTTCAAGGCAAGACATCCTAAGGTATGACACTTATACTAGCATGCTTCAACAATAATTAGACATGTCTAAAACCAAAGTCACAACCCAAATACATGCATTTGATCAACCATCATTCAAGCACAAGTTCATGCACTTAAAGCATAGTCCACAACTCAAGCAAGCAAAAGACGTAAGTTAACAACCACCATGGCAACACAACCATGCAAAAGCCCTACATGTAAAGGAGTCTACACATGCTCCTAACAACCAACAACAACTAACAAGTCTTACACATCCCATTGCTACAATTATTACATAACTTAGCATAAAACCATACTTGATGAACTTAAGTCCAAAACCACACTTGAAGGCCCTCCTCTTGCCGAGCAACCCACGAACTAAGGATCTGCAATGTTGAACAAGGAGAGCGTAAGCAATGATGCTTAGTGAGGGTAAGCTCTAAAAACAAACCTCAACATCGCAGGGTCCGAGCACGATCTAGCCAAGTCAACATACATAATTCAAGAGTCCACAAGATATAGATGCATGAGCAATTATATCACATATATGCCATAATCATGAGCTCAACACTACCATACATGCAATCACATACAACATCCAAGCAGCTCATAATCTCAACACATTGATACATATATCAAACAACATTGGCACCTAGTTATCGCTCAAATACACGGATAGACTCGTTGGAAACTCATATCCAACAACCACATTACCTCGGTGGGATTCCACTCATCACCGGCCTCGCGGAGGGGATTCCACTCATCCTCACGCCCCGTCGATGAGATTCCACTCATCACCGACTATATTTAAATACCATTTCCGGGCGTACCCGTACTCCTCCTTGGTGACTCAACGCCACCAAGGCCACGTGCGACTTTAGACTCATGTGTACACACTAACATCCTAATGATCGATCATTTGTATTTAAGTATACTAGTGTCAATATTTTACTCATTCCACAACACGCATTTCGACCATTTCCGTGCTTAGCACGTACTCACCATGGACACAACCATGAACCATCACCATGCATGCTTTAAGCCATACGATCCATGCCTCAATTCACATGTATAAAACAATATACATACACAATCATATGACATAGCATACAAGGCATATACAATCATCCAAATGAGTTCATCCAAAGGCTTAGACCAAGTTTAGGATTAGGCTACCACCCTAATCCTAACTCTAGGTGGGTCTACCAAGCCCAACCTAGTCCGTATACTCGAACCAACTAATTTAAAATCATTCAAGGAAATCAACCACTCACCTAAACTTCCAAGCACAAGACCAAGCAAGCCACAATCCTTCAACTCTCCGGATTCACTTCCGATGCTTCACCGATGCCCAAACTTGACTCTAATCAATCCCAAACACAAACAAAACATTCATAATCAATACCTCATCAACGGAAACAACCCGGATCAACACTTCAAGCACTCAATACCCAAAACAAGTCCCAAAAACAGAATTTCCGAGCTGCCCTTAAAGCCCACCAATATCTTCCATTTCAAGCATTCAAATAACCATCAAACACACCCAAAGCAGCTCTCATATATCATACTAACATCAGCTCTCGAAAACTAACATTGAAACACCCGAAAAACCATTTTAAAACCCTCCCAAAACCCCCTTGGTACCCAATTCCGAAAATTGATTAAATTCACTTGAAATTCACATATATCATGCTATTTGACTTCTACATAACTTATCTAAACATATTAAATCAACCCATTTACTTTAACAACATAAAGCTTCCATTTTTAATCCCACTCCCAAAAATTCCATTTTCTCAAACTCTTATGAAAATGAAAATAGAAGGTACTTTTAAAGAGGGGAGAATGAGGGGAAGTCAAAAACATCCTTACCTTTCGATTTGGAGCTGAAATGGATGAGGAATAAGATGAAATAGTGAACTTGGGTAGAGAACCCTATTTCACGTTGGAAAATCTGATGAAGAAGATGAATAGTGGAAATGTGATAGGGAAAAAGGGGTTTAAATTTGAAGTGGGGTAAATTTCCCAAAAGGCCATTAATGAAAAGTTTTCCTTGTTTTTAAATTAGCTCTTCAACTTAGAGTCTAAAACATTTAGGTCCCATTTTAAATGGTAAATTTTGTAACCCAAAATTTTTAAAGGATTATTTCATAAACCAACCCGAACCCAAATATTATTAAAATATTATTTCCACCTAACCCCTAAACCCGGGTGTTACAGTTGCATTGCTGTTCTCTTCCCTTTTCCCTGTCTCTATTCAGAATATATCTAATATAATACATGTTCTCAATCTCAGGATGCTGCTTGTATGAAATGACAGCTTTCAAACCTGCATTTAAAGCTTTTGTAAGTTGCTGGCCTACTGTTGGCTAAGACCTTTACTTCTTGGCATGATCAAATGTCTAGAATTTGATGAACTGGTCCTCACAAACTATCCTTTCATTCAATTGTTCTCGAGGAACTAAAAAAAATGAGCATCTAGTTATTGAGTAGTATGATATTTGGAATTATTGTTCGTTCCATTGCTGATCTTACAAGGATTCAGTTGTTTTGCAGTTTAAAATCCTACTTAAATTGTGAGACAATAGAATCACATTTATAAATGGTTACTTGATATGCTACTTTTAGGATAAGGAATGGTTCCATATCCCTGAATGTTACATATCCCTTTAATAGTCTTCCATCCTTTTGCCTTTTTTAATCCTAACAGCTAACTTCTGTCTATGTCTTCATATAAGGATATCCGGGCTCTCATTAACAAAATAAATAGGTCTATGGTGTCTCCTTTACCAGCCATGTACTCTAGTGCATTGTGAGTCTCCTATCCTCTATGCGAATCAATGTTGCATTCTGCTGTTATTATCAACATTGTTTTCTTGTCTAATATTTTCCCCTTGCCTCAGTCGAGGACTCATAAAAAGCATGCTACGGAAAAATCCAGAACTTCGACCAAGTGTATGTTACTTTTCCCTTCTTGTTTATCTTATACCGAATTTAAAGCAGCACGACGAGATATATACAAGTCCAATAGAATGTAACACTAAAATAAAAAAAGGGTAGTGCCTGGACTTATTACTATTATTTTACTTTTGACTGTAGGTCAAGTTTTCAATAATTGAGATTAGACTTACATATATGTGCTTTCTCGATTCAAATATAGTGGTACCTAACTTATACCCTCAACTACATTTTCCTATAAACTAAAGTAACTCAAGAATGGAAATGCATTCAGGCTTCAGAGTTGCTCACTCACCCACATCTTCAGCCGTACGTCATCAAAATTCATCAGAAATTGAATGGCCCTAGGAGCAACAGCTTCTCAGCTCGGTGGTCTGATTCCTGCTTCATGAAGAAAAATAGATTTGTGGAGCAAGATAGTATTGGTCTTAGTGACATAGGTAGAAGGCGGTCATTCAGCAATGACAGGGCTTTGAACCCTAGCGTATCTGAAACCGAACATGACTCCTTGTGTACTATTCGAAGAGAGCAAGATATTTCAAGTTATTTGTTCAAAAAATTCCCAGAATTTTCTGCTTGCATTGACAATGAAGAGATTACAATTGACAGGTCAACAGCCACAAAGTTTCCCACTGCTGCTAAGACCCAAAGGTTGACACCAGCAGTGTCTGTCACTCCAAGGAAGCATATAATACCAGCCAAGGTATCCAAGACCGATAAAAAACATGATTCGGTAAGTTACATATTTGTCTATATCAGTGTTAAATAGAGGATTGATATTAATTTCTTTGATGCATTGGGGGAAACATGAAAATATCATCTCTCAAGTTCCCTATTTTTATTTTCTTAATCATGTATGCTTAAAATCTAGTAAGAGTTTTCGAAACTGAGAAACCATGAACTTCTTTAAGTTGAAAATCCTGACCATTTTCCTGTGTTGGATATGGAAAATTTCTTCTGAGAACGATAATCTTTCATTGAATTCTAGGCATATTTGGCAATTTGTACTCAGCCTATTAATATGTGCAGGTTCCAGTGCCACAAACGCCATCAAGTAAATCATCATACTCATCGCGCAGAGTATCTCTTCCATTGCCAACAAGGACTGCAGCCCTGGTGACACCCTATAGAGCCAATGTCGGTTCACTTCCCAGCATGAACTCCCTAGATGTATCTGTCAATGCCCCACGAATTGACAAAATTGCGGAGTTCCCTTTAGCATCATCCAATGATCCAGTTTTACCGTTGCGCGGAACCTCATCGACATCGGCGAAGTGCTCTTCTTCGTCGTTAGACAGTGGTGACCGTTCTATAACGAAGGACAAATGTACAGTTCAGGTTCTGGACAAAGTTGTAACCACATCAAATGTCAACGATCAAAGCCTTGAAGTCGGCTCGGAGCATAACTGTGCTGTTGTATCAACACATTCATCTTCTGAGTCACAGCAAAGGCGGTTCGACACTTCATCGTACCAGCAGCGAGCGGAGGCATTGGAAGGGCTGCTTGAGTTCAGTGCAAGGCTATTGCAACAACAAAAGTACGACGAACTTGGGGTGTTGTTGAAGCCATTTGGACCTGAGAAAGTGTCTCCCAGGGAAACTGCCATCTGGTTGGCTAAGAGCTTCAAGGAGACCATAGTCTAAAGCCAAAAAAAAAAAAGGAATTCTTAGCCAATGATACCACTTGTACATAATTGACGTTGCCCCTTTTCCTTTTCCTAGTTTCAAAATTAGAAGTAAAATTAGGACAGGTCTTCTACTCGAAGACAGCACGGTTGATTCCTGATATGGATTTGGAACTTTGCATTAACCCCTCAAGCTATGGTTATGTTTGGAATTTGCAATTTCTGGAAAAGAGAATGGAAATCTCCGATGATCATCGTTTGATGTTCAGCTGTGGTTATGGTTATGTTAATTTGGAGAAATTATTATATGGACCCGACTTAAGTAAAATGGGGGGAGGGAGGGGGGTTTATACGGTGAATGGAAGGGCTTTTTTTTACATGTCATTGAATCTTTGCATGTGCTAACATTTGACATACACTCATTTTTGATATTTTTATTCTGTTACTGTAATTTGCTTTTAATTTTGACTATTTTTGTTAAAATAAGTGACGAATCTACAGCATGAATGGGAAAGGTTGTTGTCTCAGTAGAAAATTTTTTTACCTTTGATTATTTGTATTTTTTTTAAAAAATTAAAAATAATTATAAATTTTACCCCTTTAAAAACTTATGTTTTAACCTCACTCACTCTCAAATTCTGGTTCCGTCTTTAAAAATTTATATTGCAGCTGTGAACAAATAAAGTTCAAAGTCTATAATGGCTGTTATTTTCTACTGGGTGAAAGACATACTCAAATTTAATGTCCTAATCAGGTGCAGGAATGTTGAACAGCAAGCTTTCAAGCTTCTGGACATTGGGTTTCCTTTGTGGGAAGTCTGCCGTGAGGCAGCCTTAGGGTGAAGTTAAAAATCGTATGATGCACATAAATTTTTATTTAAATAATAAAAATTAAGGTTATAATATAAGAATTTGCGTAGTTATAGAAATTTTTATCTAAACTAGAATCTACACAAACTTTTACTTAGTTGATTAGAATTTATGTAGTTATAGAAACTCTTATCCAGTTAGTAAGAATTTGGCTCTACCTAAATTATTATCCGCTACATAAATTCTTACACAGTGAATGGGAGGGCTTTTTTTACATGTCATTGAATCTTTGCATGTGCTAGTATTTGACATACACCCATTTCTGATATTTTTATTATGTTACTGTAATTCAATTTTTGACTATTTTTGTTAAAATGTGACGAATCTACAGCATGAATGGGAGGGGTTGTTGTCCCAGCAGGAGATTTTTTTTACTTTTGATTCTTTGTATTTTTTTAAAAAAAATTAAGAATAATTATAAATTTTACCCCTTTAAAAATTTATGTTTTAACTTTACCCACTCTCAAATTTTAGTTCCGTCTTTAAAAATTTATATTGCAGCTGTGAACAAATGAAGTTCAAAGTCTATAATGGCTGCTATTTTCTACTGGGCGAAAGACATACTCAAATTTAATGTCCTAATCAGGTGCAGGAATATTGAACAACAAGCTTTCAAGTTTCTAGACATTGGGTTTCCTTTCTGGGAAGTCTGCCATGAGGCAGCCTTAACGTGAAGTTAAAAATCGTATGATACACATAAATTTTTATTTAAATAATAAAAATTAAGGTTATAATATAAGAATTTGCGTAGTTATAAAATTTTTTATCTAAACCAGAATCTACACAAACTTTTACTTAGTTGATTAGAATTTATGTAGTTATAGAAACTCTTATCCAGTTAGTAAGAATTTGGCTCTACCTAAATTATTATCCGCTATATAAATTCTTACCCAATGAATGGAAGGTCTTTTTTTTACATGTCAATCTTTGCATGTCCTAGCATTTGACATACACCCATTTCTGATATTTTCATTCTGTTATTGTAATTTGCTTTCAATTTTTGGCTATTTTTGTTAAAATGTGACGAATTTACAGCATGAATGGGAGGGGTTGTTGTCCCAGCAGGGGATTTTTTTTACTTTTGATTCTTTGTATTTTTTTAAAAAAAATTAAGAATAATTATAAATTTTACCCCTTTAAAAACTTATGTTTTAACCTTACCCACTCTCAAATTCTGGTTCCGTCTTTAAAAATTTATATTGCAGCTGTGAACAAATGAAGTTCAAAGTCTATAATGGCTGCTATTTTCTACTGGGTGAAAGACATACTTAAATTTAATGTTCTAATCAGGTGCAGGAATATTGAACATCAAGCTTTCAAGCTTCTGGACATTGGATTTCCTTTCTGGGAAGTCTGCCGTGAGGCAGCCTTAAGGTGAAGTTAAAAATTGTATGATACACATAATTTTTTATTTAAATAATAAAAATTAAGGTTATAATATAAGAATTTGCGTAGTTATAGAAATTTTTATCTAAACCAGAATCTACACAAACTTTTACTTAGTTGATTAGAATTTATGTAGTTATAGAAACTCTTATCCAGTTAGTAAGAATTTGGCTCTACCTAAATTATTATCCGCTACATAAATTCTTACACAGTAAATGAAAGGGCTTTTTTTTACATGTCATTGAATCTTTGCATGTGCTAGCATTTGACATACACCCGTTTCTGATATTTTCATTCTGTTACTGTAATTTGCTTTCAATTTTTGGCTATTTTTGTTAAAATGTGACGAATCTACAACATGAATGGGAGGGGTTGTTGTCCCAGCTAGAGGTGGCAATCGGGTCATTCGGTTTGGGTTCGGGTCGGGTCGTTTCGGTTCGGGTCATTTCGGGTCTATCTAGAATCGGTTTAGATTCGGTTCGGGTCAGTTCGGTTCGGGTTTGGGTCTAATTCGGGTCTGTGATGAGTCGGATTCGGTTCGGGTATTGGATCGGGTCAAAATCGGATCGGTTGTTTTCGGGTCGGGTCAATATCGGATCGGTCGCTTTCGGTTCGGGTCAAAATCGGGTCGTTCAGGTCGCTTTCGGTTCGGGTTAAAATCGAGTCAATTTCGGGTCAATTTCGGGTCGGGTCAACATTTAAATTTTCGGGTCAATTTGATTTGAGTTGGGTTAAAGGTTTGAGGTTTAGTATTTATGGTTTAGTTTAGAGTTATTGATGTATTAGATTAATTCTAATTCAACTTGTCAATCTATGCATTTGAATTTGATTAAATATTTAAATCAAAGCTTCATGTATCCATATAATTTTTTTTGTATAATTATATTGAATCAAAGTTTATAATAATAATAATAATAATAATAATAATAATAATAATAATAATAATAATAATAATAATAATGTCTAAAATGAATTAATTTATTAAACTTAGGATCTAATTGAATTAACTAAAATCTAAAAGCATAAATCACGGACATAATTAAAATAATTTTAAAACTAAATGTGAAATTTCAATTAAATTAATCTAAATTGAAACTCAATTAAATCAAGAAAAATAGAAAGACAATTGGTAAAAATAGAGAGGGAAAAAACAAAATTTTGGAGGGAAATAAGCCACCAATTTTTTAAGCTAGATTGAAAAAAAAAGAAAAAGACAATTGGAAAAAATAGAGAGAGAAAAGACAAAATTTTGGAGGGAAATAAGCCACCAATTTTTTAAGCTAGAGATTAATTACTTTTTAGGTCATGTTGCATTTAAAATGTTACATTTTAGTCAACTTTAAGTTTTAGTTTAATTTAATTTAGTCACAAGTATTCCCACGGTTTAGACTTCGGATATAGAAATCCCTTCCCCGTAGTGATATTTAGTCTCTAAAAATTTACTTTTAGTTGAAATTGACTAATCTTTGTAATTTAGTCTATTAATTTAATATATTGATATTTTCGTTCATTTTAATTTCAAAGATTTAATTTTTAGCCAAAATTGACCCCTATTTATTTATATGGTATAATTACAAATTTGATCATTGGACTCTCAAATTTCTCCACTTCCAAATTGTCAATTTAGTCTACAATTTCAATTTTATGCTATATTTTATGATGAAATTATAAAATTGGTCACCAAGATCTCAAATTTCTATACTTCATTTTATTATTTATTATATTGTTAACAATAGATATTCGGGTTAAAATCGGGTCAAAATCGGGTTAAAATTGGGTTAAAATCGGGTCGATATTCGGTTCAGCTTTCGGTTCAGCTTTCGGTTCGGGTAGCATTCGGTTCGGGTCCATTCAGTTCGGGTCTATTCGGTTCGGGTCTATTTCGGTTCGGGTCCATTTCGGTTCAACAAAAATTTTCGGTTCGGTTCGGTTCGATTCGGTTCGGTTCGGGTTTCGGGTCAACTTCGAATCATCATGTTCGGGTCAAAATCGGGTTTCGGTTCGGGTCAAAATCGAGTTTCGGTTCGGGTAATTCGGTTCGGGTTTCGGGTCTCGGGTCAAGTTTGCCAGGTCTAGTCCCAGCAGGAGATTTTTTTTACTTTTGATTCTTTGTATTTTTTTTAAAAAAAATTAAGAATAATTATAAATTTTACCCCTTTAAAAACTTATGTTTTAACTTTACCCACTCTCAAATTTTGGTTCCGTCTTAAAAAATTTATATTGCAGCTGTAAACAAATGAAGTTCAAAGTCTATAATGGCTGCTATTTTCTACTGGGTAAAAGACATACTCAAATTTAATGTCCTAATCAGGTGCAGGAATATTGAACAACAAGCTTTCAAGCTTCTGGTCATTGGGTTTCCTTTGTGGGAAGTCTGCCGTGAGGCAGCCTTAAGGTGAAGTTAAAAATCGTATGATACACATAAATTTTCATTTAAATAAAAATTAAGGTTATAATATAAGAATTCGCGTAGTTATAGAAATTTTTATCTAAACCAGAATCTACACAAACTTTTACTTAGTTGATTAGAATTTATGTAGTTATAGAGACTCTTATCCAGTTAGTAAGAATTTGGCTCTACCTAAATTATTATCCGCTACATAAATTCTTACACAGTGAATGGAAGGGCTTTTTTTTACATGTCATTGAATCTTTGCATGTGCTAGCATTTGACATACACCCTTTTTTGATATTTTCATTCTGTTACTGTAATTTGCTTTCAATTTTTGGCTATTTTTGTTAAAATGTGACGAATCTACAGCATGAATGGGAGGGGTTGTTGTCCCAGCAGGGGATTTTTTTTACTTTTGATTCTTTGTATTTTTTTAAAAAAATTAAGAATAATTATAAATTTTACCCCTTTAAAAACTTATGTTTTAACCTTACCCACTCTCAAATTCTGGTTCCGTCTTTAAAATTTTATATTGTAGCTGTGAACAAATGTAGTTCAAAGTCTATAATGGCTGCTATTTTCTATCGGGTGAAAGACATACTCAAATTTAATGTCCTAATCAGGTGCAGGAATATTGAACAGCAAGCTTTCAAGCTTCTGGACATGGGGTTTTCTTTCTGGAAGTCTGCCGTGAGACACCCTTAAGGTGAAGTTAAAATTCGTATGATCTACGTAAATTTTTATTTAAATAATAAAAATTAAGGTTATAATATAAGAATTTGCGTAGTTATAGAAATTTTTATTTAAGGCAGAATCTATACAAATTTTTACTCCAATTGATTAGAATTTATGTAGTTACAGAAACTCTTATCCAGTTCGTAAAAATTTCAGCTCTACCTAAATTATTATCCGTGCTACATAAATTCTTACCAAAATAATAAGAATTTGTGTAGGGCCGCATTTCAATCGCACCCTAAGGTGCCGCATGTTACTTTCTCTTGTGCACTGCTGCTGTTGTGCTTATGTTAAAGCTATTGTTTGCTGGGTGGTACAGTGTAGAGTGTAATCTTATCTTACAAGTAGCATTCTGCTGCGCCCTGGCGTTGGCTTGAATCCTCCTATGGTAAAAGCTAATGCCTGCAAGCGATGAATAAAGTAAATGGTTTCATATTTCCTCTTTGATTTCCACTGTTAAAGCTTTGATGTTGCTTTACCCCTTGTAATGACTTTAGCAAGCAGATGAGCAAGTAGAGTAGGTGAGGAGTGAGGACCAGCGTCCAAATATTTTTACCATGTGATTCTTGCATCAGTCTCTTGCTTTTTTTTTTATTTAACCATCGGTATTTAACTTATTAGTCGACTAATTCGAATCGGATACTACAAACAAGGGCGGATTTAGGAATTTAAATTTGGTGGTACACCTAGGGGTGAACGTTCGATCAAGTCGAGTTAAAAAATTTCGAGTTATTCTAGTTGACGCGTCATATTTTACAACTCAAACTTTATTTGATTTTTTTTATTCGAGTCAAGTTTATAAAATTTGAGTCGAGTTTTCGAGTTCCTGTACACGTAAGATATGCATATGTGTTTGATTTATATGACGTGTTTTCATATGTTATAGTACATTTTGATTCTAATTAAACAACTTTCTCCAATCATATAAGATATGCATATATGTTTCATCATATTTTTTCTTATATATTTTTGTTTTGGTATATATAAGGAAACTTTGAGGGACTCGACTCGAACTTAAAAGTCAATCCCCTAATTACTAAAAATTTTGAGTTATCAGAATTTCCATTTACAATTCAAACTTTATTTGAAATTTTTTCGAGACGAGTCGAAAATTTTGGTATTTTCGAGTCGAGTTTTGCTCACCCTTAGGTTCACCTATTTACCTTTGTTAGAGGCTTAAGGCTTTGAATCCCTCCAGACAATCAGTTTGAATACAACAAACTAAATAGCAAAAAAAAAAAAATTAATTTTGCCAAATAAATCTACTTACTTGAAAAAATAATTAAAAAAACGTAACAACAATCCCTCGTCGGTAAAAATGACAAGTAGGGTTGTAAACGAACCAAACGTTCAACGAGCCGTTCGACAGGAAGTTCGTTTATGTGCGTTTATTTATTAAACTAATGATATGGACAATATTTTATGTTCGTTTAATTAAATGAACGAACAAGAACAAATGACTCGTTCGTTCATTTACGTTCATGAACGTTTGGTACAGGGCCGGTCCTGGGCTTTTGGTGGCCCAAGGCGAATATAAAAAATGGGCCCTAAAATAAAATTTTAATTTACGGTTGTGGTTGTATTTATAGTCATGTTAAATTTTATTGTGGTTGCGGACATTATAGATGCTATTTTGGTCACTGCGAGTATCGCGTTTGTGAAATCTCTTAATAACATATGCTATTGTGGATACAACAGTTGTGAGTATCGCAGTTTCAGATGTTGTCGCTACCCATTGGCGAATGTAGCATATAAATTAGGGGTGCGATTGAACTCACTTGATTTGTTGGGGCATGGAGTTTTCAAAAAGGTAATATAGAATTTTGCATAAAAAATATTATATTTGACCTCACTTAATTTGTTGAGGTATGGGGTCAACAATGCTTATTCTAGTGATATAGAAATCCTCAGTACCTCATACTTCACTCATGACCCCACTATAAGAAAATATTGGCTCTGCCATTACCGCTATCATCGTGTAACGACCGTTGTTGCGGTTGCATACCGTTATTTAAATCTATGTCCCTAATAGCAAGTAACAAAAAAATAATTTTAAGAGTAGGTCCATAATAACAATATTGAAAAATTGGGCCCCTAATAACAAAAATTAAAAAAATAAATTTTAAGAGTATACCAAAAATAATAAATATTAAAAAAATGGGCCCCTAATAACAAGTATTAGAAAAAGTTGAATTTTAAGAGTATGTCTCTAATAATAAATATTAGAAAAATTAAATCTCTATTAACAAATATTGAAAAAATTTGGCCCCTAATGACTAATATTAAAAAATTAAGACCATTAAAAACAATTACGATTCGATTAAAATTAAAACATATAACTTCCTTAAGCGTGGGCCCTGGGCGGGCGCCCTTGTTGCCCCTGCCCAGGGCCGGGCCTGATTTGGTCGTTTATGTTCGTTTAAATTTATTCACATATATCCATTTATATTTAATATTTTTCATAACAAAAGTATTATATTTTTTAAAAATTAAATTTATTTATAAATGTCCGTTCGTTTATGTTCGTTTAAATTTATTCACAACGAACACAAACAATCTACATTCCTTAACAAACGAACACGAACAAAAAATTATGTTCATTTAATTGTTCATGTTCGTTCATTTGTTCGGTTAAAATTAAACGAACGAACAAGAACATACCCTCGTTCGTATTCGTTCGGTTCGTTTACAAGCTTAATGACAAAAAAGTTGAATTGATAAAGGGATGAGTAGAGAAATTCGGGATCACCCATTTTTTCTTGTCAAATAGAACGTTTTAAAGAGATAAGTGTGATATCGTGAAAGTTCTTCCAGACAAAGGTTATCGAAAGTTCGAACATTTGAGGATTGACCAAAATGTAATTTTCTTAAATATAAAGGGTGACTCAAATGTAACCTTACACATAATTGAGTAACCCAAATGTTACTTTACTCATTTTTGAGTGACTCAAATGTAATTTTTAAAAATTTGGTGACCCAAATGTAACATTACTCATAATTAAGTGACCCTCTGTGGTAGTTTACCCAAAAAATTAATGGTGGGTCATGTGACCCACCAGGTCCCTTAATTGATTCGCCCATAACTACACTTATTATGGGAACAACCCTCCTTACCTAATTTTCTCCTTTTTACAGAGTCAAAGCTCAAACCCCTAAACTTACTTAAGACATATAGTGCATCATCCAACTAGATCAATTTGTTATTGGTTAAATCTCTTTCTTTTCGAGTAAAGCTAAGACGACGGTTTTCCTAAAATGTTAAAAGTAAACCTTTGGCATCAGAATATGACTTGTATCTAAATTAATCTTCAAAATTTAAAAATGTTTATACTATACACTTATTTCAGATACGATTTAGGGATAAAAATTCTCTGCCTTTTTTGATGTCAACATTAAAAAATATTAAAAATTAAATTTTAATCTCTAACCTTAAATTTTAAATCTTAAACTTACACTCTATACCCTAAATAGTACACCCTACTCAACTTTTATAAACCCTAATTTTAAACCATAAACCCTAAACTTTAAACCTAATTTTTAGGAGAAAGCATAAATAGATACGCCGAAAAAGGAAAAAAATCTCTAGTCTATGTGATCATATCCCAACTATTAACATCTAGAGTTTATTGTTTAAGTCAATGTTGGACTGATAAAATAGAATAGGATGGAAATTCTCTACCCTTTTTCGGTGTCTCTACTTATACCTCATGCTCAAAACTAAATTTAAGGTTTAGGGTTTTAGGTAAGGGGGTTGTGGTTAGGGTTTATGAAATTTAGGGTATGGTGTATTTTTAGGGTATATGGTGTAGGGTTTAGGATTTAGAATTTAGGGTTAGGGCTTAGAATTTAATTTTGTAGTGTTTTTTAGTGTTGGAGCATAAGTAGGAGCACCGAAAAAGGCAGAGAATTTTTATGCAATAAAATAATTCGATTGATATCGTTGCACATATTATATTATAGTGGGACTCACACCAATGTCCATCTCAATCACCCTAGCTACGTATAGGTTTCTCCGACACTGCAATTGCAAGCGTAATTTAAAAACACAATGCATTTTTTTGAAAGAAAAAGCATAACGCAACATTCGTAAAAGTATAATTTGTAATCGCAATACCGTCGCCATATCCATAAATACGATCGCAACCATAATTTAATATTATAATAATAGTATGCGTTATGCAATACCAAAGTGAAAAGAACAAAAGTTGACAATCATTGATAAAACTGAGGCAAAGGGAATAAAGGGTGTATCACTTTAGTCCCTCACTGGTCTGGTCTCACGTAGCACCAAGAAAAGTGTGCTTTTTGTAATTCAAATGAAGGGTTAAAAAAGGGCATTATTATATAAAAAAACCCTTATAAATAGTTATTTACATAAATAACCTTAATCTAATGTTATTTAGAAAAATAACCTTTAAATCGTCCACGTACGGAGGCCTCGCGTTCTACAGAAAGCGAGTTTTATGTTAGAAAATAAAGAAAATTAATTTTTTTCTTTTTTTACCATCTTACTCAACACAGAACTCGCATTTTATAGAAAGCAATGTTAGATCTCGCTTTTTATAGAAAACGAATTAACCTTATATGAACGATTTAGAATTATTTTTCTAAATAATATTAGTTGTGAGTCATTTACGTAAATAATTATTTATAAGTGGTTTTTTATATAATAATGCCGTTAAAAAGAGATGATGACGTATCTAGGCACGCGCATTTTAGCACCAGTCTAGCTCCCAGAGTCCCTCTCCTCAGTAAAGACACAGCTTTGTACCCCGAAAACCATAAATAAATAAACAAATTCCGGTTCCAAAGGCCTGAAACTCTGTCGTTTCATGCCAACATCTGAATCCTCAAGCCACTGTGTGTCGGCTTCGGACATTAACAGCAGCATAGACAACCAAGTGGAACACAATCACTTGGCCCTGCCTTTGCTATCTCTTTCAACATTCTCATCCACTGCTCACTGCGGAGACATACATAGCTAGGGCCGGGAATTTAAATAGCGGTACGTAACTACAGTAACGATTCGACATTATTTAAAACCATAATCCACGCAATAATATCTGATATTAAAAGAAAGAAAATATTTTGATACATAAATTTGTGTAAAATTTAATTTATATAAGCTTTTTAATTTTAGGGTTTAGATGTTTAGATTAGGGTTTAGAATTTTGCGTTTTATGTTGTAGGATGTAAAATTTATCGTTAGAATTTATATTTTAAAGTTTAGAGTGTTAAGGTTGAGAATTTAAATTTTATACATTTTTAAATTTAAATATAAAAGGTTGTGTAAATCTTCTTATATGGGTTTAGTTTAACTACATTAAATTGGCTAGGCTGGTTTGAAAAACCTCGCTGCCTACTCTGGAGCTCGATGCGGGAGGGGCGGAGCCAGAAATTTATTTAAAGTGTTATTTTTTCAACAAAATTTAAGGATGATTAATTATTTATAAAAGAGTGTTGTTTTATTTATAAATTGGTATCATTTGTCTATATTTTTAATTTTTTATAAATAAATTATATTGAAAAAATAAATTTTTAAAATTTTTAGGTGTCATAAACAGCCCATTCCAAAAGGTGACTACGCCCAAGAGCATACACATTCCTTTTTACGTGGCTACCCTATGCTTCACGCATCTTCCTTTGTCGGTGCCATTAATATGAAAATTCAACTGTCCCGAGTTGATAATATTATTCATTGGAATGTTTAACCAGGACAATGACGTTGTGGTAAACTTATTGTGTAACAGTTAACTTATAAGGTAAGTTGAATTGATACGATATTAATCTAAAATATGACAATGATTTGACAAGTTTATTCGATTTATTGTAGTTTAAACATAGGTTAAATTATATATGTACCACCAAATTATATATGTACCACCAAATTATTAAGGGTGACTCATTTTTATCACAAACCTTTCAATTGGTCTAAATTTATTATTAAACTTTATTTTTCGACTTGTTTATACTACAATGTCATTAACTCTTTAACGCCGTGATGACTTGGATGCTGAATCAAAACGATGTCGTTTTGGTGCCGCTATTTTGATATTAAATTGCCTAAAATGACATCGTTTTGCTAGAGAAAAATATAAAAATTTATGCATTTAATAGGATTTGAACCTAAAAATTTTAAAATTTATGCAACCTCCTAAACCACTAAGCCAACTTAATATGTCAATTTTGTTTTTAGCACAAATAATATATACTCTAAAGAGATTAATTTAATTTATTTTATTATATAAATAATATTACTCTATATAAATATATTATAAATAATATTAATATATATAACTAATAAATAAAATATTTATATTAAATAAAAAATTATATTATCGATAATATTAAATATATAAATAAATAATATATTATTTTAAAAACTAAAAAAATAATTTTCACAACCCCCAATTTCCAAAATTTACAAAAAAAACTCCAAAATCCACCAAAACATTAAATTCTTACCTATATACCCTAAAATCTTAAATCTTAAACCCTAAAATCATAAACACATTAGCAGCCAAAATAGATGGATTTGGGGTTTAAGCTTTAGTGTTTTAGTGAGTTTTTGAAATTTTTAGTAAATTTTCGAAATTTTAAATTTTTTTAAAATTATTTTTTAGTTTTTATAATAACATATTATCTATTTATATATTTTAGAGTTATTTGTTTATGAATAAAATTTTAGGGTTTAAGGTTTATAGTTTAGGGTTAGGGTTAAAGGTTTTGTTGGATTTTGGATTTTAAAAATTTTAGGGTTTTGAAAATTAGTCTTTTAGTTTTTATAATAATATATTAGCAAAATGACAAAAGATGCCCCCAACGTTTACATGTTTTGTCATTTGCCCCCATATTCTCTTTTTTTGTCCAAATATGCCCCAACGTTTTTCTTGTTTTGTCATTTGGCCCCTTAGTCTTTCTTTTGGTCCAAATATGCCCCCAACGTTTCATTCATAGTCCAAATATGCCACTGTTGGATGTAAATTGTCGATTAACTGACGGTCAACGACTTATAAAATTTTTGACGTGGCATCAGCAGATCTTAATACATGGCAAGTCCAGTCAGCATCAGTTGTTGAACGTTAGTTGACTGATAGTTTCCATCTAACGAGGGGCATATTTTGACCAAATTGAAACGTTGGGGCTATATCCAGACTACGAATGAAACGTTGGGGGCATATTTGGACCAAAAGAAAGAATAGGAGGCCAAATGACAAAACAAGCAAACGTTGGGGCATATTTAGACAAAAAAAAGAATAGGGGGCAAATGACAAAACATGCAAACGTTGGGGGCATCTTTTGTCATTTTGCCTAATATATCTATCTAGTTATATATTTAATATTACTCATAATATATTTATATTATTTATATAGAATAATGTTATTTATATGATAAACTATAGTTTAGAATATATATTATTTGTGTTGGAAACAAGATATAGATGTTAAGTTGGCTTAGTTATTAAGAGGTTGCCTTTAATTCTAAAGGTTTTAGGTTCAAATCCCATTGAGCGCATAATTTTTCATATTCTCCTCTAACAAAACGACGTCGTTTTGGACAATTTAGTATCAAAGTAGCGGCACCAAAATGACGTCGTTTTGGTCTAGCATCCAAGTTATCACGGCGTTAAGGAGTTAACGGAGGTGGTATAAACGAGTCAAAAAATAAGCTTAGTGGCAAATTTGGACAATTGAAAGGTTGGTTGTAAAAACGAGTCACACCCAATAATTCAGTGGTACATGGCATAGTTTACCCTTAAACATATGAACGTTGCATTTAAAAAAAAGATTTGTTTGTTTTTTTATAACTACATATATTTAATTTATTGATTAATTAATCTAAATTAAATATTATAAAAAAGAAAGTGAAGCTAAGAATTAAAAGTCCAAGGGACTGAAAAAAAAACTTAATGGTATAACATAATCCCGTGAACTTTTGAAAACAAAAATTAATTAATCTCTTAAACACTTTTTTTACTTAATTAAGTCTTTGAACCAAGAAATTGAATTAATTAAGTCCTTGAACTAATTTTGACCATTAAATCTTGATATTTTTTTATATATTAGTGTAGTGTGTTGCGTCACAGCTAGGGGTGCTCAAAAATAGCTTACCCGGGTAGCCCGGCTCGTCGACCCGCAGTTGACCCGAGATTTTTTCCGGTAGTTGGGTCGGGTCTAGGCCGATTTTTTATAACTGGGTACCTGATCCGAGTCGGTACTTTTATTATATTTATTTTTACTTTTAAATTATATTTTTATTTTAGGTTCTAATATTTTTACACTAAATTAAATTTAAATCTCTAAATTCTTTCTATGTTTGTATTACGTACTTTTAAGTTTTAAAATTTTTAAAAATATTTGTATTAATTTGTTAATACAAGATTCAAAAGAAAATACGAGATTAATATTTTTAATGTCATTTTGGTGATAAACTTATATATATATATATATATATATATATATATATATATATATATATATATATATATATATATATATATATATATATATATATATATATATATATCAAAATATTTTTATCTTATTTTCAAAAACAAAAATTTCTATCTTAAAACTAACTTTAAAACACTATTTTTGTGTTTAGATGATGTATTATAAACTTTTAAATTTTATGTGTTTACTATGTGATTTTTTTAAAACTTTTAAATTTAAAAAAAAATGAATCGGGTACTCGATTAAAATTTATTTAAACATTTTATTTTATCTAAAAAATCTGATACTTGGTACTTTAGGTACCCCGAAAAGCTTGGTACCCGAGAATGAACACCGCTAGTCATAGTGTCTCGACTAACATTTTTAAACATTTTATTTTATCTAAAAAATTCTTTAAATGTTCTAAAAATTATAAAAAAAATATAAAATTTATTTTTAAAAAATTATGAAGAAATATGTAAATGAAACATGATAGAACTATAATGTATCATGTGCCAATAATATCTAAATAAAAAGATTGTCAAGATTTAATCGTCAAAATTGGTTAAAAGGCTTAATAATTTAATTTCTTGGTTTAAGAGCTTAAATTAGTGCAAAAAATATTTAGAGGCTTAATTAATCCCCCCCCCCCCCACACACACACAGTTTAAAGGATTCTTACACGTAAGTCTATAAAAGAATAAAAGACTGAAAAACGTCATTAATATGACTCGATTCACTAACTTCAAGTAAAATAAACTTAATTCCATGTACATTTACCACTAAAAAATACACACTCTATAATATTAAAACAAGTAAAATAAATTTCTATATAAGCCAAATTAAAAAAAAAAAAAGGTAAACTATAAAAGTAAACTACAGGAGCCTGAACCCTGCCAGCTCCGCATGTAAATTCACCCATATTATAAAATTTATTAAGAATCGATTATTTCAATCTAATTTACTCGTTTTTCTAACAAATATCTTTATGTTAATTTTAAATGCATAACAATTAAATGTGCTACTGCCACACATGTATAATACTTTTACCCAAATGTGGATGATGACATGACAAGTATCATCATCAACACTTGCCATGCCGTGCCATGGAGGGGGCAGTTGCATTGAGTTTTGTGTAAAATTGAAAACGTTGCCCTAACCAAGATGGGAGATGCTTCTTTGCCTTTGGAGATAATGATTTTTTGTCACGTATAAAATTTCGTAACAAGCAATGCTTTGCTTTTATCTAGAAACCAATGTTTTGCTTTTATATTTAATTCTAACTTTTTTTAAACACTAGTTTATCGATTCATTGTATAAGTAATTTAGATCAGGTTTTGTAGAAATTTATTATAAGGATGACTATTCAAATCTAATTTTATTCATTCATAACGTCAAAATTCAAAACTCTAATCATGCTTAAGAGAACTAACACTTCATCTCGATACACCAACTAGTTGTCGGTTAATTCTAACTACTTTAATATCATACCATTTTAACATTTTTTAAGCTTTTGCTCCCTCTCCCTAGGGATGGCAAAATCACCCGACCCCGTCCTGATTTGGTGTGCTCCGACTTGATTCATTTGGGTTTTTCTCATGAATTTTGGGGATCGGAGCGAGACAGGACAAATATTAAAATGTATTGAGTCGAGATGTGACAGGTTCAGGTATGAGATGAAAATTCTCCGCCCCTGTATATTTTAAATTATATATATAATATATTTATGAAAATACCACTATATATAAAAACTTTTAGGGGTTTTAAGCTATTTTTTAGTTTGTGTTTATCGTAAATTCTTGTTCGATGTTGTTCGAGTTTTAACATATATGATACTGACGGTCAATGATTCAAAGTTCGTTCATTCTTTTAAATATGTATTGTTTTTTATGTGAGTAATTTAATTGAGTTTTATTTTATTTTTTTATATAGGTTTAAAGTCTCTTGAAACTTATATTTTGTGATTGTGATGGTGCTTTGGTCGGATATATCATTTATCGTCGACGAAAATTAATATATTTTTTTAAATTTTTAGGTTGGGTCGAGGTCGGGTTTATGAGGTGATGTACCGAGACGGGACAGGTAAATTAATATTTATATTCGAAACGGGACAGAGTGGTGTTTACAAATTTATAAATTAAGATAAATTCGAGCGGCCAAAAACTCATCCCGCCGGTCTCGTTGCCATCTCGGGCTCTCCCGGTGGTTTGACCAATTGCTTTTTAGTTTTTTTTTTTTTTTTTTGGAATTAAGCAGTTTAAAGGTAAAAGTTGTAATAGTACGATCAACAAGATGAAAATCATGACAAAGCCAATGCAGCTGATCAAATTTGATTAGTTTTTTTTTCATAAAAAAAATGATTAGCTTTTGGCTCCTACTTACCATCATTCATCTCTACAGTTACCTGATTGATTGTTACTATTATTGTGGATAAAAGTAGCAAACTAATCTTTTATAATATCAAGTGTATTTTATTGTTATGTTCGAGATGTGTGAGTATTATTTTTTAACAAAGTTTTCTCACGCTCTTAATTTTAAGGTTTAGAGGCTTAGTTTAGGGTATAGTATTTAGGGATTCAAATGTAAGGTTCTAAAATTTAGAGATATTAGTTAGAATTTGGGTTTAGAGGTTAGTGTTTAATTTTTAGGGTAATATAGTGAGGGTTTAGGTTTTAATCTATAAACCCTAAATTATAGTCTTAAATTGTAAAATTTAACCACTATCCCTAAATTCAAAACCCATGCACTTAAACCTCTAAACCATACACCATAAACTAAGTCCATAAACCCTAAAAATAAGGCGCTTGTAGAAACTTTTAGTTTCTACCACCAATGTATCAAATAATTTCCCATTATTGTAAGGGTAATTATTCTATACACAAGCGCTTGTGGAAACTTTTTACACAAGTGTCTTAATTTTAGGGGTTAGAGACTTTGTTTAGGGTTTTAAGTTTAAGGTGTAACCCCCTCGTCCCGGAACGTTCCGAAACACCCTCATCCGTTTCGAAACGGCAGACCATTTACACAGGGGCCGTTTCGGAACACGGGGACCCGTTCCGAAACACCCCCTGTCTGCAGATTTTCCTGGGCTGTTTTGAGGCACAAGAATGCCCCAAAACACCTCCACAACACCAAGCAACATCAATACAAGACAAATTAAGGTATAGCAATCATACAAGCATGCTTCAACAATATTTAGACATGCTTAAAACCAAGGCCACATCTCAATTACATGCATTCGATCAAACGTCATTCAAGCACAAGTAAAAGCTCTTAAAGCATAGCCCAACATATCAAGCAAGCAAGTAGACATAAGTTAACATTCACCATGACAACACAACCATGCAAAAGCCATAAATATAAAGGAGTCTACACATGCTCCTATCAACCAACAACAACCACAAAACATTACACGTCCCATTGCTCCACCATTACATGTCTAAAATTTAAAATCCATACTTAGTGAATTCAATCCAAAACCACACTTGGAGGCCCTCCTCTTGCCCGAGCAACCCACGAACTAAGGATCTGCAATGTTGAACAAAGAGAGCGTAAGCAATGATGCTTAGTGAGGGTAAGCTCTAAAAACAAACCTCAACATTGCAGGGTCCGAGCACGATCTAGCCAAAGCCATTTACACTTACCAAAAGTCCACAAGGTATAGATGCATGAGCAATATATCACATGTATGCTACAATTATGAGCTCAATACTACCATACATGCAAATACACATAAACATTCAAACAGCTCATATATCTCCACACATTGATACTCATATCAATCAACATTGGCACCTAGTTATGACTCAAATACGCGGACAACTGTTGGAACTCATATCCAACAACACAACCATTACCTGACGGTGGGATTGCACTCATCACCGGTCTCGCGGAGGGGATTCCACTCATCCTCACGCCCTGTCGATGGGATTCCACTCATCACCGACTATAATTAAATACCATTTCCGGGCGTACCCGTACTCCTCCTTGGTGACTCAACGCCACCAAGGCCACGCGCGACTTTTTGACTTATGTGTACACACTAACATCCTAATGATCGATCATTTGTATTTAAGTATACTAGTGCCAATATTTTACTCATTCCACATCACACATTTCAATCATTTCCGTGCTTAGCACGCACTCACTATGGACACAATCATAAACCATCACCATGCATGCTTTAAGCAATACAATTCATGCCTCAACTCACATGTATAAAACCATATACATAAACATCCATATCACATGGCATACAAGGCACACACATTCATATAATTGAGTTCATCCAAAGGCTTAGATTAAGTTTAGGATTAGGCTACCACCCTAATCCTAACTCTAGGTGGGTCTACCAAGCCCAACCTAGTCCATATACTCGAACCAACTAATTTAAAACCTTTAAAAGAAAACAACCACTCACCTAAGCTCCCAAGCTCCAAAACTTAGCAAGCGATAACCTTCAAATTCCCGGATTCGATCCCGAAGCTTCTTCCACGTTTACCCTTGCTTCAAGCCAAACAAAACACATACATCACTTCTCAAATCAATGCTAATTCAACCGTCAATCCACTTTGCAAAACACAACTCAATTTCCACAATTTCTAAAACACATAACATCTCAAAAACCCAATTTTCGGACTCCCACAACCAAGGGCTGAAATACCCAATTCCAAGCACCCAAATGACTTCCAAAATATCCCAAATCACCCTCCTAACATAGATAGACCATCAGCCCTTCAATTCCAATACAAATCCTCTCAAAAACCCCATTTTTCAAACCCTAAAATTGGCCCTAAAGACCCACTACGAAAATTCACCCAAACTTGATCAAATTCATATATGTTGTGTATTTTAGCATGATTAACAAAAACCCCAACACAATTTCTTAAGACAAATTGAAAAACCCCAATAAAATCCAATTTTCCTCATAAACCCTAATTTTCCAAACCCCCACATTTTTTAATTCTAAGACAATGGTTAAATAGAGGGTAAAGAGGAGATTAAGAAAATGACTTTACCTTTCAAAAAGCCCCTGGATTGGAGTTGAAAATGAATGGAATAGGGTTTTGCTAGTTGAGAGGTTTTGAAAGAGAGGAGGGAGGTTTTTTCATGGGTTTTGGGGAAGAAAGGGGAAAAGATGACAAAATGGAAAAAGTTTTCATCCTTTTTCAAAAAGTTTGGGCAAATTGCATTATGAGTCCTCATCTTTTAAATTAAACTTAATTAGGTCACGTTCTGAAGTTGAGTTGTCTTAATTAACATTTTTATTTAGCCCGACTAAAACCCGGTTAACTCCTAGGCCTAAGACGCGGGTGTTACAACTCTCCCCCACTTAAGGAATTTCGTCCCCGAAATTACCTGGTGGGAACAAATACGGAAACTGCTCAACCATATCCGCTTTCCTCTCCCACGTGGCCTCTTCCACACCTCTATGTCTCCACAACACCTTGACCAACTCTATGGTCTTGCCACGCAACACTTTGCTATCAGAGGCAAGTATCTCTACGGGCTCTTCATTATAAGACAAATCCAGATTTAACTCTATTTCTTCAACGGGCATCACATGCGAAGGATCTGATCTATATCTCCTAAGCATAGATACATGAAAGACATCATGGATCTTTTCTAACTCAGAAGGTAACCTCAACCGATAAGCTACGGGCCCAATCCGCTCAACTATCTCATACGGGCCAATGAACCTCGGACTCAACTTGCCCTTACGGCCAAATCTCATCACCTTCTTCCACGGAGATACTTTCAAAAATACTTTCTCACCAACTGAGTACTCAATCTCCTTCATTTTCAGATCTGTATAAGACTTCTGCTGATCGGAAGCTGCTCTCAAACGATCGCAAATCAACTTCACTTTCTCTGTGGTTCCTTTAAGCAAATCTGGCATAGGTAACAATCTCTGACCTGTCTCAGCCCAACAAATCGGAGTCCTACACCGTCTACCATATAAGGCCTCATAAGGTGCCATCTGGATACTAGACTGATAACTGTTGTTGTAAGCAAACTCAACCAACGGTAGGTGCTTCTCCCAAGAACCCTGAAAGTCAATTATACAACAACGAAGCATATCCTCTAGGATCTGTATCACTCGCTCTGACTGCCCATCGGACTGCGGATGATAAGATGTGCTGAAATGCAGACGACTGCCCAAAGCACTATGTAAACAACTCCAGAACCTCGAAGTAAATCTAGGATCCCTATCTGAAACTATAGACTTCGGAACTCCATGAAGTCTCACAATCTCACGAATGTACAAGTTTGCCAACTTGTCTAAGGAATCCGTAGTGTTCACTGCTAAAAAGTGAGCACACTTAGTGAACCTATCGACAATCACCCAAACTGAATTCTTCTTCGAAGGAGACAAAGGCAACCCCGATACAAAATCCATGGTGATTCTCTCCCATTTCCATTCCGGAATCTTCAAAGGCTGTAGTAAACCTGAAGGAACCTGATGTTCTGCCTTCACTCTCTGACAAACCATGCAACGGCTCACATACTCGGCTACATCTCTCTTCAAACCAACCCAATAGTAATCATTCTTCAAATCTCGGTACATCTTGGTACTACCCGGATGCATAGAAAAGGGACTCGAATGTGCTTCACTCAAAATCTGACGTCTCAGCTCAACATCTTTCGGTACCACAATTCTATCTCTAAAGCACAACAAACTCTCACCACTGAAACTATACTCGGTCGGTCTTCCTTCGGCTATGTCTTGAACATGAGGAACTAGGCTCGCATCTTGCAACTGCTTCTCTCTAATCAACTGAATCAAAGAAGGCTTCACTTGCAGCTCGGTGATCAAACCACCATCATCAGACACACTCAATCTAGCAAATATAGCTCTCAGCTCAACGGTCACTTTTCTACTCAAAGCATCGGCTACTACGTTTGCTTTACCCGGATGGTACTCGATAGTCAAATCATAATCTTTTAACAACTCTAGCCATCTCCTCTGTCTCAAGTTCAACTCTTTCTGTGTCATCAAGTACTTCAAGCTTTTGTGATCTGTGTAAACTATACACTTCTCACCATACAAATAGTGACGCCAAATTTTCAATGCAAACACAACCGCGGCTAGCTCTATGTCATGAGTAGGATAATTCTTCTCATGAATCTTCAACTGTCTAGAAGCATAAGCAACAACTCTCCTATCTTGCATCAAAACACATCCTAAGCCTACGTAGGAAGCATCACTGTAAATCACAAACTCCTTACCTGAAACAGGTTGCACTAACACTGGAGCATTCGTCAAAGCTTCTTTCAATTTTTCAAAGGCCTTTTGTCTTGCATCTGACCATTCAAACTTGACTCCCTTTTGCAACAACTTAGTCAAGGGAGCAGCTACTCTAGAGAAGCCATCCACAAATCTCCTATAGTAACCAGCTAGTCCTAGGAAACTCCTAATCTCGGTCACAGACTTAGGTTGTTTCCACTCAACAATAGCCTCAATCTTCGATGGATCGACTCGGATGCCTTCGGCCGAAACGACATGGCCAAGAAATACAACTTCTCTAATCCAGAATTCACACTTGCTAAGCTTCACATACAACTGATTGCTCAACAACCTCTGTAAAACAAATCTCAAGTGCTCATCATGCTCTTCTTCTGTCTTCGAGTACACAAGTATATCATCAATGAAGACAACCACAAAACGGTCTAGATAGTCTCTAAAAATTCTGTTCATCATGTCCATGAATGCTGCTGGTGCATTCGTGAGCCCAAATGGCATCACAAGAAACTCATAGTGACCATATCTAGTCCTAAAAGTTATCTTCGGAACATCACACTCTTTCACTTTCAACTGGTAGTACCCGGATCTCAAATCTATCTTCGAGAACACTGAAGCACCCCTCAACTGATCAAACAAGTCATCTATACGCGGCAACGGATACTTGTTCTTCACAGTCAACTGATTCAGCTGTCTATAGTCAATACACATGCGCATGCTACCATCTTTCTTTTTCACAAACAACACTGGAGCACCCCACGGAGAACTACTAGGTCTAATGAAACCACGGTCTAATAATTCTTGCAACTGACTCTTCAATTCTTTCAACTCTTTCGGAGCCATACGATACGGAGCTATCGAAACCGGACTAGACCCTGAAACTGTCTCAATCACAAACTCAACATCTCTGTCAGGAGGCAAACCCGGCAACTCTTCAGGAAACACATCTGGAAAGTCACACACTGTTCTGATATCCTTCGGTCTGGCTTCACTCATATCCGGATTCATAACATAAGCTAAATAGGCCCCACATCCAGAGTCCATTAACCTATGAGCCTCTAAAGCTGACACCACATTAGACAAGAACTTAATGTTCTCGCCCACTACCACTACCTCGTAATCATCAGAGAGTTTCAAGGAGATTCTCTTTGTCTCAAAATCCACACTAGCTCGATGCTCAACCAACCAGTCCATACCCAAGATGATATCAAAACCATAGAAGGGAAGTTCCATCATATCAACTGAGAACACATGACCCTGAATCTTCAGTGGACACCTCCTATACATACGCCTAACTACAACTGTCTCACCAAAAGAGCTAGTAACATGCATACCTACATCTAAGATCTCAACAGGAATGTCTAACTTCCGTGCATGCTCACTCAGAATGTAGGAATGCGTAGAACCCGAATCAACCAAAGAAAGCAAAGACATAGACTGTAACTCGAAATTACCTGCTATCACATCGGTGTCGTTCTCGGCCTCTCTCTGAGTTTAAACCCTCGCTGGTCCTCCCGCCTCTGGCTGCACTGCCACAACATGAGCAAGGTTCCTCTGAGCATCTACCCTAGGTGCATCAGCCCTCGGCTGGAAGTAGCCACGACCGCGCCCACGGCCTCTCTGAAAATCATTACCTCTCGCAGGAGGCTGGGCAATGTTCGGTGCCTGAGCTGCCTGACGCGGACAGTCCCTCCTAAAGTGGTCCCTCGAACCACAGTTCCAGCAAGCATGAAAGTTACCCCAGCACTCTCCAGTGTGCTGTCTCCCACACTGTGCACACTCGGGCAAGCGCCCTCCTCCTCTATGGCCCTGATGGCCCCTACCATGGTGGCCACCGCCACGTCTCTGATCAAACTGATGTCCGCCACCTCTGTGCCTCTTAGCATCTCTACCATCAAAGTGGTTCTGCCTCTTTCCAGATCCAGAACCACCAGCTCGTTTGGCTGAACCCAAACTATGCTCCAAATCCTTGGCCCTCGCGACCAACACATCAAAGTCTGAGTAGTCAGAAGCCAACGTGTACCTCTTAACCTCTTCATTCAATCCGTATCGGAATCGTTTGCAGCGTTCCACTTCAGTAGGAACCAACTCTGGGGCATACTGACTCAAGCGAACAAAGCGGATCTCATAATCAGTCACTGAAGCATCTCCCTGAGTGAGAGCCATGAACTCTCTCTTCTTCTCATCTAGGTACCTCGGTCCTAAGTACCTCTTCCGGAAAGCAGACTCAAAGAAATCCCAATCTATCTTGGCCTCTGGAATCCCGGTAGTGATGGTGACCCACCAGGTGTAGGCATCACCCTGAAGCAGTGAGATCACACAACCCAATCTACGTGCGCTCGCACAACCCATCTGAGCCAAAATACGAACTGTCTTCTCTAACCATAACTCCGACCTCTCCGGAGTAGATCCTCTAAACTCCTCGGCCCCTAAGCTACGGAGCCTCTCCAACGGTAAGCTAGCATCATCACCCCTAGGCTGAGCTGCAGCCTGGGCTCCCGCAACTGCGGCCTGGAATGCTCCCGCTATTGCTTGCACAAGCGGAGTCATATCAATCCCAGCTAGACCTTGGCCACCTTGGCCACCTTGAGGTCCATTTCCCCCGGCTCCATCCTCGCCCCCAACTCCCGGTGGAGGAGGTGGTGGTGGTGGAGGTGGTGGAGGAGCGCCAACTCCCGCTGCCCCTGGTCCTTCTATGTGAGCTCCCGCACCAACTACCGGCCCAACGGGAGCCACAACTCGCGGTTCCTGACGAACCAACCTCGGTCTACCTCTCGGTCTAGACATTGCTCTCTCAGATATTAACTACAACCACAACAACAACACACAAATTGGGTTAGCAAGGTGAGGCTCCCAAGTGTCCAAGTATGTTTCCTCACTTAAAAATCATTTTTCCAATGTAATAGTAGCAATGGGACCCACACACACATGCTTAAAAGTAAAACAATCAGCATACTTGTCACATAAGCAACCATTCTTGCAGAACAAGCAAACACCGCGCAATTCAACTTAAAAACTTAAACTTACCTCACTTACCTGCCCAAAGTCTCGGTAACCTTAGGCTCTGATACCAACAAGTGTAACCCCCTCGTCCCGGTCTGGTCGGATGACCGGTCCGAGTGGGCCACACGGGGAAAACCGAAGCAAAACCCGTTAAGGCTTCCCCTCGGTTAACGACCCAAAAATTCCTTTTAACTTTAATCTTATCTAGATGCATATTAAGTCCCTATGTGAAGCGCAACAGTGGAAGATTACAAACAAAGAAACGTTTACCGACCAAACAAAAGTAAACAGTCCATTTTTTCTTCATTATAGCAGGCCGTTTCGAAACACCTATAGGGTGTTCCGAAACGCCCTGACCTGGTCAACGGGCCTGGGTCAACCACAAGGTGACCGTTCCGAAACAGGGGTGACCCGTATCGGAACGACCTTGACGGTCAATATCTCGTGGTCAACGAGATTTGACCGTTTCGGAACTTCAAATGCCCGTTTCGGAACGGCTTCATCTCGCCAATTTCTCAAAATTCCAGTAGCGAAAACGTTCCGGAACGACCCTCATCCGTTTCGAAACGGCAGGCCATTTACACAGGGGCCGTTTCGGAACACGGGGACCCGTTCCGAAAAACCCCCTGTCTGCAGATTTTCCTAGGCTGTTTTGAGGCACAAGAATGCCCCAAAACACCTCCACAACACCAAGCAACATCAATACAAGACAAATTAAGGTATAGCAATCATACAAGCATGCTTCAACAATATTTAGACATGCTTAAAACCAAGGCCACATCTCAATTACATGCATTCGATCAAACGTCATTCAAGCACAAGTAAAAGCTCTTAAAGCATAGCCCAACATATCAAGCAAGCAAGTAGACATAAGTTAACATTCACCATGGCAACACAACCATGCAAAAGCCATAAATATAAAGGAGTCTACACATGCTCCTATCAACCAACAACAACCACAAAACATTACACGTCCCATTGCTCCACCATTACATGTCTAAAATTTAAAATCCATACTTAGTGAATTCAATCCAAAACCACACTTGGAGGCCCTCCTCTTGCCCGAGCAACCCACGAACTAAGGATCTGCAATGTTGAACAAAGAGAGCGTAAGCAATGATGCTTAGTGAGGGTAAGCTCTAAAAACAAACCTCAACATTGCAGGGTCCGAGCACGATCTAGCCAAAGCCATTTACACTTACCAAAAGTCCACAAGGTATAGATGCATGAGCAATATATCACATGTATGCTACAATTATGAGCTCAATACTACCATACATGCAAATACACATAAACATCCAAACAGCTCATATATCTCCACACATTGATACTCATATCAATCAACATTGGCACCTAGTTATGACTCAAATACGCGGACAACTGTTGGAACTCATATCCAACAACACAACCATTACCTGACGGTGGGATTGCACTCATCACCGGTCTCGCGGAGGGGATTCCACTCATCCTCACGCCCCGTCGATGGGATTCCACTCATCACCGACTATAATTAAATACCATTTCCGGGCGTACCCGTACTCCTCCTTGGTGACTCAACGCCACCAAGGCCACGCGCGACTTTTTGACTTATGTGTACACACTAACATCCTAATGATCGATCATTTGTATTTAAGTATACTAGTGCCAATATTTTACTCATTCCACATCACACATTTCAATCATTTCCGTGCTTAGCACGCACTCACTATGGACACAATCATAAACCATCACCATGCATGCTTTAAGCAATACAATTCATGCCTCAACTCACATGTATAAAACCATATACATAAACATCCATATCACATGGCATACAAGGCACACACATTCATATAATTGAGTTCATCCAAAGGCTTAGATTAAGTTTAGGATTAGGCTACCACCCTAATCCTAACTCTAGGTGGGTCTACCAAGCCCAACCTAGTCCATATACTCGAACCAACTAATTTAAAACCTTTAAAAGAAAACAACCACTCACCTAAGCTCCCAAGCTCCAAAACTTAGCAAGCGATAACCTTCAAATTCCCGGATTCGATCCCGAAGCTTCTTCCACGTTTCCCCTTGCTTCAAGCCAAACAAAACACATACATCACTTCTCAAATCAATGCTAATTCAACCGTCAATCCACTTTGCAAAACACAACTCAATTTCCACAATTTCTAAAACACATAACATCTCAAAAACCCAATTTTCGGACTCCCACAACCAAGGGCTGAAATACCCAATTCCAAGCACCCAAATGACTTCCAAAATATCCCAAATCACCCTCCTAACATAGATAGACCATCAGCCCTTCAATTCCAATACAAATCCTCTCAAAAAACCCATTTTTCAAACCCTAAAATTGGCCCTAAAGACCCACTACGAAAATTCACCCAAACTTGATCAAATTCATATATGTTGTGTATTTTAGCATGATTAACAAAAACCCCAACACAATTTCTTAAGACAAATTGAAAAACCCCAATAAAATCCAATTTTCCTCATAAACCCTAATTTTCCAAACCCCCACATTTTTTAATTCTAAGACAATGGTTAAATAGAGGGTAAAGAGGAGATTAAGAAAATGACTTTACCTTTCAAAAAGCCCCTGGATTGGAGTTGAAAATGAATGGAATAGGGTTTTGCTAGTTGAGAGGTTTTGAAAGAGAGGAGGGAGGTTTTTTCATGGGTTTTGGAGAAGAAAGGGGAAAAGATGACAAAATGGAAAAAGTTTTCATCCTTTTTCAAAAAGTTTGGGCAAATTGCATTATGAGTCCTCCTCTTTTAAATTAAACTTAATTAGGTCACGTTCTGAAGTTGAGTTGTCTTAATTAACATTTTTATTTAGCCCGACTAAAACCCGGTTAACTCCTAGGCCTAAGACGCGGGTGTTACATAAGGGTTCAAGTGTAGTAGCTTTGAATTTAGGGCATATTGATAAAATTTTGGTTTTATGGTTAAAATTTAGGGTTTATAAGTTAAAACTTAAATTCCTACTTATATTACCCTAAAACCTAATTCTAAGCCTAAATCTTAAATTCTAACCATAAATTCTAAATCCTTACACTAAAATCCATAAACTAAAACCCTAAATCTAATAATTAAGACGCATGTGGAAACAAAAAGTTTATACAGTCGGTGTATAGAATAATAATTTGTATTATATTAATGAGTGAAGTTTATAATATGATTATAAATTTGATAAAATTTATGTGGAAAAAAAGGACACTTAAACCATGCCGAAAACGTTCCCTTCCGTATATATAAAACCGTCCCCTACAGCAATCACCATAAATCAGTTCTCTGTTTTTTTCTCAAAGTATAAAGTTTAAGCCTTAAAAGAAAATCCAAAACCAAGGCTTCCTTCAAGTACTTCCTTTCAACTTTAACTTCATGGAAGATGCAAGTGCAAGGACCCGCCGTCGCCCGGAGCACATTTCCGACCTTTCCCTGTCCGGAGCTCAGCTGCCGGATAGCCCCAGAGGCCCAATGGAGTTCCTCTCACGGTCATGGAGCGCTTCAGCTCTCGAAGTCTCCAAAGCCCTCGCCCATCATAACCACCACAATCCACTCTACGGTTCCAACACGGCTCCCAAGTCCGCCAGCAGCTCCTCCTGCACCACCAGTTCAATACCCGAAGACATAAACGGCGAGACCGAGACGGAGGAGCTCGATAAGTCTGCCGCCAATGTTTCCAATCAGTTCTCATTCACTTCCTCCGCTACTTCGCAGCTCGTTCTCGAACGCATCATGTCACAATCCGTAAGTTTGCTTAAACTCTTTTTATCATGTTAAAATAAGTGGTTCGGACTTCGGCGTTTTGTTTTTTACTGGTTTTGTGTTTGCAGGATGTGTCGCCATTAACGTCGGGGAGACTGTCTCATAGCAGCGGGACTTTGGTGAATGATAATAGCCCTCCGGTTTCGCCATCGGAGGAGTTCGACGACGTCGTTAAGGTATTTGTTTGGTTTACATAATTTGTAGATTCAGTGGAATGGTATACATTGAAGACAGACAAGACAGTAGACCAATGTCTCAGCTTTCTCTCTCTCTTTTTCTCTAAGACAAATGACAGTCATCTTTGGGTAGTGTTCAAAGAAACAGAACATATAGCAGCCAGAAAAAAGAAAAAAAAATTTCATGATAGCACCTTATAGTGAACTCGTGCATATATTATAAATTTCATATTCTTAATAAATTTTATCAAGCATACATGATAGTTTTATTTAAATTTATTTTCTTTAACCCTTAAAAGGTTTCATAATTTGTATTAAAAAATTATCAAAATAAAACTCGACCTGCGTGCGCTAGTTTACGAGAAATATTTTTTTCAATTTTTTTTTGGAAACAATTGTTTCAAAGGTATTATTATAGGGTAAAAATTTCCTGCTCCCTAACCATGCCTCCTTTTATGTTCCTGCCTAAAAATATTTAAAAAATTAAATCTTGCCTCATAACCCTAATTTTCATATCCTAAACCTCAAACTCTAAAAAATACACCCTACCCCTAATTCCCTACACCCTAACCCTAAGCTCAAACCCCAAATCCTAAACCCACTATTTTAAAGTGGGAGCACAAATGGGGCATACTTTGGGGCAGATGATTTCCATCCATTATTATGGGGTTTGTCCCGACTTTTACTCTACTCTTTTTTGATGTTTTTATTTAAGATTTGAGTTAAGAGAATTAGTTTAAGGTATATTTGGGATGAAAATCTTCTGCCATTTTTGGTGTTCCTACTCATGTCTCATGCTCAAAATTAGGTTTAGGGTTTAGGAAATTTAAAATAAGGTGTATTTTTTAGGATATAGGTGTAGGGTTTAGGATTTATAATTTAAGTTTATGGCTTGAAATTTAATTTTGTAGTGTTTTTTTAGTGTTGGAGCATAAGTATGGGCACTAAAAAGGGGTAGACAATTTTTATCCGTATATTTGTTAAGGTTTAATGTTGATTTAAAATTTAAGGATAGTGTTGAAATTTAATTTTTCAATGTAGGGGCATGAAAAGGGACACTGAAAAGTGCATATAAATTTTGTTCATCTTCAGGCCTTCAAATGGGGACACAAATACTCCATCCTTTTTTGGATAAAAATCCTCTGGCCCTTTTTTGTGTCTCTAGTTATGCCCCAACACTAAAAAATATTTTAAAATTAAATTCTAAGTCTTAAGCTTAAATTCTAAATTCTAAACTATACGCCATATACTCTAAAAATACACACAATCCTAAATTCTCTAAACTCTAACTATAAACCTAATTTTGAACATGGAGACATAAATAAAACACCGAAAAGAGGCAGACGATTTCCTTCCCTTTTTGTGCCTCAACACTAAAATAAATAAATCATAAGTCCTATTTTTATATTTTAAACCTTAAACCCTACCCTCAATACTCTAATTCTAAATCATAACCTTAAACTTAATTTTAAAATCTTAAATCTAATTCTTTTACAAGTAGAGGTACGGGAAAGGAATTTACCTGCTGCTATTATATCAAATTTTACCATGTATTTGGCATCTGTTGGGCTATAAGCTTTAACCCCAAACTGGTTTTATTTCAGTCCAAAATTCAACTTAGGGTTGAAATTGCAAGTTTTTCACTTAGACGAATAAGCAATTCTGAAGAAAGATGCTTTTGTGACATTGAAAAACATTGGCTTTTTTATTGCAAATCTTGCAGTATTTCCGTACTCACAGCTCCATTCAACCATTATTCAATGGAGGCCGCGCGAGTGCTGGTAATGGAGTCAATACACCCAGCGGGGCCAAGACAGTTGGGAGATGGTTAAAACACAGAAAACAGAAAAAGAAGGAAGAAACCAGAGCTCACAATGCACAGCTCCACGCGGCTATCTCTGTCGCCGCAGTTGCCTCCGCCATAGCAGCCATTGCAGCTGCCACCGCGGGCAAAAATGAACAGTCGACCAAGACCAACCTGGCTGTGGCATCGGCAGCAACATTAGTCGCCGCGCAATGCGTGGAGGCTGCCGAAGCCATGGGAGCCGAACGTGACCATCTCGCTTCTGTTGTGAGCTCTGCTGTTAATGTTCGCTCACATGATGATATCTTAACTCTTACTGCTGCTGCTGCTACAGGTAAAAATACCCTTGTTGAACCTGCATTAATATTGGCATGTTCATTTTTTCTGTTTCTTTGCAGCTCTACGTGGGGCAGCTGCCTTGAAGGCAAGAGCATTGAAGGAAGTATGGAACATTGCATCAGTCATTCCAGTAGAGAAAACGGCAGGTGTCCGGAATTCGAACCGCGACAATAGCGATGAACATGCCCCAGAGGATTTCCTTACCAAGGGTAGTGAACTTCTCAAAAAAACTCGGAAAGGTATCGAATTTGTTCGACTTTTTACACGATGACATATTTTCCTACAGTATGAACATGAATCAGAATTACACATTTTTGCAGGTGATCTTCACTGGAAACTTGTATCTGTTTATATGAATAAGACAGGGCAGGTAGCCATTAGCCTATTACTCAAGTCTGTCACATTTCCGGTTATATCCGAAACAATTGCTCTAACATCGTAATCAAATTTTGAACTTTTGAAGGTGATTCTTAAGATGAAGAGCAAGCATGTTGCTGGGACATTCACCAAAAAGAAAAAGAGTAAGTTACAATATACAATAATACATTAATACCAAGACAATGTTGTCAATGCTACTGTATAAGAAATTTTAGATTGCCATTGAAATAGATACATATTTCTGCTGTTTCAGATGTGGTTCTTGAGGTGTGCAAGAACATGCCAGCATGGCCAGGGAGGCTGTTATTCGATAGTGCAGCGCAGCATCGGTATTTCGGTTTGAAGACCGAAACAAGAGGAATTATAGAGTTCGAGTGCAGAAGCGAGACAGAGTATAATACATGGACTCAAGGTGTGTCAAGGCTTCTTTCGATTGTTTCCGAAACCGAAAGGAAGCACCGAAGACAAAGTTCAACTACACGGCCTCTTCATGACCAGAATCTGGAATTAGATTAGCACATCTGCATTACTTTAAGCTTGACTACTTCTAGTGGCTCAGTGTAAAGCATGGATTTGGTCCGTCCAGGCCAAGGCAAACATCGTAGTCCGTTGTGCATACCGAACATTTTCGTACCGGTGCAATTAAAATGCTGTGACTGATCTAGTACTTAGAGTCTTCTATCAGACGCTCAAACGTGTGCAAGATTGGGATATTTGATTGCTCTATATGTATATTTTGCTTTAGTCCATTGTTACTTAACTTTAAATTGTTACTATACAAAATAATTACTAGAAGTAAGAAGCACTGAAACAGCAACAAGGATTAACAGAAAATTCAGTAAAAATCATCGCAGCCTTCCGATACGTAGTGGCTGCATTGATCGCAACCGTTGCCTTCGTTAAGCAACCACCGTGCAAGGCGGTTTCGAGTCAGAAAATGGTGATCCTCCAGCCCCCCTTCACGCATGGCTTTTCTCTGAGTAGCTACGAAGCTAGTCCTCTCTCGTTTCCTACTTTTTTTTTTTTTTTTTTTGCTTTCCTTTTCTTTTCTATTATCGGTTGAACATGTTCCTAGTGACCCACTAGTTTTGAGATAGAGACTGGACTGATACATTTATGTAGCATGCTTTCTTGTTGATAATGATGTTGTTGGTATAATGGTACGCCATGTTTTTTTATCATGAAACGATATTGAATTGTATTAAAATAAAAGAAGGTACAACTGTAAAAATACATCCACACAAAGAAAGAAAATTAGGGACTATGTCTACTAAAAACCTAAACAAATAATACAATAAAAAGAAAAACTTAGTCACACTGATAGTCGAACTTTATTTTAAATCTGAAGCACATCATTCATTATAATCCAATAACCGTGAATAGTACTCTAGTCACATTGTTTTTGTTTTTCTTTTAAAATGTTAATTTTAGGGTTTTTATCCCAATTTCGTGTTTTTTAAACTAGTTTTCGAAAATGAGAGAATAGAGAAATTTAGAGCAAATGAAAATTTATCTTCATTTTAGTCTATCCTTTGTGAATATATATAGATCCTCTTTCTAGTGAGTAGTGTCAAGGTTAACAGTGATAAGTTTTGATGGTGTGACATTGTATTTTTAATTGTTAGATAGTAGTGTTGACTTATAGGCTCTATAGATTTGATATATGTTGATTTCAAAAATATCAGATACCGAACAAGATAATCAAAATGAGTGTAAAGAAAGAGATTGGTGGCGGTTTATCTATCTTGGGATGAGCGAAGAGCTTAATACGGTGGTCGAAAAAAGATAAAAGGGATTGGTGGGAAATGGTTGAGAAGTGCTCGCTCTTTTATTTTCTTCAGCTTGGTGAATATTTATAGTCGGGTGATAATGTCTGATGGGATTGAACTTGTAACCCCCTCGTCCCGGTCTGGCCGGATGACCGGTACAAGTGGGCTACACGGGGAAAACCGAAGTGAAACCCGTTAAGGCTTCCCTTCGGTTAGCAACCCTATATTTTTTTTTAATTTAATTTTGTCTAGAAGAGTATCGAAGTCCTAAGTGATCAATCAATGGAAGAACGTACACGAAACAATCAAACGAACTCAAACCACATCCAAAAGCCCAATTTTTAAGCTTATCTGCAGATGGTATCGATACCCAGAAGGGGTGTATCGATACACCTTAACTAAGCCAAATGGTCATGGTCAACCCGTGGAGACCGTATCGATACACCCAAGGAGTGTATCGATACCCTCCTCGAAGGTTGACTTCTCACGGTCAACGCCAAGATGACCGTACCGATACGCCTGAGACCGGTATCGATACCAAGTTGGACAGTAACTCCAGTGACCAAAATGGTATCGATACGCCTCCCCGCTATCGAAACGAAAAGCCTGGAATAAGAAGGTCGTATCGATACGGGTCTAACCGCATCGATACCCCTGCTCTGCAACTCTTCATTTCACTACTTGGTAACATCATGTAAGGTTCTAGATGCACATTTGGACACTCCTAAGCACACACAATCATACATACAACAAACCACAATCAGGACTTGACATGAGGGGCATTTAATCTAACGAAAACATACAAATCAAGGCTCCTTACAAGACCACAAGAAGCATACTTAGCAAGCATAAGACATCATTCACAATGTAGTCAACATAAGGCATACCTAGGCCAACATCATACAAGTTTAGGCATATGCAAATAAACCACATAAGAGACATAGGTCATAATCCATGGAGCAAAAGCATAACACAACATGAGTTTAACAATTTCAAACATAACTTCCTAAGGAGTTTGACCCCAACTCCTAACACTCTACACCCCATTGTCTAGGCATTATTACAAAAGCAAACCATACTTAAACTTGCTTGAGAACTCCAAAAGCTCCTCCCTCGCCCTCTCGCCTCCCGAACTTTAACGATCTGCACGTTGGAAACAAAAAGAGCATAAGCAATCTAGCTTAGTGAGAGAGGCTCTACAATTCACAACATGCAGTTTTCCAAAACACGATTTACATGCAAGAAAGCAATGGATGCACAAGGATCTATCTCAACCACAACATTTGGTTTGCACAAGCACAACCAACATACACTTACGGTGGGACTACACATCACCGTTTTAACTAGTGGATTTCCAATGGGACTACACATCAAAGTACTACCCTACTAGTCACTACCGATGGGACTACACATCACCGTAGTTTAGACCACCATCACGTGAGGCACGAACACAACACGACTACAACCTTAACAACTTAAGATGCATTCAATAATCATAACGTATACACAATCAACATATCACACAACATAAGAGTAGAGAGACTTACACACGGGTTTAGGTGCCCTCTCAAGGTTCCACCCAAACCCCAAAAGAGTCCTTATCGTGCACAATGTAAAACCAAATAATTCTACTCACCGTTGCTACCCAAGAGAAGATCGAAGACCAAGCTCAAGACTTCGAAATCCCCGGATTTGTCCCCGAAGCTTCTCCAACCAAAGTTCTCGCCTCTAGCCATTCCAACACCAAGCAAATAATCTCAAATCAGTCCATGTTCTAAAATACTCAACCCGGATTACATACCAATTACAAGATATCAATTTTTCCATTGAAAACAAACCCATAGTTCCAAAATCCGAGCAGCCCTCAAGCACCCCTTAAAACCATTGATTTCAACCTTCAAACTACTCCCTAAAGCTTTCAAAACAAAGCTTACATATACCCTAACCATTGGCCCTCTCATTTCTACATAGAACACCCCCAAATCTCAACCCAAAACCTCCCAAAAACCTCCCCACAACCTCATTTCGGGAATTAGTATAAAATTCTTTAAAAATCACATATATTGAGTCTCATGGACTACAAACAACCCTCACACTAACAATAAACCAAAATCTTTAGTCAAAGGCCATAAAGGCAACATTTTTATCCAAAATCCTTAAATTTCCAAATCTCAAAAACATGCATAAAAATGAAAACAAAAGGTGTCAACGTGTAGAGAATAACGTGGGTAAGTCAAAAACGAAGTTACCTTTGCAAAACCTTCAAAGATGTGCAAGATATTGGATGGAATAGTATTTAGGAGGGGTGGGGTTCATGTTGTCGTTGGAAAGGGAAGAGTAGGGAGAGGGAAGAAGATGACTCAATAATATTATTTTAGGTTAGTTTAAAATCAAAGGTCCAAAGACCTAAATGCCCTTAATGAATTAAAATAACTACAATGGATGACACCCATGGCTATTTGGGTTTTTTTTAGAAATGGTCCAATTAAATTTTGTTGTCTTAAAACCCGAGGCCCAAACCTTTGTTTTATTATTTAAATATTTGAATCCGAAACCCGAACCATTATTAAATTATTATTTTCACCCGACCCCCGAACCCGGGTGTTACAACTCTCCCCTACTTAAGGAATTTCGTCCTCGAAATTACCTGGCGGAAACAAATACGGAAACTGCTCAAGCATGTCAGCTTTCCTCTCCCACGTGGCTTCCTCCACACCTCTATGTCTCCATAAGACTTTGACCAACTCTATAGTCTTGCCACGCAATACCTTGCTATCAGAAGCAAGTATCTCAACTGGTTCCTCGTTATAAGACAAGTCCGGATTTAACTCTATTTCTTCCACTGGCATGACATGGGACGGATCCGATCTATAACTCCTAAGCATCGACACATGAAATACATCATGAATCTTCTCTAGCTCAACTGAGAGTCTCAATTTATACGCAACCGGACCAATTCTCTCAACTATCTCATAAGGCCCTATGTACCTTGGGCTCAATTTGCCTTTCCTCTCAAACCTCATCACCTTCTTCCATGGTGAGACTTTCAAAAACACTTTATCCCCCACGGAGTATTCCACTTCCTTCCTTTTTAAGTCGGCATAGGACTTTTGTCGATCTGAAGCCGCCTTCAAGCGATCACATATCAACTTCACCTTCTCGGTGGTTCCCTTAAGTAACTCAGGCATCGGCACAAGTTTCTGTCCGGCCTCGGCCCAACATATCGGGGTCCTACACTTCCTACCATACAAAGCCTCATAGGGTGCCATCTGTATGCTCGACTGAAAGCTGTTGTTGTACGCGAACTCCACTAATGGTAGGTGTTTCTCCCATGACCCCTGAAAGTCAATGATACAACACCTTAACATATCCTCCAATATCTGAATCACCCTCTCAGACTGCCCATCTAACTGCGGATGATACGAAGTGCTGAAGTTCAACCATGTGCCCAAAGCTCGATGCAGACGCTCCCAAAATCTAGAGGTAAATCTCGGATCTCGATCTGACACAATCGACTTCGGTACCCCATGTAGTCTCACAATCTCACGAATATACAATTCGGCCAGCTTGTCCAATGTATAGGTAGTATGAACCGGTATGAAGTGAGCACACTTGGTGAATCTATCTACAATCACCCACACTGAATTTTTCTTCGAAGGAGTCAACGGAAGTCCTGACACAAAGTCCATAGTGATACGCTCCCACTTCCACTCTGGAATTTTCAACGGTTGCAACAACCCTGAGGGAAACTGGTGCTCAGCCTTGACCCTCTGACAGACCATGCATTTACTTACGAACTCGGCTACATCCTTTTTCAAACCAACCCAATAATACTCTTCCTTCAATCCTTGGTACATCTTCGTGCTGCCCGGATGCATAGCAAAAGGACTATTGTGAGCCTCACTCAAGATCGTACGCCTCAACTCGGCATCCTCCGGAACCACTATCCTATCCTTGAAGCATAGGATCCCATTCCCTCCAAAACAATACTCGGTAGGCCTATCTTCGGCTATGTCTTGCACGTGAGGTGCCAAGGACTCATCTCCCAACTGCTTCTCACGGATCAACTGAACCAATGATGGCTTAACCTGAAGCTCGGCTACCAGCCCACCATCCGTAGACACACTCAACCTTGCAAACATCGCTCGCAACTCAACGGCCACCTTCCTACTCAAGGCATCGGCCACCACATTTGCCTTACCCGGATGATACTCTATGGTAAGGTCATAATCTTTGAGGAGCTCTAACCACCTTCGTTGCCTAAGATTCAACTCCCTCTGGGACATCAAATATTTCAAACTCTTGTGGTCGGTGTACACAGTGCACTTCTCACCATAAAGATGGTGTCTCTAAATTTTCAACGCGAACACCACTGCATCCAACTCTATGTCATGTGTGGGGTAATTCTTCTCATGAACCTTCAACTGTCGGGAAGCATATGCCACTACCTTACCTCCTTGCATAAGCACACAACCTAGCCCCACGTAAAATGCATCACTGTAAATTACAAACTCTCTCCCCGGCTCGGGCTGAATCAAAATGGGAGCTTCGGTCAAAGCTTTCTTCAATTTCTCAAACGCTTCTTGTCTTGCATCTGACCATTCGTACGGAACATTCTTCTGTAGTAACTTGGTCAACGGAGCCGCTATTCTAGAGAACCCCTCAACGAACCTTCTATAGTACCCCGCCAAGCCTAGGAAACTGCGGATTTCTGTCACTGATTTTGGTTGCTTCCAATTCACAATGGCTTCAATCTTCTTGGGATCTACACTAATCCCACTAGCTGAGATCACGTGACCTAGAAAGACCACCTCTCTAATCCAAAACTCACACTTACTTAGCTTGGCATACAACTGATTCTCAAGTAGGGTCTGAAGCATTAACCTTAAGTGTTCATCGTGCTCCTCTTCGGTCCTAGAGTACACTAGGATGTCATCAATAAACACTACCACAAACCTGTCCAAGAACTTATGAAACACCCGGTTCATCATATCCATGAAGGCTGCTGGAGCATTGGTCAGCCCAAAAGGCATCACCAAAAACTCATAATGCCCGTATCGTGTACGAAAAACTGTCTTCGGTATGTCCACATCCTTTACCTTTAACTGATAATACCCTGACCTCAAATCAATCTTTGAAAACACGGAAGCACCCCTCAACTGGTCTAGCAAGTCATCTATCCTTGGCAAGGGATATTTGTTTTTCACCGTCATCTTATTCAACTGTCTATAGTCTATGCACATTCTCATACTACCATCCTTCTTTTTCACAAACAAGACCGGAGCACCCCACGGGGAAACACTAGGCCTAATAAAGCCTCTGTCAGTCAACTCCTGAAGCTGTGTCTTCAACTCTTTCGGTGCCATTCTATACGGAGCAATCGACACCGGTGCGGAATCAGAATATGTCTCAATAGCAAACTCAACTGCTCTGTCTGGAGGCAAGCCTGGTAGTTCTTCCGGAAAAACACTCGGAAAGTCACACACAGTCCTGATGTCCTGAGGTCTCACCTCACTCATATCCGGGTTCATTACGTAAGCCAAGTAAGCCTGAAACCCTGAACTCAATAACCTCTGAGCTTCCAAAGCCGAAACCACGTTGGACAAAAACTTAACATTCTCCCCAACTACCACAACCTCAAAGTCATCGGTAAGCCTCAAGGAGACTCTCTTAGTCTCAAAGTCAACCCTAGCTCTATGCTCTACAAGCCAATCCATGCCCAAAATCACATCAAAGCCATAAAAGGGTAGCTCCATCATGTCTACCGGAAATACTTGGCCCTGAATCATCAAGGGGCACCTTCTATACACTTTCCTAACTACCACTGTATCACCAAAAGAGCTAGTGACATTTACACCTACCTCTAGCCGATCACAAGGTAACCCTAATGACCTTGCATGCTCACCCAGAATATACGAATAGGTTGACCCCGAATCTATTAGAGAAAGCAAACTCAAAGACTGTAATGTGAAGTTACCTGCAATGACATCAGTGTCATTCCCAGCCTCTCGCTGAGCGTACACTCTAGCCGGTCCTCCTCCCTCGGGCTGGACTGCTACCACATGAGCCAAATTCCTCTGACCTTCATTCCTTGGCTGGAAGTTCCCACGGCCGCGCCCACGACCTCTCTGATGCTCAAAACCCCTCGCTGGAGCCGGTACTCCTCTAACTGGGTGTGGACAATCACGCCTCAAATGATCTCGGGAGCTACAGTTCCAACACGCCCCAAACATACACATGCACTCACCTGGGTGGCGTCTCCCGCACCTAGTGCACTCCGGAATGTGCCCAACAGCCCATTGGCCCTGACGGCCCTGACCATGGTTACCACCCCTAGGCCTCGTATCCGGCTGGTACCTCCTATCCCTATGCCTCTTGGCATGATCTCTATCCTAGTTCGCATGTCTCTTCCCGGAGTCAGACCCACCAGCACGTGCTCTAGAGCTTAGGTTTTGCTCTACATCCTTGGCCCTAGATACCAAGACATCGAACTCAGTGTAGTCGGCGGCCAACATGTAGGTCTTCACATCAGTGGTCAACCCATATCTGAAACGCTCACATCTCTCATTCTCATCCGGGATCAATTCTGGCGCGTACTGGCTCAACCTTACAAACTGAATCTCATACTCGGACACGGTCCTATTGCCTTGAACCAAAGCCATGAACTCCCTTTTCTTTTCATCCAAGTACCGAACTCCGAGGTACTTCCTCTTGAAAGCATTCCTGAAAAACTCCCATGTGACATCTACCTCAGCCATACCAGAAATAGTAGTGGTCCACCAAGTATAAGCGTCTCCCTGAAGCAATGAGACAATGCATCCCAACTTACGGGTATCCGAACACTCCATCTGACCCAAGATGTGAGTAGTGCTCTCAAGCCACCCTTCCGAACCCTCCGGAGACAACCCACGAAACTCAACTGCCCCCAAATTACGAAGCCTCTCTAGGGGTAATCCTGTCCCCGCACCCTGAGCTGGTGCTGCAGCTTGCATACCAGCCAAAGTTGTCTGGAAAGCTCCGGCTATAGTCTGAATCAAATGAGCCACATCTGGGCATGCTTGACCTTGGCCCGCTTGAGCCCCATTACCTCCCTCATTAGCCTCAGCCTGAGGTCCATTACCATCACCTCCGACATTTCCCCCATTACCACCGGGAGCATTAAGAGCAGGAGGCGCGTTCTCGGGTGCCTGGTCACCCGCCCTAGGTCGTCCCCTCGGTCTCACCATAGCAATTAAAGTAATCTAAAACAACAAACACACAACAACAAAGGAGCGTTAGGTTAGCAAGGGGCAAAGGACTCCGGTTCTCAAGTTCTTTAAACCAAAACAATTTTCTCTTTTTATTTTGACAACAATGCCTAACAACGGGGACTCAAACCAACTCTCAAACAACAGAAAAGTCACCATAGCATGCATACATACACCGTGCTAAAACAAAATTTAGACAGGCATGGCAAAACACTCATAATACCTTAACTTACCTCACTTACCTGCCCGAGGTCTCGGAAACCTCAGGCTCTGATACCAATAAATGTAACCCCCCTCGTCCCGGTCTGGCCGGATGACCGGTCCAAGTGGGCTACACGGGGAAAACCGAAGTGAAACCCGTTAAGGCTCCCCTTCGGTTAGCAACCCTATATATTTTTTTAATTTAATCTTGTCTAGAGGAGTATCGAAGTCCTAAGTGATCAATCAACGGAAGAACGTACACGAAACAATCAAACGAACTCAAACCACATCCAAAAGCCCAATTTTTAAGCTTATCTGCAGATGGTATCGATACCCAGAAGGGGTGTATCGATACACCTTGACTAAGCCAAATGATCATGGTCAACCCGTGGAGACCGTATCGATACACCCAAGGAGTGTATCGATACCCTCCTCGAAGGTTGACTTCTCACGGTCAACGCCAAGATGACCGTACCGATACGCCTGAGACCGGTATCGATACCAAGTTGGACAGTAACTCTAGTGACCAAAATGGTATCGATACGCCTCCCCGCGTATCGAAACGAAAGGCTTGGAATAAGAAGGCCGTATCGATACGGGTCTAACCGTATCGATACCCTGCTCTGCAACTCTTCATTTCACTACTTGGTAACATCATGTAAGGTTCTAGATGCACATTTGGACACTCCTAAGCACACACAATCATACATACAACAAACCACAATCAGGACTTGACATGAGGGGCATTTAATCTAACGAAAACATACAAATCAAGGCTCCTTACAAGACCACAAGAAGCATACTTAGCAAGCATAAGACATCATTCACAATGTAGTCAACATAAGGCATACCTAGGCCAACATCATACAAGTTTAGGCATATGCAAATAAACCACATAAGAGACATAGGTCATAATCCATGGAGCAAAAGCATAACACAACATGAGTTTAACAATTTCAAACATAACTTCCTAAGGAGTTTGACCCCAACTCCTAACACTCTACACCCCATTGTCTAGGCATTATTACAAAAGCAAACCATACTTAAACTTGCTTGAGAACTCCAAAAGCTCCTCCCTCGCCCTCTCGCCTCCCGAACTTTAACGATCTGCACGTTGGAAACAAAAAGAGCATAAGCAATCTAGCTTAGTGAGAGAGGCTCTACAATTCACAACATGCAGTTTTCCAAAACACGATTTACATGCAAGAAAGCAATGGATGCACAAGGATCTATCTCAACCACAACATTTGGTTTGCACAAGCACAACCAACATACACTTACGGTGGGACTACACATCACCGTTTCGACTAGTGGATTTCCAATGGGACTACACATCAAAGTACTACCCTACTAGTCACTACCGATGGGACTACACATCACCGTAGTTTAGACCACCATCACGTGAGGCACGAACACAACACGACTACAACCTTAACAACTTAAGATGCATTCAATAATCATAACGTATACACAATCAACATATCACACAACATAAGAGTAGAGAGACTTACACACGGGTTTAGGTGCCCTCTCAAGGTTCCACCCAAACCCCAAAAGAGTCCTTATCGTGCACAATGTAAAACCAAACAATTCTACTCACCGTTGCTACCCAAGAGAAGATCGAAGACCAAGCTCAAGACTCCGAAATCCCCGGATTTGTCCCCGAAGCTTCTCCAACCAAAGTTCTCGCCTCTAGCCATTCCAACACCAAGCAAATAATCTCAAATCAGTCCATGTTCTAAAATACTCAACCCGGATTACATACCAATTACAAGATATCAATTTTTCCATTGAAAACAAACCCATAGTTCCAAAATCCGAGCAGCCCTCAAGCACCCCTTAAAACCATTGATTTCAACCTTCAAACTACTCCCTAAAGCTTTCAAAACAAAGCTTACATATACCCTAACCATTGGCCCTCTCATTTCTACATAGAACACCCCCAAATCTCAACCCAAAACCTCCCAAAAACCTCCCCACAACCCCATTTCGGGAATTAGTATAAAATTCTTTAAAAATCACATATATTGAGTCTCATGGACTACAAACAACCATCACACTAACAATAAACCAAAATCTTTAGTCAAAGGCCATAAAGGCAACATTTTTATCCAAAATCCTTAAATTTCCAAATCTCAAAAACATGCATAAAAATGAAAACAAAAGGTGTCAACGTGTAGAGAATAACGTGGGTAAGTCAAAAACGAAGTTACCTTTGCAAAACCTTCAAAGATGTGCAAGATATTGGATGGAATAGTATTTAGGAGGGGTGGGGTTCATGTTGTCGTTGGAAAGGGAAGAGTAGGGAGAGGGAAGAAGATGACTCAATAATATTATTTTAGGTTAGTTTAAAATCAAAGGTCCAAAGACCTAAATGCCCTTAATGAATTAAAATAACTACAATGGATGATACTCATGGCTATTTGGGTTTTTTTTTAGAAATGGTCCAATTAAATTTTGTTGTCTTAAAACCCGAGGCCCAAACCTTTGTTTTATTATTTAAATATTTGAATCCGAAACCCGAACCATTATTAAATTATTATTTTCACCCGACCCCCGAACCCGGGTGTTACAGAACTAGGTCTAGTGATGGGTCTGCAACACTAGGTCTAGCTCGCAACCAATAAGTTTTCAACTTAAACCACGTGGGCTAGAAGAGTAGGTTCAGTTGACGGGTCAAGTAGACTTGATGACTATCTTATTGAGAATGACCTGGAGCCATGGCCCGGGAGTGAGGGCTTCTGAGGTCATGGTGTTTCATATATTGAAGCACGACATAGAAATTGAGAGTTTCGACGGTACAGATAGACTGAGGCATAACAATCGTAGGAGACGTGACAGTTGTGATCATAAGTATAACACTTTTCAACAGTATGAATAGGCAGAAATATGACAAGCATAGAAGGTGACATGATAGTTGTGGTCGAAGGTATAACAATATCCAATATATCGAGTTTAATATCTTTTTCTAATGGGTTGTTTCACGATTCACAAAAACTCTTAAAATTCAAAGACTGTGTTCGAAGAAGTCGAAACGAAAAACTATATGAGTGGAGGATGTGGAAGATTTGGACGAATATATAACAATTAAGTACAAACTACATATTGTTTTTCTTTTTTTTTTAATTTTCGAATAAGAATCTCTGCCTTTATGGCACGCGTTTTCTTTATTATTGTGCCACGTGTTTTCTTCTGTCCTTGCGACATATTTTTGTGGTTTTGTTTCATATGACCTTGTGGCATGATTCAGCATACTCTAGCGGTCGATCGTTGCTCGCGTAGAGTTTTTAATCGGTGTTAGTTCCTAATTATGATTTTGTCGGTGACCACGAAAAGTTAGATCCCCACTTAGTTGATGGTTGTTTGTCGATGCAATCAGTCCTGGGTAGCGGTATATTCTACCTGATAGTTTGGATCGCTCGTCACTCCTTTTCATCGGTTATGAATCCCGATTGGATATAAATAAGGAGATTCAAAAAGTTTCTGAATTTTGATTTCTGAATCTTGGTGGTATGCTTATCTTCATATAAGTTTTTCACTTTTCTTTGTTTTTAAGTTATAAAAAATTTGGTTAGTTTACTCCCATTATTTTTTTTCTTGATGGTTATAATAAAAATTCTATAGTTATATTAAAAAAAACAAGGTAAAAATAGTTAAAATATGATATGGTGCATAAAATATCATGAAAATTACGTGAAGATATAATTGTATAGAAATCCATAAAGCAGGGGAAATTATAATGTTTTGAACACCTACAAATAACATGAATATAAACACATCACGTCGAATTAAAGGATAAATTATAAAAAAATATGGAATCAACTCCTATAAAAAAATTAAAACACAATTCTAAAATATAACCTATTTAACACGAATACTCCTATGCATCAATGCATATACCGAATTATTAATATGTAAAAACTTATAGTATAAATTTACATTACGTTTTGAAGAACAACACCATAATTTACCACGGGACAACTCAATTAGTACTTAAATAATTATAGGGTAAACTACATAAATGGTCAACAAACTATGCTCCAATTATCTTTTACGTCCCTGACTATCAAAAATTACAAATTGGTCTCTGACTTAAAAAAATAACAAATTGGTCCAACACCGTTAAAAATTTAACGACTGATGATGTAGCAGTTAATATAAATTGATATAATTACATAATTAGCCCTAAGTTCTACACTTATTTTAATTTAACCCTAATTCTAAAAAATTAATTCGCATAATTTTAATAATCTATCAATTTAATCCCATTTTTTTTTCTATTTCCCCTCTCCTTTAATCTTACAACTCTTAAAGCTCTCTTTTGTAAGAAGAAGTTGTGACAAAAGAAGCAAACAGAACAGTTGTGGCCCTCAGTTTCCAATGCAAATAATGTGTGCTAATATACATGATTTTTTTCATCTAAATGGGACACAAATTTTTAAAAACAATATTGCTCGTATGCAATGAAACCCATACAAATTCACACCAGAATAGCACAGGAAAAACATAGTTACAGTTGGTGTGATAAGATCCAAATTCTCAATAATCACACAACCCATACAAATAAAGTATAGCTTTGCCACAGACAGGGCCGGTACTGAGTTTTTAAAGGTCCGGGTGAACATAAAAAATGGGCCTTGAATTAACGATTTAAAGTGTAATTATAGTTACAGTCGTATTTTCGGTTGTGTTGTGTTTATGTAGAACTAATGTTTTGATATAATATTTGAAAAATGATTTGGACTAATCTAAAAAGTATTTAAAACATTTGCAAAGTCCAAACAACTTGAAATTATGTCTAGGGAATTTTTCAAAAGGGTTTTTCATGTTTTTCAAAGCCAAACTTCACAAAACTGTCCAGGTGTTTCGAAACACCTTGGGGCGTTTCGAAACAGGGGATCACAGTAGCCAAAACGTTTCAAAACTTGTTTCGAAACGGGCTTTCCTTGGACAGAATTTTTGCCCAGCGTTTCGAAACGGGCTAGGCCGTTTCGATACGCCCACGTGGCAATGACCCCAACGGTCATAAACCCCAACGGCTATTTTCCCAACTAACTTTTAAATGCAGGCGTTTCGATACGGGCTTATAGCGTTTCGATACGCGTTCCGAAACGGCAAGGGGGTGTTCCGAAACGGGTACCCTGACAGACTGCAACGGCTCTTTCTACATTGAGAGTGTTTCGAAACGGCTTCGAGCGTTTCGAAACGGGTAGCTGCAGAACTGCATTTATGGTGGGAATAAAGTCCTCAACGGCTCCATTTTGATCCCAACGGCTAGTAACGGCTACAAACTCATTTGGGAGTATAAAAGGGACCTCCAAGCATCAAGAGAAGGCTAATGCTTCAATTGTCAAACATCAAATGATCAAGAAATTGTCTTAGTGCTTAATTTGTCATTTCTTGTATAGACAAACACTAGTGAGCCAAAATTGTCAAATTTGCTCAAGTGTTTTAGGTTTTGGGTGAGTGCTTCATTGTGCAAACAAACACCTATTAGAGGGTTTAAGTTTGCTTTCTTTATCTCTTTGTAAAAGAGGGTTTTGATCAAGGCTTTGGGTAGAAGCTTGATCGGTTGTAAGGGTTTCCTCCTAATCCTAAAAAAGGGGACGAATCAATTAGTGGATTGATTGTGAAATCCTTAGTGGGGAGCTAAGGTAGTGGATGTAGGTGCTTGTTAGAAGGTCGAACCACTATAAATCATTGTGTCTTTTTACATTCTAGCTTCCACAACCCTTCCACCCAAAAATTCACCTCTCCACCACTTGGTGAGCTAAGTTTGGTTGATCGAATCGAGCCCCACACATCCCAACAATTGGTATCAGAGCTTGGCTCAATCGAAGAGGATTAACATCCTATTGAGAAGATCCGGCAAGCTCGATCACTTTTTCATCAACCGGCTCAAATGGCGCAATCCATAGACAAACCGCCCTTCTTCGACGGAACCCACTATGCCCATTGGAAGACAAAGATGAAGTTCTTCATCAAATCAAGAGATTACAAGCTATGGGATGTAGTTGAAGATGGTCCGTTCGTGCCTCAAAGAAGTAAAGCGGAATGGAGTGCCGACGATCGCAAGAAGATGGAGCTAAATTGCAAAGCCTTGCACATTCTATTTTGTGCATTTGGTCCATTCATCTATGAGAAGATGTCTTCTTGTGAGAGTGCCAAGGAGGTATGGGACAAGCTTGAAGTCACATACGAAGGAACAAATGAAGTCAAGGAGACCAAGATTGGGCTCCTAACCCTTGAGTATGAAAACTTCAAAATGGATCCGGAAGAGAACATCGAAAAGATGTTTGATAGGTTCTCCACCATCACCAATGGTCTCAAAGGCTATGGAGAAGCCATCCCGGAGGAGAAGCTTGTTCGAAAGCTCATCTACTCACTTCCCGAGTCTTGGGACTCAAAGAGGACCGCCATCATCGAAGCCAAAAATTTGAAGACCTTGAAGCTTGATGAACTCATGGGGTCTCTCCTTACTCATCAAATCATGAAGAAGAACAAAGAGGATGAGAAGAGAAGGGAAGAAATTAGAGCTATGGGAGAGAAGAAAATCAAAGGGCTTGGCATCAATGCAAGTGCCATGTCTCTCAAATCCTCCACTTGCCATCATGTCTACTCAAGTGAAGAGGAGGAGGAAGATGAAGAGATAGTTCATCTCTTCAAGAAGTGTGCCCTGTTCATGAAGAAAGCCCTGAGAGAGCTTGAACGAGAACCTAAAAGAAAGGAGAGGGCAAGCACTTCAAGCCATAAGAAGAAGGCACATTTGGCTACTTGGAGTGATGAGGACTCCACCGACGATGAACAAGCCAACATTTGCCTTATGGCCATCGAAGAAGATTCAAGGGTAACTTCTAATTCATCTACTTCATGTTCTTATTCTTTTGATGAATTACAAGATGCCTATGATGATTTGGTTTTAGATTTTAAAAGCCACATTTTGAAAAACAATAAATTGATTTCAAAGTTAAAAATTCAAAATGATTTGCTTTCTAAAACCAAACTTGAACTTGAAGCAAAACTTGAAGAGTTTGAGTTAAAATGTCTTGATTTACAAAAATTGCTTCAAAAAGTTCAAGGAGAAAAGTATTTGATTTCCAAAGAGCTAGACAAGAAAAACAATTTTGGAAAATCAAATTTTTATGTTAGACAATCTAGTGCCCCTTGATTTGTGAATGGAAAATGTTTTAGAAGTGTTTGGGTCCCAAAAGGACTAACCACTTCAACTAAAAATGATGAAATTGAAAAATGGATTCCTAAGGGGATTAAATTTTGTGCAACTAACGTTTATGGATCCAAAGCAATTTGGATACCAAAAATTACTTGATTGTCTATTGTAGGTGTGATGGAGATGTTCAACAAGTCAAACATTGAGTGGGAGCTCCATGCACACAAGGAAGAACACTTGAAGAAGGAAGGCTTCACATCCTCCCTTGGGTTCAAGTGTTGGTAAAATTTCTAGTTGTTTTGCTTTTATTTGTTTTAATTTTAGTTTATTCAACTAGATGATCATATTTGATGGACTAACTTTTTTTGATGATGCTTTGAGTAAGGGGGAGCCATTTTAAAACCAAATTCTCATTTTTGTCAAATTTTACCTCTATTGTTATTTTTGAACTTAATGTTTTAAATTCTTTTTGATATAACAAAAAGGGGAGAAATAGTTTGAAAAATTGAATTTTCAAATGAATAAGGGAGAGCTTTATCTGAATTAAAATTTTTAAACTCTTATTCACATTTTTAAAGATTAAGGGGGAGAATCCCAAATAATTTTTCAAGTGAGTTTTATTATATCAAAAAGGGGGAGATTGTAGAACTAATGTTTTGATATAATATTTGAAAAATGATTTGGACTAATCTAAAAAGTATTTAAAACATTTGCAAAGTCCAAACAACTTGAAATTATGTCTAGGGAATTTTTCAAAAGAGTTTTTCATGTTTTTCAAAGCCAAACTTCACAAAACTGTCTAGGTGTTTCGAAACACCTTGGGGCGTTTCGAAACAGGGGATCACAGTAGCCAAAACGTTTCGAAACTTGTTTCGAAACGGGCTTTCCTTGGACAGAATTTTTGCCCAGCGTTTCGAAACGGGCTAGGCCGTTTCGATACGCCCACGTGGCAATGACCCCAACGGTCATAAACCTCAACGGCTATTTTCCCAACTAACTTTTAAATGCAGGCGTTTCGATACGGGCTTATAGCGTTTCGATACGCGTTCCGAAACGGCAAGGGGGTGTTCCGAAACGGGTACCCTGACAGACTGCAACGGCTCTTTCTACATTGAGAGTGTTTCGAAACGGGTAGCTGCAGAATTGCATTTATGGTGGGAATAAAGTCCTCAACGGCTCCATTTTGATCCCAACGGCTAGTAACGGCTACAAACTCATTTGGGAGTATAAAAGGGACCTCCAAGCATCAAGAGAAGGCTAATGCTTCAATTGTCAAACATCAAATGATCAAGAAATTGTCTTAGTGCTTAATTTGTCATTTCTTGTATAGACAAACACTAGTGAGCCAAAATTGTCAAATTTGCTCAAGTGTTTTAGGTTTTGGGTGAGTGCTTCATTGTGCAAACAAACACCTATTAGAGGGTTTAAGTTTGCTTTCTTTATCTCTTTGTAAAAGAGGGTTTTGATCAAGGCTTTAGGTAGAAGCTTGATCGGTTGTAAGGGTTTCCTCCTAATCCTAAAAAAGGGGACGAATCAATTAGTGGATTGATTGTGAAATCCTTAGTGGGGAGCTAAGGTAGTGGATGTAGGTGCTTGTTAGAAGGCCGAACCACTATAAATCATTGTGTCTTTTTACATTCTAGCTTCCACAACCCTTCCACCCAAAAATCCACCTCTCCACCACTTGGTGAGCTAAGTTTGGTTGATCGAGTCGAGCCCCACACATCCCAACAGTTTATCATGATTGTGGATATAATAGATGTTATTTTGTTTATTACGGGTATCGCGGTTATGAATTTTTTTAGTAACATATGCTATTGTGGACATAATGGTTCCATATATCGCGGTTTTAGATGCTGCCACTACCGTCATATAACGATCGGTGTTGTGGTTGCATGTCGCTATTTAAATCTTTGTCCCTAATAGCAAGTAATGAAACAAACTAAATTTTAAGAGTTGGTCCATCGTAACAAGTATTGAAAAAATTGGTCCCCTAATAACAAGTATTGAAAAAAAATTAAAGTTTAAAACTATTAAAAAATCTTTGATAGACATGTCGTGTAAACTTTAGTTTACATGTGCCTTTTAGTTTTAGGGGTTAGGGTTTTAGTTTAGGGTTTAAAGTGTAGGGGTTTATGTTGTAGGGTTTAGAATTTAAGATTAGTGTTGAGAATTTAGGGCATAGGGTTTAAGGTTTATGATTTAGTTTTTTAGGGTTAGGGTTAGAATTTAGGATTTGACTTTTATAATGTAAATATGCAGGCATGTGTAAAATTAGTTTTACCAGCATGTGTATCAAAATTTTACCTTAAAACTATGTCCATAATAAAAAATATTAGAAAAAATTGGAGCCCTAGTAACAAGTACTAGAAAAAAATTTGAATATTAAGAGTAGATTCCTAATAATAAATATCGAAAAAAAACTCAGCCCCTAATAACAAATATTAAAAAAATAGGCTCTTAATAACAAGTGTTAGAAAAAAAAATTGAATATTAAGAGTAGACATCTACTAATAAATATTAAAAAATATTCAGCCTCTAATAACAAATATAAAAAATAGGCCCCTAATAACAAGTATTAGAAAAAAAAATAAATATTAAGAGTAGATCTTTAATAATAAATGTTGGAAAAATCTTAACTCCTATTAACAAATATTAAAAAATAGGCCATAATAACAAATATTAAAACAAACTAAATCTTTAAATATAATTTAAAAATATACAATATTTAATTTTCTTGAGCAATGGGCCCTGGGCGGGCGCCCTTGCTGCCCCTGCCCAGGGCCGGCCCTGGCCACAGATTGTGGACCAATGCCTTGAAAATGGTAAATTAAAGGAAATTATAGCAGTTGCGTTAGTTAACTTTGGGGTGAAAATATATTGAAGAATTAAAGGAGAGGAGGAATAGAAAAGAAGATGGACTAAATTTGTAGATTATTAAAATTATGTGATAATTATGGTCAAATTAAAATAAGTGTAGAACTTGAGAGCTAATTATGTAATTATATAAATTTATATTAACTGACACGTCATCAGTTGTTAAATTTTTAACGGCGTCGGACCAATTTGTTACTTTATTTAAGTCGAGAGACCAATTTATAACTTTGATAGTCAAGGGACGCAAAAGATAATTAAAGTATAGTCAGGGGACCATTTATGTAATTTACCCATAATTATATTTAATTTCACATCCAAACACATATTTTACATTTATTTTTTAATTTGTAAAATCATAAAATCTAATTTTATTTGTAATCTTATTGTCACGAGTCGCTAGTCCAATCGAATTGGTTCTTTAAGATTACAATGTACCAAAACATGACCATTTGTGCTCACCCCTTGTTGTCCCAGTAGCAAAGAATGATGCAATTCATCCAGGTGACCTAGGTTCGAGCACTATTTCTGCATGGAGTGTGTGCTTTATTAAAATGACTAAAAAAATTGAAGAGATGTCTACCTTCATATCACACTAACATATTTATAAAAAAAAAACACGACCATTTGTGGTGAAAACAGAAAACTACAAACTGTAGATATTGAAAGAAAGCACTGCAGTCGCGTCATATGGCAAAACAAAAACAGTCTAGAATTTGCCTTTTTTATTTTCTAGTGAAAGAGTGGGTGATGACGAATTGGTGATGCCCCAAACACAATTATTACATTTTTATTATTCGCTCACTGTCGGAGGGCCTCCTCTGCTCTCCAAGGCGACAATGTCAAATTTTGTAACCGATACGATTAATTGGATCAAAATGGTAAAATGAACAGTTGTTTTAAGTAAAATACATAAATATTTGGTTCATATTTTGTGTGGATTCCACTATCTTTAATTGAAATAATTATAAAGCGACTTTTGTCTAAAATCACGATATAATGCTATAATCATAATCAGGACCGCAACCATGATTTAAAACTCTAAATGGGAGTAATCTAGAAAGAATGCGATTAATTGAAACGCAGGACCGATATGAGGTTGTCTCGGAAGCTGTGGGCAAGAGTGAGTGGGATATGGAATTCGGAACCGGGGAGAGTTAAAGTACTGGGGTTAAATAATTGACCTCATTTGAAAATCAAACTAAAATTAACTCGGGTCTAAATTGATTGTGATTTAAGGTGGTGATGATTTGAACTCAACTCCGACCTAATATTCACTCGAATTTATGTTGGGCATGGATCCAAACCAGATCAAAGAACAAATTGAAAGTGATAATTGAACTCGACCTGATATGAATATGAACCTGAAATTAACATGGTAAATATTTGATATAATTCGACTTAAAACAACTAGGAACCCAATTTTAATTGACATGTAATTGACTTGGCCGGTAATTAATTAAATTAAAGCGGTTGACTAATTTACTTAATTTTTTTTCAAATTTTACTAATATTCGTTTTAATTTTTAAAAAAATCCAACATTTCCAATCCACTTTTACTGCAAAAATATTGATGGTTAAATTTTTTTAAATTTATTTTTTTATAATTACTTCAAAATTAATTGTCACATACACAACTTTTTCTGCTTAATGTGACAATTGTTTTCTTTATGAAAATATAATTCGTTGTTTTTCAAATGTTATAAATTGGTTGAATTATTTGAATATATATTTGAGACCGAAGAGAGTTGTGATTTAGAAGAGTTGTGGTTATTTTAGGGGAACAAACGGAATTCTAATATATACTTGTGACTTGTAAGAGTTAAAATTTGACTCGACTAGGGATAAGCACATGTCGAGTTTTTGACCTACCCAAATCTGACCTAAAAGATAATTACTCTAAACTTGACTCGACCTAAAAAATTAGATACCTCAACTCTAAATCAAACCCGACCTAAAAAATAATTACTTTCTTTTAGATGAAACGTGTTCGTCCAGGACACGGGATAAGTGGGGCAGTGGCCGTGTTGGGATAGGGCGGGGCTTAAAAGATAGAACTTAGAAGACGGTATTCATTTCAGACAACGTGGTCCTCTCCTTTGGGTTAGCGGGGAGTGGGCGACACGTGGGCTGTTTGACAAGTGGTAGTACAGGGCAGGGCTGATCATATCCTGCCCTTCTTTGCCTCCGACCTCCGTACTACGATTTTTTGCTCTGCCCCATCACGTGATTCCACTCCCCCCTCAACTTTACTCTTCTCTTTTATCTAATTTTCATATTTTTTATATACATTTACAGTAAAAATTAAAAATTTCACATCACTTTAATTTAGAGTATAAGATTTAGAGGTTTAGCCATAAGAGCTTAAAATTTAAGAATATTTGTTAGAATTTAAAATTTATAGGTTAAAACTTAAATTCTCATAGCATACATTAGCCTGTAAACCCTAAATTCTAACTATAATCTATAAATTCTAAACTAATACACCCTAAAGTAAATCTTAAACTTTAAAACTAAAACGTTTGCATATGAAATTATTAGTATATTTAATTATTAAAAATAATAATTTTGAATTCGTCTATGTTTATGCAACTGTAAAAATAGTATTCTTTATGTATAATTTTTTTTTCTAAAATAGTCATACTTATAGGTTGTTAAAAAATGTTAAACAATTATAAATAACTTGCACAAAAAATGAATACAACAAGTACGAGACAAAGGGATAAACAGAGGTAGAGATGGGTTTTTTTTAAGATAACACATCTATATTAAAATAGGTAAAATAACAAAAGATATTTTCAACGTTTACATGTTTTGCTATTTAGTCTCTATTCTCTTTTTCTTTTAGCAAATAACCTTCAGCGTTTTAATTTGGTCGAAATATGCTCATGTTGGATAGAAATTGTCAGTCAACAGACGATCAACGGTTGATTATGACTAGACTTGCCACGCGTTAAGATTGGCTGACATGGCATATGCCATGCCATACTATCATGCTGACACGTGGCCGGATATGATGTTGACACCTGGTGAATATGATGTTGATACGTCAGTAGATCTTAACACGTGGTAAGTCCAGTCAACATTAGCCGTTGACCGTTAGTTGACTGGAAATTTTCATTCAATAAGAGTAAATTTGGACAAAATTAAAATGTTGGGAATTATTTGCTAAAAAAAATAAAAGGGCAAATGACAAAACATACAAACGTTGAAGACATATTTTGTCATTTTACCTTAAAAATAAGACGAATTAAAAAAAAAACGAAGTCTGGCCTTTGTGAAACGATGATGAATTTAATAACATCCATTCTGTACTATTATCCTTAGATTAGAACTCACATCCTCATTAGTCATTAGTAAACATCCAACTCTTTATTACTTCTTAATTTTAATCTAACTATTTGACAAGTTATACTCGACCCTAATCCTTCAAGTTGTTATCGATCTAAATTTTTTTAAATTAGAAAATTAGAGTAACAAATTTAATTATTTTAATATAATTATTTTTATCTAATTTATTACTAATCATTTTTATCATCAACAACACAAAAAATTAAATATTTGATCAATTGATACATCAACTTTATTTTGTTTATAGTCGTATATTGCTTTACTATAAGAAAAATATTTTGATACATAAATTTGCCTAAATTTTAGTTTACACGAGCTTTTTAATTTTAAAGTTTAAGAATTTAGGTTGTAATGTGTAGAATTTAAAATTTATGATTAGAGTTTAGGATTTTGGATTTAGGGATAAGAATTTAAATTTTATAGTTTAAATATGAAATGTTGTGTATAATTTTTTTACACAACTTGTGTATCAAAATATAACCATAATATTGAGAAATTATATTATGGTTTATTCTCATCACGTCATCCATGAGACAAACCAATAAAATACATTCATTTCATTAATTTTTTTATCTCATCTTTTTACCAAGTGAATCTTCACTCATATTTACTGTAAATCAAATTAAAAAACAGTTTTTACCAAGTGAATCTTCATTCGATAAAAAGTTTAATAAAATAAATACATTTTATTGGTTAGTATCATAAATAATATAATAAGAAAGACTCATAATATAATTTCTCCTAATTATTCTAATAATTTTATTTCCGAAAAATTTGCTAAAATAAACTTAAGTTATTATGGTAATCTGGATAAAAGTGTAAGGTTACGTGGCGTCCCGGGGTGGCAATAACAATTTCATAAATCATTATATAAAAAATGAAAATAAAAAATGAAAAAATATAAATAAATAATAAAAAAAGGTTTGAAAGGAAGGCTGAAAGGACATCAGAGTGGAGACCTAAGCTTGTCTCAAATTCACGCTTTCTCTTAGGCTTCATAATGAAAAGTCAAAAAGGCCCCGGAGCACTTTCCAATTTACGAAATTAGTAACTGAAATCAGTGGAGAGAGTGTAAAAAAATCCCTTCCCTTACCCCCTTTTCTCTCATCGATTGATCTCGCCGCGAAGAATTTTAGAGCTCCGAACGCAGCTGATTCCTGAAAACCGGTAATCGGACGCCATGTCTCCGGGAGAAACGGTCTCCCGGTCACCTCTAGACAAGCCTCTCAACCAGCTTACTGAAGATGACATTTCTCAGGTCACTCGCGAAGATTGCCGCCGTTACCTCAAAGAAAAAGGTTTATTTCTCTCTCTTTCTCTGCATTTTTTCCACTTTCATTTGTGTATGTTTTGTGTTCTTTAATGTAGAAGTTTTTACATGTTTTGATTTAAAAATTTTAAGTTTGTTTTTTTGGCTTGTTCTTTGCTTGTAGGGATGCGGAAACCATCGTGGAACAAATCGCAAGCGATTCAGCAGGTGATCTCGCTGAAAACTCTTCTCGAAACGACGTCTGATTCCGACGCCGCCGAAGCTCGGAAGAAACTTTACACTCCCTGCCCCGAATATCCGCCTCGCGTGCGTGTATTTCTTTTTCCTCCCAATAAATTAATCTTGTTTTATTTCAATTTCCAAGGCGCGGTTTATTTACTTAGTTAATACTAATAGACATATTTTAGAAACTTTTCTTTTTTGGTCAAACTGATCGAATTGAGTAAAAATTTTTCAGGTCGTTTCTGATTCAACCGTTCTACCGAACGAAATGACACCGCAGAACGGGATCTTGGCTCCAGTCAACGAATCCGTTGCTTGTCCCCGTCCAAATCCATCGAAATCCGAATTTTCCGGTGATAAATCCGGCCGAACCGTCGTCTCTGGAAATGATTCCGTTTCTCCGAGGTTCTATTCTTGCGGCAGTCTATTGTTTCCTTTCTGAATAACCCTAGTTCAATGAGGTTGAGGTCATTTAATTCTCCTAATCTTTAGGAAGTTTGATCCAACATAGTGTTTGTCAAGCTTGTTCGTGAATGACGGTTGCTAGAGTCAACGGTTAAATATTATCGTTTCAATGTGAACGGAATGTGAATTTCAAACATGTGCCCGGGTTACTATGGTATTCCATAATTTCCGAGGTCGAATTTGTGCTTGCAATTATTACCAAATCTTCTAGTCAACAATGACGGCATGCTAATTATAACCTTTTCTTTTCCTTTTTCCTTGAACTATTATTAGACTTGTGATCTGGAGGGTCCTTTAGAGTTAACTCACCTAGTTATGCTCTAAAACTCTAAACATTTAAATTAGTCGGGACGAGTTGTAGGGTCAACATGTAGACGGATGATGTGGCACCAACTGTTGATGTATTTAGTTTCTCAGAGTAATCCATTGATCTTTCCATCAAAATGGATTGAAATTGGAGTTTGGTATAAAAGAAATTTGGAGTAAGTTGTGTGATTCTTGACTTGTTTGATGGTTTCCTTTGCTTATAATTTGCATGGCTACGTGTTACAGATTCGTGTATATATGAAAGGGCAGCAGGAAACGTATGCCCTTCCTTCTTTGCTTTCATGATTCTAGCTTGTAAAACTATATATTTGATCAAAGCTTTTTGCCCAGATATGCAGTTAATAGATTTGCTGGTATTGCTGGCTTTATGATCATATATTTGCCTTCATAAAAAAATTTCTTAGAATCATTTACCTCTTACCAAGTATCAAGAAACCAGTTGATCGAATGAATTTAGATGGCAGCATCTCACGGAAGGTGGTGGCTGTCAATTCTGTCACCTTCTGTAGTGAAATATTTTGAGGAGATTGCACTTATTGCTTTACTGGTTAAAGTTTAAACATCCATGAGGACCATGACTGCTTTACTTAGACAACCAGCCTAATTTCATGTTAGATTTTCTAACCAGCCTGAAAGAATTAGAGCAACATGATTTTGAGTGAAATTTTTGAGCCTTCACGTAGACTTATCTTGAGCGTTTCTTTTAAGGAATATATCATAGTGCTGGTTTTCCTTGGTTGACGGTGCCGATTAAAGTTCTAAGAGTGAATTTTCCAACTGTCCAGAACTGCAGGTGCAAGTGTAGGTGCAAAAGAGCCAGCAGGACAGATGACAATCTTTTACTGTGGGAAAGTGAATGTCTATGATGATATTCCTGGTTGTAAGGTCGTACATCTTCCACTTTTCTTCCCAGTTCAGATATCATATGGCTTATCTCACTATTTAAGTGTTGTCATGCAATGGTTTTGCAGGCTGAAGCAATCTTGCAACTTGCAGCTAGCCCAGTGTCATTTCCTCACGAAATTCTAGCTGATCAAAGGACCACACCATGGTCCATTCCATGCCATTCGCAGGCTGCAAGCGTTAAAACAAGCCCATCCTCGCCGAAGGTTATATTGCCACCTCAGCAAACAGGTAGGCTTTTGGGTTGGTTTAGGAGGTGCTTTTAACTTTCGCTTCATTTCTCTTCCAAGTCCGTATGCAGTTTGTGTGACCCATAGCTGTGAAAAAGGAGAAATAAGCATAACTCTTATCTTTTGCGTGGAAAAACCTGTTTTAGTTCATAATGAACCTTGTTATATGTCAGTAGTATCTATGAAGGGTAAATGTACAGGCTTGTTTAAAAAATGCGTATGATATAGTGCTTATATAGCAGGACTGTTCTCTACTGATTATTGACATGCCACTTTCATTTTCTTTCCAGTAATTTTGTCAGAGAACTGTCAGTTTCCTCGAGAAGAGAGCAATGCATCTCTTGATGATAGCCTTGGTAAATGCTTCCTTCTAATTATCTCATAAAATCTCGTCATTTCCTTTAGTGGACAGGAGAGATAATGTGTGCTTCTTTACATGTTAGCACCCGTCCTTGATTAATGGCTCAAGATGATTGATGCGTCATGACTACTCATTCTCATTCGCATGGTATTTTTGGGGTGTTGGTTAGATTTTAGCTCTGTTATAGAACCTGTATTTTTTGCATTAAGGTATCCCCTTTGAATAATAAATTTAAGTTCTTGAACTATATAGATGCAGCAGTGTTGCCGGTCATTGATTTAATGAATTATTATTGGAACTTACTTGCCCTTGTTTTTGTAGTTTTCATGCTCATTAGCTCTCTTTCGCCTTTATTTATCATCTTCATGTTGATGTTAATACCATAGAGCCAGCCTTCACACGCTTCAACCTCCTCCTTCCCCCCATATTCCTTGTTTTCAACCTGGAGCGTTGGTTTATTACAGATTCAGCTTCTGATATCACATTATAATTTAAGTTAGACAAACAGCAGAAGCAGAGTTTTCCCTTCTTGTGCTGTTTTTCTAATCTGGGTATAGTTTTTTCGGCTCATGTCTGGACCATTTTTATTTAAATGTTATGGTATTTCAAGTTTTTGGATGTTGATTACTAATTGTCTTGTCGCACAATATACAAGATGGTGTCTTTTCTGCTATGATGATATCAACTTTTTATTTGCTCTAAATATTGTTTTAACTTGCTTCCAGAAGGACCTACTAGCAGAAAAGTATTGGTGCAAAGATACCTTGAGAAGAAGAAAGACAGGTAGCTTCCATGCCAAATATGTAGTACAATCTAGTTTGCTTTGCTGTTTGTTTCTCATACCCCTGTTAGGTGAAGGTTTAAGAACAAGAGAAAGTTGGCACCGTCTTCAGCTCCTACCTTTGACATCTACTTGAATCAAGTGGGACATCAGTTTTCAAGCGATCCGTTGAAACAAAGTGAGCCACATTTTTCTCCCCAAGCAGAAGCACCTCGCACGCCTCTCGAGTGCAGCTCCGTTGAAAATGTTGCAAAGATTTCCAGTCTTGCTACTCCTGATGGCAAAGGTGACAGTGAATTATCTCTTGTACGACATTCTTGCCTTTACGCAATGATAATAGGCTTTGAACCTAGGAAATCCAGGACAAATTTAGATACCTAAAGATTCCTCAAGGTTTTGCAACCTTAGGTGCACTTTCACTTATTTGAAGTCACAGCTTCATACACAAAGTAGTGTACTCTGTAGAACGGATACCGATTGATCTACAGAGTGCACCCTTTTGTATGCGAGGCCGTGTGTTCGAATATGTGGAGGCACATCTAAGAGTGGCCAAACCAAGGCCAGGTCGTGACCGCTGGCGCGATAATGCACTGCTGTTTCTAGGCCAGCAAGTTATCTCACTGCATTTCATCTATGATAATTTCAAATTTTCACATTATTATCGTATAACCGAGGTGTGATTGCCTTGGTGCAGATGCATTCAAGATATGAGCTTTGATCAGAGCCATAAGTTGGTTGGTAAGGACTAGGCATGGAGACCTAACCATGTGCTCGCGGTGTACGCTTCTTCCTAGTAAGAGTTTGTAACATAATAGTTAACATGTTCCATCTGTCGCGGCCATTATTATTACTTAGCTAAATGAGGAATCTAGTTTAGTGTTGCCGTAAGCTTTTATGATCATGTGGCAGCTGAAAGAGAAAGAAGTATGTTGTCCCATGGTCATTTCAAGTCGTTACCAATCCTCACGAAATTGAAAACAAATGAGCCGTTTTAAGTCTTAAAAGTCCACTATTATGTGTCATCTCCATTAATATCAGAGCTATTAGGTCTAATTATTTTACTATTATTATGCATTTTGGCAAATATTTAGAGGATCACTTACCAAGTAATCATGTTTGTCTGTATGGTTTTTTATATATTAAAAAACCATATCAATGGCAAAACTTAAATTATTATAGTATGTACCCTTCAATATATAATCCTCAATATTAAAAAGATCAGAAAAACTCTCATTTTATATTTCCCCTTTCCTAGGTTGTGAGTTTTAGTAAAATTTTTTCCTTTCCCCTCCTATAAGTCTAATTCGTGGGTTTGAATCTAGGCATTTTTTCTTGCGAGAGCAATGTATCTCGCAATGTACTTTGTTATTGCACTTTTGTTAGTATATTAGTAAGGTATATTTTAATAAAAAATACCTTACTCTGCATCATTTTAAATTGGGTAAAATAAATAAATTAATTTAGTAAATGAAACTTAATACATTAAATTTTTTTCCGTCACTCCAACAGTTTACTAACAGAGTGATGATACGACATTTTAAATCAAAATTCACTTGTTTGACTTTTCAACTTTCTAATTTTTATCTATTTTTTAATGTTTCTTTTCTTCTCCTTCTTTAGAGGACACTCACCATTATTGAGATCAATCTAATACACAAACTCATCTTCTGCAATACAACTAAAAACATTATTCTATGGTTGGAAAGAATTTCATACACAATTTTTTTCATCACTCCTTTTTTAATTTCTTTTCTTCACACACACACAAAAAAAAAACATTAAATCCATTAATTTTAATTTTTATTTGCACCTCCATTGTCCTGAAGTCAACTCAGCTCGAGCAACGATCTCATAAGAATAAATCTCTATTATTCTATGGTTGGAAGGAATTAAAGTTAGAGAATTGGATTCCTGATAAGCTTAGGAACCGAGTTCCCCTAAGACAGAGCTTTAAATAGCGGAAGGGACTATTTTTTTAATACTTGTTAATAGGGGATAAATTTTTTTTAATATTTGTTATTATGAATCTACTCTTAATATTTTTTTAATATTTGTTATTGGGTACCGATTTTTTTCTAATATTTATTATTATGGATATATTCTTAAAATTTAAGTAATTTTTTTCAATACTTGTTATTAAGGTTCAATTTTTTTAATACTTGTTACTATGGACCTACTCTTAAAATTTATTTTTGTTATTATTAGCGATAAAGATTTAAATAGCGTTATACAACCACAACAACGATAGTTATACGACGATAGTAGCACCATCTGAAAACAAGATACTTGCAACCGTTATGTCCGCAATAGCGTATGTTATTAAAAAAATTACAACCGTAATACTTACAACGACCAAAATAACATTTGTTATGTCTGCAATTACAATTAACATAACACAACTGAATATATCACTACAACTGCAATTATAATTAAATTTTTAATTTATGGCCTAATTTTTAAGTTCGCCTAGGGTTTCCAAAAACCCAGGACCAGCCCTGTACTCCACCCACATTTGAATGTAATATCGAACATAACAAAAGGCAGAAAGATTGGGTCTGTTTCACATTGAGATGAAACTAACGTGCTCTCTGTGGACCACTCTATGAGATTCACATTTCACACTAGTAGTAGTAGACCACAGCCATTCTGCCTTCTTCAGAGTCAGATACCTAGCTGCTGCATCTATATACAAAGGTCTAAATGAATGTAAAAGACACTCACAAGCTGGCAAAACAAAGATAATGAATTCCTAATGGGTAATTATATCACGCGATGTAAACAAAAAATATAAACGGTATAGTTTTAGGGTTTATAAATTTAATTTATAGTTAAAAGTTTAAGATTAAGGTCTAGAGGTCTAGAATTTAAGGTTTGTGGTTAAAAGTTAGAGTTTAGATTTAGAATTAGGTTTATAAGTCAAAACCAAAATCTCTAACCATATTACCTTAAACTTAAATCCTAACCTCTAAACTCTAAATTCTATCATTAAACCTTAAACTAAATCTCTAAACCTTAAAACTAAAACATTTGTAAACATTTTTTTTATTTTTACGATGGGTGCCTGAAATATTTTTTCCTATTTCAATTGCCCTTCAAATCTCCTCTTGTTGTACTCTTCATGCCTTAATTAAGAGCATTATAGACAGAGGCGGGCATTTTATGGAGCCAATAGGGGCCCTGGCCCCTTAAAGTTAAAAATTTTCACATTTAGCTCCTTAAAAAAATTTAAAATTTTAATTTTGTTCGTTTAAAAATTTAAAAAATTATTATTATAATTCAAAATTTTTAAATAATTTTAGTTAAATGAATTCCTAAAATTTTGGAAAGTCTCAAAAAAAAATTAAAAAATTTAAATTAAATTCTTCAGAATTTTTGGGCGTGCAATGAGCTGAGGCAAGCCAAGTCTAAGAACTGAAACTCCTACAAAACCCATGTGCTCATAAAATTTGGTTAATATCCGTCCTTGAGGACAACCCTAGACAAACTTGGTAGTTCATAATGTAACTTAAACCAGGGACGGACAGAGGAGTGCTAAAGAGCAGCCGCACCTTTAAAAATCGTAAATTCTCTTATATTATATATATATATATATATATATATATTTTATATTTTCTATTGATATCTAATTTAATACCACTAAAATTTTATAATTTTATACCTCCTACATTTTTTATATAGCTTCCTGATAGTTCGCACCCTTTACGTAAAATCTTGCGTCCGTCCTTGACTAGAACTATAGAGAACTTGATGGTACAGTAGTTAAAATTGAATAGGGTGTAGGTCTTCGTAGGGTTTAGGGTGAGCATGGATTGAAAGAGTCCGAAAGCCTGGAGGTCTTCCCTTTTCTCTCTCTCATGGTTTCCTTGTTGTTCTGTTTAGCTCAAAGACAGAAGTGCCCGAGTAGTCCAAAATAACGCATTGAGATTCTATTTGCAGTGCAACTTCTACAGATGAGAGTTGGAAGTGCGGAGCCACCCTTTGAATTGGGGTGTCTCATAACACTCAAAATTTATGGGAAATTTATTTTTTTATATAGTTTGTATATAAAAAATTAAAAATATGAACAAATGACCCCCTTTTATGAACAAAATGACAGCCCTTTATAAATAATCTCTTTGCGAAGAGAATATGACTTTGACTTGGTACTATAACTATATATATTTAGTTCAACAAATAATCTCTTACGCACATATTTTATCAAAATTTTTAATATCATTATTCAAACAAGAAAATCGGAGAATATGGATTTAAATTGTGACTAGTCGCGTTTCGTTTATTACGGTTACGTACATAACATGTTACCCTATCTTGCCACATGTTAATCTCTTATGATACATCAACGTCCATAGCTTTTATCTCTTAGCTGCCAGCATGATCTATCTTCAGTTAGTAGGATATGCTAATGCTAACCCTAGCTAGGTCATGCTGGGACAGCCTCACTCCTTCCTATTTGTGACCCAAAAGACACACACCAAAAAAAGACAAGCAAAAGGGTAAGTGTAAAACACGACCGTATGTATGTTATTTTCCATTGTATATGTGTTTTGTTTTGTGACTCGTTCAAAATTTTGTAACACTATTATGTCATCTATTTAATGTCAATTAACGGTTTTGTGACTATTTTGTAATAAAAATTAAAGTTTAGTGCTTATTATATAACTTTTGAAAATTTGATGAGTTTTTTTGTATTTTCTAGGTTAATTTAGTAACCATTTGTATATTTTACCGTGTTATTAAACTCGTATAATCATATGTATTGTTTTTTTTAATGTATACTCATATGTATTGTTGATATTTGATGTAGACGATTTTTTTGTTTTATTAAAAATAACAAGAGTTAAATTAATTCTTTTAAAAATTATAAATTAGTATAACATCAAAACTATGTTTTTGTTTATTCATTGGTATATAATATGGACAAGCTAATTCGGATTTGATTTTACGTATGTCAAATTTTTTTATTTTTTTTTCATTTATAACGTTAATATTTAAGCTTATAATTTTATTTAAGAGATCTAATATTTTATTCATGATGTCCATGAAGATTTTGGTTGACACGTTGGTGGTCTTATTTGATATTATTGATTAAATTGAAATTTTAAGACTTATTTTTTCTGATTTGAGCAGAGAATTTTAAATAGCGATATATATATATATATATATATATATATATATATATATATATATATATATATATATATCATTGAATCTAAATTTATTCATGCTTATACAACGATTAATTCGAGAATAAAAACAACTAATATCCATGTTGAGATGAAAACTTTCATCGCCCTTAGAAAAACAAAATAAAACCGTTTAATTAAAACAATCATAACAAAGAATTAACTTATTAAAAAGGGACTAATCATGTAATATTAAATAAATAAAATTTTCTTACATCATTTTTTAAGAACTAGAATAAAAAAAACGTGGACGATGATTCTGATATTCGACGTAAACGAATTACTACTTTTTTTTACACAGAATTTACTACTTCTAAGCAGATTATGTTGGTAAAATGTGTTATAAACTAAAGTAAATGTAATAATAAATATAAAGAAATCAAAGAAGTTTTCAGAGAAATGTTACTACTAAAAAAAGAATTATTACATCTGTATAGGTAAAAAAATGATAAAATACATTTAAAGTCACTTAATTTTGTGTTTAGATGTAGAAATGCTAGTATTGCTTTCAAAGTTACAATATAGTCATTCAGTTAAATTTTTGTTCCAAACATGTGAGTTGTTAAAATTATGATACTGCACCCTCCAATCACTTGCCGCACTCTTTGTTACTGACTATTAGTATGATAATCTATTGATGAAATAACTTGATAAACACAATCAATTCACTACTAGACAACTGACATAATAATGAAACATGCTCAATATGACTCTAACATTGCCATGTAGTAGATACAATCACCTTACTAAAGAAATTTTTTAATATAAAAAGTTAGATTCATCGAATTATTTTAAATTAGGACCAAATGAATATAATAACATGTTTGTAATATAATTTTATCTAAGTGATTAAACTGTACATTTTAGAAAAAAAACAATACCTTTATAGCCAATTACATAATTAAACGACTTAAAATATATTTTACTAAAAAGTATTAATAATAAAATTAAAATAAATACGTTACCAGCTTAAAATTATTTAAAAATAATTACAAATAATATAATAATGTTATATTATTTTTTTACAATTAAAGAGTAGATAAACTATGTTTTTAAGGTTTAGTTTTTGGATAAATATTCTATACACAGGCGGTGGAAATTAAAAGTTTTAACAAACGCCTTAATTTTAGGGTATAGAGACTTAACTTATGGTATATGGTTTAGGGGTTTAGGTGTATGGTTTAAAATTTAGGGATAATTGTTTAAATTTAAGATTTTGGGTTACAATTTAATGTTTATAGGTTAGAGTTTAATTTTTTAACTTATAAACCCAAAATTATAACCTAAAATCTTAAACTTAAACAACTATCCCTAAATTCTAAACACTTACACCTAAAACCATAAACCATAAATTAAGTCCATATACCCTAAAATTAAGGCGCTTGAAAACTTTTAGTTTCCATCGCCAGTGTATAAGATATTTATCCTTTATTTTTTAGTCGCGCTTCTCTTCTTTTTTTCTTTGAAAATTAGCCGCTTGCTTTTATTTGTTCTTTGTTTACTTGACAGTGATATCAATTTTGATGTTGATTGTCGATCGTCGATGAGTTATATTTTTTGTTTAGTATTTTTACATATGTTGTTGCGCTTTTCTTTGTCTATATGACACGTTTTCTCTGCCTTTATGATACAGTTCTACCTTATGGCACATTTTTATTGTTTTTTGTAGGTTTCTAGTTTCGTACAGTCACCCTCACAAACGCTTGTTTTTGATTCGTGTTTGTCGGTGATCACGTAGAGTTTAATCCCCTGTTGAGTTGTTTGCCGCTATAATTTATAACGAATCGTCGTTTTTAGGAAATGCGTGAAAGATGATTATTGTCAATTTTAGAGATTTCATCTAGTCTGTGTTTTGATAACCCTGAGAACTTTTCTTACAATAGACCGTAAAAATTTTCTTTGGTGCAAAGAGGAAGTGTCTAATCTGACTGGTGTAATGCTTATATTTTATTTTTAGATTCACTATTTTCTTTCTTATTGTTTTTTGAAGTTCTAATTTTTTTTCATTATCTTATGTTTTTATTTTTGTTTATAAAAAAATTGTGTGTGTCAAAAATAATACTTATTTTTTCCACTAAATTTTTCTCATATTATTTTTGTTCGTAAAATATTTTTAATTATAACTCATTATTATTTAAAAATTATTATTAATAAAAATATTAAATAAAAATATTTTATAAACTTTCAATCAAATAGGTTTTAAATATATATTTTATAAATTTAATTATTTAAAATATTTAAAATAATCACGACCAAAATTAAAAAATAATTAATTTTAAAAAATTAATAAAAGACAAAAATTAATAAGAAAGAAATCCAGGTAGAAGGGAATCTAGAATATATTTACGAAACTGACATCACCGAAAGAGGAAAATAGATATTTACGAACCAAATCTAGAACTTACAAGTTTAGCATAAGCCAGCAGCTAGGGTTGCTAACGCGCTCTCACATTAACCGGTAATTATCGCCGCCGTCTTCGAGTTCACTCAGCTCGCATTGCGATCTGCTGCCCCGGTCGGTTGCCTTTCTTTATTTCTCTGTGATTTTTCTTCCAGTATCAATTCGGTCCATATTTGCTTTCCGATCGGTAAAAATAGTTATCTTTTTTGTTGCAAGTTTAAGCGTTTTAGCCTTGAATGTAAAATTAGGGTTCATGTTTTCCATACTCTTGTCGTCAATAAGTCCTTAAACAGTACTCATTTAGTTTCAATCGAGAGATTTTCGTAGAATTCTACCTACTACACTCAGCATCGATTATTTTGGATAAAATAGATCGCCTGTTGCTCGCGAGGGTGTTTGACTAGTGAATCTGTGTTTTCTCTGTCTGTACTACTAATTGATTAATTGTAAAATTGTTCTGTTGTTGGCATTGGCACAAAAAATTTGATGGTAGATATCTTTAAAATTTAAGGCTCCTTTGAAGTCTATGCGCATTGCGCAATGTTGGGGCATGAATGTTTGAGAGAATTGTTCTCGAAGCTAGTGAACATTGATACGTGAGAATGTAGTTGAATTTTATTTTACTGTCACTTCATAAATGTGTACTGTGTGTCTGTGTATATATATTGTTATGTGTTAGATTATTAATGTACTAACTTTGAGGTCTAAATTTTCCCATTTTGTAGTTGGAGGAGAGATGAGTAAGAAAAAGAATCCGTTGGTATTCTTAGATGTTTCAATCGGTGGAGATCCTGTGGAAAAAATTGTTATTGAGGTAAGCCAAAAGCCAGCTGCTCGACTTTAACTATGTTTTTAAATGGGATGAAATTTTTAGAACTCACCTGAGACTAACACTTCCAAGTAAGGATAAAAGCTATTTCCCCCCACTTTGACAGCTATTTGCAGATGCCGTTCCCAAGACAGCTGAGAATTTCCGGGCACTCTGTACAGGTATCTCTAAAATCTTTCAATAATTAGTAACTTGTGTCGTATTTACAGTTGATTTGTTAACATGGTGTTGATAAGTTGGTTGTACTTACAATAGTTGTCATCACTTTACAGTGTATCAGTATTTATGAACCCGTTGTCAATTTTTTTAAGGTCTGTATAGGTTCCTTACAATATCTCTAGTACTGTGGAGTGTGGACTGTGTAGTCTATGAATACAAGATTTGGTAATCTCATAAATATTCTCTGACTAGGGCAAATCGCATGAAGCCTTGCATCACAATTTACATCTGATAAATTAATTTGCCTGTATTTGCTACCTGATGTGAATTAACTTCACATACTTTTTGAATTTTCTTTGCAAAACAAGTATGTCAGGGTTTGATTATTTTGAACTGTGTCAAACTGTAGGTGAAAAGGGCATTGGGAAATCTACTGGAAAACCCTTGCACTACAAAGGAACTTTTTTCCATCGAATAATCAAAGGATTCATGGCTCAGGTATGTTATCTGTTACTTTCCTTGATCATATTGATAAATCGAGGAATATTTACCTTGAGGGTCGTCTCATAATTTTTTTGTAGTATATTGTCAAAGTTCCTACTTATTGTAGTGTTTTCTTACTAGTGATGCAATATTTGTTTTAATAACGAATTGTACTTTTAGAAGGCTTATATTTACTTTTCTGTCTTAATATCTATTTCTGCTGGTAGGATGCTTATTTCTCAACTCTGCTGTTTGCTAAAATGTTTGTTTGGTGTAATCTTATACAAGCATTCTAAAATGACCTTTTTCCTGAAGCAATAAAGTCAGGACTTATTTTAGCTCCCCACTAATCATTAGAAAATGTTCTAGAGATATATAATTTAGTATTTTCTGCTTAATATTAACCAGTAATTCTTAGAGTTTGCTTTGAAGGATGGATAGAAAGAAAATTGGAAGGGAAAAGAAAAAGGGAGAAAAATATGTATTTATTTTCTTTCTATAGTGTGCTTGGTAGGAAAGATAGAAAAGTAGAAAGAAAAAAATATTCTTTACATCCATTGCTTTTTATGACTGAGAAACGGGAGAAAGGAAAATGGAAAATTATATTGTTTTACCAGTATACAATATACATATTGTAACTTAACATGAAAAGAAAAAATAAGAAACGATGGATAATCTTATAAATATAGTGAATTAGAGTCAGAGAAACTTTCATTTTTATCTTCCTTTTTCTTTTTACATTATAGAGAAGGATGGGAGGAGCTAGAATCTATATTTTTTACCTGCAAAAGTATGTACGTGGCAGCACTAAAGTTATTAATTTATTTCTGTTTTATGTTGGTTCTCCAGGGTGGTGACTTTTCAATGGGAAATGGTATGCTTGCACATTCCAATGCATGGAAACGTTTTATTTGACATCTAAATTATGCCCAGACTTGTAAGGAAAGACCTTTAATTGGTTGCAGGCACTGGTGGAGAAAGTATTTATGGAGGGAAGTTTGCAGGTAGGCCTTTTGCATGTGAGAACTTTAATTGTCTTGTATTAATTTAGAACTTAATCATCAAATTTTATGTTTCCTTGCAGATGAGAACTTTAAACTAGCTCATGATGGTCCTGGCGTTCTCTCTATGGCAAACAGTGGTCCAAGCACAAATGGCTCTCAATTCTTTTTAACCTTCAAGCGTCAACCCCATCTTGATGGGTATTTAATATTTTCTTATTTCTTATTTATGTATTACAACTTGAAAGATGAAACTTACCTATACTGCTTAAGCAACGATGAGTAAAAATGGACTAAGCAAGTTGAATAGTGGAAGCTCTGTTTTCTGGTCCAATCCAGTCACTTTAACCAGCCGGTCCAACTGAATGACTAAAATATCGAGTCCATGATTTTGATATTAGATATAGTAAATACTAAACAAAAAATTGTGTTCGGCTTAGGTTTTAATAATAAAATAGTAAAACAAACCCTAAAACCATCTTTTATCCAGTTACCGGGATTTTTTCCGGCGTCAAAACCCGGTTCTACATACCGCTTTAGATTGCAATGGCCTCTAGTTTCCAGTTCAACCCGTTGGGCCGTCTGGTGCGGTCTGGTTTTATGATTCACTACTTACCAATGGATTCTCATTTATTGAATGGTTGGCAGGAAGCATGTTGTTTTTGGCAAGGTAATTAAGGGAATGGATGTTTTGAAGAAAATTGAGCAAGTTGGAACAGGTGATGGAAAGCCTACTCAACCTGTAAAAATATCAGACTGTGGTGAATACTCTGAAAGTAAACTTCAGGATGCTGTTGGGAAAGCTGAAGGTACTGCTGTGAAGTTTTAAACAGTAATTCGTGATTTCTGGATTAGTTGCCAACTTTTCGTTACATGGTTTTTCTTTTTCAGGGAAAGGGAAGAAATCAACCAAAGTTACTTCTTCCGACAGTTCTGATGAGAAAGTGAAGAGAAGCAAAAAGTCTATGAAGGGTAGAAGGAATAAAAGAAAAAGAAGATATTCTTCATCTGATTCCTACAGCTCGGACTCTGACTCCGACTCCGATTCTTCAGATTCAGAATCGGATGACTCTGCATCTGAATCAAGTTCCTCTAGTGATGGAAGAAGACATAGGAGGAGGAGGAGGTCGACAAAAAGAGATAATCGTAAACGTGGGAAAAAGAAGAAGGGTGGGCGAAGAGATAGGAAAAAAGGCCGGCAAGAAAGAAGATCAAAACACAAATGGTATTGGTTAAAACTTGGTTTCAAGGAAAATCCATGAAATTTTGTTCCTTCTTATTCATAGTAGTGAATAAACATTTTTTTGTTTTGTTTTATTTGTTGATACTGGTTTCTTTTCAGGAGTTCAGATAGTTCAACTGATAGTGAAAGTGAGAGTACAAGCTCCAGCAGCGGCAGTGATGGTGGGAAGGCTGGTACTCATCATGTTTCTGCTCGTGCCAATCGTATCTCCAAACCTGCTGAAGGTGAATCTTTTGGTATTTCTATCCTTAACTGTTTTAGGCTGCTATTTTCTCATTCTTCTCTCTAGCTCCCTTTATACTCTCGTGTACAAGGCTAGTGACGGTTGATTTTGGAATTGGCTTTAGCAAATCCCAAACTTCTTTGAGTAGAGATGTTACATTTTGTACAAATCCCTCTACTCATTTCCTCCAATCATGTTAGGTTACATCAGCAAGTCTTCCACTAGCATTATTTATTAGTATATGTGACATGGAACAAAAGCCATGCTTATGTGGGAGGAGATTATCTTAGTGTTGATCCTTTGATACAAGCTAAAGGCAGATTGTGATGCTCAAATGTAGAGAAAAAATGTGCGAGGCCAACTTTCTAACCAAGATTCTAATGCAGGACTAGAAAGGAATAAGTTGAAGGTAACCAAGGAAAACACGCATGAAGAAGGTGAATTGTCCCCCAAAAGTGATGAGCTGCCCAACAACGGTCATGGCAACAAGGCTGCTAAACAACATACCTATAGAGATAGTTCAGACAGATCAAGGTTTTCATTCTTTGTATTTTGTTGGGTTGCTTTTAGCATTTCGATTCATGTCCGATGAAATATTCTTTGTGATTTTATTACCAATGTTTCTTTTACCGCGCGCTTCACAGAAGTGTGAGCCCAACCCCAAAACGGAGGCCAAACAGAAGTCGTAGCCAGAGCATGACTCCTCCCAAGGATGATGATAAAAGCCCTCCTCAGATATCTCACGAGCAAAACCAGGGAAGGACTTCCCGTAGCCCAGTGAGTAGTCCTCCTAGGAAACCCCCTACATCTAACCAAGGTCGTATTTCCTCTAGAAGTCCGTCTCCTGGTGGCAAACCAAAGCGTGTAAGAAAAGGTCGCGGTTTCACCGACCGCTATTCCTTTGCACGCCGATACCGTACACCTTCTCCTGAGCATTCCCCACCAAGAGCCTACCGTTACGGTGGAAGAAATATTCCAGAAAGAAACAATGATAGGTAATCCCATACTATAAGTTGGCTAAAAGGATGCTGCTGTTTTCCTTTTCATAAACTTAACTTTTTTTTTTCTGGGTGAAGATATTCTAGGTATAGAAATAATTCAGATCAATCAAACCGCAGACGCTATAGAAGCCCGGCAAGAGGCAATAGTCCCCCCAGGTACTCTCTCTAACTTTCTCTTGTGTATTTATGTATACCTTGTCAAATTTGTCTTGCAAAGCTTTGAAGTTGTCTGTTTTCAGTGTATTACACATTGATTCGTTCTTGAGATGGAATTCGTCGTTAGCAAGTCGTCATTGGTCTATACATTGATGAAATCTGTTTTCATCAATTGGTCGTGGCTTCAGCTTTATTCTGCTTACCTGATTCAGTATATAGTATTTTTAACACTTTTCATATAAGCTTTAATTACTCAAAAATACTTCCAAACTAAATACCTATTTAATTTAGACAAATTAGTTTTCAGCTTCTAAAATGGTTTATAATGTATTGTTTTACCATTAAAAGTTCCCTAATATATTCTTGTGTTCTTTTAATAAAAATAAAAATCCTAAAGGACAAAGCATTGTGAAAACCTCTTTTCTGTTAATTTACATGTCAATTGGGCAGTTGGTACGATGTGGAAAAGAATTCTAAATTTAAGAACCAACTTTTTTCACATGATGTAAAAGTTAGATGAGGAACACTATTATAAACTCAAAAAATTAAATAATCCAAGAAAAAACTTACAGTGTCAGTTAACTGCATCTTTGATTTTACTTATAAGCTATAATTAGAATGAATATGTATATATATAATAATATAAAGCCAAGGCCAAAGAAGAAAATGTTTTTTTAATTATTATTTATTTATGAGCTAAGTAGTTGAATCAATGGACTGTCCATTTGCTCATTTACGTCAATCTAAGTTTGAATATTTCATATATGCAATTGGTATTATTGTTTTTACTCTACACTAGTGAGCAAATACGATGTAGGAGACTGGAAAATAATTTATCTTCATTTGTAGATATGGGCGCAGAAGAAGTAGGAG